>CM051497.1:12588217-12601060 GCA_028031935.1 Paedocypris micromegethes
TTCCCCCACAGAATCCAGATGTGGGAGTGAAGCAGGTGTGGTACGGGCCAAAGGTCTACATTGAAGGTGCTGATGCAGAAACCTTCTCAGAAGGCGAGACCGTCACTTTCATCAACTGGGGAAATGTGGTCATTACTAAGATTCACAGGTAGAACTCCCAGATCAACTCATGCGCATTTATACTTTAGACGGATGCTTTCACACAAATCTCCGGACCATCCTAGTAATCCAGTTGTTTCATAGCATTTCAGACTATTGATAAATAATAATAATAATAATAATTCAACCTTTATTAGTCCCTCAGTGGGGAAATTTTTAAGCCGTTAAATGCTGTAAAACACTTTAAAACGCCACAAAAGAACAAAAAAGAAACCGCAGTTTCTCGTTAGGCTCATAGTTTCTCATTTTTGTTAATTTATTAGAAATCTAATGGAATTGCTTAAATGTTTCACTTCCCCCAGACATTTAGATTTTATCAACTGTTTCATCACAGTTTAGAATAGTATTTTCTTTTAACATTCTATGCACAAAGTGTTTACCTTCATTAAATGTCCTTTTTATTCGCTTAGTTTTAAATGCAGACATAATGTGTCTCCTCCATGTTGCTTTGTTTTCACATTCGTATTTGAATTTCTAGATTGTGGATTAGGAGCTGATGACAGTTTTCTATTGTTAAGATGTGATTTTCATTGACAACACAGAAAAACAGCTTTTAGACTTCATAGATATTATATTTAAAGACTCATTTCTTTGTTCAAAGATTCCAACAGCCAATCAATAATGTGGATTTAATTGAATTAAAGGTTTTTTGTTCCTGAAATTGTGTAAATTATGGACGTACTTAAGCTGTGCATGTTTGTGTGTGCAGGGACAGAAGTGGAGCGATAACGTCTCTGGAAGGTCGTCTAAATCTAGAGAACACGGATTATAAAAAGACCACCAAGATCACCTGGCTCACTCACACCTCCAGGGCTCCGTGCGTCCCCACTGTCTGCGTCCTTTACCAGCACCTCATCAGCAAACCCGTGCTCGGCAAGGACGACGACTTTAAGGATTATATCAACAAAAACAGCAAGGTGTGTCACTTGTTTTCAATTTCTTTTAACTTGCTTGTAAAGCCTAGCATCATTGCACTTTCTTTTAAATTGTTCTCTCTGATTGGCTGATGATTAACGGCTAGAACCTCGTTAATCTTGGCTTGCTGGCAGCTATTTACTAAATTGGCATTTCATTGGTGTGCTTTATTATTTCCTACGACACAATTTTTTTTTTTGTCTTCCTGAAGCAGGAAAAAGTGACTCAAAGATTAAAGTATTATGAAAGGAAGAAATGATTAATCAGCGCACAATTAAAAAACATGACAACATATTAAGATGTAAACGATTAAGATAAGATGAGAAAAGGTTTTTTATTTACAAATTGACTTTGGTTTGTAGGTTGAGGAGAAGATGCTTGGAGACCCTTGTCTGAAGGAGCTAAAGAAGGGTGACATCATACAGCTGCAAAGACGAGGCTTCTACATCTGTGACCAACCTTATGAGCCCATCAGGTTTATCTTTAACCCATCCCGTCTTCTCTTCATCGTTGTCCTTGTTCTGAACTTTGATGGTTTTATGTCAGCCCACACAGCTGCGTAGAGAGTCCATGCGTCCTGCTTTACATCCCAGACGGACACACGAAAGAGATGCCTACTGCTGGATCTAAAGACAAGAGCAAGACCCAGCCCACTGCCAAACCTGTGAGTCCAGGACAGCCGTTTAATATCAATTGTAGAATTATTTCACATCGTTCTTCTCAATCTCAGCAGCTGAAGGTTGAGTCCGGTCCTCCAAAAACCTCCAAACTTCCACCCAGCCCAGAGCCGGTCAGCTCGGGAGATGCTTCTGCACTTTTCACCAGCATCGTGGCTCAGGGAGATCTGGTCAGGAAGCTGAAAAAGGACAAGGCGTCTAAAGAGCAAGTGGACTCGGCTGTGAAGCAGCTCCTGGCCATGAAGTCCGAGTTTAAACGGCTCACTGGAGAAGACTACAAGCCTGACACGAGGCCACCCGCTCCAGCACAGAACAGCTCCGCCTGTCCATTCACACGTGTCGCTGATCAGGGCGAGGTGGTCCGAAAACTGAAGGCTGAAAAGGCTCCCAAGGTCTGGAGCCGCACTGGGCTGTCTAGTTCAGGGTAAAGAAAAGCAGATGTTCACCGTTGTCTCACGCTTTTACAGGAGCAAGTTGATGCGGCGGTGAAGCAGCTCTTGACTCTCAAAGCTGAGTTTAAGGAACTCACTGGCCAGGATTACAAACCGGGCGTGGTCCCGCCCGTTCAGTCCACCTCCTCCTCCCAAAACTCCATTTTTGAGCGCGTGTCAGCACAAGGGGAAGTTGTTAGAAAGCTGAAGGCAGAAAAAGCATCAAAGGTGAGTGCTCAGAATTCACCTACTTGATTCCAAATCAAACAATGAAGGAAAATGGAAGGAAACTGTATTTTTTTTGGTTTAGATCAGATTAGATTAGATCCCACCAGGGGGAGTTTCTGTTTTTAAAAAAGTGCAATATAACAAAGACATAAAATAGCATAGAAGAACACCAGCAGAAAAAATTAAACGGTGAAAAACTTTTGATAAATGGAGTAAAATTGAAAATCGATTCAATAACAACAAATCGATTGTGCAACAGTAAAATAGTGCAATCAACAGTGAGTAGTGGGGAAAAAAAAGACTTTTTGTTAGTGAACCTGCTTTGTTGTGTCCACTCTCTTTTTTTTTTTTTTTAGGATCAGGTAGATGCCGCAGTGAAGCAGTTGTTGGCTCTAAAGACTGAATATAAAGAAGTGACGGGGCAGGAGTACAAGCCAGGCTCTCCTCCTGCTGGTGCTCCATCATCTCCAGCTCAGACATCCAGCTCCCCTGTCGCTTCAGCTTCCTCGGATAGTTGTGGCGTGTCGCTGTATGAGCGTGTCAGTCAGCAGGGAGACCTTGTGAGAAAACTCAAAACTGACAAGGCACCCAAGGTTTTTGACTTATCCCTCAGCTTTTTAGTGTATTAGTATGTATGTGTTTTGTTTTATTTATTGATATATATTTTTACAGGATCAGATTGATACGGCTGTAAAAGAATTGCTCCGTCTTAAATCCGAGTACAAGCTGAAAACTGGACAGGAATACAAACCAGGAGCGCCACCGTCTGCTACCATTGCACAGTCTGGTTCTGCCAAAACACAGTCTAGCCCCTCCCAGTCAGGGTCTGGCTCCTCCCTGCCACAATCTAGCTCCTCCCCTCAGGCCAAAGCGCTGTTTGCTGACATTTCCCAGCAGGGGGAGCAAGTGAGACGACTTAAAACTGAGAAAGCACCTAAGGTTGGTATTTGTTGCGTTTTATCATAAATCCTACACCTTCAAGAACACTATTTACACAATATTTTTTTCAAAATAATGTTTTTAACACTAAAAAACATTTAAAAGCGACTGGTCATGCTAGAAGTCATTGATCGCAGTGTTCATTTTCCTCCTGCACCAAGAACAATGAACAGAAACTGAACGACCCACAGAAAACCTCATTACCATTGATAAATGTTTTGTTTTGTTTTTTTTTTTTTGTAAAAATATTTGGTGGAAAAGTGTTGCAATATCTGACTCTTATTACAAACTTGCATGTCATAATTCAAATTTCTAATTAGCTTGGTCTGACCAACAACAAACATTTTTTATAGTTGTAATTAATTATGGATTTTAATAAATGTATATTTTTTGCGTATAGAAAGACAATGTGATGGATGTTTGTTTTAATACATTTTTTTTATGCTCTGAATGCATGTGAATAAAATCCGGTGTGTTTGTTTGTAATTGCGTGTTGTTGGAATTGATTTCAGGAGCAAGTGGATAAAGCAGTAAAGACTCTGCTTGAGCTGAAGGGTCAGTATAAAGCTCTGACCGGGGAAGAGTATGTGCCCGTCACCACACCAGGAGTCTCCGGGAACTCTGGAGGAGAAGACAAAAGCCGCAAGGAGCGAGAGAACAAGTCCGAGAAGCAGGGTGGTGGAGGAGGACGCAAGCAGCAGAAGGCAGCTGCTGATAAAGCCCCGAGTCAGGAGTCTGGAGCGGCTGGAGCTGGAGATGGACAAGGCCCCAAGAAACAGACACGGTGCTGAGCAAACTCTGGGCTTCACGTGTTAATGCAGAGCTGTGGGCTTTATAGAATGTTATATGGGAGGCTTGAGAACGTTTTGCAGTTGTGCCGTACTGCCACGACTGGTTTTGTCCTCCAAAATTAAACTCTCCAACACGGTCCGTTGTGTCTGAATTGTCGCCTTCAGACTGTCTGCTGTGTTGAGGAACACTGTTGCTTCTTGAACGTCGAGCTGTGATTCGGGGAATAGAAGATTTTAATCACCTTTGTGTTTTTCAAATCCAGACTGGGACTTGAGGCCAGAAAAGAGGAGAACCTGGCTGACTGGTATTCACAGGTACAATGTTTTTCTAAGCTAATATTGGTTGTGGCACACTGGAGTAAGTTTCTGTTGTGTTCAGGTCATCACCAAGGCCGAGATGATCGAGTACTATGACGTCAGTGGCTGTTACGTGTTAAGGCCCTGGTCTTACGCCATCTGGGATGCCATCAAGGAATTCTTCGATCGAGAGATCAAAAAGCTGGGTGTGGAGAACTGCTACTTCCCCATGTTTGTCTCCCAAGCCGCCTTGGAGAAGGAAAAAACACACATTGAAGATTTTGCTCCAGAGGTGAGGAAATTATTAAATTCATTTTGATCGTTCAGTTTCAAAATGGCGACACGCACAATTGGCCCATTTTTCAATGTTTACCTACACCAAACATAAATAAAGCCAAAAATATTCTGAATATGTTTCTACCATCACTAAACTATTGTGAAGATTTTAAACAACGTTTTTATTGTGGATCTTCACACTAGGTTGCTTGGGTGACGAGATCTGGAAAGACGGAGCTGGCTGAGCCGATCGCTGTTCGACCAACCAGTGAGACTGGTGAGACGCTGCCATGCTGATGCTGACCAATCAAACGTATTCTCACTGTTTTTGTCTCGTTTCAAATGTTTCTTGAACAGTTATGTATCCCGCGTATGCCAAGTGGGTGCAGTCTCACCGAGACTTGCCGATCAAACTCAACCAGTGGTGCAACGTCGTGGTGAGTTTACAGCAAATTGAGTCACCGTTGCACTTCCTAATAGTGCATCAACTTCCTTATGGTTATTCGCCTCAACTTTTATTCTTGTCGTCAAATTCCACTTTTAATTTTCTTCCTTTTTTCCCAATTGCAATAGGGAAACCATACAAGTTCCCTCTTCACAGCGTTCATGGCAGAAATGTTACTCTACTTCTTAAACTTGTTCTCGATTAACTTCTCGTCTTCAAAGTTTCAACTTTAATGCTTTTCCTCTTATTCAACGTATGCATCTTTTTATTTTCTAACGATGGATGTCGTTTGTTTTCAAAATTTGAACGAGATTCATTCTGCTTTTTAGTCCCTTATTGTTATTGTTGCAGCAGTCTGTGGACTTTCATCTTTATTCTCTGAAATCATTTTTGTCATATCTATTATACTTTCTGAGTTCAAGTTTGATCTCCATTTTTCATCTTCATCAGTTTCAGCGGAGCCTCTGGAACATGCAATTTTCGACTAGCTTGACCTGTTCTACCTCCTTTATTCTGGATTCCTTTATTTTATTATATCCACCTCATTTATTCAGAAATGACATCTCGTACTCTTAATGCCGTATTGCCGTCTGTTCAGAAATCCACATGTCTTAACGCGCCGCTTCCTCCTTGTTTTTCCTCAGCGCTGGGAGTTCAAACACCCGCAGCCTTTCTTGAGAACCCGAGAGTTCCTGTGGCAGGAGGGACATACAGCGTTTGCCACCCGAGAGGAAGCTGTGGAGGAGGTCTGAATGGAAAACTTCTGATGATGGACTGAGACCCGATGATCCCACGGTGTTTCTGATGTGTCTTTACTGGTCTAACACACAGGTCATGCAGATTCTAGATTTATACTCTCGGGTGTATGAGGAGCTGATGGCCATCCCTGTAGTCAAGGGCAGGAAAACGGAGAAGGAGAAGTTTGCTGGTGGGGACTACACCACCACTGTAGAGGCTTTCATCTCAGCCAGTGGCAGAGCCATTCAGGTAGATCTTTCGAGTTGTTGAATTGGAAAGGCCTTGCTGAGATGTTCTACCATATAGTGAAGTTCTTCTCCATGTGTCAGGGAGCCACGTCGCATCACCTGGGCCAGAACTTCTCCAGGATGTTCGAGATCGTCTTTGAAGACCCCAAGAGACCTGGCGAGAAGCAGCTGGCCTACCAGAACTCATGGGGCATCACCACACGAACCATTGGAGTCCTGACCATGGTCCATGGGGATAACATGGGTCTTGTCCTGCCACCAAGGGTAGCATGTCTACAGGTGAGCCGGAGGTCCATTCCACACAAGCGTTTGCGCGGTTTATGATCTAAACCTTGTGGTTGTGATTCCTAGGTTATCATCATTCCCTGTGGCATCACAGTGTCTTTACCAGAGACGGAGAAGGAGCTTCTTCTGGCCCAGTGCTCTAAATATCTCGCGAGGCTGCAGAAGGTCGACGTCAGAGTGAAAGCAGATCTGCGTGACAACTACTCACCCGGCTGGAAGTTCAATCACTGGGAGCTGAAGGTGTGAAGCTTGATTTGTAACAAATCGCATTACATGTGTAGACTCGACGCCTGATTGGTGCTTGAACGCAGGGTGTGCCCATAAGGCTGGAGGTGGGGCCTAAGGACTTGAAGCAGGGCCAGTGTGTAGCAGTGAGGAGAGACACAGGAGAGAAGATCGTTCTGTCCGAGGCTGACGCAGAGAAGAAGATCACTGCTCTTCTGGAGGACATCCAAAACAACCTTTACAATCGGCAAGACTTTTGACACTTTTTAACCATTCCAGTGTTTTTTTTTTTTTTCTCAGCTGGGTGAATCGAAAGTTGATTTTTCTTTTTGACTCCTTTTTTTTTTTTTTTCCCCAGGGCGGCAAATGATTTGAAGAAGCACATGGTTGTGGCAGATACTATGGAGCAATTCCAAAAAGATCTGGATCAGGGACGGGTAAGGGAGTCGAGTCTTTTCTTATTCGTGTCGTGTGAACGTGGCTGATTCGGCGACTCTCTCACAGATTGTGCAGATTCCCTTCTGTGGAGGCATCGAATGCGAGGACTGGATAAAGAAGACCACAGCCAAGTAAGAGACTCACGGCCTTTAAAAATAATTTTCTTTCACATACCGTTGAATGACATTAGAACGTACGACGAGTTAAAAAAATGTGTGAAACTATCTTTCCTGTGTCCTCAGGGATCAAGACTTGGAGCCTGGTGCTCCTTCCATGGGAGCCAAGAGTCTGTGTATCCCCTTCAGTCCCCTGAAGAAGCTGCAGTCCGGCCAGATGTGCGTCTGCAGCAAGGAAGCGGCCCAGCACTACACGCTGTTCGGCCGCAGCTACTAAGAGGACCAGTGGCTCGCCTCCAGCACTTCTAAAGTCCCATCTAAAGCTCTGTTCTAGAGAAGTTCTGCTTTTCACTCGGATGCTGTACTAAACCTTTGCACATCTTTGTCCTAAATTAATGTCTGACAGCAGCAATCACGTGGTGTCTATAATAAAGGGATTATTAATTTTTAGCATCTTTTGTGGTCCTTTTTTTTTTCCCCCCACATGTTGCTTTTCCAGAGGAACTCTTTACCACACGGTTTGCAGGAGTGTGTGACCACGAGTCACTTTCAGCCGATTATCTCCCGCCAACATGATGCTGCTTTTGGCCTGTTGCTGTTAGTCTTTTACAGAACACTAGAAGAGACGTATTCTTCTAAAGCAGGTACATTTTACGAGGGATTTAAGCTGCAGGCTAGTGTGTTAAAGTTAGTCTTTTGAGTGTGTTTGTAAAACACACTACAGTTCAAAAGTTTGAGCTCACTCATTTTTGAGAAAAAAACAAAACTTTCATGTATAAACTTTCATTTATAAGTCAAGAGTATGCTTGTGAGGAAAAAGAATGCGTGTTGTGTTTTACATTTTAAATTAAATACATTTTTAATACAAATACTTTTCATATGAGGCTTGCAGGTGCGGTGTGTAGCCCTTTTGCTTCTAAGAGTAGGATTTGCATGGTGGTTGTGTGGGTTTCCTCTGGGTCTCTAGTCTCTCCAGCTGAGTGAGTGAGCGAGTGAGAGAGAGAGTGGGAATAAATGTGTGTCCTGCTCTGTGATTGGTTGGGCTTGTTTCCAGCTCCTCATCACCTTGAGATGAATGAACCTTGAGCTACTTAGGGAGAATGTGACACCCAATAAAATACATTTTTTAACAGATATCGCGCATTGCTTTTGTCCAGTTTAGATGTTAAAATATAACTAATACGTCGTCATTTACAGGCTCTAGTCTTGACAATTTGAGTTTTAGACTCCTGGTTTTAGCCCTAAAACGATTTAAACTTGTCATATGCAATTAATTTATTTGCTTATTAAACATTTAGTACAAAGTAAAAGCTCATGGATAAAACTAGGTGAATTGCTTGACTGACAAGAGAAATCGCGTTGAACTCTTCACACGCTGGAAACAGGTGTTCACACCTCTGAATACGCCCATGTTTGTGACGTCACCGACGGAAGAAATTTGCGGAAGCGATACGTGGATGACAAACTGCTCGGGCGTTTAATCTTGCGTGACTTTACTCACCTGTTTAGTTCGCTCCGGGAAGGTGGGTGAAACTTTCATTTATCTCCGCGTTTAAATGTTTCGTTTTCCGTTCAGACACGTATGTTGAAAAGTTAATTCATTTACCTAATCTCCTAATCCGACCACGTCAAAAAGACAGTGTCTTTTTGTCTCAGCTGCTTTATCTGAATGCGTGACTAAAATAGAATTAAAACAGTAACACTTAGTTTCGATGTCTGCTGTGTCTCAATAAACTCACTAATGTAAATAAACGCACTTAATTGGGAGATGTTGTTGGGAGATGCTCTCTCTCTCTCTCTCTCTCTCTCTCTCTCTCTCTCTCTCTCTCTCTCTCTCTCTCTCTCTCTCTCTCTCTGTCTTTCTTATTCACTCACTCAACAACTCACTGATGTTATCTTTGCTCTCTCTCTTTCTCTCTCTCACACTTACTCGCTCCGTCTTGCTCTTGCCCCTCCTCTCTTTCTTTCTTCCTTACTTCCTTCATTCTTTTCTTCCTTTTTTTGTCTCTATGCATCTCTCTCTTTCTTATCACCCACTACCTTTCTCTCACTGTCTGTTTTTTGTGCCCAGCCCCTCTCTCTCTCTCTCTCTCTCTCTCTCTCTCTCTCTCTCTCTCTCTCTCTCTTCTGTCTTTCTTATTCACTCACTCACAATCTTAACTCACTGATGTTATCTTTGCTCTCTCTCTCTCTCAGTCTCTCTCACACACACACACACACACACACACACACGCACACACACACACACACACGCACAATGCTTCTCTTCCGCTTTCCTGTGTGTGTTTTGTTGACCATTTTTATTGCTGTTACTTCCAAACATGAATAAATGTCACCACTTGTCAATATAAAGATTAATGAAGAAACGGTTTCTTTCCCCCAACAGATCTCCAGTCCTTCAAAGCAGCTGGTGAGGAAACGGTGGTCTCTTCCGTGTGCAGAAGGAAACGTGTCACCAGAGTTGTTCCTGAAACACAATGGGACTTTGCTGTCTGTGGTGGGGGGCACAAAACCTGCCACAAGCTGTAGAGACCACAGCAGCATTAAGCTCAGAGGGATTGGAAGAACTGCACTGTAGATTTCTGAAAATGAGCGTGCAGAGTCTGAACAAAAGGTCCGTGTAGAGACGTGCATGTTGGCTGAGATGCTGGACAGTAATGGTGAAGACCAGAATTGCGAGGAACTGGATGACTGGTCCACCTTCTCCTCAGCGGACTGGACCGGACCGCATCCTGATAACAGCACGCCCGGGCAGAAAGATCCTGCTGTTCCCGTGATGGAATCTTCTACGCATCCCAAACCAGGATGTTCTGCTCAAGTTCTCCTCGAAACAAAACAGGAAGCTGTTAGTTCCTATGAGGACATGCATTGTTGTTGGCTGTGTTGCATGTGTTTAAAGGAGGATGTTGTCGTTTACAGGCTGAAAACTGTGTGTTTCATCACTGTTTTCAAGTTGAGAAAGCAGAAGAAGAAGTTGTTGAAGACATTCCTACTCTGTCTCAACTACTGCAGCCAAGTACTGACACTTCAGGCCGGTCCACTGCAATCTCAAGGTACGTGTGTATTTGATCAGACAGACAGACAGACAGACAGGTGGTACATGAATGTGATAGATGGATTGAAAGGGTAGACATACAAACGTGAATAAATGGATGGAAAGAGACAGATGGGTGAATGGTGGGACAAACAAAGGAGTACAAAGACTGGTTGATGGATCTGTGGGATGGATGGAGAGATGGATGAGTGGATGGATAGAATAATGGGTGGATAAATTAATAGTGGCATATGTTCCATTTACTTTTCTTACGTTTCTTTTGTACAGTTATTTATCAGACCAACATGTCATTACAAAGTTTTACAAATAAGCAACTTTCCTGCTTTTCTCCATGATCAAACCCTGTTTACATCATTATCTGAACACATGTAAATCGATAGATATTTTGCCCATCGGTGTGAGAGTGGGAATGTGTCCTGCTCTGTGATTGGCTCTGTGACTTGCTTTTCTTCTATTGGGCGAGTGTGAGATCAGGGGCGGGGCCAGGGGTTTTTCTCTGCAAGCACTGCAATTAAAGCTAAATGGCTTTGTTCTTTCAATACTGTAGCAATTATTTGCAGTGGTCTCTGAAAAATAGATATACATTTGTTTTGTTTTGTTTTTTTCAGTGGAGCGGACAGGTTCTGGTCGCACCTGCAGTCTGAATTTAAACTTTTTTATTTACCTGGTCTGAAACCAAAACTTTACTCCCAAGATGCCCTGGTGAGATGCCTTCAGCTCACAGAGCCTGACGGCTCATTGTCTTCTCAGGTAATCCATTGACCAACAGTCTGTAGGAAGTTCTAGACGTGATTGAAGTTGCAGACAATTGAGAAATTACAACATCTGTGCTATAAACACACTTTTCTCTCTCCAGAGCTCCAGTCTTTCTGATCTTGACCTTGATGATCTTGACAACCCTCCAAAGACTTTAATTCAAACCAAGGTTGGTGGACAATCTGTGTATAGTCGATTCCAGGAAAATTGGGAGATGGTTTATCAATTTGACCAGCATTGAATCCCAATAATATTGTTCACATTTGTGATGGCATTCTTTGAGGGTTGAAGAACTTGAGAGAATAGTCTGAAAAAAACGTAAAAACTCCCAGTTAAGATGCACGCCATAATAAGTGAATGCCAATCCGGGTTGAAGTGTCACAACTCGTGACGTAAAGATCATCATTTTATTTTTATGTTATGTCCGTCTCGTCCTAATTAGGTGTAAGGAAAGCCGGTCAGTAAGACCAAAATGAACCGTGCGTCCCGATAAACTGTAATATATATATATAATCTCTATAAAAATCCAATCCTGCTAAAGAAGTTTCAGGATGTTTGACATTTGATTGGCTGTTTGTTTTTCAGCTGGCACCATCATCCAGCTGCAGAAATGCACCAGGGTTTCTGTATCAGATCTCCCAGCAGTGGATCGATCACTACCGGAGCAGTTTCCTGCAGGACCAGCGGCAGGACCAGCCCCTCACATCCACACTCGCACTCTTTCAGAAGACGCACACTTGAACACTCCTTTAGTCTCCAGATTCTCTGCACACCACAGCACGCGGAATCACAACCTTTCTGTGTAGAGTTTGCATGTTCCTGTGCTTCCACTGGCTCTCCAAAAGAAAGAGAAACACTAAGTTCCCAGATGTTTGTTTTTTCATGCGTTGTCGGTTTATCACAAACAAAACAGAAATTGGCCAATGAACAAAGGGCTTGATTTTTTTATATTTTTCCTGTTCAAATTGTAGATATTGGGTTGGCCGAACAGGACGCATGGTGACGCAGTGGGCAGTGAGAAAGACGCGGTCCAGACTTGAGTTTAAGACCCGGTCTAGAAAAATTGCCCGTAGATTTGAGATTTGAGAGTGCAAATGTGTCCTGCTCTGTGATTGGTTGGCCACCAATGCAGTTGACAGTTGCAGTTGCTGTTACCTGGACATGGAATGATGATTCAGATTTAGACTTCATCTATTGGTCCAGTGTGTTTTATCTGCTAACACTTGAATTTAAGCTAGCTGACTTTTGTTTGTTTTTTTTCCACAATAGTCCGAGGTGGTGCAAGAGTTTTGAGCAGTGGTGTTTTATGTGAATTTGTATCTATACATTTTAAAACAGGCTTTTAGATTCTGTTTATGTTTAGTTATTTGGTAAAATAAACTCTTAGCTTTTTAGCCGCACATTTTGCACATTTGTAAGATTGTCTTGCTAGGGAATGTAAAATACTCAGGATATAAAACAGAAATTCTTGTTTTGTGCATTGTTTTCATGCAGCTTAAACGTAAAAAGATTTTGAAAGTCAATTTAGCACATAGGGATCAATTGGCTGCAGTGTCACATTTCGTGGCCAGAGAAACCAGTCAGTGTTGCCTGTTGCTGCCTGAGCTCAAGGGTCAGACTTTATTCAAGCTTCTGTTTCTGTCTAGAAAATCTTTATCTGTTAGGGTTTTTTTTGGTTTAGCTGTTACAATTTAATATTTTAACAAGAACACCTTGGTATAAGTTGGTCAAGTAATGTAAACTTTTTATTGTATTGCCCCCCCCCCCCTTTCTCTAAATAAAAGTTTGTGTTTGACCCTTCTTGGAATCAATTTTCTTAGTCGA
>CM051497.1:12601085-12615307 GCA_028031935.1 Paedocypris micromegethes
GTAGAGAGTCCATGCGTCCTGCTTTACATCCCAGACGGACACACGAAAGAGATGCCTACTGCTGGATCTAAAGACAAGAGCAAGACCCAGCCACTGCCAAACCTGTGAGTCCAGACAGCCGTTTAATATCAATTGTAGAATTATTTCACATCGTTCTCTCAATCTCAGCAGCTGAAGGTTGAGTCCGGTCCTCCAAAAACCTCCAAACTTCCACCCAGCCCAGAGCCGGTCAGCTCGGGAGATGCTTCTGCACTTTTCACCAGCATCGTGGCTCAGGGAGATCTGGTCAGGAAGCTGAAAAAGGACAAGGCGTCTAAAGAGCAAGTGGACTCGGCTGTGAAGCAGCTCCTGGCCATGAAGTCCGAGTTTAAACGGCTCACTGGAGAAGACTACAAGCCTGACACGAGGCCACCCGCTCCAGCACAGAACAGCTCCGCCTGTCCATTCACACGTGTCGCTGATCAGGGCGAGGTGGTCCGAAAACTGAGGCTGAAAAGGCTCCCAAGGTCTGGAGCCGCACTGGGCTGTCTAGTTCAGGGTAAAGAAAAGCAGATGTTCACCGTTGTCTCACGCTTTTACAGGAGCAAGTTGATGCGGCGGTGAAGCAGCTCTTGACTCTCAAAGCTGAGTTTAAGGAACTCACTGGCCAGGATTACAAACCGGGCGTGGTCCCGCCCGTTCAGTCCACCTCCTCCTCCCAAAACTCCATTTTTGAGCGCGTGTCAGCACAAGGGGAAGTTGTTAGAAAGCTGAAGGCAGAAAAGCATCAAAGGTGAGTGCTCAGAATTCACCTACT
Source organism: Paedocypris micromegethes (assembly GCA_028031935.1). Classification (NCBI taxonomy): domain Eukaryota; kingdom Metazoa; phylum Chordata; class Actinopteri; order Cypriniformes; genus Paedocypris; species Paedocypris micromegethes. The sequence continues at coordinate 12,601,882 of CM051497.1, forward strand.
TGATTCCAAATCAAACAATGAAGGAAAATGGAAGGAAACTGTATTTTTTTGGTTTAGATCAGATTAGATTAGATCCCACCAGGGGGAGTTTCTGTTTTAAAAAGTGCAATATAACAAAGACATAAAATAGCATAGAAGAACACCAGCAGAAAAAATTCAACGGTGAAAAACTTTTGATAAATGGAGTAAAATTGAAAATCGATTCAATAACAACAAATCGATTGTGCAACAGTAAATAGTGCAATCAACAGTGAGTAGTGGGGAAAAAAAAGACTTTTGTTAGTGAACCTGCTTTGTTGTGTCCACTCTCTTTTTTTTTTTTAGGATCAGGTAGATGCCGCAGTGAGCAGTTGTTGGCTCTAAAGACTGAATATAAAGAGTGACGGGGCAGGAGTACAAGCCAGGCTCTCCTCCTGCTGGTGCTCCATCATCTCCAGCTCAGACATCCAGCTCCCCTGTCGCTTCAGCTTCCTCGGATAGTTGTGGCGTGTCGCTGTATGAGCGTGTCAGTCAGCAGGGAGACCTTGTGAGAAAACTCCAAACTGACAAGGCACCCAAGGTTTTTGACTTATCCCTCAGCTTTTTAGTGTATTAGTATGTATGTGTTTTGTTTTATTTATTGATATATATTTTTACAGGATCAGATTGATACGGCTGTAAAAGAATTGCTCCGTCTTAAATTCGAGTACAAGCTGAAAACTGGACAGGAATACAAACCAGGAGCGCCACCGTCTGCTACCATTGCACAGTCTCTGGTTCTGCCAAAACACACAGTCTAGCCCCTCCCAGTCAGGGTCTGGCTCCTCCCTGCCACAATCTAGCTCCTCCCCTCAGGCCAAAGCGCTGTTTGCTGACATTTCCCAGCAGGGGGAGCAAGTGAGTGAGACGACTTAAAACTGAGAAGCACCTAAGGTTGGTATTTGTTGCGTTTTTATCATAAATCCTACACCTTCAAGAACACTATTTACACAATATTTTTTCAAAATAATGTTTTTAACACTAAAAAACATTTAAAAGCGACTGGTCATGCTAGAAGTCATTGATCGCAGTGTTCATTTTCCTCCAGCACCAAGAACAATGAACAGAAACTGAACGACCCACAGAAAACCTCATTACCATTGATAAATGTTTTTGTTTGTTTTTTTTTTTTTTTTAAAATATTTGGTGGAAAAGTGTTGCAATATCTGACTCTTATTACAAACTTGCATGTCATAATTCAAATTTCTAATTAGCTTGGTCTGACCAACAACAAACATTTTTTATAGTTGTAATTAATTATGGATTTTAATAAATGTATATTTTTTGCGTATAGAAGACAATGTGATGGATGTTTGTTTTAATACATTTTTTTTGCTCTGAATGCATGTGAATAAAATCCGGTGTGTTTGTTTGTAATTGTGTTGTTGGAATTGATTTCAGGAGCAAGTGGATAAAGCAGTAAAGACTCTGCTTGAGCTGAAGGGTCAGTATAAAGCTCTGACCGGGGAAGAGTATGTGCCCGTCACCACACCAGGAGTCTCCGGGAACTCTGGAGGAGAAGACAAAAGCCGCAAGGAGCAGAGAACGAGAACAAGTCCGAGAAGCAGGGTGGTGGAGGAGGACGCAAGCAGCAGAAGGCAGCTGCTGATAAAGCCCCGAGTCAGGAGTCTGGAGCGGCTGGAGCTGGAGATGGACAAGGCCCCAAGAAACAGACACGGTGCTGAGCAAACTCTGGGCTTCACGTGTTAATGCAGAGCTTGGGGCTTTATAGAATGTTATATGGGAGGCTTGAGAACTTTTGCAGTTGTGCCGTACTGCCACGACTGGTTTTGTCCTCCAAAATTAAACTCTCCAACACGGTCCGTTGTGTCTGAATTGTCGCCTTCAGACTGTCTGCTGTGTTGAGGAACACTGTTGCTTCTTGAACGTCGAGCTGTGATTCGGGGAATAGAAGATTTAATCACCTTTGTGTTTTTCAAATCCAGACTGGGACTTGAGGCCAGAAAAGAGGAGAACCTGGCTGACTGGTATTCACAGGTACAATGTTTTTCTCTAAGCTAATATTGGTTGTGGGCACACTGGAGTAAGTTTCTGTTGTGTTCAGGTCATCACCAAGGCCGAGATGATCGAGTACTATGACGTCAGTGGCTGTTACGTGTTAAGGCCCTGGTCTTACGCCATCTGGGATGCCATCAAGGAATCTTCGATCGAGAGATCAAAAAGCTGGGTGTGGAGAACTGCTACTTCCCCATGTTGGTCTCCCAAGCCGCCTTGGAGAAGGAAAAAACACACATTGAAGATTTTGCTCCAGAGGTGAGGAAATTATTAAATTCATTTTTGATCGTTCAGTTTCAAAATGGCGACACGCACAATTGGCCCATTTTTCAATGTTTACCTACACCAAACATAAATAAAGCCAAAAATATTCTGAATATGTTCTACATCACTAAACTATTGTGAAGATTTTAAACAACGTTTTTATTGTGGATCTTCACACTAGGTTGCTTGGGTGACGAGATCTGGAAAGACGGAGCTGGCTGAGCCGATCGCTGTTCGACCAACCAGTGAGACTGGTGAGACGCTGCCATGCTGATGCTGACCAATCAAACGTATTCTCACTGTTTTTGTCTCGTTTCACAATGTTTCTTGAAACAGTTATGTATCCGCGTATGCCAAGTGGGTGCAGTCTCACCGAGACTTGCCGATCAAACTCAACCAGTGGTGCAACGTCGTGGTGAGTTTACAGCAAATTGAGTCACCGTTGCACTTCCTAATAGTGCATCAACTTCCTTATGGTTATTCGCCTCAACTTTTATTTCTTGTCGTCAAATTCCACTTTTAATTTTCTTCCTTTTTTCCCAATTGCAATAGGGAAACCATACAAGTTCCCTCTTCACAGCGTTCATGGCAGAAATGTTACTCTACTTCTTAAACTTGTCTCGATTAACTTCTCGTCTTCAAAGTTTCAACTTTAATGCTTTTCCTCTTATTCAACGTATGCATCTTTTTATTTTCTAACGATGGATGTCGTTGTTTTCAAAATTTGAACGAGATTCATTCTGCTTTTTAGTCCCTTATTGTTATTGTTGCAGCAGTCTGTGGACTTTCATCTTTATTCTCTGAAATCGTTTTTGTCATATCTATTATACTTTCTGAGTTCAGTTTGATCTCCATTTTTCATCTTCATCAGTTTCAGTGGAGCCTCTGGAACATGCAATTTTCGACTAGCTTGACCTGTTTCTACCTCCTTTATTCTGGATTCCTTTATGTTATTATATCCACCTCATTTATTCAGAATGACATCTCGTACTCTTAATGCCGTATTGCCGTCTGTTCAGAAATCCACATGTCTTAACGCGCCGCTTCCTCCTTGTTTTTCCTCAGCGCTGGGAGTTCAAACACCCGCACCTGGCCTTTCTTGAGAACCCGAGAGTTCCTGTGGCAGGAGGGACATACAGCGTTTGCCACCCGAGAGGAAGCTGTGGAGGAGGTCTGAATGGAAAACTTCTGATGATGGACTGAGACCCGATGATCCCACGGTGTTTCTGATGTGTCTTTACTGGTCTAAACACCAGGTCATGCAGATTCTAGATTTATACTCTCGGGTGTATGAGGAGCTGATGGCCATCCCTGTAGTCAAGGGCAGGAAAACGGAGAAGGAGAAGTTTGCTGGTGGGGACTACACCACCACTGTAGAGGCTTTCATCTCAGCCAGTGGCAGAGCCATTCAGGTAGATCTTTCGAGTTGTTGAATTGGAAAGGCCTTGCTGAGATGTTCTACCATATAGTGAAGTTCTTCTCCATGTGTCAGGGAGCCACGTCGCATCACCTGGGCCAGAACTTCTCCAGGATGTTCGAGATCGTCTTTGAAGACCCCAAGAGACCTGGCGAGAAGCAGCTGGCCTACCAGAACTCATGGGGCATCACCACACGAACCATTGGAGTCCTGACCATGGTCCATGGGGATAACATGGGTCTTGTCCTGCCACCAAGGGTAGCATGTCTACAGGTGAGCCGGAGGTCCATTCCACACAAGCGTTTGCGCGGTTTATGATCTAAACCTTGTGGTTGTGATTCCTAGGTTATCATCATTCCCTGTGGCATCACAGTGTCTTTACCAGAGACGGAGAAGGAGCTTCTTCTGGCCCAGTGCTCTAAATATCTCGCGAGGCTGCAGAAGGTCGACGTCAGAGTGAAAGCAGATCTGCGTGACAACTACTCACCCGGCTGGAAGTTCAATCACTGGGAGCTGAAGGTGTGAAGCTTGATTTGTAACAATCGCATTACATGTGTAGACTCGACGCCTGATGGTGCTTGAACGCAGGGTGTGCCCATAAGGCTGGAGGTGGGGCCTAAGGACTTGAAGCAGGGCCAGTGTGTAGCAGTGAGGAGAGACACAGGAGAGAAGATCGTTCTGTCCGAGGCTGACGCAGAGAAGAAGATCACTGCTCTTCTGGAGGACATCCAAAACAACCTTTACAATCGGCAAGACTTTTGACACTTTTTAACCATTCCAGTGTTTTTTTTTTTTTTCTCAGCTGGGTGAATCGAAAGTTGATTTTTCTTTTTGACTCCTTTTTTTTTTTTTTTCCCCAGGGCGGCAAATGATTTGAAGAAGCACATGGTTGTGGCAGATACTATGGAGCAATTCCAAAAGATCTGGATCAGGGACGGGTAAGGGAGTCGAGTCTTTTCTTATCCGTGTCGTGTGAACGTGGCTGATTCGGCGACTCTCTCACAGATTGTGCAGATTCCCTTCTGTGGAGGCATCGAATGCGAGGACTGGATAAAGAAGACCACAGCCAAGTAAGAGACTCACGGCCTTTAAAAATAATTTTCTTTCACATACCGTTGAATGACATTAGAACGTACGACGAGTTAAAAAAATGTGTGAAACTATCTTTCCTGTGTCCTCAGGGATCAAGACTTGGAGCCTGGTGCTCCTTCCATGGGAGCCAAGAGTCTGTGTATCCCCTTCAGTCCCCTGAAGAAGCTGAGTCCGGCCAGATGTGCGTCTGCAGCAAGGAAGCGGCCCAGCACTACACGCTGTTCGGCCGCAGCTACTAAGAGGACCAGTGGCTCGCCTCCAGCACTTCTAAAGTCCCATCTAAAGCTCTGTTCTAGAGAAGTTCTGCTTTTCACTCGGATGCTGTACTAAACCTTTGCACATCTTTGTCCTAAATTAATGTCTGACAGCAGCAATCACGTGGTGTCTATAATAAAGGGATTATTAATTTTTAGCATCTTTTGTGGTCCTTTTTTTTTCCCCCCACATGTTGCTTTTCCAGAGGAACTCTTTACCACACGGTTTGCAGGAGTGTGTGACCACGATCACTTTCAGCCGATTATCTCCCGCCAACATGATGCTGCTTTTGGCCTGTTGCTGTTAGTCTTTACAGAACACTAGAAGAGACGTATTCTTCTAAAGCAGGTACATTTTACGAGGATTTAAGCTGCAGGCTAGTGTGTTAAGTTAGTCTTTTGAGGTGTTTGTAAAACACACTACAGTTCAAAAGTTTGAGCTCACTCATTTTTGAGAAAAAAACAAAACTTTCATGTATAAACTTTCATTTATAAGTCAAGAGTATGCTTGTGAGGAAAAGAATGCGTGTTGTTTTTTACATTTTAAATTAAATACATTTTTAATACAAATACTTTTCATATGAGCTTGCAGGTGCGGTGTGTAGCCCTTTTGCTTCTAAGAGTAGGATTTGCATGGTGGTTGTGTGGGTTTCCTCTGGGTCTCTAGTCTCTCCAGCTGAGTGAGTAGTGAGCGAGTGAGAGGAGAGTGGGAATAAATGTGTGTCCTGCTCTGTGATTGGTTGGGCTTGTTTCCAGCTCCTCATCACCTTGAGATGAATGAACCTTGAGCTACTTAGGGAGAATGTGACACCCAGATAAAATACATTTTTTAACAGATATCGCGCATTGCTTTTGTCCAGTTAGATGTTAAAATATAACTAATACGTCGTCATTTACAGGCTCTAGTCTTGACAATTTGAGTTTTAGACTCCTGGTTTTAGCCCTAAAACGATTAAACTTGTCATATGCAATAATTTATTTGCTTATTTAACATTTAGTACAAAGTAAAAGCTCATGGATAAAACTAGGTGAATTGCTTGACTGACAAGAGAAATCGCGTTGAACTCTTCACACGCTGGAAACAGGTGTTCACACCTCTGAAACGCCCATGTTTGTGACGTCACCGACGGAAGAAATTTGCGGAAGCGATACGTGGATGACAAACTGCTCGGGGTTTAATCTTGCGTGACTTTACTCACCTGTTTAGTTCGCTCCGGGAAGGTGGGTGAAACTTTCATTTATCCCGCGTTAAATGTTTCGTTTTCCGTTCAGACACGTATGTTGAAAAGTTAATTCATTTACCTAATCTCCTAATCCGACCACGTCAAAAAGACAGTGTCTTTTTGTCTCAGCGCTTTATCTGAATGCGTGACTAAAATAGAATTAAAACAGTAACACTTAGTTTCGATGTCTGCTGTGTCTCAATAAACTCACTAATGTAAATAAACGCACTTAATTGGAGATGTGTTGGGGAGATGCTCTCTCTCTCTCTCTCTCTCTCTCTCTCTCTCTCTCTCTCTCTCTCTCTCTCTCTCTCTTCTTTCTCTCTATTCTCTTTCTCTTTCTCTCTTTCTCTCTTTCTCTCTTCTCTCTCTCTCTCTGTTCTTTTATCACTCACATCAACAAACTCACTGATGTTATCTTGCTCTCTCTCTTTCTCTCTCTCACATTACTCGCTCCGTCTTGCTCTGCCCCTCCTCTCTTCTTTCTCCTTACTTCCTTCATTCTTTTCTTCCTTTTTTGTCTCATGCATTCTCTCTTTCTTATCAACCACTACCTTTCTCTCACTGTCTGTTTTTTGTAGCCCAGCCTCTCTCTCTCTCTCTCTCTCTCTCTCTCTCTCTCTCTCTCTCTCTCTTCTCTCTCTCTCTCTCTCTCTCTCTCTCTCTCTCTCTCTCTCTTCTGTCTTTCTTATTCACTCACTCACAATCTTAACTCACTGATGTTATCTTTGCTCTCTCTCTCTCTCAGTCTCTCTCTCCACACCACACACCACACACACACACAACAACACACACGCCACAATGCTTCTCTTCCGCTTTCCTGTGTGGTTTTGTTGACCATTTTATTGCTGTTACTTCCAAACATGAATAAATGTCACCACTTGTCAATATAAAGATTAATGAAGAAACGGTTTCTTTCCCCCAACAGATCTCCAGTCCTTCAAAGCAGCTGGTGAGAGGAAACGGTGGTCTCTTCCGTGTGCAGAAGGAAACGTGTCACCAGAGTTGTTCCTGAAACACAATGGGACTTTGCTGTCTGGGTGGGGGGCACAAAACCTGCCACAAGCTGTAGAGACCACAGCAGCATAAGCTCAGAGGGATGGAAGAACTGCACTGTTAGATTTCTGAAATGAGCGTGCAGAGTCTGAACAAAAGGTCCGTGTAGAGACGTGCATGTTGGCTGAGATGCTGGACAGTAATGGTGAAGACCAGAATTGCGAGGAACTGGATGACTGGTCCACCTTCTCCTCAGCGGACTGGACCGGACCGCATCCTGATAACAGCACGCCGGGCAGAAAGATCCTGCTGTTCCCGTGATGGAATCTTCTACGCATCCCAAACCAGGATGTTCTGCTCAAGTTCTCCTCGAAACAAAACAGGAAGCTGTTAGTTCCTATGAGGACATGCATTGTTGTTGGCTGTGTTGCATGTGTTTAAAGGAGGATGTTGTCGTTTACAGGCTGAAAACTGTGTGTTTCATCACTGTTTTCAAGTTGAGAAAGCAGAAGAAGAAGTTGTTGAAGACATTCCTACTCTGTCTCAACTACTGCAGCCAAGTACTGACACTTCAGGCCGGTCCACTGCAATCTCAAGGTACGTGTGTATTTGATCAGACAGACAGACAGACAGACAGGTGGTACATGAATGTGATAGATGGATTGAAAGGGTAGACATACAAACGTGAATAAATGGATGGAAAGAGACAGATGGGTGAATGGTGGGACAACAAAGGAGTACAAAGACTGGTTGATGGATCTGTGGGATGGATGGAGAGATGGATGAGTGGATGGATAGAATAATGGGTGGATAAATTAATAGTGGCATATGTTCCATTTACTTTTCTTACGTTTCTTTTGTACAGTTATTTATCAGACCAACATGTCATTACAAAGTTTTACCAATAAGCAACTTTCCTGCTTTTCTCCATGATCAAACCCTGTTTACATCATTATCTGAACACATGTAAATCGATAGATATTTTGCCCATCGGTGTGAGAGTGGGAATGTGTCCTGCTCTGTGATTGGCTCTGTGACTTGCTTTTCTTCTATTGGGCGAGTGTGAGATCAGGGGCGGGGCCAGGGGTTTTTCTCTGCAAGCACTGCAATTAAAGCTAAATGGCTTTGTTCTTTCAATACTGTAGCAATTATTTGCAGTGGTCTCTGAAAAATAGATATACATTTGTTTTGTTTTGTTTTTTTCAGTGGAGCGGACAGGTTCTGGTCGCACCTGCAGTCTGAATTTAAACTTTTTATTTACCTGGTCTGAAACCAAAACTTTACTCCCAAGATGCCCTGGTGAGATGCCTTCAGCTCACAGAGCCTGACGGCTCATTGTCTTCTCAGGTAATCCATTGACCAACAGTCTGTAGGAAGTTCTAGACGTGATTGAAGTTGCAGACAATTGAGAAATTACAACATCTGTGCTATAAACACACTTTTCTCTCTCCAGAGCTCCAGTCTTTCTGATCTTGACCTTGATGATCTTGACAACCCTCCAAAGACTTTAATTCAAACCAAGGTTGGTGGACAATCTGTGTATAGTCGATTCCAGGAAAATTGGGAGATGGTTTATCAATTTGACCAGCATTGAATCCCAATAATATTGTTCACATTTGTGATGGCATTCTTTGAGGGTTGAAGAACTTGAGAGAATAGTCTGAAAAAAACGTAAAAACTCCCAGTTAAGATGCACGCCATAATAAGTGAATGCCAATCCGGGTTGAAGTGTCACAACTCGTGACGTAAAGATCATCATTTTATTTTTATGTTATGTCCGTCTCGTCCTAATTAGGTGTAAGGAAAGCCGGTCAGTAAGACCAAAATGAACCGTGCGTCCCGATAAACTGTAATATATATATATAATCTCTATAAAAATCCAATCCTGCTAAAGAAGTTTCAGGATGTTTGACATTTGATTGGCTGTTTGTTTTTCAGCTGGCACCATCATCCAGCTGCAGAAATGCACCAGGGTTTCTGTATCAGATCTCCCAGCAGTGGATCGATCACTACCGGAGCAGTTTCCTGCAGGACCAGCGGCAGGACCAGCCCCTCACATCCACACTCGCACTCTTTCAGAAGACGCACACTTGAACACTCCTTTAGTCTCCAGATTCTCTGCACACCACAGCACGCGGAATCACAACCTTTCTGTGTAGAGTTTGCATGTTCCTGTGCTTCCACTGGCTCTCCAAAAGAAAGAGAAACACTAAGTTCCCAGATGTTTGTTTTTTCATGCGTTGTCGGTTTATCACAAACAAAACAGAAATTGGCCAATGAACAAAGGGCTTGATTTTTTTATATTTTTCCTGTTCAAATTGTAGATATTGGGTTGGCCGAACAGGACGCATGGTGACGCAGTGTGCAGTGAGAAAGACGCGGTCCAGACTTGAGTTTAAGACCCGGTCTAGAAAAATTGCCCGTAGATTTGAGATTTGAGAGTGCAAATGTGTCCTGCTCTGTGATTGGTTGGCCACCAATGCAGTCACAGCAGTTGCTGTTACCTGGACATGGAATGATGATTCAGATTTAGACTTCATCTATTGGTCCAGTGTGTTTTATCTGCTAACACTTGAATTTAAGCTAGCTGACTTTTGTTTGTTTTTTTTCCACAATAGTCCGAGGTGGTGCAAGAGTTTTGAGCAGTGGTGTTTTATGTGAATTGTATCTATACATTTTAAAACAGGCTTTTAGATTCTGTTTATGTTTATTTGGTAAAATAAACTCTTGCTTTTAGCCGCACATTTTGCACATTTGTAAGATTGTCTTGCTAGGGAATGTAAAATACTCAGGATATAAAACAGAAATTCTTGTTTTGTGCATTGTTTTCATGCAGCTTAAACGTAAAAAGATTTTGAAAGTCAATTTAGCACATAGGGATCAATTGGCTGCAGTGTCACATTTCGTGGCCAGAGAAACCAGTCAGTGTTGCCTGTTGCTGCCTGAGCTCAAGGGTCAGACTTTATTCAAGCTTCTGTTTCTGTCTAGAAAATCTTATCTGTTAGGGTTTTTTTTGGTTTAGCTGTTACAATTTAATATTTTAACAAGAACACCTTGGTATAAGTTGGTCAAGTAATGTAAACTTTTTATTGTATTGCCCCCCCCCCCTTTTCTCTAAATAAAAGTTTGTGTTTGACCCTTCTTGGAATCAATTTTCTTAGTCGAGAGTGAATTCAACAGCAAGAGATTGGACAATTCTAATCAGATTATGTAGTCAGTATGTGTGTGTGTGTGTGTGTGTGTGTGTGTGTGTGTGTGTGTGTGGTTGTGTGTGTGTGCGTGCGTGCGTGCGTGCGTGCGTGCGTGCGTGTGTGTGTGTCTATATATATATATATATTTATTTTTTTGTGAACTACTATTTATTACAAGTCACAGGGCTTCTTTAAAATCTTGCACGTTTTATCTCATGGATTTGTAGAAAATATTAACTCTGATTAAAAATGATTAATAAAACGAATTACAATAAATAAAAATACTTAAAGAATTATTGTAACAATTTGCAAAAAACAACTTTTAAAGAACAAGCCTTGATTGAAAAAACAAGACAGATGATTAGTCTTGGTAAAATCCTTGTAACAAAATGCACAAAGTACATTTTCTGAGTTGTTTTGTATGAGCATGGAGAAGCATCTTCTTTTGCTGTGTGCTGTCTCTGTTTTTAATGCTGTATAATGCTGTATATGTATTTATGTAAAATTTTGACCAGCTTTTCTCATTTTCGCGTGAAGCACTTTTTCCACATTCGTATGTAACTGGATGTTGACCGCTAGATGGCGGTGTGTGATAGGGCTTTTATTTCTCTTCAAACTACTCGTTCTGTTTTTGGGCCATGGCGAGCTGGGGTCAATCAAGGGCTTGAAGGCGGGACACATTCACTGTTGGACCACCAGTGACCAAAACCACTCACAAACTTGACCATTTAAACAGTGGAGTTTCTTTCTTTTTTTCTTTCTTTCTTGCTTTCTTGCTTTCTTTCTTTCTTTCTTTCGTATTCTACATTCATGTAGTTTTCTCCTAAACCAGGCATGCGCATAACTTCTCTGTAACTTCCATTGATGTAAGAATTCACTTTAACTACACTTAGGTAATAATAGTTATGTTCGTTATTATTTTCTTCCGCTTCTCGCAAGAGGATTGAGGCGCGCGACTCTCTGAAGTCAAGACTCGTAAAGTGTCGCAAAGCCGCGGTGTCGCTGTTGCCCTGGCGACGCTTTACGGCAGCAGACGGATCATGGCGGAGTCGCGGAGCGCTGTGGAGTTGAGCGCGGTAAACATTTGCGTCGATTTCTTCTTTCACCTCACGCGCACCTGCATGTCACACGCTTCTGTTAAACACCGTCTCGCCACGGCTGTGTATAATGTTTGTCTGCCTGTCAGGCGCACACGTTTGGCTTGGTTTCTCAGATACTAGGATTGTGTGACATGTTTGTTTATCGCGCAGCGACACACCGAGTGATTCCTTCACTCTTGCTTTTCCACGTCATTGCGCCTTTCTAGTTGTACAGTTACTCTCTTGCCTTTTGTTTAGATTAGTATTTTATTGTTTTGTTTGTTGTGTACATTTTGACGAGTAAAATTGCAACATTCTGACACACACACACACACACACACACATAAATAGAAAGTGTGTGTCTCTCTCTCTCTCTTGCTGTGTAATGTGTGTGTACAGACTAGTATTAATTAAGGACTTTTGGTTTCATGTTTTGATCTTTTAACATTCCAGATTGATCGAAACCATTTGTCACAAGCTTGATCACATGTAAACATATCTGAAATAATTGTATTCATGCCAGATAATACAAGTCACACTTTCTGTGTTTACTGATTTTACATACAAGCAATGTTTTTAGTCATTTAGACCAGGTTTGATGTTTATTGAATTATATATGCAAACCTACAAATGCTAAGCCAAAAACAATTACACTTTTTTTTTATTATCATTAGAAAGTATAATACTTTTAAAAATAAATCTTATTATTATTATAATTTTTTTTCTGCTGTGATGTTTGAAGCTATTTGTATTGATTTGTTAGCATGACCGTTAGTAACCTTTAAACATAGCAGCTTTAAACATAGGAGACAAAAAATACGTCTGCGGTGATCGAAACAGTTTTTCTGGGAAAAATGAATTTGAATATGAATTTTGTTGACACAGAGATGGCTGGAGGCTTCGGACCCTGGGGCTGTTATACTCCAACACGTAGGTGAGCAGATCCCTCAGATTTACTGTCTGGAGCCTGAACTACAAGAAGGCGAGGAGGAACTGAAGGTCCAGGAAAAGATCTTGCATCCGCTGGAGTGTTTCCTATTCGGGGAAGATCCTCGTCTGGGCCTGGAGAAGCTCAACAGCAGCTCTTCAGCCTCTCAGCAGTGCGGACGAGTCTTTAAAGAAGGCGAGACCGTTTACTCCTGCAGGTCAGAGGTCATGTTCTCAACATCAAATCTCGCTTGTGTCGCAACGGAAGTTCACTTGAGAAAAAAAATTGAACTTCTATTTCGAAATTGAACAATTCTTTTCTATTCTAAACATAATTGATTGATATATAATAATTAATATCTGACTGGATAGTAATAGCCACTCTATTAACTTCCGCGCTTTCCACTTTCACAAGGATATTAAGCGTAGAAAAGTATGGAATCCTGTTCTTTTACAGGAAATACCATCGGTCTCTTGTAATTTCTTCAGAAGTAGCATCCGTTGTTAATTGTATTTATTTCATTGTGTATAACACTGTATTGCGATACGGAGCGTATTGTACACTATGAGCTAAACTCTGACCTAGTCTCGATTGTCTCCAGGGACTGTGCGATAGATCCCACATGCGTCCTTTGCATAGAATGCTTCCTGAAGAGCGAACACAAAAGCCATCGCTACAAGGTACGTGGTGACATGAAGCACGACGACACGTTTCCTGTGTTGTGTTCTGATTGATGTCTGCTTACACTGATATGTTCTCTTAGACTGGCATACACCTGTAATCGAAGGACGCTAAGACGGAAGGGTTAAAAATAGAAGGCCACTCTCTATTAGATGGTCACTTGAATGAATGAATGAATGAATGAATGAATGAATCTTTGACAGGGGTTTTTTTTTCCTTTTTGAACACTAGATAAGGTACACACACACACACACACACACACACACA
>CM051497.1:12615315-12630720 GCA_028031935.1 Paedocypris micromegethes
ATATATACGCATAAGGTGCCTTATAGCGAAAACTATAATGTTTTTTTTTTCTCTTTTTAGTGCTGTTTTGTGTTTTTTAAGAATCGTTTCACCTCAGGGTTTTTGTGTTATTATTATTTTGTGTTTGGCGGACAAGGAAAAATTGCCATTTATAATCTGCGTGTAAAGAATGATCAAACATCTCACTGTGCATGGTCTTCACAGATGCTTCTTTTCTTTTGCAATATTAAAACATTGATTAACACACGCACACTTGTTTGAAAGACGGTGCGAATGATTACATTTTCCCTTCTTTATTAACAAAGTGCACCGTAATTTCAGCCTTGCAAAACACTGTACCGGTCCGTTCTCTCTCTTATTGATTGCACGACGGCCACCACAGGAAGTGGAAAAAAAACTTCTGCTGGTTTAACATCGTTTTTTTAATTGTGTTTAAACAAATAATGAATTGTATGCATTAACGCACTAATTTTGACAGCACTAGTTTCGGCATATCAGTTCTTGTTCTGACTTGACTTTTAATATAACAAAGTGTAAATTGAGAAAGTTTGTGTTCTAAAAATAACAATATGTGTCTGGACCGTTCTTGTATTAGGATGCGCTTTGTTAAAATATAGTGTTCACTTTGAAACTTCTCAATTCAGTAGTATATAAAATTCTTAAAATGATCTTTATTTTCTAAGCAGGTCCTATTTTTCTAATCGTTCGCTCTTTATTCTAAGCTAGTTCGTTAATCTCGTAAGATTACTTGTAGCGAGACTTATTGTCCAATTTCATGATTTTTAGCTTTAATTTAAAGCATTTCATCGTCATAGTGTAACATTTTGACCAACAACTTGAAAAAACTCAGCGCCCCCCTTCAGCAGAAGGTCACCTCTAATAGGGAGGTAAAGAGTTAAAGAGTTAGAGGTTTTTCAGGCCTTTTTTCTACGGCAAGGCGACTCATCCTGAGCTGATTTTCTCAGATGCACGCCTCGTCCGGAGGAGGTTTCTGCGACTGTGGAGACTTGGAGGCTTGGAAGACCGGACCCTGCTGCTCCCAGCACGACCCTGCCTCCTCAGTCGCCATGGAAACGGTAAAGTTCCTCATCTGGAGGCTTTTCCACATCTTACTGGTTGGAGCTTTTTCCGTGAGCGTAACTGACTAGTTAACTTCCTGCCTTGAGGTCAGCAGAGCACTTCTGGCCTTGGGTCCAGAACACGTACCAATGGCATGTGCTGACCCCCACCTCACCTCTGTGGGAAAACACACTGTGTGGGAAAATGACAAACAGTAGGACAATTCCAAGGAAAACCTCAAGCTTTCCAAGAAAAGGGAGAATAGTAACAAACTAAACAAAAGTATTTATATGAAGTGTGCAAATATTTTCGTTAGATTAGTGAGACTTGAGACTTGATTAAAATCTTGTTCTGATTAAGGTGTTTGGGATATGCTTCTGTTTTTCTATTTTGCAGCTTTTTCGTGTGTGTGCGTGAAAGAGCTATGAACTGTGTCGTTTACCTATAATCAGGTTTCAGTGTATTGTAATGTAATGGAACATGACGAAAAGAAAACTGTAAAAAAAAAGAAATGAGGAAAGTGGAAAAAGTGTGTAAATGTACTTTCTAATGTCAGTGAATTGAAGTTTATTGTAGCTTATTTTAAAAGCAAAAGCGTATTTATTTGTATGTAGTTTTAGTTTTTTTCCAGAGTGTTTAAGAGTGTTTTCCAAAAAACTGATGTTTTCCATGAAACCTAGTTTTTCTTGACTGAAGAGATTCATTATTATGAAGCTTGTTATAAACAGTGCAGTTGTGGCCTAATGGTCTAACCGTGGGATTTGAATTCAGAAACCTTCACAACTGAAGTGTCCTCGGTCAAGGCCCTTAAGGCGGTTAAAACCCTGTCTGCTCCCCTGACCACACGGCTTGTAGTTTTTTCACAATTAATTTCCTTCTAACCTCAAGCTGGAGTCTTTTGGCACCAGGCCAGGCTAAATAAACGGCACGATTATCTTCACTAAATTCTAAATGACTCCAAATTAGCTTTTTGTTTTTTTTTTTTTTTTTCCTTCAATGAATAACTAAAAAATCTTTTAATCTATCCACCAGGTTTGTCAACACAATAGGGACTAGGGATGTAACGAGATGCAAATCTCCTGATACGATATTATCACGATATGATCCTCACGATACGATATTTATCATGATATCCTGTAGAAGCTCACGATATTACACAAAACTTCACAATTATGTCTCTTATGTTTATAGTAACAAGGCTGACAATAAAATAATCATTGGCCATTGTTATTTGGTCCTTTTATGGTCATATTTTAGAGAACAAGGACAATAGAAAACTCTGGTCACACTAATTCCAAACTGCAAAATTCAAGTTAAGTCAGAAACAGCAATATACTAACTTTACTAATATTCTAATAGCAATATACTAATATACTAACACTAATCACTTCAAGCAATTCTTTTCTAAGTGCAACAACTGTAAAGTAAAAAGGAATTGTCACTGACGTCATTTCCTCACTGTGCAAACAAAGCTGAAATGAACAAGCCTATTAAAAACAGCCAGACAAAATTCTCACGGCCAAGATTCTCCCGAAGCAAACGCTATTGGCTCGTGTTTTGGGAATAAATACTACGTTTTAAATCCACCGTGTGAGTGTGACTCGTTCACTTGTGAAGCCTCACGCTTTTACCTTCAAGAGCTGAGCTGAGACGAGCCCGCCACTTTGAGCCCGACATTTTTAGGAAAAGTCCTCGACTTAGTGGAGTAAACACGGTATACCGTAATGACGACGATGGTATATCGAGACATTTTTAATACCGCGATATCTCCAATATCTCCAATACCGTTACATCCCTACTAGGGACTGAATTGAAAATGTGCTTTCTTGTCTGTCCAGTGGATTTACACACACACACACACACACACATTGAACTGAACACATATAATCCCGGAGCAGTGGGCAGCATTACGCTCCAGTGTTTTGCTCAAGGACACTCGGTGGGTTCTACAACTGAACTGGGATTTGAACCTGCATTGCTTGCATAGCAGGCCTAACTCCCAAGCGCTGGACCACAGCAGAAAACATGCATCTACATTTATCAGATGATCTGTGTGGACAGGGTGTTTTCAGGTGGTTCCGTGTGTGATATGAGACGCACACACACACTCACCGTCACTCGCCACGTCTTTGCCTTTTGTTAGAAAGCAGCAGGTGCCTGTCATTGTGCTCCAGTGGGCGGCTGCTTTAGTGATGGCGAGGTCTAACACGCACATAATGAACATGACAGGCGACTGATAAACCACATTAGCTGACATCAGAAAGAGCTCCCAGGATAAGCTCCACCCCCTAGTCTTTATACGCTTTTATTATCTGGATAATTACTAACATCTGTGTTGCTGGTGTGTGTGTGTGTGTGTGTGTGTGTGTGTGCGCACTTGACATATCTAGAACATGGTGGGATGACTTGAGTTGGGTGTTTTAGAATTAATTAGAATTAAGGTATCGATTTACAAATTAATCTGTGCCAAAAGACGTTTTGTTTTGCGAAAATGTCATTAGCTGAGCCGCATTTTACATGTCATCCATCTAATCCATGCCGTGTCAAAATCTTTTTTAGAAATGATAAATGACTTGAGAGAGAGAGAGAGCGAGAGTCTGCCAACCAGTTAGTCTAAATATACTGCGCCTCCCTCTAATAGAAGGCCACCATGGTGTAAGGGTTGAAAAATGGCCCACGGGCTTCTAATAGAGGTTTTACGGTATGTTTGGATGTGCAACTTAAATACTTGTGAATATAAGTATAGTTATATTTAGTTTTTTTTTGTAAATGTGTATTACTTACTCCTGAATGCTGTTGTCTTCTCTTCAGGATGAGTGTGGGGCAGACCCAGGACTTCTAGAACGAGCTCGGATGCTTTTCCACCTCATGCTGAGCTACATGAAAGACCTGCTGGTTTGGAGCGAGAGCGAGGAACTGTCAGAGCCACTGAAGCCAAAGTAAAGAACACACTCTGTGCTAATTGCTTGTGAGCTTGGTACAACAACAAGAAAACTTTTCATAAATGAGTTTGGATGATAAAACACAGGGCAAAGTGTGAGTTGTTTTGAGAGGACACGGCTGGTTTTAAAGGTCGTCTCCACTGCTGTGTCTTCAGAGTGAAGGAAGACGTCTACTTCTGCGTGTTCTACAACGACGAGCATCACTCATACGACCATGTGATTTACACACTTCAGCGCGTCATCCCCTGTGACCCCAACCAGGCTCAGATATACACAGCGCTTATCGACAAAGAGGTTTAGTGTGTCTACGTACACATATGGACGCAGTCTCTAATTAAATAAAGACGGAACGCTTTATGCTTTTTTGACTTTAGGGCCGGAAAGCGGTAAAGAGAGGTACTCTCCAATCCTGTCAACAAGCCAAAGAGAACTTCAAGGTACTCCTCTTCTTCTTCTTCTTCTTCTTCTTCTTCTTCTTCTTCTTCTTCTTCTTCTTCTTCTTCTGCTTCTTCTTCCTCTTCCTCTTCTTCTTCTTCTTTTGCTTTTCTTCTTCTTCTTCCTCTTCTTCTTTCTTCCTCTTCTTCTCTTCCTTTCCTCTTCCGTTTCCTCTTCTTCTTCTTCTTCTTCTTCTTCTTTCATTTAACTAATGTCATTATCATTAAAAAAAGATTCTAATAATAAAAAAATGATAAATCATCAATTCCTGGTAATTGGGCCATAGTTTAATTTGACATTTGTCAAATAGTCCTAAAAAAATGCAAATCATTATGTATATACTGTAAACTTCATTGAGTAAAAATTAAAACAAATTATAAATAAACGATTCTTGGTAATTGGGCAATATTAATATAATTTAATCAGAACAACAGTGTCCGGTCTTGCACAGTCAAATCAAAATCAACCAATCATTTTGTGATTGAAGTGCTACATTATGTCTTCACGTTACTGTTGCTTTACTGCTGTTCAACTCCCTGTAGTGATCTTTTGTGTTAAATAGTAAAAGTTATGGGTCGGCTTTAAAAGCTCTCCAGTGTTTTCTTGATTTTTTTACCGCTCAAACTCAGGATTATTGAAATAAAACAGGTTAAACACATGAAATCAGTTCTTTCAAGTATGTGTTTTGGCTTCGAATAATAATGAACGTTTTTGAAAAATCTAAATGTTTGTGTCATGTATCATCATTTTGTTTTGACGGACCCGAGGCATAATGCCTAATCAGACCAATTATATCAATTGTAAGGACCTAAATGATTTTGTGGTGAATGGTATAAAATGTGAATTAAATTCTGAGTCTGATCGGCAAAAATACAAAACAACTTCTTATTGCATGATTCACAATGAATATTTGGCAGGACATCTTGTATTGTGTTTTTTTGCAGTGGAGCACTGAGCCCATCCTTTCAGAACCTTTCCGCGTGGAAATCCTTCACACCTCGGTGTTGGCTCATCAGCTCTTCGCACTCAGAGTGGGCACGTGGCTTCAGAAGATCATTGCCTATTCTGGTAAAACCAAAAGATTATTGATGATTACTTTTTATTGATTCAGGTCTTCTTGAATCATCCGTGATTCATTTGAGTTAATCCGGATCCAAGGTTTCCTCGTAAACTACTTTTCACATCCAAGGACACAAATGAACATTGTTCTGTTTCAAGAATGTTGGTCAGTTTTAGACAATACCAGCTTGAGACTTTTTAGGTATAACTGTTTTATATTATTGTTTTTTGATGTTTTTTCTAGCCTTTCTCTCACTGATCTTCTGTTGCTCCACAACCATCTCCTCACAAAGCTGCTCAAACAGGCTCGATTCGCCCGGCGTTAATAAACTTTTACTACATCGTTCAACGTGCTATTAAATACCAATTGCCCTATTGAGATTTTATTTTTAAATAAAAGATCACTCAGACCCAGAAAACGAATAAACTAGACATAATGAATGGCTTCTTGTATGGCCTGGTATTAGTGGATATGTGGACACTCTTTACACAAACTCATTCGTGAACCTTTCTTTCAATTTGCCGAACGACCAAATCACACAGTTACTTGTGTATTTTTTATTTATCTACAGTTCTGATCAAATGTGTGATTATGTGTCTGCTGTTGCAGTTGGCCTGAGGGATGTGTTCTGCCAGGTCGCTCTGGATCCCGGAACTGACCTTGACAAGCGCTGCTTGATCAGTCAACTCATGCTACACGATGCCAAAATGTATAAAGGTCAGTCATGGTCTGTTCGGACAGAACTGTCGCAGATTTTGCTGTTACATACTTGATTTAAAAATATAGTTGTGGCCTAGTGGTCTGGCAGTTGGATTTGCAGCCAAATGGTTGGTGGTTCAAATCAAGGATCTGCAGGTTTTTTGGTTTTATCTCAGGTTGATGTTAGCCATTTTCACACAGCAATGCCGGTAAATGCAGAAAAATTACCCAACTGACTTTACCGATAAATACTGTTCACATAAGCACTGTCATTCCCGCATTTTACCGGTAAAGAATTATTCACACTGCGTTTTCAAAATACCAGTATTTTCGGTGACATCATCAACTTGCGACAGCTTTTAAACGGCTGCACCTGCGGAAGCGTGAGGAGTACGCGCACGACTCTCGTCAGAATGTTCTGATTGGCTCAGAGCGGTCATTTACGTCAGCGCGTACTGGACTTCTGCCTGCTTATTCTGGCAAACTTCGCTCTGCGTTCACTGTGGTGTTAATTTTGACATAGAGTTTAGTTTCAGTCATATTCTTTTGACTAAAACTCTTTTTTTGTTTTAGTTTCAAATTAGTCATCTAAATTTTAGTTTTAGTCTAGTTTTAGTCGACTAAATACCACAGCATTTATGTCGACAGAATATTACAGTAAATTACAGTATAGATTTGAACGAAAATATAGGCGCTATATATTCAAAATGTTTGCTAGAGTATAACAATAATAAATATAAACAAATAACATTTATTTTTCTTGAACTTATTTTTATGAACTTTTTAATCCAAATAAATGTTTTCTCGTTTGAACCTCAACAAAGAGGAAATCAAATACAGTAAATGAATAGTGTCAATAAGTGTCAAGTTTTTGTCCTTTAGCGGGAGTTTTTAATATAGTTCCCGTTTTGTTTTCGTCAGGGAAAAAGCATCGCTGACGAGCACAATGACGAAAATATTTAGTCAACAAAGTTAACTCTGGTTACTGCTACTCTTGGTGGGAAAAATGGCGGAATGAGTTTACCGGCATTTGTCTTTTCACACATGACTGCATGCCGGCATTTTACCATTAACTTCCCGGCAAGGTTTGCATGTGTGAAAGGGTCTTTTGTCTCTCCTCAGGTGCCCGCAAAGTGGTCCACGAGCTGATTTTCAGTAGTTTCCTAATGGACACCGAATACAAAAGGCAGTTTGCAATGAAATTCACAGAGGTAACACACTCCACACTGGTTTCATGACCATGAGAAGCTGAGCCGCCTTGTGCCGTGTTCCAGCACTACAAGCAACTTCAGGAAGACTTCATCAAAGATGACCATCAAAGGAACATCTCCATCACGGCTTTGTCTGTGCAGATCTTCACCGTTCCAACTCTGGTGAGAATAGCAACACAAGTCTCATGCTTGTTTACTTTACATTTACTGTTTGTGATCATCACATGGTTTTGGAAGATGGGGATTATTCGTTAGAGTTGGCACACTGTTTCCTCCAGGCCAGAGAGCTGATCGAAGAGGGCAACGTCATCAAGGTGATCATCGGCACCGTGATGGACATGATGAAGAAGCATCTGGACAGAAACAAACGCTTCCACTTCCAGGGACACAACCCAGACAAGTTCTTCCGGGTTCAAGTTATCTTCTACGACCTCAGGTAAACGCCACGTTTGACTGAATATCGTAAAAGGAGGTGTTTAATCGCAGGCGTTTTATTTTGTCTCTTTGATCAGGTACATTTTAATCAGCAAGCCGGCGGTGTGGACCGAGAAGCTCAGGTTGAAGTTTCTTGAAGGCCTGCAAGACTTTCTTGAATTCCTGTGCTGTATGCAGGTAATGCTTCCTGTTGCTTTTAGTAAGTGAAAGAAGTCGTGTGGGTGGTGTCTTTGATATCAGGGGCTCTTGTCTTTGATGTCAGGGGATGGAGGAGGTGAAGAGGCAGTTTGGTCAGCATGTGGAGGTGGAGCCTGAGTGGGAGGCGGGGTTTACCCTTCAGATGCAGCTGCGCCATATCCTCACCATGTTTCAGGACTGGTGCTCTTCAGACGTGAGTTTGCTAGCAATTCAAAGATTTAATTTGACAAGAATAGAAAGTAATTCATGAACAATCATGGAAAAGCCATATTTCAAAGTAGGGAGACTTAATCCACAGGGGTCGGATGTCTCCTGTGTAAACAAAAAAAATGCAAATGTGGAGGAAAAGTGTCATATTTGAACTGACAGTTGTTGAATCGTTTCTTTATAACGTATTATAATATATAATATAATATACTTTATAACTTATTAAAAATATTTTGTTGTTTCATGTTTTTATGTCCTATTCATTTTCTTTTTGCTCTCACTCTCTTTTTCTCGCTAAATCTCTCCTTCTCTTTTCTCTCACAATGTCTCTGTATTGCTTTTCTTTCTTATTACTTGTTTTTTTTCCTCAAACTTTAAAAAAAATGATTTGTCTGCTTTTTATCATAAACTTTTCTTTTACATAGCGTATTAGAATAAAATATAAATGGATCCTTAATAATGCACAATTTGAGTTTTTCAGCTTCACTTTCTGTATTTATTATTAAAAACACATGCACACATTGCTAAATGTATTGTTATAGGTAATGAATGAATACTTCTTAGTATACATATACTATATAGTGTCATTAGTTTTTGAATAATATTTTATTGTATTTTGTTAAGCAAAGTGTTTTACTCAAACTGGTT
Source organism: Paedocypris micromegethes (assembly GCA_028031935.1). NCBI lineage: Eukaryota > Metazoa > Chordata > Actinopteri > Cypriniformes > Paedocypris > Paedocypris micromegethes. The sequence goes on from CM051497.1 coordinate 12,624,210, forward strand.
GAACGATTGGTGTCAATCTGTTGCATTTAACAACTATCACTTTGGCCTCATTGATTTGTCCAGTAAAGGTGTTTATCCAGAAGTTAATGAGTGGCCTGTCTTATTTGCTTAAAGGAAAATGTTCTGCTGCTGGCCTTTAAGGAGTGTCACCGCGCTCTGGGATACTGCAAAAACCAGCCCCTCCGCAGCGAGCCCACCGACAGCTACATGTGCAAGCAAATCCTTCACTCCCGGCCGTATAAAGTCTCCCAGGACCCCGTGTCCATCCACCTGCCCATCTCCAGACTCCTGGCTGGTCAGCAGATGTGTCCACCCGAGTTCTTCACACGCTACATACCAAATAATAGAGGCTCTTTTGTAGATTCAAGTTGTACATAGCAGAGCGATAGTTTGTGAAATGTGATATATGTAGTACATGGCTCACGATAAGCGAACAATGATTAGAAATTGTTGGCAAAAACAAACCAAACCAAAAAAACAATGACCTTGAAAAGTACAAGGTATTATGTGTAGGAAAATGTAAACTAGCTTGTAAACAGCAGTAGCAGATGTGGAGGAAATTTCCTGGATTATATTTTATTTACAAAATAAATGTTTCTAAAATATAATGTGTAGTTGAGACGGTAAAATATTATATTATATTATATTATATTATATTATATTATATTATATTATATATCAGTTTTAGCCAATTGAAATGCCATCATGTAGGAGGTGTTGCTTTTATTAAATACAGTGTAAATTGGTATTGTAATCTCAGTCTCTGTGCTTTCAGGTCTCTATGTGCTTCTGTGTCAGACTGGATCCATTCAATACCTTTCTGACGTCATAGATCCTGTGAGTGTAACAGTAGTAACGTTGATGTCACGCTCCTTCCACTGTGTTTGTGTGTGTATGTCGGGACGCTTCTATGATGTTTTCAGACGAAGCTGAACTTCCTGGAGCTGGCGGAGCAGCCGCTGCGCTGCATGGTACTGGCGGCCCAGGTGTGCGCGGATATGTGGCGCAAAAACGGCCTGTCACTCGTCAGTCAGGTAAGACGCCAGTTCTGCTTGCTAGCCGTCTTTTTGATGTCGCGCAATTTTAAACAATATTTCTGTGGCTTTGGTCATATGGGACTGGTAGAAACTCAAGAGTTTGCGAATCGTTTCGTTTCGTTTCACGGACAAACACATTTTTTCTGTGCACATAAGACCACTGATCTTGCGTCAAACTGAATTTTAAGTTTTAGTCGTCTGTTGTGGCGAGGCTAAAAACCTGTCAGCCTATAAAATTGATAATTTGTTATAAAATGAAATAGTGTGAATTATCCACACCTTGTTTGTTAATATAAATTCATAACTACAAACGGACAGAAACTCCCACGATGAAGGTGTTCCGATTCTGAATGTGTTTAAGGTCAAGCAGCTGCCAATCATATTCTCACCAGCCAATCAGAGTAAGTGCCCACGTGAGACTTTTGAAACAAAAAATTGCACACCAAATCTGATACAAAACGAGAAGTTTCAAACGTTGGTCAAAAATCAGCCTGAAAGATTACAAGCGGAAAATGAAAAAAAGTAAAATGGGGAAAAAAAAAAATAGACGTAAAACACAGTCCTTTCAATTTTATGCCGTCCAAATGTGTAAACTTAATTAAATAATAATTTGTCCTATGGATAGACATATGGGTTTCACATGATCATTTACTCCGTTAATTACATAATAAAAAATGAGTTCATTTGAAATTTTAATTAAAAAACATTTTGATTTTCACCAAATTGCATTTCTTAAATATTCAATGAGATGCCTGAATTGTTGTGCAACGCATGTGTGTTGTGTGTTAAGGTTTACTACTATCAGGATGTGAAGTGCAGGGATGAGATGTTCGATAAAGACGTCCTCATGCTGCAGGTAGGTGTGTGTGAACGCAGAAAGACCCGCAGGACGTCTAAAGTGCTCCATTGCGAATCCTCCCCAACAGATTGCTGCTTCCAAAATGGACCCCAACCATTTCCTAATGTTTGTTCTTTTGAGATTTGAGTTGTTTGAGCTTTTCAACGGGAACTGTTCCAGTAAAGACCAGGTGAGCTCTGCTCTTGAATCAATTGTGTGTTTATTCCAGACTCTCTAAGTAGTGAATGTTCTGGCTCTTTCTGTCTCACAGGAAGTGGTGAAGCAGTGCAATCGGTTGACGGAGGAGATGCTCTACCTGATGATCATTATCGTAGGCACGTTTCATACATCTGTCTTTCTCTGTAACCGCATCTTCAGAGTGTGACGTGTGATGTGATGCTGCGCAGGCGAGCGCTACGTCCCTGGAGTCAGCGCTGTGACTAAAGAGGACGTCACTATGAGGGAGGTCATCCATCTGCTCTGCACGGAACCCATGGCTCACAGCAACCTGGTCAAGGGTTTGCCTGAGAACGTAAGACGTTTTACTCGAGAAGATACAACACAGTCACAGTAACACTTGATTTTGTCTGAAGTGATTGGAATCGAGCTCCTCGAGTTGTTAGCATTAAATGGTGCTTAATGCGTATATTGAAACTTTAGTCATAGAGAGAGAGTCTCTTTATTTGTATGCTTTATTTTTCTGTGTTGTTTTTGTTTTTACTTAATTGAATGTATATTTATTGAGTTGTAGTCATTATAATTCAATCAATTCAATAACTACTGAGCTTAGCTAAAGTTAGCATAGCTGCTAAGTTAGCATAGCTGCTAAGGTTTTACATCCCAACATAATCAGTGTCTTTCTGCCTAAAGCCAGTCCCTGCAGTAACTAACTTGTTTTCTGGCCATTTTTTTTTTTTTTATGTTTTACATACAACTCTATGAATAATTATAAGAGTAATATTCACACAGGTTCAACAGGTTATTATTTTTAATTTTTAATTTTTAATTTTGAACTGTTGAAGCATTTTGTTTTTAACACATTATGTCATTCTTTAATGGCTTGAACACAAAAAAAAAACGTTTTTTTTTTATTAATTAATTTATTGTCTTCGTTTTTATACAAAGGTTTTTTCCTCAAAAATATTTTAGCACATTTGTAAAACTATGATAAGGTGTTTGTATGTGTGTATCCATAGTGTTTATAATTTGTTATGCTTGAAATTATTTTAAATGCATGTTTGACTTTTAAAAAATACGTTTTGTTACTTTAAATGCGATTAATCTAGAGTATGGCCCTGGCGTGGCAGATTTGAAACCCAGGATAATGCTGCTCACTGTTCCGGGTTTGTGGGTGTAATTTTACTGGATGGTTAAATAGAGCACAATTTTGATACGGCCCCTAGTGGACGTATTGACAAGCTCTCTCATTTACTTGACTTTACTTTAACATTTTATTGTTCTATGTTTTAAGTATAGTTTCTTGTTTTTCCACCCAGGAAAGCCACGAAACGGGTCTTGAAGCCGTCATCAATAAGGTCGCCACATTTAAGTGAGTATTATTTAGGGAATACATGGAAAATGCTCAAAATGCTGAACGTCAACATATTAATCAACATAGGAAACCTGGAGTGTCAGGCCATGGTCTGTATGAGCTGAGGAAAGAATGTCTGAAAGAGTTCAACCCTTTCTTCTATCACTATTCCAGAGCACAGCATAGTAAGGTAGATTAACACATACGTAATCCCGTTGAAAGTGTTCTCTTAGCTGTGTGTGTGTGTGTGTGTGTGTGTGTGTGTGTGTGTGTGTGTATCAGGCTGAAGAGGCTCAGAAGAAGAGGACGCAGGAGGGCAGTAATAAAGGTATGATAACCAAAACCTTGATCAAATGTCTTCCGAATAAAAATTACAATTTAGTCTAAAAAAATAAGGTAACGTTACAGATTAAATTTAAAGGCTTGAGTACGAACAATAGAAACGTTGTTTCCATGTATCCTTGCTTTTAAATTATCAGATTAAATTTAAAAGATATATGTAAATGTACAATTAAATGCTAACTACGAATAAGTATATAGATGTTATTTGCCGTTCTAGATGCTATTGCAGCTCATTATGGCGTTACAATCATCACTATAGTGAAATTGGACATCGTTCTGAATCTATTCAGTTTGGGGAATTGATCTTACAACCAAAGAATGCTTTTAACCAATGATCACGCTTGTTTCTGTTCTCACATTGTGCTCCTGATGAGATGTTCCTGTCCTGCAGCACTTCCTCCCCCAGTTCCTCCTCCGTTCTGCCCAGAGTTCTCCAGGATAGTCAATCTGCTCTGCTGTGATGTCTTCATCCACATTCTGAGGAGAATTTTCTACAAAGCAGTGGAGGACCGTTCCAACCGATGGACCGAGCCCATGATTCAGAAAGTGTGTTCTTTTTTAACCTTAACCATTTTTGTCGTGTTGTCATTTTCTTTAACTAAACTATTCCATTTTCCAGGCACTACATCTCATGGGTCAGGCACTGCTGGAGGAGAAAGCACAACTGGAAGACAAGAGTGCAGAAGAAGTGACTTTCGACTTTAGTCTGAAAGCACAACGTAAGGAAATACCGGTCAAAACACTCCAGCAGGATCATTTTTGTCACCAATTCGATGCAAATCTGGGTATTACTGTGGATACACTAACTTCATCCACAGTTTACAGGGACTTTTTTAACTTGATCAATTCACAGATACACTTGTAATACACAATTTGATCACTAGGTCAACTTCAGTGGCTTTTCCAGTGCAGTGACCACTAGGGGAGCTGATGTAAATTTGGAAAAACCCATTTTTTTACATTTTCATAAAAAGCTAGTTCTGGAAGTCTAGGGGGGAACAGTAAAATGTCTACTCAAATTTCTATTACAAGCGTTGTCTGGTGGGTCGCTTGAATGTGGCCTGGCAAAATTTTGTGATTTTGATTTTTTTTTTTTTTGATTTTTGTGATGAAATTTTAACGCTTACCTCTAATGCACTTTGTATCACTGGAGCTACATTTAAAATACATTATTTTTAATAGAACTATCATGTTGAATCGGGAAAAAAAAATGTTTTAAGCTGTGAGCGTTGCAGCAGTGCAGCTTTTCACAATCTCATCGATGGCTGGATTGCACCTTAATGGCTTGAACCCTGACGTTGCTACCTCCAGCTATATTTCTTTCCGTATAAGTCTTTGATCCACCTTCAACCACCTCGAAACAAGTTCATGATGTGCTTTTAACCTAATGTATCTTCTCTTTGAGACACATTATGCGTTCTGTCGTTGTCTTCACAACATTCCGTAACCTGATCTTGTTGTGGGTTAAATACCTCTCAAGAAATGAGTTTCATATTGCAGACTGTCTCTGTGCGGATTCGGCTGGCAGTTTCGGCAGGGGGCTTTCTCAAATTTCACACAGGAAACTGAAAGCTTTACCTTTTCTGGGTAGCGTTATCTCACACCTACCTCGCACAATCTTGGTTGAGAAAAGGGAGAAAAGGGACTTTAAATTCCAACGTTAGAAAAGAGCGTTAAAATATAACTTCAATATAGTGTCACAATATTAGAGTTTTGGAGATTCACAGTAATCATGTGTGTTAATGTTCTGTTGGTATTTTTATAAACAGGTTCTGAGCACGGCAAATCTCTGTACCATTTCCTGGGCAAAATGAAATCAGTACCTTCACTCGAAGCTCAGAGCGACATGATTGGATGGAACTTGCAGGTTTGTGTAAATGCAGCGTGTGAAGCGTTCACCTTGATGAAGTGTATACCCACGTGGTGTTTCCTTTGTCTTGAGATGTTGGAGGTGGTGAAGTGTCTCCGGGAGAAATCGGGTTCTGCTCCTGCCTTGGCAGCGGATCACAGTAAATCAGAAGAGGTAGGGTCGTCTTCAGCTCAGCTTGTCCAGCTTTGTGTCACGTCTAAGCTGTGGTGTGGGGTCTGTGCTCAGAGTGCTCAGGATAAAGAGAAGGCCGAGAGGAAGAGGAAGGCCGAGGCGGCTAAATCTCACAGACAGAAGATCATGGCTCAAATGTCGGCCATGCAGAAGAACTTTATCGAGTCCAACAAGATGCTTTACGACAACGTGCCGGAGAGCTCGAGCAAGAGCGAGAGCGTCCAGTCCGCACAGAGGTGATGAGCTTTTAATTATATGTAATAATAATTATTATTATTATTAATTATTTAGTTAGATATTTCAGTTGCTGCTTTTTTATGCTTTTTCTCACAATTTGTTTTGCATTTAATTTTTTTTTATTTTTTGTTTATTCATTTAATTTATAATTTATTTTGTAGTTCCATTTAGTAATTTATTTATTTGTTAAATCTAATTATTACTTTTTATTCATACCCTTTTTCTATTTACATTTAATCTTTTGTATTTTTTTACAGTGGTATCTCCACTTACAAATGACTGATAATGAAAATGTTCCTTTATGAAAGGCGTTGTCGAGAAAACATTTCTCTTAACAAAATGATTTGCAATAGGCCAAATGTTGTAACGACATAAGTGAGAATGTTCTTTCACATCATTTGAGTGAAACGTCTTTTGAGTGAAGCACACGGGTCTAGACGTATAAAAAAAGCATTCAAGCACGTCGGTAAACTAAAAAAAAAAAA
>CM051497.1:12637224-12652447 GCA_028031935.1 Paedocypris micromegethes
TTTTTTTTTTTTTTTGTTTATTTGACCGTGCAATTAAAACTACTGTTTTTTTTACACACCTGAATTCTCAACTTGCTCTATGTTAGTAGTAAGAAAAACACTTTCTTAATCTTGTCACTACAAAATCCGATGGAATTTTGTAACTAGAGACGATATTTTGTCTAAGACGCATTTCGTAACTCGAAACTTCTGTTTGTAGAGCCGTTGTTTTCCACGCCTGAATTCTCAACTCTCTCTGTGCTGGTGATAAGAAAAACACTTTCTTAGTCTTGATGCTACAAAACTAGATGGAATTTTGTAATTAGAGACGATATTTTCTCGAAGGCGAATTTTGTAACCCTCATTCGTAAGTAGAGGCGCCACTTAAATGTTAGCAGCTATTTTTTTTATTTTCCCGTTGTATCCTAATTGGGCTCCAGGATCTGATGTGTGTGTCTCTGTTCTGGAAACAAACTGGTAACTGCTTGTGTAGAGGTGATTGTGACTGTGGGCTTGTGGCAGGCGTGGGAATCCACTCCACTTGTGTCCCGAGCGCTATCACAAGCTGATGCAGCTCTGGCAGCAGCACTGCGTCCTGGAGGAGATCGCTCGCAGCCTGGAGGTGCTCAACGTCATGTTTCCCTTCGAGTGGCAGATGCTGTGAGAGGACGGAGAAGCGGAGCTCGTGGTTGGCTGTGTAGAGAGTGAGACACTTTATTTGGCTTCGAGGTGAGGTAACCTAGACCTTCTCCTTGAAATACTGATTGCGCTTTCGTTGGTCTGTGTGATCAGACGTCTGCACACGAACTGCATATGTCGAGCGTTGAGTTCTTTGCCTAAGGAATGTTTTCCCCAGCGAGTGAAGCTGTGAAGCTCACGAGACTTTTGTGTTTGCTTTTTTTGTTTTTCATTATAAGCGCAGCGTGTAACGAATCGCATTAAACATTGATGATTCAAACACTATGAATGTTATGATTTTCATTTTGCAGGTTTTGTTTGCTTCTCTGACTTTGTTTGTTATATGTATTTTAGTTGCTGCGAGATTAAAAAAAAAAAAAAAAAGAGAGAGAGAGAGAGATAGAAAAGTGTGTACAGAGTTTTGTCAAACCAATTGGTTTTCCTTCTGTTTTGGGGAAAGTGAAATTTGATAAGTGTGTGAGATGCATGCATGTCTCATGAATATGTATATAAACTACTGTGTAATAAGAGTCTTATTTTACTATAAGACTATGATTTATTGAACGACAATAATAATTGTCGGTTAATAATCTGTTGCAAAGCGATCTTCCTCTAAAACATGTGCTTCTTTATTGTTTTAGATGCCTAAAACCTAAAGGTTAAATTGCACTTGTCTTGAAAACATTGAAAACAATAAATACCTGTGTGACACAGTAAATCACTGCAAATGTCCCGTGCTTTGTTATTAGTGTGTAATGTAGTAGGGCTGCACCATTCATTCTAATGTTTTATTCTATTCATAAATAAAAGACGTGCAAAGATTAATTCCAAAACAGTCAGACGGAGCTGACCTTCATTTATTTTGTTTTTGTCAAAAATGTTTTTTGTCGCCTTGTGTTGTTGTTGTTAGTTTCTTGGTTGCTTACCCTGTTTCAACTTTATGAAACCCACCATGTTTAAATGTTCACTATAAGAAAATGCTGTTTTCTCGTTCATAGTTTCCTCTAGTTAGCATTAGCTTGTAACACAAAGAGCTGTTTGAACATTATCAGCTTCAACACAAGATGGCAATTTTTGTTTGGTAGATTGTGTGCACAACTTTACAAAATAAAAACTCTAATTTTCCTTAAACTACTGAAAGTCTGTAGTGTATTGATCTGTTAGCGATCTTTATGCTAACTGAAGCTAAACCATTTTTACACTTTATTTTTATTTTTTTCAAGATGTGAAGATTTATTCGGCTTGAGTAAGAAAAACTGGTCTGTGTTTTCACTTGCACACTGACCAAAAATGTGATACGTATTTCAATGGTTTTATCTAAGATTTTATGAAAAACGTTTTATTTAATAAGCACGTAACACGTGAATATTAATCACGAGGATTCATAATGTTTTATTATTCAGCTAAACATTTTTGTGATTCATAGTTTATTTCCAAAAAATGCTTTGTATTTCCCAATGTTCACAAACACTCGGGATTTGAGTTTGTCACCACACACTCATATTTCACGCTCCGAGATCTAGAGACTTAATATTCACACCTCAGACTGTAAACGTCCTGAACAAGGCCGTCTGTGTTTTCATCAGTTATTATGATTATATGAGGCACACGACTGATATATGGTGGATATTGCTAATTAATTCACAACTTCCTATCCAAAGCTGTTTGACACGCTGCTCTAAACTCAGGGAAAGACGTCAGGCAGTGTAAAGTCAGAGATTTCAAAGGCCCGTGTGGCTTTCAAGCAAGAGCTGTCAGGTTCTCTCTGATTGGTCAAGGACTAGCTGGCCAGAGGAAGTTGTTTCGGAGGGACATTGTCCGGCCCGTAATGCGCCGTCGACGGCCTGTCGATGTTGGGATCTCCATTGCTGGCCGTGTTGATCTGGTTGAACTTGCCCAGATGTTTGATGATGTTGAAGTTGGAGCGAGCCGTCTCCACGAAGCTGTTCTCCAGCATCCAGCCTTCAGACTCGCACTCCGGGTCCCCCTGCCTCAGGACGTTCTCCAGGGCCGTCTGAAGGTACCGCACCCCCGTCAGCACACACACCTGCCGCAGAAACAAGCTATTTTACTACAACAGCATCAAATATAGGTTGGAGTTTTGACATGAAGAAGATTACGAAGCAGTCGTACAATCCCATCATGGAATTGGGTCATTGTTTATAAGACTATGTAACGATTATCGCGACTGTCTTTGATTTCCGTTGTTCGGGACACGCACACACTCTCATTCACATCTGCAATTTTCCAGATTCCCCATTTACCTGAACCCATTTTTATTGTGGGATCCGGAGACCTGGAGGAAAGCCGTGCCCGGGCCTGAAGCTTGACTCTGGAACAGCTCCTTCTTGCTAGATTTGATGGTAACAATTTTTTTTTTTTTACATTCCTTCAAGGATCAAGCCTATTTTCTCAAAATGATGCAGAAAGTTTTCAAGGACGTGATATTTTTCTGATTTATTGTTGAATTGTAGACATTAAAAGGCGACATCATGGCAAAGACACTGTCCTTTTTAAAAACTTCGTAAAAACTATTTTTTTGCAGATTTTAGAATTTACATTTAATTTCTGCATTAAAGGGGAAACTAGAAACACAATGACTAGATATATGCACAAAAATATCAAGTTTAATTTAATAAAATGGTACAAATCTCTTCTTTCTCCCTTTGTTTTACAATTCAAATTCCCAATGAATGAATTCAAACTTTGAACAAAAAAAACAACATAGCTGCACTCTACAAATCAAGTCCAGTCCTTCCTTTAACTTCCTTTTAATGATCAGCCAATTTATGCCATGATGTCATAATGTAGAGGAGCTACTGTATAAGGAATTGTGTACATGTGCTCTACACGTTTCATAATTTCACACTAAAAATCACATTGCCTTGAAAAGATTCTAGCTTGAAACAACACACACACACACACACACACACAGGGCTTGTGATATAGGCCCTGATAAAGGGTGAAATAATAATATATAAATAATAAAATAAATAAAAATGTGAATAAATGTTATAATATAATAATAGAAAGTAATACGTACATTTATAATTAGAAATAACTATAATCGTAAAGCTCACACGCTGTTTGAGACGTGACACTGTAAGTCATTAGATTGGATTGAAATGGAGCGGACCTCAAAGAGCCATATGATGAGCACGGTGAGGCCGATGGAGTGCATGATGCTGGTGTAGTAGTCCAGCAGGACGTGACGACAGCCTCGGCTCCACAGGTTCAGCTGCTCCGTCTGGTGGTCGTAGTTGAAGTGAGCGCTGTTGTTGGTGATCTGGTGCTGGATGCAGGGCCGAGGCGAGTTGACGTTACAGCAGCTGAAGGGAACGCCGTCCATCAGGTACTTGCCCTCCACGTTGCTGCGGAAGCGGCTAGGGAAGGAATGCAATTAGAAATTAGAATGCTGACATGATGTGCGTATTTGAATTATTCTGTTGGAGTGAGGAAACCTTTTTTTTTTCTTCTGTAAATTCTACTAATGGTAGCGCGAGGTACAGATTCATTCTTTAAACGTATTGCGTACGTCTAAATGGTAAAACGACATTAAACGTCTTTATATACACAGCTATTATTGCTCCGTATATATTTGTTTTAATTCCACGTTTTGCAAATTTAAAAGAAATACTACTTGACTTACAATTTAATGTATATTCTAATAACACGTTTTGTATATTATAAGTATGTGCGTATTACACGACTAATATTTTTACTTACCATATTATATAATATTCATTACCCAAATTACAATTAAAATTATATGTTACATTTACGTATATTTCCAGATACTTGTGAAAAGTATAACCATACATATAATTGTAACAAGTAGTTTGGCTCTAAATGAAATGAATAAGTGGTTTATATGTGTGTGGTGTGTGTGTGTGTGTGTGTGTGTGTGTGTTGTGTGTGTGTGTGTGTGTGTGTGGTGTGTGTGTGTGGTGTGTGTGTGTGTGTGTGTGTGTGTGTGTGTGTGTGTGTGTGTGTGTGTGTGTGTGGTGTGTGTGTGTAGATTATTATTTTTATATAATATATTGTCATTGTGTGTATACTGTTATTTTAATTTATAACAAATGTATGCTTTTAAATGAACATTAATGCTGTTTAAATATATATATTTTTTAAATGTGTAGCAAACAATGTCATTGTCCACTTGGTCTTTACTTAGTGTAGATGTCTGTTGTTTTTTTTTTTTTTTTTTTCCAAGGCCAAAAGTGTCTTCAGAATGGTTTCCGCTCAAACGCTAGAAGGCCGACTCACTCCACCACCTCACGCTGCGACATGTCCAGGTATCTGTTGCTTATCCACTGGATCTGGAACCAGTCTCTCGCGCCATTGTTCCCACAGCACTGGAACTGGATCTGCAGCTGGTCCACGGTGTGTTTCAGGAAGCAGCGTCCGGGCGTGTCCGTGTCTTTGTAGTAGCGCATGGCGTGGCGCAGACCTAGCGCTAGCGACTCCTCCAGCTGCGCGTGCATGCCGTAGCACATCATGGCGCCCACCAGCACGCTCAGGGTGAAGAAGAAGGTGCAGATGATGTAGGGCAGCATCACCAGCTTCCAGCGCAGGAACTTGGTGGCGTCCACGCAGTCGTAGCAGATCTTTCCCCCCAGGAAGTTGATGGCGCAGGCCACGAGTCCCACGCCGACTAGCATGTTTGGCACAGACTGAAGCTGGCGCTCTGCCATGAGATCCCGCCGTTTGTTTATTTCCACTTTCAGGAAAATCCCGAGACTAAATATGATGATTCCTGTTACCACAGAAATCCAGTTCAGGATCCAGAGAATCTGGGCCAGTTTGTCTCTCTTGGTTTTGGTGAACTTTACAGGCAGCACAGCCATTGTGTCGGGCTAACGTTCCTCTGAAGAAGGTCTGATGGATGTTTTAGTCCGTGTTTCTTTGCCACTGCTCGGTGACGTTCCTGGTCTTACTGGAGATGTTCAGAGTCTTACTGGAGACCACATGAATGGACTAATGCGTCTTAGCTGTTAGCTCCTTACGCTAACTAGTCATTAAAAAGACCTTGAACTACCACTGTAGTAAGAATCTCTCATTCATCGAAGCGCAATCTTGGCTCTGGACTAAGACTGTAGAGGTCTTTCTTCACGTGGTTTTCCCAAACACCAGATTTTAATTTCGTTTAGACGGGAGAAACTAGGCATTTTATTCTTCGGTTCGGTTCCCAGATTTGTCCAAGTGGCTTGCGGCCCCATCGAGTATCTGTCAGTAATGGTGAAAAAACACAATTGTCTAACAAAACCTATGAATACAATGAATTACCAACAAAGCAGAAGTCTAACAAACAACAAAGAAAGAAATCTAAATCGAGCCGACCAGAACACTACAGTGATCTTATTACAAACACGGTAATTTACAGTAGTATTATTATCAGACAAAGTAGAATTATGAGCAGTTGAAATAATATGCTGAGATAAGTGCCAGCAGAAATTTTCTTTAAAAATACAAGTTTAATTCAATTAATTTAGAGCATCTCCATTAGTCCGATAAATAAATATCACCAGACGACTAGGGAAATATTTATAGCTCCGTGTTTTGCCCTAAATTCCCAGAATAGCCGAGGAAAGCAGAAGAGGTGCACCTGCTGAAGCGTGATGATCCTTGCGTAAGAGTCGTCTTAAGCAGGTTAGTCCTCCACCACTTCTTTTACTCCGCTCTTCCCTGACGCTCCGTCCCGCTTGTCCTGCTGTTGGTTTCCCGCCGTCTCTGTGGAAGTTGGAGCTGGTTTTGTGAGGGAAAGCTGAAGCTGCCTTACGTTTGATGCTGTTCCACACACTCGATTGTAGCTTCTGGCGTAATTCCTTTTAATCAGTAATCAGCCCAGTCGGATTTGGGAGAGAACCTTCTGCCACCAGTGCAAATCTCCATTGTGTGTGTGTGTGTGTGTGTGTGTGTGTGTGTGTGTGTGTGTGTGTGTGTGTGTGTGTGCGTGTGCGCGTGCGTGCGCGCGTGTGTGTCTGAGTGTGTCTTGTTTGAAAACACTTGTTGAGAATCTTGTTTTTACCAAAGTAAGGCACATTTGTTGGTCAGAGACATGTATTCGCACTTGTGAAAAACTCTTGGTTTCATAGAATAGTTGGTGTAGAGACCCTGAGGTCTGATGGTGGGTCTGAGATCTGGTGACTAGCTGTTCAATCCCCTTTCACCCCAGTAATCCTTTGGATTTCATTGATTGCGTGTAGTACTTAATGTCCATACGAGTGATGGAATTAGCTGATTTGAACCAAAAAGGACGCGGCATTGAAAAATACTTTTTGTGAGCTTGTCTTAAGTAATGTTCTAATTTTCTAGGATTCCCAATTTTGTGTGAAAATTAGTGGAATTAATTTTAAATACGGTACCTGTTTCACATTTTGAACCGAATTAGTAAAAGAAATAATCTTTTACATTTTCTACAGCTTATTCCATTTCTGGTTCCCAGAGTCAATCCCAATAACTAAAGGCACACACTCTGGTTTGGAGGCCAACCAATCACAGAACTTCAGCCTTTAGAAGTTCCTGCTCGGTTGCATCGCTGATCAATGTCGCCCTCTAGCGGATGATGTGACAACAATAGAAATGTATCATAAACACAACTCAACAGAAACTAAACTAAACAGTTGATTTTTTTTTAATCAAGTTACCAATTTTACATTTAAATCGTTTAATTTGAAAAATGAAATGGTTAAGCAGAAATACTTTGGGATTTAATTTAGAAAAAGCTTCTGGTGTTATAATCTGTTTATATAAAAATAACTTTTATATAAAGTCCCTTAAAACGATAAATGAAACCAGAATGACTCTTGTAAACAAATAGAAACGGTAGAGTAATACTAGTAAAAACATGATTCAGTGGCATACTATCATGGTAAATTTTGTTAAATTAAATTAATGTTTATTTCATTGACTTTGGGACATTCTGAGACTTTATTAAGCTTCAGGCCCAGAGCTACTGTGATCCAGAAATGAAGAATAGACGTAGAAAGGAAGTAATAACTGCATTTCTTAATTCAATTTAAAAACGTTTTCTATGACACCTTGTCCATTTCAGGGATACAGAATTACATAGGGTAATTAGCTGATATTTATATACAGTACAGTATATTCTCCAGTACAGTATATATAGTCTAGTATTTAATTATATAATATCAGTTTCACTTTTTCGAAGCAGGTGTCGAAAATATCTCAGTTCCTTGCTATTGGCATGCACATTCAATTTCAGGGTTTTGTGTTTTGAATTAAATAGAAATACTGTATGAAAGTAATACAACAAGACTGTATGAAAATACAGTGTTTGTACTGTTCAACCACAATTGCCTTTTGTGTCAATATCATGAAAAAAAAACTATAAAAATCAATCCGTTTACACCTAAAGACTTTGACTTTATAGTTCAAGTGTAAACAAAAATCCCATTTTAAAGTTTAAAACGGCGGGCTTATAGTTATCAACGCAATAAACATCGTTCCAGATTGTATTTACGTCTTTATTCGCCACTGCGTGTTTTCAGAAACGAAAACGTGAAGGCGACGATGACGTCGCAGCTCGTGCGAGATATCGCTTCAGATTTCAGAGTCACGTTTACTGTCGCAAGGGTTCCTCTCTCCGCCAATCAGAACTCTGTATGCAAATTCAAGGCGGGTCCTGCATGGTTAAACAGGTGACGGCACGGCGGTTCCCTTGGTAACAACCATTTAAACCAGCTGCGAGGGCGGAGCTTCGCTTGTAAACTCACGTTGCACACTCAACGTTACGGATTCTACAACAACAGAAACCCAAGAATCGCGTCGTTACGGGACGTTTTACACACACAACAACGGGGCGTTTTACAGACACAACAACGCGTTTGAAGGGAAT
The DNA here is from genome assembly GCA_028031935.1 of Paedocypris micromegethes. Taxonomy (NCBI): domain Eukaryota; kingdom Metazoa; phylum Chordata; class Actinopteri; order Cypriniformes; genus Paedocypris; species Paedocypris micromegethes. Next base: position 12,645,740 of record CM051497.1, read on the forward strand.
CGATTTCGGTAAGTCTTAATAAAGTAGACTGTTTATGTGCGTGCGCACGCACAACGTCGTGTGTCAGTGAGGCAGCGATTTCGGGACAAGTGCGTTTTTGTCATTTTAACGATCCAATGTCGTTTCTAAAACAAGCGACTTTAGATAAATGAAAGATTTGGGTTTTAAATGCATTGCCTTTAGCGTTGCTTCCCATTGTTGTCAGTCGCGAGCTTGATGACTCGCGCGTAGGATGTTCATTTGCTGGAACTTTATGTGGCTTGATTTGCAAAGGCAAAAACCAGTTGCAATCACTGTGTTTGGTGTTTAATAACTGCCAGTCTGTGTGTTGTGGTCACAGCTGACTCTCATCTTTCAGGGTTTTGACTTTGCTTTGTGAATGCAGAGAGTCCGAGCTGGACAGATGGACTGAAGACAGTCTGGCTGCAGCTCTGTCGACCACCTCAAACATGGGAAACAAAAGAAAGTCGTCCAGCGATATTGATAGGGATTCAGGTTTGTTTCTTTCACTCGCTCAATTTTTTCCAACTTTTGAAAGCGGGAAGATGTGAGAATCAAAATTTTACAACGATGTACCTATTAATAAATATCATGAATAATTTAATTATATATTCGAAAGCCCTCAACATTATGGATCCAGATTGTAAAAAAAAAAACAAGGCTGCACATAATTTTGTGGTTTAGCCTGATTTTAATTCGTCTCTCCCTTCCACAGATGCCAGCTCTGGATATTTCAGTGCGTTTGACCAGACGGACTTTGAAGATGTGGGGACGGTGAGACGCATGCCTGCGGCCCCTCGGGTGCCCTTGGTTTCTGGCTCGCATCAAGGCGTCTCTCCCATGATCGCCAGGAACAACCTTGTCCTGAAGGAGGTATTGAGGATTGATTTCATTTTCACCACGTTATACCTGAAAAATGTGGAACATTTTAAATTATACCCCTGAATCAAAAATGGCAACAGGAGTAGATATTGGATGGATGAATATCTGAAATCACATGTTTGCAACATCTTTAATTGACATGGCTGCACAGTTACGCTTGAATTCACATTAGTGGCATTTATATACATTTAACCAATCTATCATTTGTGGTTCCAGCCTAATTCCGTTGCTGGCGTACTCCAATCTTGGAATTTAAACCCTCCATTGGATGTGGTTCCTCCGTCTCAGCTTGTTTTCCTTCAAACCGTCATCCCAACATCCGACTGCAGTTCCCGCGGCTCCGACAAGCTGAAGGAATCCCGGAAGCACGTCCCCATGTCAAGCACTTTCCCAAAAATGGCTTCCACGGTGACTGAGCAGGACCTCAGCGGCTTCAAACGGAACACATCCCATGGACAGCAGAACCGCACCGTCAGCGTGAAGCCGGACACCTCTGAGATGTTTGAGTCTTCTTTTGGAGACATCAGTCAGGCCGTCACCAGTCTGGATGATTCCCCTGACCTCCAGGACCCACACACCACCACCTCACCTTTCCAGACCTGCTGCGACGTTGAGGAGGTTCCGGAGGCGCTCTCGCCGGGCTCCAGCAAACGCAAGCGCTTCTGCAACACCTACAACATCCTGAACCGCTCTGGACTGCTGGGCATCACTCTCCGCACCAAGGAGCTCATTCGACAAAACAAGCGCTCCCAAGCTCAGCTTCAGAACCTGCAGAACCACACGGAGCTCTTCCTGGAGGCCATCTGCACAGGAGACCCCGCGGTCTTCAGCCGGCTGCAGCTCGTGCTCCAGGACAGCGAGAGGAAGGAGAAGACGGAGGTGGACGCTTGTGTTGAGTAGGAGCCGCTGTGGGACTTTGTGGAAGCAGATGGTTTGCTCTCCTGCGCTTTAATTGCGGATTTCATGGGGATTTGGATCCTCGTGTCCCGTCTGGTTTTCACATGGTTTTACCTGTTCATCACACGGTTTTACCCGCTGAAACACACATTTCAACGCCTCCGATAAATCAGATTATATACGTATTTAAAGGAGATTATACTTGCTCAATGAAAACTTCACTTTAGTGGATTTAACACTTTAAAAATGGATTTGATTCAATGTTGAGAATGTATGACATTTTTGATGCCACTCACCCCCCCACAGATTGTATATTATTATATATTTTTGATTAGATTCTATATTATTATTATTTAATCCATTTCATATATCATACCAAAAATTCCAAACCGATCAGTTTTAAAAAGTTAGTATGGCCTTGTGTTCAATACCCATTCATTTTCTGAGCCACTTTTCCATATCTGGGTGGAGAGGAGTTGAAGCCAATCCCAGCTACTCTGGGCCTGGAGGCAGGAGACACCCTGAATTTGCAGTCAGCCAATCACAGAGCAGGACACTCACTCTCACTCACACCTCTGGGCAATTTTCAAGCCTGTTTTTGGACTGTAGGAGGAAACTGGAGACCCAGAGGAAACCCACGCAATCACACACACACACAGCGTCGCCCTGCCACTCGAGTATTATAATTGTCATCATGTTATTTTATTTTGTATTTTTACTATGGAGTACATAGTGGCCTGAGCAATATGGCGTGTTTTAATTTGTACTTTTTAACCAAAATGTAAAGTTAAAGTGCATTTGTATGTTTTTGAACGCATTAATAAGCCTTGCTTGTGTTTCTGGATAGTAAGTTCAGTGTGTGGAAGCATGTCCGCTACACTACTGAACACTTTAGGGGTCGTTTTTCTGGAATCGCTTGCGTCTTGTTTCCCCTAAACACAAGCACGCCATTGATTTATCGATGCGGTGATGAGAAATGATGCTCTGGTTTGTGTGGAGCTCTATGCAGTGGCCTGGGGATTCACCTCTTGCTGAAGTGCTGTTTTGTATTCTTCTGGTTCAGTTAAGTTTTTTTTTCATGTGCCTTAATACAAATAAAGGCATTGGAAAAATATTTTATCTTTTTTCCATGTTTCATTTTTTTGCTATTCTTGCATGCAGTTTTTGATGTGGTTTTAAAACTTATTTAGTTTGACTCATCTTTTGCTTTAAATTTTTCAATTGCATTAAAATGACCAGATTTTTTTATATCCATCATACATAATGTTAAAATCACAACAAATACAATTAAGTTAAATTAATACATTTACATTTTTTTCTATTTCCTTTCTAAATAGAACAATGTTTTCCAACATTCATAAAAAAGTAGAATGAACAGAAATATCTAAAACTATTATTTATAATTATTGTCAAACAATAGTAAAGTAAAACTGGCATAAATTCTTCAAAATGAAACAATATAGTGTAAAGAAATATAGTGTACAATATATATAACAATATATTGACTATTGAGAAAGCTAACAATAGCATTTCAAATTCCAAATCTAATGAACTAGATAAAATAAACTCATTCTTTGTCAATTATTAGACTGTACTAAACTATAGATACTGTATTCGTTTAAAAAAATGTAACAAACAAATTCAGAACAGGACGACACACAAACAACTGGTCAAATCATAATGTTTGGATGTTCCAATGAGATAAAATCCAGCAGCAGAGGACGTCGAGGACCAAGTTTCAAAACATCAGGCGACGGCGAGCAGGGAAAGTGTGCACTCATGATGATTGGAAAGTGACTGTGAAACCCGATCACAGTGAGCTGATTTATAACAACAAAACGTTTCCCTTACACACTTTGACCCTCCATTATTCTAATTGCTGACCCTGTTTAACCAGAATCCTCACCACACCAAGATAACGTGAGCTGTAAAATGCCTCCCCTTACTGGTAAGACCCCACACACTCCCCAGCGCGGACCACTCTGGATTTACTGGGCCGCTTTTGTAACAGCATGGCAGCTAATGGTCCCCGTCCACGCAGAATCGAAAGATATGGACATAGATACGACTGTTAGACTTTAAGAACGAATCACACAGACTTATACAACATTTGCGCCCCCCACATGTCAAAAACACGCAGTCTTGGTCTTTTCAGTCCTCTTTGTGGTGGTGGTGGTGGTGGTGGTGGTAGACCTGCCAGGCTCCAGGAATCACCTCCACGGTCTGTAGTGGGACCAGCAGGCCCAAAGCCCAGCGCGAGCCGAAGACGTCCCTCAGGTTGCTGCGCCAGGCTCCGCGGCTCCTGCACATCTGGCCTTTCTGCAGCTGGCACCAGGTCTGACCCCGGGCCACCAGCAGGAGCTGTTGGCAGCAGAAGCCGGCGCTGACCAGCCCGATGCCGAGCCAGACGTACAGCATCACCACCAGGAAGAACTGCAGACCTGAGATGGAGCCTGGAACCACACGGAGCAGTTCTCCTTTAGGCTTCAGAGAAGAGCGACAAGCACAGACCAAACTCACACACCATGGGAAATTGTTGCTGAATCGTAAATACCATTGTCGATTCGCAATTGCGTTCGGGTTGCTGGCAAACGCACCGAAGCGGACAAAATGTGTGCGCAATTTTGAAAAGTAACTGACAGTTCGCCACGAAGCTGAGATCCGCACTTAGACAATGAATCTCTCGTACACACCTCTTGAACTGAACCAATGTCCATTAAATTGCAAACTTTTCAAATTCAATTGGCATTTGCGTACGAGTTCTGTCTGTTTCTGAATGTCGTGGCGACCAAAATTTTAAGTTGTTGTACTGATTTCGCATTTGTGTTTACATTTTGTTTGGTTCTGTCCATTACAAAGAACTTGCACATTGAGTTTCTGCAAGTCGGACTGACAATTAAAAAATCAACAACACAATTAAGTTGTTGAAATGAATTGTCAAAATTAACTTTCAAAAACGTTCAAGTTTTGTTTATTTATGCGTGTTGAAGCGAAATCGTGAATTGAGTTGAGTTGAAATGAATGTGTCTGCGTTAAAATTTTGTCCGGTTCTGCGCGTAAACAATGCAACTTAAAACGTAATTAGGTGGTTGATATTAATGTGTTTGCGTTTAATGCGTCAGATTGAATGAAACAAAACTGATTTGTGTAATGTAATTTGCGTTGGCGTTCTGGCTTTGTTTATTTCTGCTCAAAAAGACGACCCTTGCGAGATTTTTTTAAGTATTATACATTTCTGCGGGTCGGAGCAGCCTCGCAAATTGAAATGTCTGACTAATTTTGTAACGAGTTTTTTCCCGTTCTGTGTGTTGGAGTGACTTAAACACAATGAAGTTGTTGATTTGAATTCGCTTTCGCGTTTGGCTTGTGTCCATTTCTCAGCACGGAAGAGACCAAAATACAATTAGTTTCTCAAATAATATTCACATTTGCTATGAAGTGTCTTCTCTGGGCGTTGGAGCGACCTCGCAAATCGGGTCGTTGCGTTGAATTCGTGTTTGAATTTTGTCGCAGCTGCAGCTGCAATTCAACCACCAGTGGAACGATTTCTGCAATGTTGCTCCACACAAACTCACCAAGAAAGAAGTGGCCGGTGGAGAGAGGCAGGAGCGTGAGGAAGGTCAGCGGGTTCTGGAAGGACACGGAGAACTCCACGGTGAGAAAGGCCACAGCCATGAGCAGAGAGTACAGACAGCAGCAGGACGTGTAGACGCTGAACATCAGGAAGTAGCGCATGTTCCTGCTTCCAATACAGTTCCCTGTGAAAAAGCAATGGTGGTCGCGCTTCACAATCACCTTCTCGCAGACTTTACAGAAGTGGCGTCCGTTCAGGAGATAGTGAGCGTCGATCCTGTCGGGACAGTCGGGGGAGCAGACGGGAATCACGGCTTCGCTCTCGCTCTCCGATGGAAACCATATGGTCATTGTGTAGTTTCCCAGCGCGTTCCCCATTAGGAAGAGGAACAGCAGGATGTGGACCAGCATGGTGGGGCTAAACGTTGCATCGGGACTTGGGAAAATGGTGGGCATGAAGAGAAGGAGATGGAGGGCAAGTGTGGCCACGGTGGCAGTGTAAAAATACGCTGGTGCGATGATGTTGAGAAGTCTGAGTTTCATCATCGTGCACAGCAAACCTGTGGAAGAAAAACGCAGAAAAGAGCATCATTTCTTCATCATCATCGTCATCTCTCTCACTCTTTCTCTCTCTCTCTCTCTCTCTCTATCTCTCTCTCTCTCTCTCTCTCTCTATCTCTCTCTCTTTGTCATGCTTTCTCTCTCTTTCTCTCTCTCTCTCACTCTCTCGCTTTGTCACACACTCTCTCTCTTTGTCATGCTTTCTCTCTCTTTCTCTCACTCTGTCACGCTATCTCACACTCTGTCTTTCTTTCTCTGTCACGCTATCTCGCTCTCTCTTCCTCTTTCTCTCTTTCTCTCACTCTCTCACTCTGTCACGTCTCTCTCTCACTTTGTCACGCTCTCTCTCTTTCTCTCTCTCACTCTCTTCCTCCTGTCACTCTCTCTTTCTCTCCTATTCTATTTCTCTCTCTCTCTCTTGCTCTGTCACGTGCTCTCTCTATCTTTATCACTCTCTATCTCTCTGTCGCTCTCTCACTCTCTCTCTCTCTCTCTCTCTCTCTCTCTCTCAAGGTAATATTAAATTGCATTTGCACTATTTATTTACATGTCATGTGCGCACACAAGGTCGAATACTTATTTTATCTGAAGTGTGTTTTGCAATTGTATTTAGCAATTCAAAGAAACTAAAGAGAACACATATCTTCAGTAAATAAAAATCTCTCTCGCACATACACACGTGTACTGTACAGCACGCTCACTGTACAGAATGTCACTAAATGTTTAAACTATCGCACTCAATCTAAAACAATCAAGAATTAAATGAATATTGGGGGGGGGGGACATTAATAAATC
>CM051497.1:12652468-12730917 GCA_028031935.1 Paedocypris micromegethes
CATTAATAAATCAAATCTAATTAAAATAATAGTCACTCACATTTGGTGAAGGCGAGTGCCTAATTAGGGGTTCAATTAGTACCTAGAAATTAAAACGGAACACACGACTCATTCACGCGCACGCGCACACGGGGGGAAGCCATGCACATTTTTAGAAGATTCGAAAGAAAGATTTGACACATTTGAAATCAGGCAGACATGAGGTCGCAGTGTGAGTCCGATGGAAAGGTATCAATGGACATGTTAAAGCGGTACAGTTTTGAACAAAGGCTTTTTTCCCTGAAAAAGGAAATCGCTCGTTTATTACCTGAGCCTCGTGGCACCGAACGAGCCGCTGTGTTCGCGATTCAGGAGTGATAAACCACATTCAGTCAGCCCGTTTAGAACAGGCTGTTGTGCTAAAGAACCGTAATTCTGAGCGCATCTGTAGGCGAAGCGTCTGAGTGATGGAGCACCGCCTGTTGGTGTGGACTCATCTAGCATCCACATCTTCATCACAGACACGTTCGTGTTTGGGTGTAAAATCAACTCATTTTTTTGGTGTCATTGTTAGAGATTATTGTGAGTTTATTTCATTTATTTATTTTTACGAAGCGTTAAATTGCATCGACTCATTCACAATGAGCATGCGTACTTGCGGCTGCCACCAGCAGAGGGCAGCATCCGTCTTGTTTACAATAATGAATTTAGAAAATGTACGTTAAAATAAACGTATCACGTATCCTGCTAGTGTAAAAATTCTCCCAAACAACTATCACACGCCATAAAAACACAAATCAAAAACAATCTTTGTTTTACGTGCGTGATGATGATGTGTCCCTTTGCACACGGTCCCTAAGCGGAAGGGCGCTCCCCGTGTGCTGGTGCTGATGCAGACAGACACAAGCATCCTAACCGGACGTAAACCACAGGAGGTGCTTCAACGGTAAGGCGCACGCTTTATTCGAGCCTTTGCATCGTTTTACATGCACTGTTAAGGCTCGTCATGAAACAGAAACGATTGACGGGTGGTTTTTAGAGATCAACGCTGAACTTTCACTGCTTTTAAAGTGAGCGTTTTGATGCCACAGACGTTAAATCACTCTTGCCTCCGAGACCCGCGCGAGAAAGCCAAACATGGTGGAGGTGAGACTTTAATAATGCAGGGCTAACGGTGTCTGTAGTCACAGTGGGCATGTTGTGCTTCGGGTGGTCTGGTGTTTGTCTTGTTTGCCTACCGTCTCCATTTCAAGATGTTTGTGGAATCTGCTGTCGGTTTGGGAGCGTGCGCACACATAGTGATGTTTAGTGAACTTACGCCGCTCTTCTGCTCCTGGTCATCTCTGTCTTACCCAGTCCTCCTCCTCCTCCTCCTCCTCCTCATATAGCGACCTCTTATTCGCCTGGATTATAAATGACAAGTGAAATCTGTGTGTGAAACAGCAGAGGATGGGGGCGGACAGTTTTCTCCACGCTGTTGCCAAGAAGCTTTGATGACGCTTATACTGATTGATACACACGCGCGAACACGATATCTATTTACTACATGTTTTTGCACTAAAAATTGTGTCTGTCTGTCTATTTATTTGTCAATTTGTCTGTCTCTGTTGGTCTGTCTATCTGTCTGTCTGTCTCTGTCTGTCCGTCAGTCCAACCATCCATCCATAATAGCATGTTGTTTTGGTGTGTTTTGAACCACTATGTGTTGGTTATATTTTTCCGTAATGCAAAGTGTTTTTTAGCCTTTAATATTGCAGTGGCTCTTTTTTCATGTTTATGGTCATCCAGGTTCTAGTTCATCCAAGACTAAATAAATATGTGAGTCCTAGTGGCATTTGAATCAAAGAACATTCAAAAATTATTATTTTACTTAGGTTAAAAAGATGATGACACCTGACATTTATGTGTGCAATAATGACTGGACTAGAGCTGATGATAAGGCTGTTGTGACAGTGATTTAGCTCGCAATTGCACATTTTTCCATCTGGTTAGCTGGAAATGATTGGAATAAAAATGCATAAATAATGGCACATAAAAATATCAGTTACTGGCTGAAGCAATTCATTGTAGTGTGAATGTCACTGCATATGTGACATACTGTTGGTCGAAGCTCATAATTGCTCATTGCATCATGAATAAATCATCTGAATCAACACCTGCTCTTATGTAACTTTTCACCGACTACCGCTTCTCTTTTTTCAAACACTTTCATTAAAATTATTTGTCAGGTATGTTTGTAATACAACCTTGAGTGAATAATACGAAGCATTTAAAAATGTTGTCGTCATCAGACGTTATTTTTTATGAACTTTTGTCTTTGTATGAAGGTGTGAAAAAAGTGAAAATTAAATTTTAATTTCATTCATTTTTTTAAAATAAGTTGTCTTAGTGGCGGTTTATACATATAATAATATAAAGAGAACAAATACATTTGATAAAGTATTATAGCTTTTTTCATTCATTTTTTTTACTTTTTATTAGGGATTTATTGTATTTTTTGTCACAATACCAACATTTTTTCGTCATTATATTTGTTGCCAAAAATGTAAAAGAAAAAATATGGTTAAAGAAGACCAGCCACGCCTGTTTATTTGAAACTTATGAAACACGTCATGTTTACATGTTCATGTGGAGTTTTTGTTCATGTGTCTTTTCCTTCTTTGATGAAGAGGAACAAGTGCTGATACATTACTACTGTATCAGAAGTAACGATACAGTAGTATATGATTTTTACTGCGATTGAGTGTGTATTTTACTGGCAATGTGACAAATAGTTTTGTGAAATAGTCTTGTCAACAATACCTGACGTTTATAGATTTGTTGTGAAATGTCTGCATTGTTTCATACATTGCCTAGGCTTTGCATAGTATGACAGGTGTGTTTCACACCAAATATAAAGTTTCAATTTCACACCAAATATGAAATTCAGCTTTTAATATATCAAGTGCGAGACATTAGCAGGATCTTGATAAACATAATGTGCCTAGTGTCAAAAATGCAGAAAGGTTTTTGACCTCCAGTTTTAATTTCTTTATACTAATTTAAATATACAAATGTTTTTTTTGTTTTATTGCCAAAAATACTGCATACATTGATAAGTAGTGGTGAAACATGATTCGGTTTAAACGATACACGTAAAGAACGTGAGATGAGTCCTTCTTTTTTGTGTCAAACATGAATTGTTGCCATAAGCGTGAGCTACTGATGAAATGACCAAAACCTTAAAAATATTCTTGATTTTGTATTGCACATACATGTAACCGCAATTTTGTCTTTCTGAAAACTATATTCTCCTCTGGCCTAAAATGCTCTGAAGACCGCATGTGTATGACCACAGTAGGCTGCGCCTCTTCAAGGCTGAACTTCTCATGAATAAAATAAAATAAAATAAAAAAAACATTGCAAATGCCCAGGTATAAAAGTGTGATCGTGCATAAGTGCATGAATGGCTTTGCAATAATTGATCCCTGGAATAAATGTGTGTGTCTTGGATACACACCAGCCTCACCGTTTTCTTTTTATGGCAGAGCAGGCTGATAGAACAGATGGCTTATTAATAAGTCATTTACATTTAATAAACTGGTGTTACTATTCATTCTAGTTGTTTTTTAAGACATTTTTCTATCCCTGGCCTTTTTGGTTCCTGATTTAATTTTTTTTCTCTGGTTGTGCTTTACTCATCTCATAATATATTTCTCATGACAAATTGTGGTGTTTAACATCTACGGCCAAACTTTTTGTTTGGCATCTATGTGCAGCAGAAGCATGAAAAATGTCTCCAGTTTCTGCTCAGGGCACAATAACAGAATTAGAGGGTGGAATTATAACTGCAAAATACACATGAAAAAACAAGAAAATGAAAAATAAAATGAGTAAAAAGAAACCTAGATCAAGTAAAATAATTTACTAATGAAATGATTTTAATGTGTAAGACAGCTTGAAATAAGTCCTATTTTCTCGAAACAAGCACGATAATCTTTTACTCTTATTTCTAAGCTAGTTAAGTTATCTTGTAAGAAAAGAAACAAGATTTATTTTCTAATTTCAAGATTTTAGCTTGTCAATAATCTATTTGTTGCAGTGTAGGTGTGAGTGTGTGTGTGTGTGTGTGTCCCAATCCCAAACACAAAATCCTGGACACCAATCCAGAGTGTGTGTTCCTCCACCTTCAGGCCCAGAGCTGCTGGGATGGATGGATGGATGCAGTGTTTATAGTTCTGTCTTTCTTAGATTTGTTGTATAAGAGCCTCATTAGAAATGTGTTACTAAGTTTATCCGCACTGCAATCATGCCTCATTCTCACACCCACATACACACACCGTAGCTGAACATACTTCATCCGCAGCATTCGTCACATTTCAGCAGTCAAGAAACGGAATTTCTCTTTCCTCACATCGCCATGTTTGTACCACTCTTTTAATATGAAAACAGAAATATAGTATCACAACAAAAGCAAAAAATGGCTTTTCAGCTTACGGATTTCAACGTTCAAACAAGACGTACAAACAAGACTCAGTAGTGACTCAGTGTGCAGAACAAGTTTCAAGGCCATTAAAGCAATTACTAAAGAGGAATTGTGGGAAATTTAGTATAGTATAATGATCTAAATCTGTAGCATTTGGTAATTTTGGAAATTTGTATTATTAAAGGAATTATTTAAGGAAATTTCATCCTATTTCCATCAAGATTCTCCTCAAGTTATGAGGCCTTATAATTTAGTTAATAAATCTGTTATTTGTGCTTTGTTATTCTATTGCTCTGTGAACTCTGGAATTATGTGCTCGCCCAAGCAGGTAATAAGACTTCATCTGACAAATGGTTTTCTGTGTGGTCAAGCATCACCGGATGTTTTACGGTTCATACGACAGGGCAACATCGAAAAAAAAGTTTGACAATAAACAAATCCATTAAGAAGAGAGGAAACTGCGTACAATTCCATTCTTTCACTGGGTTCTGCTGAGGAGGAATGCTTACTCCCTCAAGCTAATTCTCTGTGTATTTGGTTTCTCTAGATTGATGCACATGCTCAAGAAGCCAGATTTCATTGATTTTTCTAGTCCCCATCTACACGTCTTTGGTTTCAGAAGCAGAGGAACTTCATGCACTCTAATAAAGGCTTAGCAAGCGGTTGCTATTTGTCATTATGGCTTCATTATTCCCGATGCTAGACGGCAACACAATCCTGGTTGGAATCTCTGTGTGGAGTTTCAGTGTCCTGGTAATAGTCAAGGTTACAGAAATCACAAAGGCATCTTTGGAAAAACAGATTAATTAACCGAGGTCAACCACTGCAATGATAAATCTGTGTTGCTTTGCTTGCCGTCTAATTTGTTTCTTGTAGGCTATTAGCTACGCTCATGCTAAGCTAAACAAAGCTAAAGTTCTAGTAGTATTTTCCTGTTTTGCAATAGTCACGTTTAGCAATGCATTTTCTGCAATGGCATTTTTTCGTTTCATACTTTAAGCTTTAATGTTTTGTCCATTGTGGCCACTTCTAGTTCTGTTCGGCCCTTATGTGAGTTCTGTATTTAATTTTTGGAAAAATAGCATTCACTTGCCTTCATGAAACTTTGTCCGTCATGTAGGGCTTTAGCAATTCAAAAATATTTATATATATATATATATATATAAAACATTTTTTCTTAACTAACTAACTAACTAACTAACTAACTAACTAACTAACTAACTAACTAATCTACCAGCTAAATAACTGACTAACTATTCAACCAACTAATTCACTCACTCACTAACTAACCAACTAACCTGATAATGTCGCTTAGCCTATATCTGCTTTTAATAAACACTCAAACAATAACCCCACGAGTTATTGTTCTCTACGTACATGTACAGTATAGACCAGTTGCTGTTGATGTGCTTGAGAGCAGCTACTGTACAATAAAACGTGATCGTAATCCATCTGCCGTTCCAAGCTTTAGAATCACGTTTCAGATCTACTGTGGCTGTGTCATTCTAGTACTATACATCTGTATTGATGTCAAAGATATTATGCTTTAAATGTTTGAATTTTTTAATACGCCCTGAAAACCGTATTTCTGACCAGATTAGCATTAGAGATTCACACAAGTGTCCTTAGGAAAGGAATGTCAGTGTTGTATGAATTGAACACCGTCCGTGAGATTTATTCCCTGCTCCTCTGACTATCTTCTGACTATTATCTGACTATAAATAAAGGTTGAAGCCGAGCGAGGGGTGGCTGCGGTCACTCTTCAGAGATTCTGAGACTCTACATCAATCATTACACAGTGTGTTCTCATTTCTTATGTGTACAGCGCCGTACTGTAGGTAAAGAACGGGAAGGAGAGGGATTTCTTTTTAAACTCAACAACTGACCATGTTCTTCCAGGAATCAGCTGCTCGTTTCAAATGAACCAGAAACTAAAACCGAAGCTAGCAGGCACTAGCACAAAAATACCTCACAAAAACGTTCAGTCTAATGTGAATTTGCTCAATATTTCCACTACGATATCTGACACTACATTGTTTTTTTTTTTTCCAGTGATGCTCAGAGTCCAGTGATCTTCTGGTTATGGCACAACCAAGGTGGCTGGACTCACTGGTGGAGGAGAACGGCACGGCCGAGAGATGTTACCGATCCCACTCTGGCAGCAGTGTTCTACAGGGTCTTCCCTTCGGAGGAGTCCCAACAGTCCTCGCCATCAACGCCGTTGTGTGGCTGGTACATTCACTCACACCTTCAAATCATTTCTAAGTGTTCTGCTGTGTTGCTTGATAAATGCTCATATAAGTAAGCTTTTCTTTTTTAATTTAATTTTAGAATTCTTTTAATAGCACAGTACATACATTTTGAAACTTGCATACTGGTGAATACTGCCCCAAAAATCTGCATCTCCAACGTGTCGGGTAAACTGATAGCAAGCTGTCACGTTTTTATTAGTTCTCCATTAAAATACGGTTTGATCTGACAACGCCGAAAGATATCTCAAAATGCGGTTCCTAGTGAGATTGCAACATAAACATATCTGGGGCTGCAGTTTAGAATGATTTAGAGGTTGATTCTGACATAGTCACTGGCATGATGGATGAGCATACGCTCCCCTCGCTCTCGCTCTCAGTCTGCTGACTCTCGCTACCTTTCTGTAGATACTCAGTAAAACCTGTGTGTAACCTCCTCTTAATTAGCCAGCTCATTAATTACATTTTACTTTATACAGAAGTTTCTAAGTATTTAATGCTGTAAAACAGTCACTCAGTTGGTATGTCTGATTCGTTTCCTCAAATTTTCAAATCCACGCATTAACTGCGTGGCCATTAAGTCATTCATTCTAATTCATAAATTTTAGTGTCACTTTATTTTTTCTAATAAAAGTGTGACTTTATATCTCACAAGGTGACTTTATAACTCACAGGTGTGGCTTTATAACTCACAGGTGTGACTTTATAACTCACAGGTGTGACTTTATAACTCACAGGTGTGACTTTATAACTCACAGGTGTGACTTTATAACTCACAGGTGTGACTTTATATCTCACAGGTGTGACTTTATATCTCACAGGTGTGACTTTATAACTCACAGGTGTGACTATATCTCACAGGTGTGACTTTATTTCCCATAAATGTAACTTTATATCTCACAGATGTGACTTCATATCTTACATGTGCGACTTTATATTTCTCAAGTTTCACTTTAAATCTTACAGGTATGAATTTATATTTCTCAAGTGTGACTATATATCTTGTGTGACTTTATATTTCTTACGTTTTACTTAATATCTCACAAATGTGACTATATTTCTCAAGTGTCATATTAAATCTTACAGGTGTGACTTTATATCTCACAAATATAACTTCATATCTCACAGATGTGACTTTATATCTCACATGTGCAACTTTACATTTCTCAAGTTTCACTTTAAATCTTACATGTGTGAATTTACAATTCTCTGTAAACTTTATATATTAACTTTATATATTAAAGTGTAACTTTATCTTTTTCACGTTTTACTTAATTTCTCACAAGTGTGACTATATTTCTCAAGTGTAACTTTAAATCTTACAGGTGTGACTTTATATTCTACAAGTGTGACTTTATATTTTTCAGGTTTAACTTTATATCTCTTAGGTGTGACTTTATATCTTACAACTGCTGCTTTATATCTCACCAGTGTGACTATCCATCACTTTATATTTCTCAAGTGTGACTTTAGCACCGACTTTAGCAATATATAGCACCATACTATTTTGCTAATGCAACTGGCCATAAAGGAAACCAAAAAGCAACTTGTAGATCTGACTGTTCTTGGCGCCTTCTTGTCATCGATGGGCCGCGTTGTGAGAACATTGTGAATGTGTTGACCTCACTCTCTGTTAGTTTCCAAGACAACCACTCACCTCTTTCCTCTCTCAGGCCAAGGAAATGTTGAATTATTAGCGCTGTCTAGAAGTCTAAAGTGAGATGCTTGGCTTGCATAAATACGTAGCTTGTCTCTGTTTTGTTGTCAGAAGTATTGGCCCATATTTCATATCAAAAAGCTTTAAGAGAATACTTAATCTTCAACTTAATCGGAATTATCCTTCAAACCTAAATTAGCTCAAGAATTGTTTTGCTCCAAACGCCATTTGACAGTTGTCCAGCAAAATATATATTTTAAAGCATCCAAGGACTATCTTTAAAAAATTCCATTGACTGATTCTGTTTTGGTGTGTTGTTCAGTTTCTGCTTCTGGTCTTCTCCTGTCTGAGGAAGGCAGCGTGGGATTATGGACGTCTGGCTCTGCTGATGGAGAATGACAGGTGATGGCTTCTCAGAAACTGTTGGGCGCTCATTATTCTGAGATGTGAATAATTGAGCGTCTGTGTGGAGCTTTGCAAATGATTAGCAGCTTAAAGTTACATTCTGGCGTCCCCTGGTGGTTAAAAGAGATTTCGTTATTTTAGGGGAAAAAAAAACATCTTACAATTAATCATTTAAAATGTAATAAACATACATATAGTATACATACTTTGTTTCCTATAAAATAATTAAATAAAATAAAACTGTATTTATGTACATTTATTTAGATTTATTTATACACCCACATAGAAACAAAGTATACACACACACACACACACACACACAGTATAAATATGTACTGTGTACTTTTTACTGAATAAAATTAATTATTGAAATGTAGGGTTTTTTTATTGTAGCATATAGCTGTCATAGATCATTAAGCTTTTAACCTGCTGCAAAATATTTTATTATAGCTGTGTGTGCCCAAGATATTCATTAAATACAGTAAATACAGTAGTATGTATACATGTACATTACTATTGATATTTCTTTCATTTGTATCGTTGTGTGTTTGTCAACTTTATAGTTTGACGTCTCTGTTCTATGGAGAACAAAGTGAGAAAGAGAAAACCCCGTCAGAGTCGAGCCCGTCCGACTCCGAGACCAAAGACATGGTAGGAACTCTACAGCGACAACTACTAATGCCTTCCCTTTCTTTTTAAATCATCTCCATTCATTTCAGATCTAACATTGTCTTCATGTCCACACAAAGCCTCTTCAGGAACAAAAAAACATAAGCAAAACTCAATCTGTCTGCGTCTATTAGCCCTCTATAGTCACCACGTGTCGCCCCAAAGTCCATGTCGCAGTAAATAGACTGTGTAATCTGATTTGCGCTGCTCACTAACTAAATATACATCATGACTTCACTCAGTCTCCTCGTGTTTTATGCGCAATGACAGTTTAACACATCAAGCCACGTTAAATGTATTCCAGCGCTGTTTTCCCCACTTTTTTCACTTGAGGAACAAATGATTCTGACAGGCCTTTTTTACGACCCTGTTGTGTTCTCTGCGTCTCTTTATAGGGCTTCTTTTCCTGGCTCTCATCTCTGTGCCACATGAAGTAAGTGTTCGAGGAGCGATGATGTCGCGTTTAGGGTGAAGGTCAACTGGCCTGGTGGTCATTATAGACCCCAACGCCCTCCTGCGCTTGTCTGGTCTTTTAACAAGAACTCGATGGTCAACCAAAGTCAGTGTTTCACCACACAAACGCTCAATAAATCAATCTAATTCAGCCATTTTTGACTCTATTAAGTCAACTCTTTGATCAGCTCCGCGAAAAGATCCGAAATATCGAAAAAGTTTCAAATCACACACAAAAGTCACTTGTTTCCTTGCGCTAGCTACCAGTTTAGAAATTTGAAAGACATTTAGGACAATCACTCCTTCTATCTCAACCTTCCGATGCAGGTTTATTCACCTACCTGTAACATACCAGCCAAGTGAGTTAGTCCTCTCCAACAAGGATTAAAATTTGTTCTCCAAAATCTCCCCATTTTATAAACTTATAATCGATAAAATACATGAATGTGCGAAATTTCATTTATACTATTAGGAAATAAAACCCCACATTTTTTGGTGTTTCCTGAGCCTATATTCAGTACGAGTAAATTATTGTACTTACAAATGTACTTACAGTACAAGTCTTGAAATTGGTGACTTGTATTGCTTGAAATTGGTAACTGTATTACTTGTAACTTTATTAATTCTAAAGTAATTTTTACAGTAAGGTATCCGTACGTTTACTAAAGTATGGCTTTCAGGTATGTGTTACATCTCTGGTGTAATGAAATGAAAGTAATTAAAATGGCGAAACAATATATGCATGTGTAAAACCTAGATTTGAATCCGGACGGTTTGTTTTGTTGTTCCACCAGGGGGCAGCAAAACACATACTACAAGTTTCATAGAGACTTTTTGATTTCTCCTGATGAGACGACAATTCTTCTATGACTCCAAGTTTCCGGACGCCACATGTACCTGCAGCAGAATGAATGAATTTAGGGTTGAGGAAATAGAATTCTGAATTTGATCAGGGCAATTTGTTTTTTATTGAGACCATTCTGAAATATGTAATGCAGGATTCCATGTACTGTTTGGTACCAGCTGGTTTGTTCTTTGTCTTCGTGCAGGGACGAAGAGATCCGCAGTAAATGTGGCATTGACGCAGTCACCTACTTGTCTTTCCAACGTCACATTATCCTGCTCATGATGGTGGTTTGCCTGACGTCCCTCTCAATTATCTTGCCCATCAACCTGTCCGGAAACCTCCTCGGTACGTTCAGCACGCTCTCGGATTCTTGTTGCTATTTGTGCTCGTAGCTGTAAAGGATTCATGACAACAGACATAACATGTTTAGTATCCAGGAAAAGGCCGTATACTTGCGTCTCTTAGCACATTACTGTGCATGTCCTTGAAAAGAACAGAATGATGTCATGTGTATGATGTCAGGGGAAATCTCTATTTGTGCTTACATACTCAGTTGCAATGTTTGCTTTGGTTAAGTTCAAGTTCAAGTTGTGAGCGTTTGTAAGGCGCTTTTCACCGTTTTAACTGTCTCTAAGCGCACGTGTGAATATGTAAGAGAATTGTTGCTTTTTATTTATTTGATCGTCTGGTTGTTGGTGTTACGTAAATGGCTATGATTATCATTATGACTATGACTTATGACAAGTTAGTAAGGCATATTCAAACGAGTATTGAAATTGGAATTCTGTTTAAGTGAGATTTAAAAAGTTCTTAAATTAATACTGTTTTCCACCCAAAGAAATCAACGTTCTTTGAAGCAGCCACGTTTTATCTACAGTAGAAATTAAACTTTTTAAACTATTTTCTAAAAATAAATTAACAATAGAAAACAAAATATTTGGTGGTTTTCGATGGTGGTTTGGTGGTGAAGAAAGGAAACCAATCAATTGCACTATTGTTTTTTGGAATTGCACATTATATCTATCCAACCATCCATCCATCCATCCATCCATCTATCTTATCTATCATGTATCTACCTACCGTAATTGAAATAATACAAAATTGTTACAATATATCTATAGGGAATGTGAGAAAAGATTCAAATATTAAATAAATAACTAAATAACATTGGAAATCACTCATTTATAATCATTAAATGATCAAATGATCAAACTCGTAATCATTTTCAGAATAATTATTTATTTTAATAATAAAATTCACAGTTTTGGAAAAATCTTCTCACTGTTATAAATCCAAACCAATTATTTCTTTAAAAAATTTGAGTTGTGTTGGAAATGGGCTTCCATCTTGCACACAGCTGAACGAGAAGAATATTTTAAAAGCAGCCTGGTGTGTAATACTTTGTGAATGGGAGGAAATGGAGGTTGTGCGGACACAGACTCTGTGTGGCCCCGTCGATGAATGATTTTAGGAACAGAGGCCTGGGAAAAGTGCCGGAGGTTTAGAAGAGCTCGCTCTCAACCCTCCATTACCGTAGGTTTGTAGAAGCACAGCTCGGACCACCCGACAGTGTTTGAAGATGGTTTGGTGGCACGATGGAAAGTGCGCAAGGCCAAGTTAAATATGGCAAAGGCCTGACTGTCTGACTGAAAACCAGTATTATGAGAAGCAAAGAGTTTTTCCTCTTGTTGTTCTAAGACCTGCGCTGAAAGTTTCATTCCACCCAGAAGACACTGGTGGAGCAATGGTTTACGGCGGCTCTTGTGTGGTGACTGATGGTGGCACGTGGATGTGTGGTAAACCAGTGTGTGGTGCGGCCTTTGGGATGCTGGTCTGGATAGCGTGTGGGGGTTTTTAAAGTCAACACGCTTCTTTGCGATTGCTAATTACACTAGCAACTCGACATATTAGTTTAGGCGTCTACATCACGAATTGAATTATTTCGTTTCATCTGGTTTTCGGGGAAATATCGTGTGCTCTGGGCCACACATGTCCTCAAATGATGTTCTGAAGCAGGGGTGTCCAAACTTTTTGATTCGCGGGCCACATTGGGTTCTAACATTTGACAAAGGGGACGGACCGGGCTCGGGGGAAAAAAAATACACATTTTAGGGTATACACATTTTTGTATATAGTTTGGTATTTAACATTAAATAGTGTTTATTTCTATTTAAAAATGCATTCCAAAAAAAAAAGAAAAACCGTATTCGTTTGAGATCCCATGGTGTGTTCACGCGCTGAACCGCTCCGAGAGCGTTTGAAAGAGTTAAACGAGACAAAAGAGCCGAATCTCTGAAAAGAGCCGAACTTCCCATCACTACAAAGAAGACGTTCTGTGCGAAAACACTGCTGCCTGCTGTGACGGACCACACGGATTGGTCGAATTTGCGGTAAATTTGCGGTGATTGGATGTAATAGCAAGGTCGCAAATAAATCGCGGGGTTTCGCTGAATTTACGTGAATTGGCGCGATCGCAAATCCTGGAGGGACTGAGTACTCTCCGCGGGCCGGATTACATTCGTTTTATGAATCAAGTCACGGGCCGGTCAAAATATGATCAAGGGCCGCATTTGGCCCCCGGGCCGGACTTTGGACACGCCTGATCTAGAGTGTACTTCTGACTGTTGCTGGGGAGAATATTATGAATTGATTACACACTTTGTGCTTTGTTTTTTAGGAGACAGCCCGCATAATTTTGGCCGAACAACGGTGGTTAATGTTCCAGCACAGTATGTTTTGTTTTTTTATTGACGATTGTACTTAAAAAAAAGCTTGATCTGAATTGGACTTGATATTTCTTCAGGAACACGTTTCTGTGGCTGCACAGCATCTTTGCCCTGTTGTACTTTGTGCTCACCGTACTCTGCATGGCCCACCATTCCTCACAAGTGGAATACAGGGAGGATGAGAAGGTTGGTGACAGGTCATGGTCTTCTGGTTTAGTTGAGCAAAACGTGGGGTTTGTGTAAACATGTGAGCGATCAGATTGATCAGACAGATAGATCCATGTGCAAGGTGACAGATTAAGTGCTTTAATTTAACACCATTTAAAAACACACGGACGACAATTGTTAAAAAAAAATAAATACATACATTTCTTGAGATTTTAAATTTAAATTTCCAACACAGTGGTCCAAAAGGTTAAAAAAACGAGTAAATAAAAGGAAAACTGGACTTGACTCAACTGAAGACTACTAAACTATACTGGACTTGACTCGAGTTGACTTGACTTGGCTGGGCTGGACTGGATCTTGCACGACCTGACTGGACACTACTCAAGACTGTACTGAACCAGACTCAGGTTGACTGGACTTGTCAAAACTGGATCTTGTGCAACTGGACTGGACTGGTTTTGACTCAAGTTTACTGGACTGGACTGAACTTGACTTGATTGGACTGGGCTTGACTGGACTGGACTAGGTTGGACTTCGCTCAATATGGTCTGGACTCCAGTACACTCAAATTGTCAATGTTGAGAACCGACAAATGACAATGAAAAAAAGATGCTGGAAAGGGGAAACACAAGATAGAAAAGGTAAAAAAAAAAACAGGACATTAAGGCTCGGAAATCACTGGTGAGACCACTGTGACTTAGATTTACCAATATACCAGTAAGATGGTAAGACAGAAAGACTGTTAGAACACACTTGCAGACAGACAGACAGGCAGACAGACAATAATCATGCTTAATCATAGTCATAACTTAATTCAATGTAAGATCAACTTCAGCTCATGTAGGATCTCAAACCTTTAATGGATTTTATGTTACCGTGGCTTAGCAAACACAATCTTGACTCTCATTTCCACTTTGCTGTTCGTGCAGGTTGCCAGGACTCTAATGATTACAAAAATCCCCAGAGAAATCTCAGACCCGGGCCTGATCACGAAACACCTTCAGTGAGTGGAAATCACAGATGCGTCAATGCAATTTGGTTTTCTGGCATTTTCAAAATTAAAACGATTCCTTTTGGTTTCCGGTTTCTAAACAGCGAGGCTTATCCCAGCTGCACCGTCACAGACATTCGCTTCTGCTTCGATGTTCAGAAGCTGATGAAGCTGGACTCGGACAGGTCACCTTTAAATATCTGTGTGCTTCAGGAACAAGGCGTATTTAACGTCTTTTCTAACCTCCTTTACAGAAGAAAAGCAATGAAAGGAAGGTTGTATTTTACCACCAAAGCTCAGAAAGAAGGAAGGATAATGATAAAAGCTCATCCTTGTGCTCAGATCTTCTGCTGCAATTTATGGGACTTTGATCAGGTGAGAAAACACACATGGTGTCCATGTGTGGCTCTGCACCTTCTCATTTTGGCCACTGGAGACCACCATACACCAGCGCGCTGTGGTGAAACCATCTTGTTCTCTCAGGTTGATGCGGAGCAGTACTACAGCGAGCTGGAGGAGAAACTCACGGACGAGTTTAACGCAGAGAAAAATCGAATATCTTCCAAAAGGCTGGGCATTGCTTTTGTCACTTTCAGAGATGAGAGGATGACTGCTGTGTAAGTGCATGAAGGGAATGTGCTTGATCTGTATTTGATAATTCATGACAGATTATCAAAAATGTTTAATTAATCATTTTGTAAATCAAAAAACATGTAGTCATAATAGTCACGTTTCTTTCATGTAGTTTTATTTCACAGTTTTTGTTCAGTTGCACTGTGCAGCAGCACTTAGCCAAATGACAATATTACTTACATTTTTGTTTTTACAGTATATATATATATATATACAAGGAAGTCATCAGAAATGTATCAAAATTATCAGACAGACGGCAATAAAACGCCAAGATAAAGAAAGACAAACACACAAAATTGGTCAATCAAATAATTGTTTCTTTTTTAGTAAAAAAAAATCAAAGAAATCCATAGTTAAACTGTATATTGTAGTGAGGATTTCAAGTAAATAAAATGAATAAATTCAAACATATTCATCATGCTCAGACATTTCAGCACATCAAAAGATCAGATGACAAAATGGAATATATTTTCTTTATTTATTAATTTTTTTCTTCATTGTAAAGTTTAGTTTTGTGTATTAGTCCTGTGTTAAAAAAATCTGTGTGTTGCTTGCAGCATTGTGAAGGACTACAGTGGAGTTTGCTGCCATCATAGGCCGCAGCAGTCCAGCATCAGCACCGTGCTTCACTCCGCCCACTGGAGCGTTTCCTATGCACCCGCCCCTAATGACATCATCTGGTGAGAAAGCACCTGTTCCCAGTCTCTCCCAAACCCTCGAAGAATTTCAAGTAATGTACGGACAAGATCAGAACATATACAGCAAATATAATATAACTGTGCTGTATGTGTTGGACATAGAGATAATTTATTTTTTAATAATTCATGAATTTAATTTTGGATGTTTTTTTGTTTTCTTATTGCATATCACAAGTTAAACACATTTAACACTGGGTCATGGGGAGCTAGAGCTCCCAAAATCCCAAGTTTGAGTGTATAATATAATGGTGGTAGTTGTGGTCCAGTGGTAGGGGACTTGGACTTATGAACTGGTACTTGGGCTGCCCACTGCTCCGGGTGTGTGTGTGTGTGTGTGTGTGTGTGTGTGTGTGTGTGTGTGTGTGTGTGTGTGTGTGTGTGTGTTGACTTCACTGTGTGTATGTAACTTCACTGGATAGGTTAAATGCAGAGCACAATTTCAGCATGGTTCGCCATATTGACAATCTCCCTTACTTTACTATGTAAATGTGTAGAAAATTGATGATTGGTTGAAAAAGATGCTCACAATATTTATGTTACACATACTGTACATTGCAAAAGCAAAACATATTAACTGAAATAGATATTTCCAAAGAAAATCCTGTCAATTCTTTCACTTTTAATACATTCAGTACTAAAAAAGTTTGTGTATTACAGTAAGTGAAAAAAGATGAAGTTGTTTTATGAACGTATATGTATTATTGAATTAAAAAACAGCAGTAAAAGGATTGTAAAAAATGCAAACTATGTAACACAATCAGCATCAAACCAAGCAAGTAAAAGTAATTCAGATTTAATCAAATTAGATGATATTAAAAGATATTTGTAATCTGCAAGCGCGAGTCGTATGTTTTACATGACACCATTCTTCCAGGTCATTACTCTTGAATCTGAGAGATGAAATTGGATTAATTAAACCAAGCTAGTTTTTCTCTTACATAATGCGTTTTTGAATTGTGTTTATTTTTTGAGACAGAGAGAGAATGTGTAGACACAAACATACTCTCTCTCTCTCTTTCTCTTTCTCTCTCTCTCTCTCACACACACACACACACACAGAGAGAGATACCTGCCACCAAATACACATCCACATACTCTTTCATTCTCAATCACACATATGCACACACTCCTATGCATGCGCACTTGCGTATAGGAAAGAAAAATGTGCTTATTTGTAAAAAATATTGACGTATATTTGTACATTTTAATTCCAGCACTGGAATTTCAGTTCCTTGCGTGTCTGTGTTTGCGCAGGGAGAATCTGTCGGTGTGTGGTTCCCGCTGGTGGCTGCGCTGTGTCCTGCTCAACATTCTGCTCTTCCTCCTGCTCTTCTTTCTCACAACCCCGGCTATCATTGTTAACACCATGGACAAGTTCAACGTCACTCGGCCTGTCGAAAGCCTAAAGGTCAGTGACCACCAAAGCACAGGCTGCAACCGTGTCATCATAATACGCCACATTAGAACAGAAAACCCTGAAAGTGCTTTTTATTCCTGTTTCCTCCGGAGGTGGAATGTTTAGAATTTGACTTTTTACTGTCTTTTACTGTCTAGAACCCAGTAATTACCCAGTTCTTTCCCACCCTACTCCTGTGGGCCTTTTCCATCCTCCTGCCCTTCATTGTGTACTATTCGTCTTTCTTTGAGCACCACTGGACCAGGTATGATGCTCTTCCCACAGTTTGACTTTAAACCTCTCAATAAAAAGCAAGCGTTTGCTTTATGGTTTTTTTTGCTGCTGAATCACAAAGATATTACTTGAGATTTTATAATTGTATTAGGAAATATTAAATTAAATCATGACCATGCTCAGTTTAAAACGGTTAAGCACAAAATGTGCAATACATGTTTTATTTATATATTTTATTTTGCTATAAAATGTCATTTTTCCATATTTAATATATAATACTTGTGAATTAACTAAATGCTGTAAGAATACAATTACTGTAATTATATGTACAGTATACAGCTTGGTGCAGCATATTGTATATACGTATGTATACATACATGTAAAAATTATATAAACATACACCTATACAATATAAATACACATAACTATAGACAATTATCTTTTCTAAATGTATTATAAATATAATTCTATTTATTTATAAAACAATTTCAAAAGCAAAATAAACACCACTGTTAAAGATGGTGATGTTTTCAAAAAGCCATCAACTTTTTTAAGGATCTTGATAGCCAATAACGTTTATTTTTAACATGTAACATGAAGTCGAATTAAATGCAGAACTAAATAAAATGCAGAGTAAAAGACAAGCAAAATCCAGCTTTGGCTGCAGCAATAATTCTAGTTCAATAATAGTTCAATAATTCTAATAGTCTGTCTACAAAAGCCTCAAACTAAAGCAGTATACACTAAACATTCATCATCGCAGTTGCATTATGCATTACACAAAAAAACAAGTTACCAATATACAAGTTACACAATACCGCTATTTTTGATTTACCTTTATTCAGCTGACGTTTTATTCAAAGTGACTTACAGAACAAGCCGATCAGGGTCAGAGTTTTTCTCAAGGACTCTTCAGTTGTGGTACCTAGTCTCAATCTACCGCGATATTTATGCTAATCTACCATTAAGCCAGAAAAATTACAATTTGGTTTTTAACAATTGATATTGAATTCCTTGAAGAAGGAGAAGTGCATTATGATTATATAAACGTTTTCTTACAGCAAACTGTTCTATCCACCACCAACCATCCTAGCAAATATAGTTTTTACAACTTTCTTCTTCTTGAGGTCACGGTTATAATGCGGCTTAAACCCACGGCACACACATGCACATATCTGTTCACAAACATATTGCATAACAGCAGAACATTCCCAGACCCGTTCTCCCACCCACCCGTGCACACAGCATTAACATGGTGTCTCTGCCATCTCGCTTCTAAGCCTTGTTGTCATAGTGATCACAACAAGTGAATAATCATATGCACATTGGCGGCGTCTTTCACAACGTCGCATTATAGTTCATGCAGATCAAACTCAGTCGCATGCACAAGAACTTTATCAACAAATAGAGAAGAAAAGAAGAAATAACAGTATATTTGCATTCGGGCTTTTGATCCATCTTGCAATGCAAACTCTTTAATGGAGTATAAGGAGATAGACATACGTATATTCTGAGCATGAAATGGAGACAAATACTTTGCATGAATAATATTTCAATAGAACCCTTATTTCAATAGAACCCTTATTAATATCATGTCATTCTAATAGCTGATAGTGATAAAGAACGTATCATGGCCTTGGGCTAAGAACAGGGCAGCAAACAGACCTGAACTTTATTTTGGAAGAAAACTGAATCAAAAACAAAACTTGCCGCAAACGAGCAAAAACTCGAAACGAAAAAAAAAACACTGTTCCTAACAAAGAGAAAGCAGTGTCCGTGGTATTTTAATGAAAATAAACTAGTAATATTAATAGACAGGACTAGAGAACATGGACGAAACTGGACCTGCATTGAAAAAACATGAAGACCAATAGCACCAATCAAGCCACAAAGCAACCAAAACAAAGAACAGCAAACACCTCCAAACCAGAAAAAGACTTTAAATACAAGAACCATTTAGAACATAAGACCAGATACAGATGAACGCAATGCAATAATAAATGTAATCAAATCAATCCAAGTCACTGATGAGGAACAGAGAAGGGATATCCTGGGAAGGAGCGCTCTCAAAATTAATAATAATAATAATAATAATAATAATAATGAGTATTTGTAAGGCGCTTTTCACAGTTTTAACTGTCTCAAAGCAGCAGTACGAAATTAAAAAAGAAGATTGTGGCAAATACGTTCATTGTTAGTCGGTCGTATGACTGAGGCTATGACATGGATATGGACCTGGAATGGAGTTTAATACTGTGTTAGGTTGTGGTAACGTGACAATATTACAAAATCAATACTGGTTGCACTGATTTCTTGTGAATATCATACATCATAAACACAATGACGCAACTTGAATCATTGTTATGCATGTCTGTTTCAGATCCAGTGAGAATCAAGTCACCATGCACAAATGCTTTCTCCTGCTGGTCTTCATGGTAATCATCTTGCCATCACTGGGCCTGTCAAGGTAATTGTCCCGTCATTGACTATTTTAACAGAAAAATGGCACTCTTTACACTTTTTGTTTCATCTTGTGTTATGCAATGTGCTGAGTAGTAGCAATGTGAGAGTAGTGAGTAGTGCTGTTGTCTGATAGGAGAACCAACTCAAGACTTAAGTTGAGGTCTTTCTGTATGGAGTTTGCATACTATTTTCATATATATATCTATGATATATGATATATATATATATCACTACTAGCTCAAGGCATTATGAATAATCTACTTTCATCTTGTTGAGAAACAAGGAAATGTGGGCGTCACTGATCAGTCTGCTGCCAATGTGACCTGGTCCCAGATAAGTGGTAGAAGACGGATGGATGAATTGATCTGACAGGGACAATCCATCTAATTAATGAGGCTGTACACAGGGAAAAAATAAGTGATGTGACCAGCTCAAGCTCAATGAGCTCCACGTGGGTTTAGTCCAAACAATTATGGTAGTGATCATGGCTGGTTCAAGGAAACCATTCAGGAGGAATTGTCCACATCTGTCAGAAATGCACAGGAAGGAAGCCATCTATAACAAGATCCTTGCTGGTCAGGAGTACTAATGGCTGCATGACACCAATTGAAAAAAATACGAGAAAAAAAAAAGAGAAAAACACAAAGCTATTCTTGGCAGAATGCGAAAATAAGTAGTGCAGCAGACAATCAGTCCCAAAGGCAAAATCTGAAGAGGAGTCTGGGGTCCATCCTTTATACCCAGCTATCTATGGAATACTTTTATACGATAATACTTACGATAAAAAAAGTGCACAGAAACTCATTGGACTTCCAGAACTTAACCATGGACACAAAGTTGAGTGAGTAGAAGAAGGGGAACTGTTCATATACATATACATGTCTATATCAAATAAATTGGTCACCTAAACTAAGTCCATACATGCTTTTCTAAGCTCTAAATGTTTCTCCTGTAAGATGGACAAGTACTGCAAGAAATACGTTTCTGCTAAGCCAAACAATCTTTAAATTAATATTGGCATTAAGTCTCATGAATTCATCTTTTATCTTACATGATAAATTAACTATTTTAGAATTAAGAGTGAAAGACTAATTTGCTTGTTTCAAGAAAATAGGACTTGTTTCAAGTTGTCTTACCAAGTAAAATGTTCTCACCCCATTGGCAGAAATAGTTTTTTTTTTACTCATTTTGTGTTTGACTTTCTTATTTTTTCATGTGGATTTTTTGCAGTTTGGTCTTTTGAAGCAAGAAACTCAGTTTAGACAAGCGGCACCAGATCATTACTTAAAATGTGGTTTTCAGAAAGGTTTCAGAAAGAACTTTTTCGTTTTTTAGTGGACGAAGGCGTCTGACACTAACTCCTAAACGCACTCAGCAAATGTATACCCTATATTCATAAGAAGAAGTTCTTGTCATCCCCACAAAACACGTCATCATGATTGTGTTTGCCTTAGGAGAGTAAAAAGAACCTGAGAGTTTGAGGCTGTCTGATCACAC
This sequence comes from Paedocypris micromegethes, assembly GCA_028031935.1. NCBI lineage: Eukaryota > Metazoa > Chordata > Actinopteri > Cypriniformes > Paedocypris > Paedocypris micromegethes. The sequence goes on from CM051497.1 coordinate 12,673,999, forward strand.
TTTTTGTGTCTGATCACAGAACTTTGTGTAGATCAGATTTCAGTCTGGTCGGCTACCAACTTAACCCACTCTCATTCATATCAAAAGGAAATACCCTCCCTTTTACAGGGGAATCACTTTTATTGCTAATTTGAACTTGCCAATGCTAGAAGATTAAAACAGCCAAGCTCTTTTTCTTCAGGGACGTATAAAGCTTGGTTTTCAGTTCTTCTTTTCTGCTTTTTTGCATAAAATGTAAGGTCCAAAATTGACACGGTTCTATCTGTACATTAGCACTGTACGGCTAGAATTTCACAGCCTCCATACCAATTCGCAATTCTAATAGAGGTTTTTATTTGTATCTCCTTGCTGGTCTCTCTAGCTTGGATTTGTTCTTCAGGTGGCTTTTTGACACCCACTTCCTAGATGAAACGGATATTAAGTTTCAGTAAGTTCTGTGACTTTTACACTTTGTCCCTTTGAATTTTTTTTTGCCATAAACGTACTATGATTTATGTTCTGACTGCACTTGTTTTACCTTTTCAGGTGTGTGTTTCTGCCCGATCACGGGGCTTTTTTCGTGAACTATGTGATCACGTCCGGTTTGATAGGAACCGCCATGGAACTGCTGCGCATTCCGGCACTGTTGGTGTACTCACTTCGCCTCTGCTTTGCCAAGTCGAAAGCTGAGAGAATCCATGTAAAAAAAGTGAGTCTGTTCAATGAGCTGCTTTTTATGTTTACAGTAGATGCATCGTCTACATTCACTGGGCTTTTTATTGTATGCAACATCATGCATATTTTTGGGGGGGTTGTGGGTTTGAGTCCTTTTTTGCTCGAGCAGTAGGAGCAGGAGGAATCTTGATTTGATGGCACAAAGACCATCCAAAGTCTCTTTTCCGTTCCAACACTAATACTTTGTTTATTAAACAAAATCACAATGCATTAACTGCTTCTTCTTCTTCTTCTTCTTCTAACTTTGCACTTCTCCAAGTTTAACCAAACTGTCCTCCTGAAACATCCCTAATTAGGTTCAGCTGCTTCCTCTGCCCATGCAGTCATTGGCAGCCATCTTGTAGTTTTTTCACAGGTGGCCATTAAATAGTAATGTAAATATATAATAATATATAAATAGCCATGTAAATATTACAGCCGTATTTTGCAATCATTTTTGCAGTTTCATCGTACTGTATTGTCTGCAAAACAGACTCTCGTAACACTATATACTACTTACACAACCTCTCTGATATTCCAAGTTTCCTCTGTAAACTCAACCTCTCTTCATACCTGTGTGTTTTTCGCTTTTCATAGAGGACTTTAATAGACATTAGTAACTGTACACGTGTGCGGGAGATTAGTCATACACGGGAAGAAAAAGCTCTTACCGGAATCAGACGTTTTGCTGAACTTTGAGCTGATTTAGCAGAGTTGGGACGTTTTGTAGAGTCAATCATACTGTAAGTACTCAAAAAAACTGACAACCACATGCCATTGACAAACTAGCCATTTCATGACCCAGCTGTTGACTTCTACCAAAGAGGCCAGTGGGTGACCAGCACCTCAATCATCTTGCAAACACGTTCCAACGGTAACTATTTCATCATTGGGTTCTTTTTCTGTTTTTGCTCACACCCTCAGAATCAAGCGTATGAGTTTCAGTTTGGCCTTGAGTATGCCTGGACCATGTGCGTTTTCTCAGTCAGTCTGGCCTACAGCATCACCTGCCCCATCATTGTCCCTTTTGGTGAGTCTGCTTGGTGTCAGAGCTTCTTTAATTTAGCTTCAGCATCCAATGTTCTACATCGCATCTCCACCCATTGACATCTCCACGGTATCGTTGGGGAGCTGTCTATACTTTCCTCTCATTTCGTTTCCTCTGTCTTGGTTTCTACCTCCACGCATGTTTCATCCCCCCGTCTTCAGTGAGCATGTGGGCGTCTGAGCTGTATATCCAACAGCATCTCAGTATCGCGGTGTGACATGGCCGCTAGGTGCGAACCCGCTGTAGTCTTCCAGACGCTCCGACCCGTCTAGCCGAGATCCAGACGCCCACTCCACGCCTGTTCAGCCACCATGCTTTATTTACTATAGGCTCATCCATCATCAAGATTTTCAGTTGGTTTTGAAGTTGTCTGACAACGTTTGCTTTCCTACGGATGTGGAGGATATCATATGTGTTGTAATCACTCTTTGTTGTTGTGCGTCTATTCTCACAGGCTTGCTCTATCTTGTGCTGAAGCATATGATAGATCGGTACAATATCTACTATGCCTACATACCCACAAAGCTCAGTTGGCGCGTTCACTCGGCCGCCGTGAGTCAGGTGGTGGTGGCGCCCATTCTCGGCCTGTTCTGGTTGCTGTTCTTTTCTGTTCTCAGACTGGGTACGTTTGCTGAATTTTGCTCCCCATTTCAATGTAGTTTAAACATACTTTAGAACATACTATAAGTAAACATTAGCTTTTAGTATGTGCTAACGTTTAAACATACTAAACTAAATTTGAAAAACTTAAATATAAGCGCCCGTTTTTCCATGCTTCAAGTCAGGAGCAATCACAAATAAATGGAAATATGTTGTCTCTTGCTAGTGGTGTGACTCTGCGTGTCCTCTTTTCTTTCTTTAAATAATGGTTCCAGAGGCAGACATGCTTATATACTTTTATTTGCTTAACAACAGAAATCAAGAAACATTATCCACGCAGAGACACTTGGCAGTGGCAAAATAAAGTGTTTGATATAAAAACAAACTACATATAATAATGAATATTGCAAAGGCTCATTGGATCCGCTGAGGTTTCCGGGAATTGGAGTTCTGATCACTGACATTGATTTTTTTGTATCTGTTGTTTAAGTAAAACAACATCAAAGTGATACTAGTCACTAATTAGGTTTGTTAAAAGAAGAAAAAGACGTATTTTTAGAGCAGTATTTAGCCAGACATTTCAGGGGTTTCTTGGAATTTTTATTTTGTGCATGCAAAATTGGGGGACTGGCGGGGGGTGAGTGTTCACGTAAATACTATATATGATGTGACTTACGCTTATTCACGCTAATTAAAGAATACACACACACACGCATACAGACACACACACACACACACACACGCACCACCAACACAAACACAAACAACAAAAATTCAATACGATCAAACTCACACTCAACACGAATTTAGGCCATTTATAATGTGATATATTATGGATGATTGTTTTTAACACCGACTTTTTAGCTTGACACTTAAAGGCTGTTCAGGCTGGTTCTGTGTTCTCTGCTCGACTGAGAGCTCTGGAATGACTGATTCATCGGGCTGGAAACTTATGTCGGATCTGCTGTCGTTAAAACAGCAAAATTCATGTTTGCTTTCCAGGCCATTGTGTAAAGCAAGAGATGAGCAATTTTTCATCTTCTACATAATATAAATCTTAGACTATAGGTTTTACAGTCATGAGCAGTAAGAAAAGAGCTCAATCTCATGTTTGATGTGTTCTACAGGTCCAGTCCAGCCCATCACCCTCTTCACCTTTATAGCCCTCCTATGCTGTGTTGTCTTTTCCTGCTTTGGGTTTTGTCTGAAGAAACTGCAACCTGATAGATCCACAAGCTATCCGGTCAGTCCTTAAAGCAGATTATTAACCCTTTCTTTGGGGAAGGGGGTGGGGGATGCAACTATATACATTAGCCTTCCACTTCAGATAATGAACATCGATTATGTACTGATTGAGTGTGCATACTTTCCCCTCAATATTCCCAAATATTTCTCTCCCCTTCACTTCACTGTGTGTGTGTGTGTGTGTGTGTGTGTGTGTGTGTGTGTGTGTGTGTGCACGAGTTCAATAATATCCCTAGTGGCCATGTTGATAAATCCACTCACTTTATTTAGCCGAAGTTGGCTTCTTTGACGTGTTGTAGACTCAATCTTAAGTTTGCACCTCTTGATTCATTACACACAACACGTTTTGTTTATTTATAAAGCGCTTTTCCCAGTCGCAGAACTTTCCCAAAGCAGTCGCTGTTAAATGTGTCTGCAATGACATTTTAACTATGTCTGTGACCAATGAGCAGCTACAGATGCGGTGTAGGCTAGGAAAACAAAGCAGTGCAGCTTTTCCCAAATATTTTTTTACATTTGTTTGTTAGAAATAAACTCTTTTGTTTGTTATAAATTCTCTACAAAGTGTAAAAATAAAAACCCACACACAACTACTGTTTTGTCTTATTGTTAGAAGCTGTTCAATTGTTAATTATGTGGACGTTATTACCGTAATTGGACGTTTTTACCAGTGGTATACGTTTTCACCATAGTTAGCTATTGGTAAAAACCAATAGCTAACTATGGTCAAGCCAGAATCCCCGTGTTTTGCCCTGTGCTAAATAGCGTAGAGTAAATGCACATAGACGTGTTCATGATGTGAGGAAGACGCAAACATGCCTAGAAAAAATGGGGATGTCTTACTGCTTCATTACATTTGTAGTAGAAGACACTTAAATTTCACAACCCAACCATTCAGACAGTAACACTTCCGAATAATTCAATGCCATCTTAGTTTACCTGTTTGACCAAGGTTATATTTTCAAATGAAATCGAAGAATACCAAAAAAGACAAAATCACCATGACAGCCAAATAACTTGTATCAGTTATTTTTTATTTATTGACTGACAGCTGTTCTGTTTCCTTTCAGATGTCTGACCAGACAACAGAGGGAAGCTACAGTCAAGCCGAGAGAAACACTGTGTCCACAACCACAGCTAATGTACCTGCTTATTTTTCTCCCTTTTATGAAATGAATCTACTAATCGTCCACTCGTCTCTTTAACAGCACTCTTTCTCACAAAGACCCTTCAAATAAAGCACATTGAATAAAGCAATAAAAAGCTCTCTTGAGATAATGACACTCTTGCTGTCCACCTACTCACATCTCTTCCTTCCTTCTCTCAGCTTTTTATAGCCTCCGTCCTCCTAGAGCCAGAATTGGGCTTGACTCCCATGCCCTCTCCAGCCCATCAGAGCTACGGAACCATGAGGAGCAGCCAGAGTTCAGTGCTTGATGCTGAAGAGCCCGAAGAGAAGGACCTGGAGGAAACTCTGGAGACAGAACTCAAGGACGACCTGAGTGCCCGAGGCTCGAGACCAACTCTTGAACAGCCGTTTGGGTTTTAAGTGATACCTCGGCTCTGATTTACTCCCCCAAAGCTCAAGCCCCTTGCCTCCTCTTAGCTTCTGGCTGGTCAAGAGGCATAATGCTGCAAATTGTTTCCTGAACATCCTCTATTTTTGGTGACTAGTCGTGGATAACAGATCTAAAGATCTTTCTGAAGTAGGAGACCACATTATAAGATACGACTGGACACTCTGCTTTCTTCTTGGGACTAAGGGTTGAACTTTTTGGGTGAAACATTTCCTTTTTCTATGTGTTAATCATAAAACCAAGAGTTAAACTCTTTTTGCTGGTTTTAAAGTTTGTGCGCGTGTGTTTTTATTCAAGTAAATTTGCCAGTGGTGTGTAATCGTGCAACATGTTGTCAAGAGGGCTGCATTTGTTTCAATGTTATTGAAGGACTTTTATTTTGAAAATGTACACGTATACTCCCCGGCACAAAACTATTTTGCAACAAATTTAGTACGAAGGAACGAAGTTGCTTCGTTGTAGTGAGAGCACATGAGGCAATTGGCCCAGTTAAAAGAGGCACTTGTACAGCAATCTTCTGGCTTTTTCTAGAAGGTTCAATAATCACTTGGTCTGTGGACACGATGGCAGAGAACATGACAAACGCTTTTCATAGTTTTATATGAAATGTTGTCCTCAATTTACAAAGTATTATTTACTCTAAACCAGGAAAACCTTGAAGAAACTGAAAGCTTCCATTCTGCAAAATTTAATTTTTAAATAAAAAGCTACTCCTAATTTTTGTGAAAACTTTAGTTTTGGAAATTACTGCATTTCACCAATCTTTGTTTTTTTGTTCATGTTTCAAATTTATTTTAAGAATTACAATAAACTTACTGAAAATACTAAATTATTCAGATATCACAATTGCTAAATAGTTTAATTGCATTGCTACTACTATTAACCGAATATAAACTAAAAAGTTCTATATAAATAATAAAATCCACTCATCCATCCAATTTCTGAACTGCTTTTCTATTTGTGGGTCACTGGGAATTAGAGCAAAATCCTGGTCTTCGAGTGGGATAAACACCACAACCACACTGGATTGGTGTACAGCAAAGTAAAATAAAGCATTGTATGATTTCAGAAAAGGTTTTAGAATGTCTTATAATTACATAAGTTTAAATTCTTTAACTGACTGGTGTTGTGGTCATGATGGTCATTTTGCTCGAATTTGCTCCTGTCAGAACATTTTCTAACGAAATGTTGTACTTGAGGTCTTGTTTGCAGAGGGAAGTGTTGACAGATGTTTCTTACTAAACTGAATGTAAATGCGTAACGTGTTCTTGCTGTGCCTTTAAAAAAAAGTAATCTTAAAAAGAAAAGAGACAAAATTTCTGACAATCCAGCATGACCTGCAATATGCTGCATGGACTATACAGACCAAGAATACATTATTCTACAAGTCTAATGTGAATTACGATTTTAATTCAATCCAGGCGAAATGTCTCTATGTTGTGGCCGTTGGGTCGGCCATGTTGAAGCGCTGTGAAGACAGCTCTCTGGTTTTCTGTGATTTGACAGACCTCATGCCAAAGAAAGTGGCTGTAACTGGTATAAAAAGTCTGTTGGGATTATGTTGAAAGGCAAATCATAACTTTCACTGCAGAAATCTTCAGTAGCATCTAAATGTGGCCCATAATTTATTACATTTCTAATGCCAAGGTTATTTAGTTGAATTGTAGAAAACCAAACTATGAATATACGTGAAGAATTCCATGTGGTTAAACGCCTTGTACAGTTTGTGTGTTGTTTTATTTTTAATATTAATTGTATCTAATTTTTTTTTATTAACTTTCACAAGCTGTTGATGTACATTTTACAGTGGAAGTGTATGGCTCTATTGCCTGTGACCGAGCGCTTATGACACTTGTATAAAACTTTTGAAAAACCTTTAACTGTTTTCCATTTTTTGGTCAATAATACATAATAATAATAATAGTAAAAAAAAGATCTAGAGGAAGATTAGAGGCAACAATCAAGTTTACAATTTTAGTTTAACAATAAAGCAGCTCTAAACTATTTAATTGTTAATCTCCCAACAGTTATGTGAGTGTTTGCTCATATAGCATATACAATTATATCTCCAAAATCTGAATATTCTATACAAATGAATGTTGTACAGATTAGCTCTTAAGTGTTGTAACTTGCCTTTATTGTACATTTAAACATTACATATCCAGTAAATAAGAAAAAAAAAATACATTGTCAGAAGTTTACAAAACAATGCTATTAAAAATAGCAAGTGGGAGGAGCTAGCCGATGATCCAGCATATAAAACAATAATGCCTCGTGTACGTTCTGTTCCCAGTTGCATAAGAGCAACTTCTATTTTAAATAAATTTAACCAAGACTATATTCTGGTGGTTCAAACTTCAATCAGATGTTGACATAGTATTTAAAAAAAAAACATCTGGTCTACATGCCATAGCATGTAATCAAGTATCCCAAACAGTTCCCACAACTGTTACAAATGGTTTAGAGAAAAATAATAAAATAATACTTTTTTCATTTATTTATTTTTAGCACATTTCGAGACGCTGAAGGTCACCTTACAAAAATACTGCAAAACACACACCATTTTCCCGGCAGAATAGCAGCAGCCAAACTGTCATGGATCCTGGCTTAAAACCAGGCAGGACTCTTAAGTTGAAGTGTCCACAGACTTTTATGTTGAAACCTTCCCGTCTCACTGCCATGCTTTTTGTATTTCCAGTCCCCGTGTGTGTTGTCACAGTGATCCAGGTGTTTCCCGTCCCTTGTCTCGGGTGTAGTGTGTCACTCGTTAGTCTGTGTATTTAAGTTCATCCCAGTCTGTCTATCATGGCCAGTTTGTCAGTCATTTGTCAGTCTTGTTCATGTGTCTTTTTGATTCTCGTATACCGACCCTCTCCATGTGACCCCACCTTGAGATTGGAATAAACCCTCACTGGACATTAACGCCTTGTGTGCCGTGATCTCGCCCGGGAAGTGCATGTGAGTCCAACCCTGCCTTTGTCTCAGTGACAGTCGTTTTGTGACACAAACGAAACACAGAAAAAACCCACGCAAATACGGGGAGAACATGCAAATCAAACACAGAAAAGCACAAAAAAAAGTGTAAAAAGTGTAAGTCAAATCATCAGCCAACCATCGTCAGATTGACAATAGCTGCACGTGTGGCCTCAGTTGGACTGTGTGGAACGAGAAGGCATATGTTTGGAGGATGCGTGAAACAAGAAAGGCAGTGTGAAGCGCAACCTGTCAACCTGCTGCCAAGAAAAACAATTCCAGGCTGTGTCATCGCTCACACGGTGGAAAGATATTCTTTGAGGATTTGAGAAATCTTGTGTGCAGGCCAACCAAGATTCTGCTGGAACGCTGTCAAAATTGGCAACTGCGTTTAATCGTGGCGAAAGTTTGCCAATAAAGGCTCTTCGTCTCAAGGCGAGATTTATCGGTTCCATCAGAATTAGGTTTTTATCTGTAAAAAGGAGTGCGGAGTACAAAAACATACTTGAGTACAGACGCCTTAACAATGACTCCATTACAAGTCACCACTTCCGAGAAGACTTGAGTAAAGGTCGTAAAGTATCTGATTTTTAAAGAACTTAAGTATTTTACTTGTACTGAGTTTAAGCATAAAAGAAACCAAGAGATGTGGGGATGTGTGTGGACTGGGCGATATGAAACCCTCTTATAATGTAGTTGGATTAACTGATTTCATCTGCTTCAACAAGACTTTTAAAATGCGTGATTTTAAACCCAATAAATAATTATTCTGGAGACATGCTAGAAACCACGACAGTAAGACACCAATTACGGGAAGTTTCGAAGAATCCAGGCTTTCAGTATTAGAAGTTTCCATTACAATATGGAAAGAAGACAGAGGAGAAAAGCAAAATGAATTCCACATGTGTCCAAACCGATCCCTGTGGAAATTTGTAATAAAATTTCAAAGCTAATGTTATGATATTTAAATATTATTGATTTTACTTTTGACGGCGGCTTGTCTTTAACTCACAAAAATTATTCCGTATTTGTTTTGTACTGTTTCAAGCTTTGTTGCATCAGCTATTTTTCAGAATTGTAAGCCTGTGACAGGAAGAAGTCAGACTTAATATCAATAAATTCAGAATTAATTATTTTCCAGAACAAACCAACTAGAGATAGAAGCAATATTTCACATGCTGAGGTTTTCTGTTGGTATCCCTTTTATTTTTATTTGTTTATTGTGCATGTTGATAACACGGTCTAAAAAACTGCTTTTAAATAAAAATGGCTAGCATGAAATAGGCAGAATTTCATATTTTATTGCAGCTAGTACTTTAAACTAGTGTTTTGATTGAAGGGAGAACAGACATCCCTTGGAAAAAAAATGGGACAGATTCACTGGACAGAAAGTTGTCTGTCTCTAGATGTTCTTTGCATTAATGAAGTTGGTGTTTGTTTTGGTGTTTAATAGGGTGAGAAATCCCTGGTTGTTGTTGTGATTGATAATTCGGAGCCAATAAATGTGTCTGAGTAGATGCTGGAGCTCATCCCTGCAATGGCGGACTGTGACTCTGCATACTAATAGCTAGAGTTAGAATGGCCCTGCATATACTCAGCATTATTTATGTGCAAGGCAGGCAATTATGGGAAATTTCAGTGATTTTATATTCAGATATATTGCTGAAGAGCCAAATGGGAAAAATTATAGCTTGTTTTCCCAAAGAAAGCTGAAATGATCTTATACTTTTTGTTGCTGTAGATTGATGTTAGCTAGTCAAACACCTCACCTCAACACATGCTAAAACAGCTCTAAAATTGCACGAGAATAAACTCAACATAATAAAACTGTACTCAGTAAACTACATTATGTTATGGACAACAGGAATCTATTCAGATTCACTTGAATCTATGGAGTCTATGTTGACCGAGAGAAGATTTGCCAAATTCTTTATAAAATTGACTTAACAGGTATTTTCAAACACTCCATAAGCTTCTCAAAATGTCTTCTGCCACTAATTGATTCCAATGTATAATTGTTTTAATAATTTAAATTGTAGCAGCAGAGTAACTTGTGTGTGTTCGTCATTCTCTGATCATCTCCTCTCTCTCTCTCTCTCTCTCTCTCTCTCATCGTTAGCCGTTTGACTGGAAAGATAAATAAACTTTAATAAAAAAATTTAATAAAAAAGTCACAAGTTTAGTTTGTTAAAAGAGGTAAATACAATTTTTACTCAAAGTCACACAGGACTCCTCTTTATGCTTTTTATTTTTTGGTAAATAACTGTTATATGTTTTGTTTAATTACAGTTATTACCATTATTTTATATCATTTATAAAAAGAATTGCCTGAATTCAAAGGAACTTGGGACAGATTAGGGCATTTATATGAATATTGAGTCTCTACTAATGATGTTTTTCACCTTATGAAACTGCTCTCAGCACAAATTAATTACTTAAATTGAGGCTGTCATTCTTTACCCAAGACCAATGTTTGTTTACCTGCTTACAAAATTGCAGGATTGATTCGAAAAACAAATGAAATCACCTACGTAAATAACAAACACAGTGCTTGAAGTCATTTGATCTACTACACACTGCACTTCTTCAGTGTATTAAAATCTTACTGCAACACACACATTATTGTATGTGCTCCAGATTGAAGAGAGAGACAAGCTGCTGAATATACTACAAAATCCAACTTTTTGAAGTTTTCGCAAGGTAAAAAAGATAATTTCGGCTTTCATATTGGCCCTTAAAAGCACAGAATATGGTTCATTTGAACCAGAGCATTGGAAATGGTTATACATTATATTTATAAGAAACACTGATGCTGAGGAGAGGGAAATAGTTTCATACCTGCATTGAGTGTTAGTGTGGGGAAGGACAGAAACCTGCTCGGCATATTCATCTGTCTCCTAAGCAACCTTTCTGAGCAGGCAGTCTTCAGAAGGTGAAACCCTAGGAACAGAACATGTTGCTTTCTTCTCCTTTGTGCCATATGCTTGGAATAGAACTGCTGCTGCTGTTTTTTTTCTTCTTCTTTTCTTTTTTGCTACCTGCGTTGTATCTTCCCTACTGTGCGTGTGCACACAAGCAGCTTGCTTCCTGGCAAACCAAGCTGTTAAAGATCCATCAGTATTTCATCGGTTTCAGAATCAACGGCTTCGATGTGTTACACAGAATAAAAGGCTATGTTTTGTCTTTTTACTGAGTAAGAATCTTTCTACAAACGTACAGGCTGCTCTGTACTATGAGCCATAGGATGAAAATTAGCTCTAAATCACTGACTCCTAAAATAAGAAGTGTAAATTGTAGTTACAACGTCACTTAAAAAAATGTCATATGAATGAAGTTACATTGACTTACTGTAAATTGTCAATTTTTCAGATTCATGCCTCCGACTTGTCCATTTTCACCTCTTCGTGTGCAAAAAGAACTACCGTATGCCATTTAAATGTAAATAAACATACTTTAAAGTCTTAAAAGTTCCATACAATAGCCCACAAGCGTATAATAACATATGCCAAATTTACACGAATATATAAACACCACACAAATATAAACACAACCACCCCCTGATTTTTCAGGCACAAAATAAAAATGTTATTAATATGTGAACATAATTATAAGCACCTTCTTACTTTTTTGCTATTATGACTTTTGAATGATACCTAAAAATCTAGCTAAATAATTATCTTCACGTTTAACTTTATCTTTTAGCAAACCTATCTATTTTGATTGAATAATAGATCAAATAGAGTAACGTTAAATATTATTTCTTAATGTAGTAGAGTGTATCTCCAGTAGAGGGTGCTATGGTTCCACTTGCTATGTCCAAATGTGGGGTATTCCGGCTTTTACACCGCAGTAGGTCACAAACAGACAGAGTTCAGACAGACAGATAATAAAGTTCCCCAAGTCATTGTATTAATTTTCAATTCATTTTTTTTCTGCAGTATTATTTAGCCACTGCTTAATGACGCTGCGTCGGTAAGTTCCTGTTGTTTCTGTTATTCATGTACATTTGTTAATCGTATACTGTATTTAAAATTCAGTTATATCTTAATCACTGTGTCATGTCGTGGCTAATGCTTCTCTTTTATTGCTATTAAGCCAATAAAAGCATATATGCAATGTATTTCCGATTATTTATGACATGAAATATGGAAAAAAAACAGGAGCTTTTATTTATGAGCATTGTATTTATTATAATTATTATTAAAATTTTAAGTTTTTGAGCTTTTAAAACGAAAAAAACTGGTGCTTGTATTTGTGTAAATACGGTATGTTAATATTTGCTATATAATATTATTATTATTATTATTATTATTATTATTATTATGATTATTATTATTATTATGCTTAACTCTATGCTGAGTTCTGGCTTGCATGTGCAGTGTGGCAACTTCCCTGGGAATTACAGTCAGTCAGTTGCAAACTTCTTGGCAAACACATCTTGACAACTTTAAATGTGCAAAGAATATTCGATAGCCATGTGTGCAGTCTTGTATTTCCTGTCATTAGTTGGACCCTGTGGAACACCAGTGGAGATATCGAACAGACGTGTGAAAGCTTTGGCAGAGCCTCTGGCACAGAAAGACTCTCATTATAAGAAGAAAACCCGATTCTGACTTCCAAGTAAAGTCTGATAAAAAAATATGCATTTATTATTACACGGCTTATGGCTGCCCACTGCTCCGAGATTAACTTCACTGGATGGTTAAATATAGAGTATCATTTTGATCTGGTCCCTAGTGGTCATGTCGACACACTCACCTGACTTTTAATATTTGCTCCAATCATTTTTTTGTAGCGACATTTACATGATTTTTTTTTCAGCTCTTGCATTTAAAACATTGTCTACTTTCAAAATACATCCATCTCCAATCTGTGAAATGATCTTGTTACTTGCTCTTGACTTTTCTTAGCCTTGTTCATGTGACCAAATGAACAAAAGCAAATCAACATGGCACTTGCAGATTTTCCAAGTTAAAGTCCCCAGACTTGACAGTCTGCCTTCACGACACTAACAATAATGCAGTGTAATTGAATCCAAAACCCAGTGAGCAGCTTTCGCTTCTGGAGTTTTGCTCGTCTCATTCTCCTTGACAGCGTCACTACAGAGTGTGAGCTACATATCTGATATATTCTTACAACATTAGCCCAGTAACATATTGGGGACAGCATACAATCAAAGAAAAACACAAGACAACTGACAATTTATTTTATTTATTATTTATTTTATTACCACAACATTAAAAAGAACGAAATAGGAGGACTGACATCCCCTCCTTCCCTGTTATATAATACTTATTTATTTATTTTTGCTAGAAAATAGGCTATATCATACATTTTTAGCTATCAAAATACAATATATTTACACTATTATAATAAATTGTGCACTATTTGATAGTGTAATCTACAGTATGGATAGTAATGCAATGTGATATATTCATCTAAATCAAGATACAAGTTTGGCATAATAAGACATACTTAATTAGTAAAGTGAAAACCAAAATTATAAAATCATTTCTTTGGTGAAGTTTAATGATACATTTTTAACGCTGAAGCACAGTTTCGATTCAGTTAAGCAGTCACATACACAAAATGTATTTAATTGTTTCTTTATTCAATACAAATGAGTTTCAAACACTTATGTTGACAGTCTCAACTTAATTCAGATTTCCGTTAGGGTTTGGCAACAGAGTGTAGAAGGATAGGTGTTTTTTTGGTCACCGGTCGGGTCTCAACATCGCTGTTTAGAAGCGGCTGCTTCAGTGAGGTAGACATTGAGCTTGTCACAAAATAGCAAGAGAAAAACACACATACATTCACATAGATTACGCTTCAATGGCCATCAAACACTTATCCACAAAGGTTTCACTTAAAGTCATATCAATCCTCTGATAAATGCACTGACATCTTAGACACCGTTTGAATGCCATTAAGTGGGACATTTGTAAAAGTAAATCAAAACAAAGTTCTGGTAGCTATTTTATATACGGTAAATAAAATCAAGCCACATACATAGGAAATAGGCAGAAATGTCCTGAAGTAGGTATAATAATAAAAAGTCAGACATAACGTCAGACTAATTCAACAATTTTAAGATTATTAACTTAAACCGTCTTAATGAATTTCTCATTAATGAGGATTGTAGGAAAAAGCTATTCGTTTTTAGCAGCAAAAAGTTATCATCGCTCTTAGTACTTTATATATATATATATATATTTTTTTTTTTTTTTTTTTTTTTTTTTTTAGCTCAGACAGTAAGAATTTCTTTAACAGTTTTGTGTTGTTAGCACTCATAATAGATACTTGTAACAATACTTATATCTTACAGAATTGTAACAGTAATGTTATTATTTACAACTTAATCTAGTATTATTATAAGAATGCTAGGTGTGTGACAAAAACCTGGTTTGATTTGTTTTATTATTTTTATTATTTATTTTTTTTAAGATTATATTGCTATTCTTTAAAGAGATATTGATAAGAACAGCCAATTAAAAAAGATACAAATATTCTTCAAATAAATAAATTGCTCGCATTTATACAGTATACAAGTGAATAAATAACTTTGTTCATGGTTTAACAGTCACATGATGTTATATAACAGTCTACACAAGTCTATTAGAACTCTCGGAGCAGAAAACTGAGACTAGAATCCCATCAAATGAAGATGTAAACGTATGACATGTAGAAAAATTAACAGTCAATAAAGTCCAAAAAGCTTTTTCGGGCGTAACAGTTCTCGTCGTTTGTGTTCATCGCCAAAATTTGAAGCAATGGTTGGAAACATGCATGAAGATAAAATTATTATGCAATTCGAAAGAAATGATCTAGGCTACTAGTTGCTTATTGTTTCTTGGCACTTATTTGGAACATATTGCCCAATTGCCTAAGCTGTTATTTGTTGAATGAGCTAACTTAAACTTGTTTTTTTACTTTGTTGGTGGACTTATAAAATCATTTTTCTCTATAAGTTCAACATCTGTGAGGTTTCAAAGAGACATTTTCAAGTTGACCAAGTTCACAAGTGCATAGTCAAACCTCAATTTTACCTCTGCACAATCACGTGAGACATCAATACACCAAAACAGTCATAAGGTTAGCTGGAGAAAACACACACAATTGTATGTACAAAGCAACTTTGCTATTTAAAATCTCACCTTATCTTTCATAGCTTCTTTATGCCTAAAGAAACCCATTCAAGCAATAAACCATGTGACCAATCCGACGCAGAACGTCTTCCAGTGCAACTTCTTCCTTCTCAGTCGGACTTGAGCTCACCGTTCTTGGCCCAGCCCCTGGTCATGGCCGATACCACAATGGTGTACATGTTGAGCCAAGCTTGCTGTAGCTGAGCTGTGTACGCCGAACCCAAACTGTTTTGAAGCATGTAGAGCAGAGATTCTCCCACTTCCTGTAGAGCAAATCCAAAAAAATCATCAATTATTAGAAGTCTAAGGCAGCGCCATGACTGGATCCAATCGCATTGTCTTCTTTGACGCTTAAGCTTCACGGCTGCAGTGTGTAATTAGTGTCACTGAGCATCATCGTAACTAGACTGTGCAGGGCCAAAGCAAACTTACAGTAAACGACTGAGTTTTTACACCAACCGCCTGGTGCTTTCTGCCCAAGTTCAACAAGAAGTCCTCAAGCGAATTCAGGTCATCAAGGTTGCTCACGGCCGCGTCGATCACTAACATCACCTGAGCAGGAACAAACATTATTAAAACCACACCAAAGATCAATTGATCTAGGAAATTTCCCCGCTGTGGGACTAATAAAGGATTTTTCAATTCAATTCAATTCGAATAAGGTCAAGCTCAAAAAATGCTAGAAAGTCCAGACGATTCCCAAAAAAGAATTCCCAAACGGCTAGGACCTAGGTCATTTGGGTTAACATGCTCAAAGACTTTGAAGGTTCTTTTGGGATGTGCACACAAATTGATCCTATAGAGATCTTTAAAAATGTACTTTCTTGCTCATTACGAAGTTTTTACCAGCACTCTCCGAAACCTCTACTCACCTTGGTGACATGCTCAATGAAGTTTGGGCTGGAGAGACATTCAGGTAAATCCCCACAGTTTGTATTGTAGTTGAAGAGCACCAGAAGTTCTGGATCCAACTCGAACAACCTGGCGAATGGCAAATTTGTCATTGACCCATCAACGTTACAGCAAGCGGCGAACCTTCTTAGACATGATCTTACGTCAACATGTACCAGAGAATGTTCTCCCAATCAAGCTCAAAACAAAATAACGGTTAAAGCCACGTTGTAACTTTGAATCACTTCTGGACAATTTCTACTTTGTGGAGTATTTTTGTCACAAGAAGTTGATTTTGATGGGAAACAATCATGCTGCACCCTGTCGCCAAGCAACAAGTCCAAGCCACCGCTGTGGTGGAAGAAACACAACGGAAGGCTGATGGGGAATTCTCGTCTTCATAATTGTAAATGACCAACACATTTGAGCATGTTACACCAGTCGGAACGTTAATCTTCGGGCTAAAGGGCTAAAAGGACAGCAAGAACCAATCACGTCCTTGGCGCTTGACAATCTATACAATGTCCCCTGACTGCAGAAGAGAAGAGCTAGACGGCTTTCCGCACACATTACCTTGTAAACAAGACGACTCCATGTGGCACCTTGTTCTTCCCCAGACTCTCCCAGCTGTCCCGGATCAGACCTTTCTCTTTGTCAGAGAGTTTCTCCATCGTAAACCTTGATAATGCGGCAATTCTGTGTTGTTCTTCAAGAATGTGGCATCAAGATGGGTTCCTCTGTTTAAAGAACGTCGTCCCGGATTCCCATGTCCAGAGTTTTGGTCTTGGTGCAGAAGGAGCCACCTGTGACATGAGCAGAGATCAGTCGTGACTGGTCTGAAGAGCATGCAAGAGGAAGTTGACCAAAGCACAACTACAGTATGAAACGCTCAGTGGTGTTGCTCTAAAAGCACATAAACCCACCAAGGTTTCCAGAAGCTTCTACCTCTAGAAGACAAAGCCTAACTTAGCCCTGGATTTGGTGCCACTAAAGAGTGTAGAACTGAAGTACCGACCCTACTGTTTCAGCGGTGACCTTCTTCACTCACTGGCTTCGTCCGTCTTTCTCCGGCATTGGGGTGGCTATTTGTTCACTGCGAATATGTATATGTCAAGCCAGCTATCCCTGTGTTTGCTCTCCTCTCCTCTCTCTCCTTTGCTCACCCTGCTCTCACACACATGCATACACTCTGTTTCTCTCTCTTATCTCTCGCTCTATCTACTCCCGCTCCCCTCTCTGCTGCACGAAACCTCACACACGCCGCTTGATGTGAATTCAGACTGAGATGAAGAAAGCTCTCAGGCAGAGCTCATATATATTTCAGATGCGTGTGGCTCCTTGTTGTGGCGTTTGCTGCTCTTAAAAGCATTTACTCCTGTGATATGGAGCGTATATAAACTGTAAACAAATGTAGATGTGATCTTCCACCACAGCACATGCTATGATCCAGAGCTCCTCCTACAGGAATCCTGCCATCAGATAAAGAAACGCACCTGTTTCTTGTAGTAAGCAAGACAAGAAGTATATTGATGTACGTTCATGAAGTTCAATTGTTCACATTTTTGTGAGATTGAAAGGACAAATCATTTTTAAGAAAAGAAACACTCAAAGAAAACCCAGACTACGACTTGAATTCACACATGTATTTATTCACAGGACTTTTTCACTAATCAGACTACCGTATTTTCTGGACTATAAGCCGCTACTTTTTTCATAGGTTTTGAACCATGCGGCTTATACAAAGGTGCGGCTTTTCTGCATATTTCTTGATAATTAAGATAAATATGGTAGATAGCGTTTATTTTCTCTTTTTTTCTTGTATTTTAATCAGCAAAGTTGCTGCCGTGTTAAAATGCAGGTTAGGAAAGGATCTGTTTAGTTACATACATGTACATTTACAATTTAAAATCGTTCATAGAGGCTTATATACAGGTGCGGCTTATAGTCCAGAAAATACGGTATTTGTAAACAAAAATGAAAAAAAAAAGAAAGATTACCTATTACTGTATTTAAATAATTCAAAAAGCATTAAGTTAAAAAATCACAAATACAACTGCTCAGAGTACAAGTAAAAAAAGTAATCCAAGTACAAGTAATCAGAGCAAAAGTAATCTGAGTAAATGTAATCAGAGTAAAAGTAATCGGAGTACAAGTTATCAGAATACAACTAATCAGAGTAAAAGTTATTTGAGTACAAGTAAAGTGCACAAGTTCTAGTTTGCCCGGTTGTTTCTGACCAGCATTCTTTATTGCTATTATACATTGTAATGCATTGTATTCTAATTTAAATGTGTTGTCCTCTTCATCCTATATTGTATCGTAATTGTATGTATGCATCTTTTTTTTGCTTACGTCATCTACTCTCACTGTAACTGTTCTTATCTTAATGTTAGGATTTATTTGAGTGCAATGAGTCCCATGCTACAGTTGTGATAATTATGCAGACACACACACTTGAAACCATATATTTTGCTTATTGTTTTCAAAACATTTAAGAATCAAGACATTAGCATTTTGCACTGCTAACATTTGTTACAGAAAATCCAACATATGATGATATTTCACACCATTTAGTGATGGGGGAAAAAATCTGTATCATATTATTGTCAAAAGGTAAAAGGCTTTCTTCTTTACCGTTTGAAAAAGTGCAAACTACACATACATGCACACAATAGACAGATACACTCAAAAACCACACACAAAGCATGACTCCACCAGCAAGATAACAACATTAAAATTGTATGCACAATCAGAGCATTTGCAAACATTCCTCGAAGAGTCGTGGCTCTAATGTGTTGATCTGATGTTTTGCACAGAATTCGATGAATCCATATCTGTGATGTTATCAGTGGAAGGGACATTCTGTTGTGAAAGCAAGTCCCAAAGCACTTGACAACACTGTGACAGGAGAGAACCAGCAGTTGCTATGGCAACTTCACAGGAGCAATTGAACTTTCAGTTATCTGACTCTTAAAGCTCAAGATAGAAGCTGTCACTCAAATGCTGAAAGACTTGACTAATGCATTAGTTGCAGTGTGAGACAACACACAAAATAATCGCGGTCCCTTTCATTACCTTATCTGTACTAGCGTTGAGGTACTATAGCAATGCTGCTTTTTCACATGCCTTCTTTTTTTATAATGTTAGCCAGTAATTTTCATCTGTCTTGCAGATGTCTACTCAAATTGTTTACCATGTTTGCCACCGCTAAAAAGAGCATTAGCCTATTGTTTGAAACTCAATTTAGATTTTTCCGGACTTTTCACGTCTAATCGATTTGGTCAAGCACACAGAAATGCCATATACTGCCTTGGTGTATGTAATAGCTATGGGTTTTAAATCAAATTAGAAAGAAGAATTTATTTAAGAAAGTTTGGTAAATAAAATGTAACCTTTATTTTAGGTTAAAATTAGTTTACCTTGGCCTATCTTTGTTCTTTTCCTGTAAGGCGATATTTATATGGTCCCAGGCACAATGATGCACAAAATTGAACAGATATAAATGCAAACAATTAGATAATTTAAAGTTACATAACAGTGAAATTGTTTTAAAATATTCCCAATATTTACTTATGAAATAAAAAGAGCCAAGTACGGAGCCTTGTGGTACCCCATGCAATGTAGAAGTAACAAAGTACTTTCTGTAAGTTAAATATGATATACACAATATGAGGACAGTGTCTCAAATTTCTATTATAGACACATAAGGTAGAGCAAAAAGAGTAACAACCATAACAGATAAGGCGTTACAGTTGTGCAGGATTACTCATTGCTAATTCTTTATTTGAAGTAAATGCACCTTCCAAGACAAGAAGATCAGTTCTCTTTTAGAAAATACTGTACAATTGTTAAAACATTTTAAACTGGTTATTTTGTCTTATTTTTCAATGTATTACATTGTTTTTTTTTTTCTTTTCAATCACATTTGACAACAACTTCTTTTTTTTATTTAAACTGCAAAGGGTGCACTGCTGTTTTTGTGTCATCACTCATTCAAGTCTACAATTTAGTCCAGAAATAGAATTAAAAGACCTTTGTGTTTTTCTTTCAAAAGTCAGATCGGCATTTTTAAACAACTGGATGTTTGTTTCAAGCAATTATATGCAGACTACAGATTAACACGGAGTGCAGAAGTACAAATTATGCCTCATAATTCAAAAATAACTAAACCGTTACATCAGGGCAACATGAATTCTTTCAATTCTTGTAAAACAAGGCCTGAAGAAGAAGTCACTGTGCTTTTGGGTTTGAATTGCCTTGATGTGGGTAGTAGAAGGGTAGTGATGCTTTAACACAAAGTCCTTTTTCCCCAATAGTAACTAAATGTGCAGAGCTGTTTACTCCAGTGCTTAACCTCTGAAAATAGTTTTCCAGAATGTGCTTTTCAGATCGGCCTTGTGCTAAAGGACATATCTATGTTTTGTGAATACATTTAAAACAGGCAAAATTGACAACAACGTTCAGAACCACATTTGACAATATCTTGGTGTGTTTGGCCCAATGACAATATTCTGTGACCTGCCATCCTCTGAGATCTGAGTAGAATCCACCAGAGAAGAGCAAGATTAGGTCCAGTTCTGTCTGGGTCAAGGAAAGGGCCTCCAATTTTTAAAAACTGTACAAGGTGAACACACTGAACTACTAACACAATTTTAAAATAAAAAATAAACAAACCTAAAAAAGAAGAAAGACTGAATCGCTCCATTAGTGGCTCAGCGCTCAACAGTAATCTCCCAACCAATCACATGTCAAATGTCGCTTGTCAGCATGACTCTTCCTCTTTGGCTTCCACATCCCCCTCTTTTTCCGGCTCATTCTGTGGACTGTCTTTTCCACTTCCTGAACTGCAAATAACATTAGAATAAAACACCACATATATTTTTGACTTCCCCCTCAAAATTGTAGGCCAAAAACAATAAAGTCTAGTTTTCCTTGATGCCATGGTGTCATAAAATGGCAACCTATAATAAATTGATCATTTTTTCATGTCAGAACCACATCAGCTGTTTTCCATGGTGTATGATTATTGTCCAATCCATAGAAAAAAGATAAAACCTTTCATTTGGGTTGAAATAAATGCTTTAGCACTCTACACTTTAAACTGATTTGTCACACTGTAAGAATGTTTTTTGGAAAAGAAGTCTGATGCAGTGGTGTAAACTTCTTGAGTAAATGTACTTACTTTACTTAAGCATTTTTGGCTAATACCAAAAACATAAGTAACTTTTGCTCTCTACTTGACTACATTTGTGATTGAGTATATGTACTCTTTACTCCTTACTCGTTACTCGATACATTGTGATTGTGTGCCAAAAGTTCTACCGCGGTTAATTTATTGGGATCTCCATCTGCAGGGTGCTGAACTGAATGTGGTTGCATTCAGACTAACGGTTGCACTTTTTTTCCTCATTTGAGCTTGACTGAGACTAAATTGTTGTTCTTTTTTTCCATTTTGTTCTGCCCTTTTGAAGCATTCAATTCCATATTAATATAAGTAAATGTAAAACCTCATAAACTGTTCACGTTCACTTAAGTTTACTTGGTCCTGTTGTATCTAATATAAATAACATACCATAAGTTTTCCACAGATGTTGCCAGAAAATTGCTTATCTACCATACGTTCAATACTTCGCCAATTATAAACTATATTGTTATTGGTAGCTTGAATAGGCTTATTTTAGGATGTTAATTTCTATTTCTGTAGTTATTTTGGTGTAACTTAAAAGTAATAAAGAAATAATGTAACATATTACAATTCTGAGACAGTACAATTGTAAAGTAACGTATTACTTTTTACAAACAGTAATACGTCAAGTGTAATGCATTACAATTTTGAAGTAACTTGCACAACACTGCTCTTTACACCCCTGGTCTGATGACATGTGACTGGTGTTTGCTGGTACCTGTGCTGGGTTCCTCTCTCCGAGCTGGAATCATCCTGTCCTGGAGAATCCTTTCTGTGATTTCTCGTGATTTCTTTGTATGCTTCTGCTTTAGACTTCACAAAACTTTCCTTCAAACCTGCATCTGTTAATGCATTTCTGTATCTGCGTTCGATGCCAATCTTTGCGTTGTTCTGAAACACCAAGGTCGAA
The DNA here is from genome assembly GCA_028031935.1 of Paedocypris micromegethes. Classification (NCBI taxonomy): domain Eukaryota; kingdom Metazoa; phylum Chordata; class Actinopteri; order Cypriniformes; genus Paedocypris; species Paedocypris micromegethes. The sequence goes on from CM051497.1 coordinate 12,696,266, forward strand.
TAATAATGAGCGTTACCAGGGAAATCAATCGAACTAATGTGCTCCAGCTGTTAGCGTACCTGGGACAGCTGTTCAAAAAGATAAGGACGAGCTGTCACTCGGGATCTTATCTCCTTCAGTTCCCTTTGATAATCCTTCATCCTCTCCAGATCGGCCTGTCTACAAGAAAAGCGACAAAATATCGAATCACAATTGATTGAATGAGTTTGTCAAAATTGCCACTATGGACAAAACATACAAACCAGGAGCAGTGGGCAGCAGGTTCGCGTCCCACCCAGGTTGGTGGTTCTACAATTTCGATACGGCCCCTAGTGGCCACATTGACAAACCTTTGATGACATGGACTCACCGGTGCTGTCGTATTTTTTCCTGATAGACCTCTTTAAGACCCTTATGAGGGTCCATTGCTTTGGCCCGCATCACCAGTGCCCTGCTCATCGCTCGAGATTTGAGTCTGTGCTGCCTCATCCACTCCGCATTCTCCTTCTCCTGCAGGTCCTTCAGCTCCAGTGATTTCCTGTGGATTATTCTTGTTTAGATGCTCACCAAGCATTCGGAAGTCATAATTGCACTTCCAAAAATCCTGTCAGTAGAGTTTGGTGGTAGCAAAACTAAATGGTGTGGGAACATTGTGAAGAAGTGAAAAGGCAGGGCTACCTTACAGCTACGGATCTTTTCCTGGCAGAATCTGTAATATAGACAGGAAGCGTGTCCTTGGACAGTGAAGTCAGGCATCCAGACGAGCTGCTTCTCTTAAAGGTCATCTTGACCTCTGAGGTTTTCTAATGATGGGAAAAATCTGATTTGTAGAAGGATTCCATTACCATGTTCTCAACAGTTCTAAAGCATGTAAGTAATAATTTGCGTGATAAATACAATACCAGAACATCTTCGTCTTCTGAGCTCCTATGTTGAGACTGTCGTATAGATGTCCGGAGGTTAAATGGTTTACAACGTGTGGCATCTCTCCTTTCCGCAGCTTTTGCTGCCTTTTGCTGGAAATCCTTGTAGAGTTTGTCAAAGTCTGGCACAGCAGTGTTTGTCTTGGGGCTGAAGGAAGGCCTCTGGTCCAGGTAACCCAGGATCTTGCTTTTGGTTTTCTGTGCACTGGGGTTGTGATGTTGGACGGGTGCGGAGGAAGCTCTCAGTGTCTCCTGAGCTCTTTGATGGATGCGGATCTTCCTTTGCTGCTCCTGTTCTGGAATAAAGTGGCATCAAAAGGTGAATCATAATTCAAATTTTCTGTGTGTGTTTGTATAAATGTATTACACATAATGTGTGAGTGTGTGAGGGTGTGTGTGTGTGTGTGTGTGTGTGTGTGTGTGTGTGTGTGTATAAACAGTGAATATGTAGAAATATACATACTGTAAGAAAAAACAGTATATCTATATATACATTTTCCCTGATTTTTTTTCCATTTCTGGGTCACTGGGGGCTGGAGTCAATCTCAGCAACTTTAAAAATAAACAAAATTAAAAAAAAATAAAGAAATGTGTGTATATATATATATATATATATATATACATATATACATATATATATAGAGAGAGTATAGACCTTTTTATTGTTTTATAGCCGTTTCAGTACAGATATTTGCATAATATGTTATATAAAGTTTATTATTTCCCAAGTGGTCTAAATATACTATATGAGTATGAAAAATTACTGTCTCATTTTGATCCACCTCTCTGCATACATTTCCATAGAAATGTATAAAATGTAAATGTGTCATTAGCAGATCTTGCTTTACACTATTTGCAGCTTATGAAACATATGCAAATATATGCATTTGCAGTTAAAGCAATGGCACCTTCCAGCCGCTCAAAGAACCGAGGATCTGCGACGGCTTTGGAAACTGGTTTCCTGACACATACAGGTTCTGCCTTTTCAGTTGTCTTTGCAGATGCCTTCTCTTGCATCTTCTCTCTCTCGAGGAAACTGAACGGTTTCTGCAGGGTCAGGAGAAAGTCTTTCCTTTGGTCGTGACTTTTCTTCCGCAAGCGTTCCTGGGTGATTATAATGTCGTCATAGGAGAGTTTCGAGACATGTGGTGGGACAGGGGCAACACGGAACTGTTTCTGACACTCCGCAAGGTCAGCCTCCTCCTTAGCTTTGAGGGTCTCTTGGGGGACAGGCTTTTTTGGTCTCTCTATTATTCCCAGGGAAATCATTGTTGGACTCTTGATACTGAAGGACATTGCAGAGCTGAGGAAATGAGTAAAATATATGTGTTTAGTTACTAAATTAAGCAAAGTGGTGTTACTGACGTGATGAGAATGACCTGTGCTGCTTGATGCTCTCGGTGTTTCCCCCATATTGGATGCTGGGACTCTTCTGTAATTTATCCGTCCGAGCCCAATCAGTGCTGGAAGTGAGAAGGGAATTCTGCAGGACTCTTTTATCCAGACCAGCCTGATGCTCCAGATCTGACTTCTTCAGCTTCTGCTGGCAGGCAGCCTTCAGAGCCTCCAAGCGCAGCTCAAGAGACAACGCAGACTCCTCCAGCTCCTCATTATAGCGCAGTTGCTTTTCCCCAACTTGCACAAGGTTCCCGTTTTCAGAACAATCCAAAGGGGATGAAAACTGGAAGTGACCAGTTAGTGTTATTTATATATTAAACATATATTCATTTTTGCAACAACAGTTTGTATTTTGAAGGAATTTTATTGCTATTCTGCTACGCTATATGTTTCGTCCTAATTTGAATAATTTGAGTTTTACATAATGAAACCAGTCAGGATTGTCGACAGATCAACCAGACCTTCTAATAATAAATCATTAAAGAAATGTTACCTGGAGTTTAAACAATTGATGTGTATCGTGTCATTATTTTGAGGTTTTTGATTTACTGGATGGCCTTAAAACCGTAACCAAATCATGGTTTGCCTCAGTAACTTCTAAACCCTTTTTTCAGTTCAATTCTGTAGACTTTAATAAGAGTAAATGTTTCCTCAACAGGCTAAAACTTTTGACTAAATCTAACGAAAAACTACTTTTTCGGTTTATGTGTTTTCCCCATTACAATGGAAAGGTACTTTGATTAAAGGCTTTTACCCGCCAATTGCTGGTTGTCGCCATGCTATTAGTTTTATTACAATTATTAGCACAGTTTTTTTACTTTCAAACACTAGTCCAGAGCAAGTAAGTGACTATATTTCTAGTAGCTGTCTAATGGAGTAATTTTTAGTGGAACAACTGTAGCAGAAATATTGGTACATTTTGTATAATTTGAAAATAGTATAACGAAGTACAAACTTCAGTTTTTACAGTAGCAGTTTTTTTAAATAAACGTAAAATGCATGTGACACAATCTCCGTTACGCATACTTGGATGTGTCCTAGGTAACGCCTGTGTTGCAGATGGTGTTACTATGGCAATGTTAAACGCAGAGTCAATACGTTAAACCTCTTAAAAATGACTATAAGCGACTAAAAAAAACATGTCAATGAAGTAACAATGCACGCATTTCTAAAATCACTCCACGTATATTCTAGTGTCAGCAGATGTTTGTTTACCACAGAAACGGAGAGTATCTAGAGATCTCCAGCGGGATGTAAACTTACTCTCACCTTTGTAATCTGATCCATGTGGAGATCAGAACAGTTATGAGGACTCAAGCGAGCCCTCATCCTTTAACTCTGAGAGAATAAAACACCTTCCATTATATCCCGAATCGGCAGAATATTATGATGATCTTAGCGCCGGTGACAGTCTCCACCCACCGGCGCTATCGACGTACAATCCGAGTGAAGCAAAAACATCCCACTGCTTCCTTATTAAAATATGTTTATTACGTGGAAAAAAAATGGATATGAGCTAGACAAAAACATTTAGCAACTATGATATTTTTATTGATAAACCCAAACATGCTGTCTCCTTTTAGACTCCAAACCGACAGGTGGCAATAAAGAGCTTTTTCAGTCACGTTCAACACCACCGAAGAGCATACGGGACGTTGTCGTGTGTTATTAAACACTAACAAATAAACTTTACGACGGTGCTTTTATTTGACTATCATTTTATGTCGCTACGAATCGTTTGGACATTCTGAACACCTCTATTTAGTTGTGACTGAGAGCTCGATCGTTTATTTTTCAATGTTTCTGTAGAGCCGGAAGAACTCACAAGCGTACTAGAGATTCGGCACCATCAGAAGTGAAAGTAGGACTGTAGTTAATTTAACCTACTCGTGTTGTAGTGAGTTGTAACCGTTGGTTTGGCGCGTATTTCTCTGGAATGATCACTTTGACGAGTGTTAAACGAGCTGTGGTTGGGATCGGGCAGCAGTGTTTAGCAGCAAGGACGTTTCATGGAGCGCGTGTTCTGCACAGAGGGTTCGCGACCAGCCTGCGTGAGGAGGAAGAACCAACTGAGAACCAGCTTTATGATGTCATAATATCAGGTGGTGGCATGGTGGGCACGGCGATGGCATGTTCCTTGGGTGAGTTGGCTATCCTTGACCCCTAAAACCGCTTTTCTGGTTAAAACCCGTTTATTCCAACAACAGATTATTTTTTTTAAATATGTAAAGTGTTTCTGTGTAGGTGAACGGTGTAAATTCGGCACTTGTTCAAAAGTAAACGCAGCTATTTTGTGCACGTTTGCGCCAGCGCTCATTGACAGGTCACGTGACTCCTGCGCGTCACTGAAATCCAGCCTTTTTTATGTAATTGTTTAAAAGAAATTACTCCTCAGACCAAACGTTTATTACCATTACGGTAAATGTTTTTGTTTTTTTTACTCTGAAATGTTCTATGCTATAATAGTTGGATGTTGAGGCAATTGTGTCTGGCCATGTATCGTTTGTTGTAATTGTAATTTTATATGATTTATATCTCAATTTAATATTATGTTGTCAGTAATTTCTCACAATTTAATATTATGTTGTTTAATATAAAATATCATTTATCATTCAATTTGTAACTAAAATGTTTTTGTCCAGATGTTAAATATGACTGTATGAATGTTTATCACTCTGTTAGGCAAAAACTTATAACTTGTATTTTTCTTCTAGCTGAATTTTTTTCTTGTTTTTCCCAGAACTTGTGTTCACTTCTGATTAAGATGATCACAGCTTTCACAGTTTGTGGTTCTTAATGTCCATCTCCCATTATTCAAAAGCTTTTTTTTTTTTCAGGTCTTGATCCTAACTTGGCAAGGAAGAAAATTCTTCTGCTCGAAGCTGGTCACAAGAAAGAAATGGATGGTGTTCCTGAAACCTACAGTACACGAGTCAGTTCCATCAGTCCGGGTTCGGCTACACTTTTGAGTGGTAATACGGCTCTCTTAATTTAGGGTTTGCAATTTTGGTACCGGTATACAAATATACGTATATAAGTTTCATATATATATATGAAGGTGTAGCAAAGAACTTTATAGTCATTGTACACATACAACAAAGCTATGAATGCACAAACACTTCACTCTACAATGAAGAAAGGCAGATTGTTGCATGAAATAACAAACAAAAACATACCTAAATCTCTTAGAATTGAACAATATAGTATTTATGAAGTACTGTATAAATCAAACTGCTGGTAGTGCAAAATAATTTAGCGCAGTTTTTCATATGTTGAGGCTTTATCAAATCTGATACATTGACATCGAACATGTGTTGTCATCTCATGTCCATTATCAGAATAGTTGTATTTTGAGCAAACTTTAAAAAAATCATCTGAATCGTTTCATGCATTGTGATGCTCGCACACGAGATGTACAAATTACAGACTGCAGAAGAGCACAGGCCATTTCTGGAAACTTATCAATCTTGTACAGTTCTTGATCAACAGGTTTGTTGCTCATTTGTCTTAGACAATGGAAGAATTGATCTGTTTTTCCACAAAGACTAAAAGTGGCATAAACCAAAATGGGACTGGTAGAAAACCTGACCACTGTTCAGAATCCAGAAGTTTCTGTTCAGGTCAAGCACTCTCGGCCCACTCTGAGATTTTGCCCACAGAATCCATGTTTACATGATGGAGGATGATGGGGTCTGTGGGACCCTGCACTTTTGGGCCGAGTAATGTAGAAGCATAATCTAAACAAAAAGAGTGAGGTCAGGATAAATATAGCTGTATTTTGAAATCGTTGAAACGGAGAATGACTGTCATTAAGCCAAATGGAGGAGTACGTGTAAAGGAAAGATTGTTGGGGAAGTGGGTCAGTAGGTCGCTATTGTTCCTGTGCTACTGATGAATTGCTGTGTTGGTAACTTTGTTGTGTTTGGGTTGAACAGCTACTGATGTGTTTGTGTGGTTTTGTGTTACAGGCCTTGGTGCTTGGGACCACATCGCCAGTTTGAGATGCAAGCCGTATAATAAAATGCAGGTTTGTCAAACTGAAGCAAATGAAAAGCTGATTTCGGCCAAACAATATAAAAAAGAATGGCTCAGTTTCCAGGTACAGGGTGACTGAAATATTGAGGGTCTTCAAAATACAACTGACCACTATAATCGTTTTTACTTTTTGTGCTATCGTTTTTTTTTTTTTTTGTTTAGCGTTAATTCGAGTTGCCTCTTTCACTTAAAATGTGTTTGTAATTTACAAGGTAATGTAAAAAAAATGGAAAATTAAGAAATAAATTATTGATGTAAGTAAAAGTATTGATGCATTCTGTCTTTGGGTTTTATGCACGAATGCAAGCCACCATGTGTGTAATTTTAGTTTTAGAATTTTAAGAGTTTGTGTGCTTCTGTTCTTCATAAATAATTTTAGTTCTAGGGAGCTGGACATAAATATTGTGGGATCAAATGTATTTAGTGTGTTGATAAATCAATGAAAAAGGGAATAGTAAATAATACATTCAACATTCAATATGATTTTAGAAATTATATCAGAAAATATTTTAAAATTTGTATTATTTATTTGCTCAAAAGTTTTACAATCTCAACCAGTTTATGCTCATAAAACCCGGCAAGCCATAATTTGTAGAACATACAGATAAAGTGAGTTCTTTTTTCCCAGCGAGCCGTTCTCCCACACTGAAGAATAAGACGCAGCCATTAACCTTGATCCTCTTTTCTCAAGGTCGCAATTAAAAGCAGCTGCTCCGTGCGTTGCTGTCACAGCGTAAGAATCCACCCAGGAATGAACACCACCGAACCACAGTCTCAGAACACTGAAACATACATTAGAGGAGCAAAACCACGACATGACAGTTGGACTCGGGTTCGCTTGTGGCCACAGTTTGTGTATTAGAGTCTGATTTAAGCGGGGTGACATAAATCTCTCACTGCATCCACTAATTACAAAGACTCATGTGAAATGCAGTGAGAGTGCGGAGCTCGGGATTACAAGGACCCTCCGTTTCTAGTTTGCCTGTTAGATGTGGTCTCTTCAGTCCCACAGTGAAGTCCTGTGGTCATCACAGTGCACTTTATGTGATGTAGCTCAGCCATTAGACCTTTCCTGCTCTGCTAAATTGGTGTGGACTTTTCTCCAAGCGTGGAATGAAACGGAGAAGGAGCTGTCTAACAAAGCGCTTCCACGCTTTCCAATTAAACTCCAGCGGTTGGAGAAAAGTGACTAAAGCGGCTCTGGGAAAAGCCATGTCCCAGAATAAGCAGACGTTGAAAGCGTGGAGGTTCCCTAAAGTGTTATCAGCTCGATCTCTTCACTCCGCAGTCGACTAAATCCCCTTCTGCTGTTCCAGAGACCATCATGTTGAAGGCACAATTTTGGCAAAGGCTGGAAGTGCATAGCAACTCCAAAACGTATCAACACTGGTGTTTTTCCTACGTGTAAAATCCTCCTAATTGTGGGTTGGTCACGTTTAAAATCTTCAGCGTAACCATGTATCAAAAATTGCAAAACCGCTACTATTAGTGGTTTTAGCGCTGCCGCGTAACAGTATAGTCATTTTGAATCCCTGTTTCAATTGTTTTTCAGTCACCTTAGTTACAAGTCACTAGGTGTAAACTAAAAGAGCTGCAACGATCTCTCAGTTAGAGCGTTCGGCAATTAATATTAGCCCCAAAGTGTATAAATAAGTGCAATACTGCTAAGGTCTTTGTTTATGGAGCTTAAAACACATGTACCTCACTAGTAAAAGTCACATTTTTGTCATTTAGTATTAGCTCAACTATAAAAACGGCCAAAAATCATCACAGAATTTACGTGACTTTATAGTCACTTGCTTTTATTTTTAGCAAATGCTTTTATCCTAAGCGACTTACACATTGAGGAACATTAGGCAAGGCACGTTTATTTATGTAGCACAATTTGTACACGTGGCAATTCAAAGTGCTTTACAGAACATTTAAAAACACAAAAAAACAAGTAAAAACACATAAGCAGACAGAATAAAAAAAAAATTATTTAAATAGAGAAAAAAGAGATTGGTATTAAACATAAAAGGAAAAATGTAAAGCTTTACTCTACGTTACTCTAGTAAATGCTTATGTTTAAAGCACAAAAAATCACGACAACGATTAAAACGAGTTTGCTTCAAAGCCATCACAACTGCAAACTCTTGCAAGAAGAGAGAAACATGTTAGTTTATTCACATTTTGTGCATTAAATGGCAAATATGTTTATTAATGTCCCTTGTGTTGTCCAAAGCGGCAGAGAACAAACTGAAAAGAAAATCCTTTGATTATAATAAATAATGATCTATTCTGAAATATGTTGCATACAACATGCTTTTCATAAAAAAAAAAATTCATTCAAATTCATTAAAAAATTCTTAATTCTAAATGAGCCCCTTGCTTTTTTTTCTTTATATGACTTAAGCTGTTACGTGTAATTTACTGTAAATCATGTTTTATTAAACAATCAGTATCGTGAGTACTGAAATGCATTTACTTGTACTAGTTTTGCAAACATAGTGGTAATTGTTGCATCACTACTTATAGGTCACACAGTGGAGAAATGTACAGTGCTCGGTGCTTCCAACTAAGATGGTTTTCCTTTTTACGGTCAAATGCTGTTTTGATGGTTCAGAAAAAGGCCAGAATAAAACATTTGTGCTTCTGGGTCTAGGTTTGGGATGCTTGTTCTGATGCCCTGATTTCCTTCGATAAGGAGAATCTGCAGGACGAGGTGGCGTACATCGTTGAGAATGACGTCATCGTGGCAGCTCTCACCAGGCAGCTTCAAACTCTCTCTGGTAACCAATTCCCCACGCCGTTCGCATTTTTTAACTTCGTTTGCTTTTAAAATCCATTGTTTTTGCTGATTTTGCTGTGTGCTTTGCCCAGCAGGGGCTCGTGGGCATCCTGCCTCTGGTATGGTTTTGGCAAATGATATCACCACAAGCCATTCCTTCCTGTTTTGGCTAAATGTTTTTTCCTCTTTCCGAAAGATTTCACTTCTTTGGACGGAATCATGTTTTTTCTGCTATTTCAATCATCCAGCATGTTAATTTTGGTTAAAGTTTATAGGCCTCACAATTATCACTCTGTTCGTACACGTGCCTTCGTCGATTGACCCATTTAAAAAAAAAAAAAAAAAGATGCTTCTCTGACTCGAACTCAATTGTCCAAACACAGAGTTTGACTGAATCTCGTCATTCAAAATAATAAAGCTTTCCTTGGTTTCTGGATTTTAAATCATTGGCTTTCCCAGTGCAAGCTTTATACACAAGAGTATAGGTTTAAAGATGGGAAAGCCTGAAATGTTTTATATTTTATAGTTGTGTGGTGGCACGGCACTTGAAAAACACATGTTACGTTTTTTAAGTAGTCTTTATTTTTCTGCAGGCCTTTATGTTGATTTAAATTGTTACTGTTTTTGTCATGTTATGCACTTGACTAATATGTTTATGGTTTGTCATGCCTCACCAGATCACGTTGAAGTGCATTATCGAACAAAAGTGGTGAATTATGCCTGGCCCCGGCCGTACCACGTTGCTGAGTCTGTTCCTTGGGTTCAGGTCACGCTGGCCAATGGACGGACTCTTCACACCAAACTTTTAGTGAGTGTTTCTCAACTTTTGCACTGACATTGAATATGCATTAAGGGAAGTGAACACACACATTCCTGGTGCAGGGAGTAGGGCACTTAAGGACACTTCAGTTCTGGACCTGCTGGTATGGGAATCGAACTTACATCCTACCACCAGGTGCCCTTTTTCACAAGCTGCCCCCCCCTTTTTTTTTTTTCCTCCAAATTTGCATTCTCCAGCAGCTTTTCTGGCAACAGAAAGTGAAGATGCATTTTGAAATAAGAAATCAAAAATAACCATTTTTGCGACCTCCCTGTAATGTGTTAATATGGCAATTGAAAAGTGTAAGTTTGAATGTTGATTGGACTAGAATAAATGTTTCGTAGTGAATAATAATGTCTTGCTTTTAGGATACTGAACCGCGTCCACTTTTATTAAACGCATATGTAACATTTTACCAAATTAATACATTATTTTGAAACTCGTACACACATCTTCCTACACTCATGCAATTGCTATTAAACATAATTGCTAATTAAACAGGTTTAAAAGAGATTTATTTGATTTGATTTAATGACTGAAATAATTGAGATGATTATTTCAATGATTCAATTATTTAAATCATTCCTTTTTTGTAAATTCAAATGTACAGAGCTAAATCACGCAGATTTTTAAACTTTTGTTTTGATTCTGAAATTTAGATTTTTGAAACAAACAACTTGATTACTATTTATGATTCTTTTAGATTGGTGCAGACGGTCCGAATTCAATGGTACGGAAAGAGTCTGGTATTCCCACAATCAAGTGGAATTACGATCAGTCTGCTGTGGTTGCTGTTCTTCACTTGTCTGAGGTACGACTTTCCACCACTATTATTTTATCCATTATTTAGTTTCATAACTCTGTGTGTATAATGTGGATTCCCCAATAACATTTATTAGGTTTCTTATAAGGGTCATTGAATTTTGAGTGTCTGCCTATATCGAATCTGATGCTTTACATACACAAATGCTAAATGTGCGTAAACTGTGTTGTCAAAGTAAAGTACAGTATGGTGAAGCAATCAGGACCTAGCACTGAACCCTGTGGCACACCCTTTTCAAGCTGATTGATCTGAGTGTTCTAATTATATTATGTTTAAAACAGATGTTTTTTTTTTAGCCCACAGAAAATAATGTGGCTTGGCAGAGGTTCCTTCCAACCGGACCCATTGCGATGCTGCCCGTGAGCTGACCCTCAGTGTTTCTGTGTCTTGTAAATTACATCAGCTTTGCCGAATTAGATTCATTAGCTGTTCCTGATAAGTTTGTTTAAAGTTGACTTGATTATCAGAGTAATAATAAGACTTACACGTGGTGTTTTTGTGTACCACCCAGTTGTCAGATACTGAGAGCTCACTTGTCTGGTCCACCAGTCATCAACATGCTGAAGAACTTCTACAAATGGACGAAGAGAGCTTTGTGGATGCTATAAACTCTGCCTTTGTGAGTATGCGTGTTTGATTCAGCTCACACCGGCGCTCATGTACGTCATTCTACATGCCAACAATAATTAGGTGTTTTTCACGATTGTTTTGTAAAAATCTGAATGCTATTGTACAAGTGAAATGTTTTATCTTCACGCCACGTGTCTTGGGCTGAATGCCCTCAACTTGACCCATGAACCGTTTGTTTGCCTTTCTGCCTCTTTTTCCCATGATGGCTATTTTTACTGACTTCGCTGGTCCTCACAGACCTTTCGATTTGAGTCACGCTTGCCATCAAACTGGTCTGCTAATTAAGGCCATGGTGTGCCAGTGCTACTCGATGGACGTTTTTCTTCTTCTCCTGCAGACCAAGCTCAAACGTGTTTAAGTTTAATTAGGCGTCCGTGGCATCTACTGAAATATGTTGCTCTCGAGGCTGTAAAACTGAAAACATTGTCTTCTATTGTTCTGTCTAAACTCGAATGACCCTTCTGTCGCTGTAATGACCAGTGTCGAAACAGACTCCTCCATTGTCACAATTCCTGGTTCGCACAATTTCTACAATTCCCATTTCTGAAAAGCTGCTGGTTTTTACTCTTTTTCCAGTGGAGCAATGAGAATCATTCCGATCTGGTGGAGACGGCTGGTTCCCTGTTCCGGACGGCCCTGTCGGTCTTGATGCCTGACACTGGTTCTGCACGTCAGCTTCCACCCAGCGTGGCAGGAATTGGCCCGAAGAGCCGGGTGATGTTCCCGCTGGGAATGGGTCATGCCACAGAGTATATCCGGCACAGAGTGGCTCTCATCGGGTATGTTTCATGTGCTTTTACAAATGTATTACTTTATACTCCTTTTAAAAGTAGGAGTCAAGGAGTCAAGCGTGATCTTATTACAACGATTGTGATGATTCAAGCCACAGTACAAGCATTTAACCATCCAGTAAAGTTACACACACAGACCCGGAGCAGTGGGCAGCATTGAGCCGTAGTCCGGGTTCCCTACTGCTGGAACACAACTGCCACAATAACAATTTTTAATAACTGTTTCTCTAAATCACATTGTTATCACTGTGTAGAATTATTTGTATTACTATAGTTTGTTTATTTTATGTTTGTCCAACTTCCAGACGTTCTACTGATATGTTGTATGTCAGATGTGTCTATGGCTAGTTATCGTCGTTTATTAAAAAAAGATGTTCTTGGTTTTGAATTGTTCTGAAATGCAAAATTGGGAACAGCAAAAACACCATTTTGCCATTAATATAGCCATTGGTGCTAAGATGGTGTAAAAAATGAAACAAATTAAAATCCCATTTTGAGTTGCTGAAATGTGTCATACATCCACAGAGATGCGGCACACAGAGTCCATCCTTTGGCTGGTCAAGGTGCCAATCTAGGCTTTGGAGACGTGGCGTGCCTCACACGGATCCTCAGCCAAGCCGCGTTTAACGGAAAAGACCTTGGTAAACTTTCAGCATCAGAGACGTCGAGATGAACGCTCCTTGTCGTTGTGAAACTTGGGAGTAAAATGTGTAATTCTTTAAACTCTAGGTGAAATGCAGCATCTTTTGGAGTACGAGACGGAACGCCAGCGACACAACCTCCCCATGATGGCTGCCATTGACCTCATGAAAAGACTGTACTCGTCCAATTCTGCCCCGATGGTTCTGTTGAGGACCTTCGGCCTTCAGGCCACCAACACTCTGACACCTGTAAAGGTACAACGACATTTTCATTTTTTTTTCCTCAAGATTTGGATTTAGCATTTTATGAAGAAAAATGAAACCCCGAATATACTAAAGCTATGAGCTAATGAGCTGCTAGTTTCCCGTCAGCCTTCTTTCACCTCTCCAACTTTTGCTCCCTCTTTTTCTTGTCCTCGGACTTCCTACTGTTACTAACCTCCCCTTCTTGTCCTCTGATTACATGCTTTCTACTCGTATCCGTGCCTGTAATTTACATGGTCAGGATCTACTACTACAGCTATGTTTAGCTTTAAATGTACTGTTACGGAAAGTGTGTGGGTGGGGTTGCAGGGTTGTGCGTGGTGGGGTTGGCTTCTGTTTTCACACTCGTTTTTATTACAGGGCACTCTTATGAAATGGCTTCATTCCTTTTACTAAGCGATTCCAAACTGAAGTAGCCTCATCGTAGCCTTGAGAATTGTCTCTTATCTGATGTGCAAAAAACTGCTTATTATAATTGCTTAATTGTTATTTACAACTTTGCAGGTATTATATATGTATGTATATATACACACTGTGGCTATACTGTACATACAGTATAAACAGTAAATCTTGTGCCTTGTGTAAATCAAATCTTGTGTATAAACAAAAAAAGTGCCTGTCTCTTACTTTCATCTCATAAGAGCCATGTATATATATATATTTTTTTTTTACAATAATAATTGGAAGATCTATGGTATATAAATATGTATAGATAATTACTGCCTTAATTCATTTTTTTGTTTGTTTTATACCAACAGGATCAGATCATGGCCTATGCCAGCAAATAAAGAATTTCTGGACAATAATATTTCCTGGATAGACGTTTCATTAATTGTGAAATGTAAAAGTGTAAAAATAAAATATTTATTTCTCTGTACATTCAGTCGTCTTGTGCTTTGTTTGTTTAAAGGCCTAGCATGTAATAGATCCTCGAGCACAAAGAAGCCACATGTCAGTTGAAAATAACATCTTTTCATGATCCGTTTAATTGTTAACTGAAGTTAGCAGTACAATATTAACCAAAGCGACATTGTTGTTACTATTTTTAAAGATTGTAAAGATCTTGATTATTAGGTTACGTAGTAATTAAACAGTTGGAGTGATTGAATTGTTGTAATTACATTCATTAAATTTACCGTATTCTTTGGACTATAAGGCACATTTAAATCCTAACAAATGTTTAGAAATGACGTGTGCACCTTTACCATTAATTTGAAAAATGATTAGGAAATAGACGTTTATCAGTGGTGACTTAGGTGTAACTACAGAGACTCTAAATGATTCGATACACAAACGTATTCAGGTGAAATTTAAAATTGCATACTGGCCCTAACAGGTAACCAGTGAAAACTAGGATTGATATGATTTTTTTTTTCTTTTGTGTTCCTTTAAATAATCCAGTCAGACAATGGTAAAACACTATTACTTTATTGCCGCTTTTTCGTCCTTGAATGATCCATGCAGCACAAAAACTTCTGCTTACACTGATTACTAGTATCTACAAAGATCAAGTTTAAAGCCTCTAACATTTAGAGAAATCACTGGCTCGACTCTTTTCTACCTGAACCCTCAAGTACAAGTGTATTCACCTCCCCTGTAACTTGAGATTCAACGAAGCAGTAAGTACCATAGTTCCTCTGAATCTCTAGAACTTTCTTGCAACAAATCTTTTTTTGTTTTTTGTTATTGTCCTTATACGTACTGCATTTCTTTCACAAGGATTTTTTTCTAAAAACCTTATGCTTGTTCACTGTCTTGAAACATGGCAATAAACTCGTTGTTATTTTGTAAGCACAGAACTTTTTGGGAGATATGATGTATCGAATTATTATAATACGTGTGTTTGATAATGATTGTTTGGTTTGATAATTTTGTCTTTTTATGATTCACTTGTACTTTTGTTTAGTCAGGGTCGTATAATCTGTGTATATTGTTCTCTAAATATAATTTGTCTTGTAATGCTCCGTATTTTTAAAACACTTTGGATGAAATCTTCTGCCAAGAATATACAAAATAGGCTAAAGAAAAAAAGAAATGGCAAGCAATGATAGTTTTACTTGAAATCGCCATCAGAAATATCTTGAATATGAATGTCTGAAATACCAAATCGCTCTTTTTATAGCTTTTTCTGGTTGTTCCTGATCTGTGTAAATGACTTGTTGGTCTTCATACACTTAATAATGAAAATGTCAGAATAAAATGTCTGTATAAACATTTTTTATTCATGTAATTGTACATTGGATGTCAAACATGGAAAGCGTATTTATACAATTTACTGTAGAAAATGGCAAGACAATGACAAGCAGAGCAATATTTATTTTATTGCTGATATTTACAAATTCTGTAAATATACATAAAGTTTGCAGAAGCTGCTAAAACGTGAGTGATTAATAAGAGACTCAATTCACTGTCAGTATGTAATAAATATTTGTACAATCATTCACAAGACATATAACGTACCAATGCTAACACAGCTAAGGTTCTTTAGGCTTTTATCTGCATCAAAAGGGGGGAAAAACATTGCAATACAAAATCTGTCCAATATTGGGTGCTGATGCACATAAAAAACGTTTTAATGCTGTTCCACATAATGACCCTCAAAATAAACTATCCTGCCATTAAACTGCCTTTACCTCAAGTTCGGCCAATGTGTGAAGTGTCCGGCCATATCAGGAAAATGCCAAAATTGCAAATGTCTAACCTCTTGGTTTATTAGCCACTATTAATCACTATTTGCTGAACTTCTGGCTTCGGCAATAGATGTAAAACCATTTAAAAACTATTTAAAGTGTTTTGTGCTTGTTTGGGGGTCACTAAATAGAATTCGTACTATTTACAATGATGTAAAAACAAACGAAAGACAACTTTTAAAAGTGTGCAGAGAACGGAAGAAAGGACAATGCCAACCACATTACAGACGACAAACATGGAGGGAAAAAAAGGTTGTAAACAAATGAAAGTGAGCTTCTGGAAAATGTTGTGATTCCTTTGTCAGCTGATGAAGTCTGCAGTGCAGGGCAGATGTGTCACTCACGAGGGTTGAAGAGGAGGAGGAAGAGATACGCAAGCCTCAATCATCATCGCCATTTCCTCTCACATGCCTCCTGTGCTCATTCTGGTGCCGTGACCCTGGTAGACGCTGCACGCTTTAGTGAATATTGAGATTGTGGAAGTGATCAAAAATAGCACCTAGCGCCCAGCTTGTCTCCACATTGTTCAGTTTTTTAGTAAGCTGTGGAGAGAGAAAGTGATTACTATATGACAGTGTATTAATTGATTTGTTTTGGTATTACGAAGCACTAGGTTTTAGTTTCAGGAAAGGTCTTATACATGGTCGGGTTAAACAAGCAGTTGTTTGGGTGCTGTAAAAAGTCACTTTGCGTTTAAATTCATCCCCAAAAAAAAAACAAGAAACAAAATGATTGTACCAATAACAACAGAGCAACTGTGGCTTTAGTTTTGTCAGAAGCAGAAACATGGTGTGCATTGTTCCTGATTACTTACATTTTTCAAAGCTTTTCATTTTACTTTCATTTTACGTTCAGACTATCATTCCAGTAAATAAATTATAGGTCTATTGTTTATTATAAAGACGGGTTAAATGTGATCTTTTTTTTCCCCACTCACCTCTAGAACCGTGCTGTCTTTAAAGCCAAAGCCTTCCTTCAGTAGACACGTGATGTAGGTCATATCCATACACAAGTAGGGGCTGATGGGCCTGTATTTGGTCATCTTGTTGCACACTGCATTGGACAAAGTATGTATTACGTTGATTCTCAATGCGACACTCCAAAATTAAATAAAAGATATAAAACTTTCATTCTGCATCTCACCTAAAATATAAAAAACTAATAAAAGTTTACATGTAAACACTGGTGGAGGAACCAGAGCCAATCAAACCAACTCTGGGTCTAAATGTGGGACACACCCTAGAATGGTGGGCAACCAATCATAGATCAGAAAACACACGTTCACACTCTCACTCACACCTATGTGCAACCCAATGCAGGAATGAGGGACTTTTATAAACGTTAATAAAAAGAAATCAATATATAGGAAACAATAGAAGACAAGAGTTAGTAATGTCAGGGTCTTTCTAGAGCACTTTCCACCAGGGAGTATTAAAAAAATGAAAGACCATGAGTTCTAAAGCAAAAACTCTCAATTTCAAACTCTGCAAAAAACTGAATTGTACCATTTTCCAAACAATACAGTTAGTAAACCTCCCATCTGGAAATGACTAAAACATTAGGAATCATATTGCACGCCTCTGGGATAATCTCTGGTAGGGAGTTCTGAATGGGCAGGGCAACTAATATTTTGCAAGTCAACTTTATTGGCAATAACTAACACGTAAAAGTTCCAAATATTGCTTGTGAGGAGATAAGAATAAAGTACAGGCTTTCCTAGCCAGACGGGCACAACTGTCAGACTGTTGCTTGTCAGGCCGCATCGTGTTTTAGTCTGGGGAAAAATGACGTAAGACACCATGTTTGCTCCCAGCGTCTGGCACTTATCTGTGAAACAGGTCATGTCAGAATTTTTTTTTTTCCCTCTGACAAGTGATTTGCGAAAGCTTGGGAAGTGGCAAGTGCCAGGAGCGAAAAGACTTCATGCCACGGGTTGCGCCCAAGCCACAAGAACACCTAAATGGTGCCAAGAGTTCTCGAACATGGTGTGACAGTAAAAGTTGGTGTCGTCTCTCTCTTAAGAAGAATGAAGAGATCGGCATAATGCGGTTCGTCAAAATTGCGCAGCAGCAAAAGCTTTGCAAATAATGTGTCGACAAATCACATGTTAAATTGTTTTGGACAATCTGCGAATCGCGCCACAAACCCATTGACTAATTTTAGATTGTGCACAATACACACTTTTAAAAATGTTACCGGAAAAGGTAAACACACACATGGTATAAGCACTCTTGTGGAAGAAGGTTGGTCCTTGGATGACAGGACTGTTATTTTAAGTCATCGTGCTGGTCAAATCTCAAATTGACTTTGGAACAGAACGCTAATGCATGTGGGGGTAAGAACGTAGCCGAGGGATGTTTTAGGGAATTCAATTCTTACCTTCTTTCGCTCTCTTTTTGAAGTCTTTAACTTCTACGGTACCACCACGAGATCCATCTGAATGGGTGACATGATCAACTTCTGTTCAACATGGTTCTCAACGCTCCAACTTTGGATGACTCACCAATGAGACCAGAGTCCACGGCTCTGTCAAAGTAATGGGAGAAGGCGTAGAAAACACTGCTTCCTTTCACCTCGAACGGTTGGTGGACAATCCCTTTCACCACCTTCATCACTTCTTGATAACAGAGCTTGTACCCTGCATAACCTAATGATACAGGAGACAATACTTCAAGACACTCCACTTATCTTCTTTTTAAAGCTTTTAAACATTGTGTGACGGAAAGAAGTTGATTATCGGTCAAAGCTCTCAACTTGCCAGTGGACCAATGTTTCTCTTCTCGCCTTTGACCTGAGCTTTGGGTCATGACCAAAATATTGAGTGTAGGATAAAATAAAATGGTACAAATATCAGAGGTGTCTTGATAGGGTGTCTGCAACTCACTTTCCTCTAGGTGAGTTGCAGCATCTCTGCTTATTGGATTGGTTGATTGGTTTTGGATTGGCTGTTTTTTAGGATGTGTGTATGAATAATCATTGCGTCTAATTCTGATTAATATTGAAGACAAAAAGATTTGCAAACAAGCTAGGACACGTTTTTATCATCTTGAAGCTTTTTTCACTAGAGGCATTTTTTGATCTCAATCTCAAAATGTAGTAACCTCATTCACTAAATACATTTAATACACATTTACAAATTTACAAGACACTGACTCATAGATAAAACTCAGCTCTGCTTGTTCTAACTCACCGTCTGGGTTTCCACTGACTTTGTAGGTTAAGCCACCAAAACTCAACTCATCTGAGAATTTCTTGGGCAAACAAGAACTTTTGAAAACCTTCCAGTCAAGATCTGAGGAGCACACAATAAGACAGCATTGTAGGTCTATCAACTTCCAAAGAAGAGCAAAGGTATTCATGCATTTAGTTGATAATTACCATCGGAACCGAGAGCGCCAAGAGTTGCCAACCGTGCTGCAATCAATCCTTTTTCAAGGTAACTGTACATGAACGAAAAAGACAAAATGCATTTTAATATTAATGCACAGATAATTATTCAAGGAAAAGTTATTTTTATTTGTGAAACTGTGACATTTACCTGTGTGTGTATAGCTCATATGTGCTATTAAACATGTTTATTTTGGCGATATAATCTGTAGGAGCCGTCTGGACAGTTTTCTGAGAAAGGAAAAACTAAAATGAGACATTTGCTGGTTTATCAACCATGATTGTGTCTTACTCTCATACCTTAAATTTAGGGAGAAAGGTAATTTGTGTGGAACCTCCACCCAAATCCAGGATGCCAACTGTTTTTCTGGTATTGGCATACAGATGGCCTGCAAAAGTACGGTATGGTTATGATTTTGACTTTGAAATATTATAATCTTTCTTGACGATTTTCGTTTTCTCACAGATTACACACTAAACGTGTGTGTGGGGTTTTTTATTTTTTTGAGAGTTTGAACAATGATATTATAGACACGGCAATTGATATGCATGATGTACACATACTTAATTACAAATGTAACATTGTGGTGTAATCACACCGTGGCAAATAATATGATAACTCATTGACTTACACAAATATGATTCACTTTAAATCCAGCTATCTTCTTCCCCCTTTATTCTAACATTAACCAGACCTGTAAAATTCCATTTGACTCTTAAACCGGCCTTTAAAGTTCTGAGGCCAGACCAAAGGCCCCACAAGTGAACATTGTACAAGTACAACATTGTAAAATAATTTAATATTTGAACTATTTTTTTATTACCGTATTTAATATTATTTCTAGTGCAATTTAAAAGTCATTAAAACCTATTAAATTTATTAGTGTCTTTTTCATTCTGTTTTAGTTATCTTTGTTATTACAGGTAGTATTGCTATTATTTATCTCTATAGAACAGTCCAGAAAAAGCATTTCACTGCAAAGTTTTACAATGTGTTTGTTTGTGCGACAAAATATTGCAAATTTTTAATGGTTTTACTGTATCTGAGAAACAGCGAACTCATGATCCGTCTGTACAGTTACGACTACATGTGAATGAGTAATATTTACCTGTTAGGAAGTTCACCGTTACCCAGGCCAAGACTCCTAAAACAGACAAGAGCCATGACTTTTAAATCCATCATTTGCATGCTTAATATAAACTTCAGTTTAACGTAAAAAAGCTTACAAAGAATACATGACAGATTCCAGACAGTAACTTCCCTGCCAGACTAAACTTATTTCAAGGTTCTGGTAGTTTTATTAAATTGTAGGTAATGGTGACCATTAAGGGTTATTAAGGGCCAGTCAAGGTTATTAGACCCAGTCTGGGATGTGAAATAAGTCCAACACCCTGAAACCACATGGCAGAATTGTGATTTTCTGAATTAACTTGAAAAAAATTGAAAAACAAAAAAGATTATTCTGTATTTTGAGCGTGGGAAGCTTCTAGACTGTTTCATTCAGACTTCTGTGAGTCTACATTTGGGCATTTTTGAAATTCAGATTTAGGTTAAAACATTGAATGGAAAGTTCTAGTACCTTCATTGGTGCCGTTCATGATGGTCACACTGTTGTCTGGCACAAAGAAAGGCGAGTCGTCAAATATTTCTTTCACCTATGGAGAAATGCAGGATTTTTTTAAAGCCATTTTTCAGTCAGCATGTGAAGTAGTTTTTTATGTGAAGTCAAAGAAAGGGCACCGAAACAATTATGGTCAAATCGTTCTGTAACTGAGCAAGAAACCACAAGTGTGGCTGGTGCGGTTCGGAATATGATAATTCAGTAGGCTCTTGGTTTTCTTTCTTCTCCTCACGGCTTCAGAACAGCTGCTCTTTCAATGTTTCTCAGTTTTCTCATTTCCTTTCTCTTTCTTTTTGCCTAGAAAACTCCTCAAATTCCTATTCCTAGGCGTGTTTTCCTTTGAACACCCCGAGAAAGTGGACAATGGTTTACCTCATCCAGCAGGGCCTTGGCTTTTTCCTGAGGGAGCATTCTGAGTCCAGCAGTGGCCTTCAGAACCACAGGTGTCTTAATCCAGTTCTCTTTAGGAATGGTCTTCTTTGCCACCTTGAGCAATTGCCTGATGGATTCGCCACCCTTTCGAATGAAAAGAAACGGTAAAACCTCAAGTGACACAACGTGTCCTATTTTTTTGGTACATAAATCTTCATAATTGAATTTAATGAAACCACAAAGGTCTTGCGACTAGACATATAATTATCAAGCGCAAATGTGGACTATCTGTGACGTCTGCGAAAACGGCTGATTTAGCGTCGGCTTAGTCTTCTAGAAATGTGGTGCTTCAGACGGGAGAATTATTAGCTTTGTTTCCATATCCTCAACCAATGGCTTCACCCTTAATGATGGTTCAAGTCAATATAGTGAAGTGCTAGTTGTGTGCTTTTGAGATGAGTCTGGAAAATGTCAAAGCCATTAAACCGTGATGATAATAACATGTTCCTTGATGTTTTTAAAAGAAACTTTGTGGCTTACCACTTCAGGCTTATCCGCATATGCTGACAGTCCTGGTTTCACGGCGTGGTACATCTCATTGTCCAGAACTGGAAGCTCAACTGCAGAACACACGGACAGACGGATATATGGAATCATGTGGTACATCAAGAACCCAATCCTCCCAGACCTGAGAGAACTCCCTGAGGAACTCAATCCTCCCAACAAAAGATTATTATCATGTACATTAGGTCACGTTTACCAGAAGGGATGACCGGCAACTTTTTCCAGACAGACAAATTAAGAGTTTCTTCAGGCTTGGAGTTTACGTCACCATGATGCCATGTCTCAATTTGATGAGTGTGTTAAAAACCCCATGGCTGCAAAATTTCGCCCGATTCCCATACCGTCCGAGTTTCAGACATGCAAACCCAAGCTCCAGTTCGGATTTCCAAACATTTGACTTTCCACCTTCATTTCCCACCCCTCGAGGGTCAGTTTGCGTTGACGCCATGCAATGAATGAGCATAGGCAAACAGAAACCCAGCAAGCCGGCACGCTGTAAAGCCACAGGCGTGTAGCAGAGAGCGAGAGAAAGAGCGAGAGAGAGAGAGAGAGAGAGAGAGAGAGTCCCGGAAAGAACGGTCGTTAAAAATACGCAACAGTTTACAGAACCGTTTTGCACCAATTTCATGGGATTAACCAACCTGGAAACCTCAAAAGATCTCAGAACTCTTACGAAGAGCGAATGGTTTGCGGCACAGATTGACTCAACGAGAGGATGTGGGCATTCTTACCTGGATCTTTTTGAATGAAGCGGTAAATGTGGATCCGTGTGCCAGTGCTGCCCGCATCAAACAGGATCCCGTGAAAGGTGCGACTGAAGTTGACCGGCACTGGGACCAGCGGCTCCGTCACCGCCGGCGTCTCCTGAGGAAGCTGGTTGTCCATGCTGGCGTGGTGATTGAAGGCTCGGTATCGGTTGTACATGTGGTGGTTGTAGTATGTTGCCTCTGCCAGGAAGAACCCAGCGAAAAGCCACATGGACGCCACCGTCAAGAACAACATCTGCTGAGGCATGGTTTCTTTCTCCCACGCCGACACACTGCGGACAACTGAAAGATTAGCTGGTGGTTTGTCTAGAAAGTGACTCGAGCTGGAGGATGCTTTTTGCCCGGTCTTGCGTGGTGCAGGAGCAAGTTTAGAGAAGAGCTGAAGCGGGGGAGAAAGACCAGGTGGACAGAAGCAGAACCAGGAGGAAAACTTGTGAAGAGAGTCACTGGAGACTGGTTGGTCATCTGTTGACAGTATATAAGGACGTATGTGCTTGGCAGGGGGCCTTTGCCAAGTCCCTGCATCCACCAATGGTAAGACTCTTCATCACAATCCCATCCGAAATCCATCCTCCAGCATCCCCTCCCATTCGCTAGAAGAATGGAGATGGAATACCTGCTCGCTTCATCAATTCCTCAGAATCTCCCCTCGGTCACTCCCCCATTATTTGAAGTGGCTGAACTCCATATAAAACGTTTTCAGAAGAACAAAAAGACTTCAAAACCAGATTACTAGGAGTAAATGCATTGGTTTAAAAATACCCTTTATGGGTGTACTTAATTAAAACTTACAGCCTCACTTTCTACTTACAGTCAGTTTGTTACTGCACCACTTTTTCTTTCTCCTAAAAGCCTTTAAACCAACTCATGCAAGCTTACAATTGCTACAAGTCACGTTTTCTCGTTTTAAAAAAGTCATTAACTAAAAAAAGTTTTTGTAACGTTTTAACTTGGATTTTTTACATTCCAAGTAGTCCATGTATTGCGCATTAAATATCTTTGGAATATCTTTAGATATTTTTATCCTACGCTTTGACTTTTATATTCTTTTTATCCCAACTTCCTTTGTCTTTTATTTCATCTGTCTTATACTTGAGGTTGTTGTAAAAAGCATTTCACTGCACATCAGATTACACTGTGTGTGTGTTTTGCCTGTGACAAATTAAACTTGAATTAGATTTATTATTGTTTTATTTTAAGTAATTTAACTGGATTGGCTTTTCAATACATGACTTACATTAAATGTGAAGACTGAACTTGATGAAGAAAATAAAGTGATATTTCTCAAGGGGGGGGGGGCATATTTCTGGAAAACCAAATAGTAAAAATGTACCGCCTGTGAACATTTGTTCAGAGCAGTGGAAGTGTTTTAAGGACGTCTATAAAACTTTACACTTTATACCCAAAGCATTAAGCAGTTGGAAGAACTGTAGCGTGTCCTTCATGACCTTCAGCTTCTAAACCTTACTGACTCGTACTGACTGATTCACACTCCTAAACACACGGCAAATGTGTGATTTTGAGCTACTTTTTGGAGCACATCGAATTACATTTTTTGACAAGCATGGTTGAAAAAGCAATATTTCTTAGAATATAAAATGAAATTTTTGCTCATACTCATATATTTTGTTTTTGTATCAGTCTTTACATTTTGGTAAAACATACTCATTTTTGTCTTCTAACCAAGATAAAAAAAAAATAAAAAAAAAAATCCCTCTGCTGGTAGAAGCAGCAGAAACGCGGAGTGTGTGACTGTTGCTGTGGGAGTGGAGACGTGAAGCTCCGCATGGGCAGTGAGACGGAAGGAGTGGTCCTGGGTGGAGTTTGGCAGGGCCTGCAATCCCATCATGCCATTCCAATGCCTGGACAGTCGGCTGAGCAAAGCACAAGCTCCAGCACTGTAATTAGCAACTAAAAATATTACACTTTCTTTCCTCTTTTTCGTTTACTGCGGTATCCATTATGGTATTCTCTCCTGTGCCAAGCATGCATGTGCAAGCCCTCATTTTGACTTTTGACCATTTTAGAGGACATTTACATCTGTGCCAAAGCGGCAGTGCTCTGTCCGTCTGTCTGCGAGGTAAGTTAGGGCTTCACAATCACTGCAAGTCCAGCTAAGGATCAGAAAACTGAGATGTTGCAATTGTACGACATACTCGCATTGAAACCACTGCACTATTACGGTCGCTTTTTTTGTCTCTTTTTGGTCTTTAATAAGCACTTTTGGAGATAATTATTGACGGAGCGTCTGCACATCCACCACAAACAGTATTTAACAACTTAAAGCAACACAATTACACGTAAAGTGATGCAATACATGGGTTCAAAACCTGGGATAATCTGAACTGTGTCATGTTGAGCATTTACAAAAATTATGTACAATGGAGAAACTGCAAAATCTATAATTATTTTGATGAGTTTGTTTCCAACGAGTAAAAGATGTTTTTGCATTTCATCTAGATATACGGTAATCATAACCAAGTGTAACAAATATAATTAATTCAAGGACCTTAATACTTATTAATATATAAATTAATAACGTGATCTTTTATAACAGACTACATTTTTAAAGACTATGAATATTATTGGTAAAAAGTGGCGTTTAGATAGGTGTACGTTGGCAGTTGAATGTAAAATAAAAAGAGAATGAGCCACAGGAGAGGACTTATTTCATTAATGTTATTAATAATATAATGAAAAATGTAAAAAAAGGAAATATTGTAACATTTACAAAGATGGACACAAAAGGCAGAAGCACGAAACAAAGAATAATCAGAAGACACTGCTGGAAGCAATGACCACAAAGGAATACTGGGAAATGGAGTTCTTACACGCTAGAAGCTTTCATAAACTTCTGATTACAGAATAAGACATCAAATCACAACAGTCAAAATATTTGTCGTCCAAACGCAATGCTGTGCAGTAAATAATAATAATAATACCACAGAATAAGACATAGTGGGATTTTTTGTATTCGTATTTTGAAATTGAAAGTCATTTTCAGACAAGCATGATAAAAAGAAATGAAATATTTTTCAAAGATTTTTTTTGCATTTAACAAGACAATGCAAAAGCTCCACAACTTACTGCTGCCCACTGCTCCGGGTTTATGTGAGTTCACTTCACTGGACGGTTAAACGCAGAGCAGAATTTGGATACGGTCCCTAGCGGATATTGCCCATATTGACAAACTCCCTCACATTTAACTTACACATTAAGATAGTCATCACCAGCACGACAAGATGATTTTAAATGCTCACAATCCGAAAAACCAAAAGCTGCTATAAGGATCCAGACAAACCCTATAGCATTTCTGCATGTTCTTTTGGCTTTTTCAGCTTGAGGAATGTTTTATGCTCTTGCTTGAACTTTGTGGAGCAAAAAAAAAAAAAAAAAAAAAAAAAAAAAAAAAAAAAGAAGAGAAGAGAAGAAGAGAAGTGAGTTGAGAACAGGACATGCGATGTGAGGGCGGTGCTGCTGGATGGACTTAAAATACGCCGGAGCTAAGTTTACACGACTTTTCTGAAGATTGGCCCCTTCAAATCTGCAAAGTCAACTGCAATTTTGTTTAAGTTTTGTGGCTTGTCCACAGGTTATGTAATGCTTTGCTTATAACTCAAATTTGTTTGGCGGTTGAATGAGCTGTCAACTGGACACGGACACCAGCTGCTTACATAACCTCATGGAGCATCAGAAGTCCACTCACCTCCACTGCAAACTAGAGAAGACACCATTGCCTCACACGTTTTCCAGTTATCACAAGAACAGAGATTTCTTTCTTTGCAACGTGCAAGACTAGTTACGAGGGGTTCTCGTAACCAAATTCGCAAAAAAAAATTATAATAATAATAGAAAAATCAAAGCAAAATATATCAAAAATGTGATGGCTGAATAATAATAAAGTGATATTTTTATTTATTTATATAGATATAAAATCATATAGTTATAATTTATGAGCCCAACTACTGAATGAAACTAAAACCGACTAATGAAGTTCATTTATAGAATTTGTCACCAATTTGTTGGTCGGCAAAATAGTCAAAGTGAATGATATTTATAATATTTAGGAAAAGTAATTGACGTAATTCTGTGGTTGTATGGTGTGATGCAATTTTTACTTTTATTTATCACCAAGTAATTTTTTTTTATCAGTTACTACGGTTTGTAGCTCAATAATCAACTTCTCAAATAATCTCAATAATCTTAGACATTTTTAACGATAGACGTCATGGATGAGGATGATTCAAGCATTATGATTCAGTTATATTTGATTTGAATTTGAATGTTTTGATTTCCCAGTAGCTCTAGGGATTAAAACACCAGATCATGAATTGGATTCCCAAGGAAAGCAGAAAGTTGCTGGTTGGTAAAACATTGTATTAATGAAATGTAAGTCAATTTGGAGAAAAAAAAAAGTTAAATAAAAACAAAGTTAAAAAAAAGTTTAAAAAGTATGCGGGGTTCTGCAACCCAACATAAATCAGGAAGACATGTACATTTTAAGCAATTAAATTCTAAAAACAAGGTAGACCTTTAAAAAGACTTCAAACAGACAATTTATTCTGGAAAAACCTTTGTAGTTTTTTGTTCTAGTGCGAGAAACTGGATCCGTGATCTTTATAAAATAATTTTTCTGTTTCTCTCTCACAGAAAAATGTGTTTCCTAGCTACTGTCGCCTTTCTGCTTGCTCAAATAATAAATAAATGGATCCAGTCTGCTACATGAATCAGAGCGAGAAGATGTGAATGTAGTGAAGAGACTCTGGCTTTTTGATGGAGATCTGCCTACTAATTCAGTCTGACAAGAATCAAAACCTCAAGACGCTAAAGAAGCGTGTAAGTCACCATCTTATAAGCCAAAACAAACCAGATTCACTTTAGCCTTGTAATTTACTGGGTTTATGTTTAAAAACACAAAACCTACAGTTCACACGTCTATTCAGTTCGTCAAGAAGAGAAGAAACTGAACAGACCTTTTGGCATTTTACCGTGCATGATCACTGCCTTTTTCCGGCAGTTGATGTTTTTATATAGTTAGTTGTGTCA
Source organism: Paedocypris micromegethes (assembly GCA_028031935.1). Taxonomy (NCBI): domain Eukaryota; kingdom Metazoa; phylum Chordata; class Actinopteri; order Cypriniformes; genus Paedocypris; species Paedocypris micromegethes. Next base: position 12,723,788 of record CM051497.1, read on the forward strand.
ATGTCATGTGTATATATATATATATATATATATATATATATATATATAGCAGAGTAACTTTTGTCAGTCCTCTGGAGATACGTGTCATGAAAGTTGTGTGTCTTGAATGATGTCATCATTATTAATGGATGTCATGAATCCGTAATACATGTCAGGAATTTTACGTGTCAGGAATGATGTCATTATGATTAATATTTGTTATGAATAATTCATGTAATGAATGATTTCATCTGGAAAAACTGTTATAAACGATTCGTGTCATGAATTAGTTTCAACATTTTACGCAAGCTATGAATGTTAAGAATAGAGAAAAAGAATAAATGTCACAAATGTGAGTCTTGAATGTTCTCATCATGAAAATCGAATGTCATGGATGATCCATGTCGGGACTAATGCATGCTTAGAAATATGCTTTATGAATAATCTTACCATAAACCACATAAACGTTCATTTGATGAATGGTTGGTGATGAGTGATCCATGTCGTAAATTATGAATGCATATTTGACATCTTCATGAAATATGCATGTAACGTTCTTCACGAAACCATTAATCTGAGGAACTCTGTATTGCCATGCGCTTATGTAGAGACATTCATTTTCTTATGTAGAGACAATCATAGATAGAGACAGTCATTTTCTATTCATAAAGTAGTACACACTCATATAATTTAAAATGTTCCGATTTGTCTCAGAAGCTTGTATTTTTAATTTATTTTTATTTTTGGGGGGATGACTATGCTTTCACTGACTTTGTTCACAATTAAAGGCCAAAGGTCAAACTTTGTACTTATTCCAGAAAAGTGTGGTTGTGGTCCTGGTTCAGCCGAAAAATACACTGTGTTCCCAGACGTTTCATTTCAAAGCTTGTCTTCATAAATTCTCCTCAGGTTCTGGAAGAGCACTCTGATATTTGCCGTAATTGACAAGCTGTCAGACAGAACCAAGTTCAAATGACAAAAATAACAACAGAAGGAAACATCACCACAAAAATTACTGGTACTCTTGCTCAAAAAACCATATCTACAGTGTTACTCAAACGTTGTTAGGTTATTTAAAAGATATTTCCAGAATTATTTGATCTAAAAAAAGAGCTAAATGGGGCAGTGGGTGGCGCTGGGGCTTCTCAGGAGGTGTGTCCTGCTCGGTGATTGGTTGGTCACCAGTTTAGGGTGTGTCTCCTGCCTTTAGGACCAGCGTTGCTGTGATTGGCTCCAGCTCCAAGTTGCCCAGAAATGGAAAAGCTGTTGGCTGTGGATGGATAACTGGCTTTTGCTGTTTGCTGTTTACATTGCACATTCTTGGGAAAAGTCTTAAATATAGCCATCTTGACAAAACCCTCATTAAAATTTGCAAAGGAGAGACCATCCTATAAATGTATAGAATGCAATGGCATGTAATGTCAGAAGAAGTAGCTCACACTTTTGGGTTCTTCTGTTTATTCATTGCGGTGGACCTCAATCAGATGTTAATAACCTGTTGAAAGAACCATTTTCTACAGTTCTATATTTTTCACTGTAGACGGTGATTAGCGCCACCACAGGGATTGTTCTCCAGACCTGACTTGTGTATGTTCTGTGGTCCTGTTTACCGGTTCATATGGAAACCGCCAGTTTAACTTGATTGGGGCACCAAAGAAATGTCAGCAAAACACCTAGACAATGCCGTTTGCCTTGGAGATTTGCATTTTTTTCAATTGAGCTGCTCTCTCTGACCCAAAACAGTTTATGTTTGTGATGCACCTTCAGCACTTAGAATTCATTAAAATATTTCAAATTCAAATACAGCTGTACCTCTACTTACAAACAACTCTACGAATGAAAATTTTGAGTTATTTCGATATGATTCGCCATATGGAAAATCTCACTCACTTTACTTTACGTGAATAAAAACAACAACAAAAAAACACTTACAGAGTCTTGCTTCTGGAACAGTTGACAGGTAACATACATGTATGTAGCAAACATAACAAACTGACCTTGAGCTCAGAAACAAGGGCTTTATATAATGATACTATCAGTGAACAACAATCCTGGAAGCAGGTGATAGAACTCAACAGGAATTATAACAGCTGAAATTAATTATTAAATAACGCAAACCAAAGTTTTTCATCAGAGTTATTACCAATTTTTTAACAGTTATTTAACATTATTGTCTGAATTTAGGTGGGCTTGAAACGGTTTAAGGCATTTACATGTTAAATGTGTCACTCTCTACTTACAAAATATTCCACTTACAAAACTGCTCTTGGCACAAATTAATTTTGTAAGTAGAGGTACCACTGTATATGAATACGAAAATTAAAAACTGAATGCACAGGAAGAACACCGAACACAGAAAAGAGCAACTTGAGTCTCCAATGTGAAAACAGTGCTATATATTCTATATTTCTTGCACTAACAATCTGATTTTTTTCAAAAAGTTAAATATAAAAATATATAAATATAAATAAATTGTTTAAAAATAATACAACTTTTAAGTAAAAGTTGTTTTAGTGTTCATTCAACTACATGCTTGCTTCTTTTCAAAATTGTACTGTTGTTAATGAAGCCACTGGGACTAGATTGTTTTTTAAACACAGAACTGCTTTTTCAAGTAACACAATATTTAGGAGTGTGAATGTCAAGGTTAGTGTATATGTACAGGAAAGGCCACATCCACGGACCCTGTTTTCTGAAGACTAATATTATAACAGAATAAAGCCAGTACATTTGTTCCTGTGGTCTGAAATGAAACGATTCTCTGGATCCTCCACGTAAGATTAAACATCTGAAAGTTTATCAACCATCGGGATCCTTTTTCACTTGGAACTGAATTACGAGACGGCTTACGTGATGAATAAAACTGGTGAATGGGTTAGAAAAACACTAAAAATAATTAAAAACAGACAAATGTAGCTTCACATTTGCCGCTTAATCCTTAAACGGGGAACAATAAATAAATCTTGAATTTATTTTACTGTTTTATAAACATTTATACATTTAATTTCCCCTCAATCATGTCGTAAATAATCTCCCTGCAAGCAAAAACGTCTTCTTCTGGAAAGGAACTGGATGTGCGAGCCCAAGACGCAAACCACAATCTTCATTTGATTTGTTCTAATGGGGTTTAGAAACCAAAACAAACCTTGAGTCTATATTTAGTGTTCACCTTCAGGAAGTTCCTGCTTTCTGGTGGCCAGAGCAGGTAAGGTTTTTCCCTGCGGGTGAATTTATTTTCCCATTCCCAGTCTGTGTATTTGTTTGGCTTGCGGTGGCTCTTTTCCGTCACTTGGACATGTATGGTTTCAGTCTTTCCAATGTTCGGCCTTCCAAGAAACAAATCTCAAGTGATTCGATGCCAGTGAACAATTTCGGGAAGGATAGTGAAAATGATCATTGGGTAATATTTGTTGGTATGTTTCCGTTGTTTTTAGAAAATAAAATTGAAGAAAGTGAAAGTTTGTCAATTTGGCCACTAGGGACAGTATCGAAACTGTTCTCCAAATGTAAACATCCAGGTGAAGTTCCACACACGCAAGCCCGGAGCAGTGGGCAGCCTCAAGCTGAGGAGTCCAGGGGTCCTGAGGCTTTCAACTTGACCAAGAACATTCAGTTGCAGAACCAATCGGAGAGGTTGAGTCCTTCTGTCAACCTTAAGATCTTACAAAATTACTAGGAACCAGGGTCCAAATTGTTTTCCTTCTTAGAAGATGGCGGTTCGGATTTGGAGCCACTTGCTGGGTAGGTAAACAAACAGTGAGAAGAATTCAACCCATTGACTCAGCAATGGAAAAGAAATCAATAGCAATCTCTTTGGTGGAGGTCATGTGGCCTCAGGAGCAGTTTTTTGGTTTATTTTGCTTTTCTATTCGGCCTTTCCTGTTAATACACTGTAATGGCGAGAGCGGGGATTCTTTTCCGCTGGTAGCCCTGTAAATATAAAGAGTGTCCTCGCTCCCATAGCGTTGCCCACAAATACACCATTTAACACATATTTTACACATAAGTGTGTGAGATGTGAGGACTATTGCCAAAAACTCAAGTTGTTTTAGCCCAACAAATACACATGTCGACAGTTTTATGGCAGATAATGTCCCAAAAAGAAAAATTTCAAGCAGAATAGTAGGCCGGGGTCCAAGTATTGATTCCAAACTTTGTAATAAGGCTACAGCTAGAACATAGAAAATGTTGTCATAAGGCTATACTAAGACATATGGAAATGCTGAGACATAAACACATCTTGTCATAAGGCTACACTACACTGCAAAAAATGCACATGAAAAAATAAGAAAATAAAAAACAAAATGAGTAAAATAAAAGACTTAAATCAATAAAACCAATCTGCCAATGGGGTGAGAAAATTTTACTTGGTAAGACCTAATTTCTTACAATTTATTGTGTCATTTCAAGATTTTTTGGCTTTGCGGTGTAAGACACAATAAAATACAAAGACATAAATAATGTTTGTTCTAAGGCTATATTAAGATACAAGGCAATACTAAGACATAAAAAAATATCACAAGGCCATATTAAAACACATAAAACACTGGACCACAACTTCAAACCTACAATACTAAGTAAGACCTAAAAAAACTGTCATAAGTCAATATTTAGACATAAGGCCATAGTAAGACATAAGAATCGGCATAAGGCTTATACTAAGACATAAAAAAATGTTTTTACGTTGTGTGATTGAGCTTGTGAAGCTGCATCTGTATGTAACAGACATAATAATGCGTCAGAAACTGTGTGTTGACTTGTTCTGATTTAAGTGGTAAAGGACACGCTTGCTTGGCTTAATAGTAGTTTAATATTGTGCAATTATTTCACAGTCGTGAAAAATGTAAAGAAAGCAGCATTATAGGCCAAAAGGTTTCACAGGTTGTGAGATGAGTTTCTGTTGCAGAACAACAGAGTTTAATGTGTGGTGAGATGCCTCCACAACGTGTGTAAGTTCTCCGTGTGTAACGGTGGGTTTCAATCGAGTGAGGATGAGTCTCTCCATCAATCCAAAAGCCACATGGTTAATTCTGATAATGCAACCGAGTTAACCACAGATTTTGCCGTTTCACTTCACACGTGTGGAATGTATCTGCTTTATTTTGCAAATTCTCTTGGTCTCGCATGTAATTACACTCTGCAAACAGTGGAATTTTTGCTTTTTAACTCACCATCAGCATTTCCATTTTCTTTCCTGGAATTTTATGCTGGAAATTTTAGAGCTGCGTTAATTTTGGGATCTGCTGAATGTTGAATCGGGAATGCTATTTCAGCATGTTCCTTATTAGAGAAAGTAGCTACTCGATCATTTAAATTGTAGGTTCTACTTAGGCCAATGTTCCGACAAATGTTTGGAATGATCACTGCACTTGAATCCAGCTTGAAAATATGACACACACTCTCTCTCACACACACACACACACACACACGCACGCACGCACGCAAGCTTTACACATTATTTAAAATCTACTCAAGTACAGCTTTGTGCATTTGAGTTTAAGCATGGATGTTATTTTAACTATTTTTCTGAACAAGACAAAGGTGGTTTATTTAAGTCTTGCAATTTACTTTATTGTAGCTGCTTTTGACAAATGTAAAAAAAAAAAGTAACCCAATTAACCCTTAACGTGTCCGTGTGATTCAGTGGCATAGATTACAGTGTGTCTCTTCAAACTACATTACCCATAGTTCCCTGCTCTCTGAAAAGACGGAAACATTGTTTGAATGGTAAAACTTTTAGCAAATCAATGTCGAAACAATGTAACAATCTAAATTATTAAAATTCAATAGCTAGTAGTTAATGTGATTTAGATTACAGAAATACAGATTAGTCTTGGATCTGTAGTTCATTTAAGTGCCAGGGAAAAATCACACATATTCTCGCCACATTTGAACTGATTGCTTCACTTGGCTTTGTCAGCTTATTCGGCGAGTGCCATCCATCTCGGGTTAGCCAGCAGTGTGCCACCGGATGCCACGCAAATTACAAACCATCGTCAATATTTTCTCCATCTGTGGTTGCGTGTTTAGCAGATGTTGCGATCCACAGTCATTAATCCTCGAGTTTTGCATCTTTTCTGTGTTGGTTCACCATAATTAATGGCATGACCCAGAATTCTGTCTCGCGAACTGGATTGTTAAGCAATCACCTCATTTGAAACGAATGCAGGGCATTATGGTCGAGCACTTTGGCCTCAAAGGTTCACTATGTCTGCTGAAAACTTGAGCCCGAATCGTGACTGCTTTACAAATGAGAAACACGTCTGATTTGATGATAGCATGAGCAAAAAATCCACCCATCCAGCATCTGCTTTTCCATTTCTGGGTCACAGGGAGCAGAAGCCAATCCCAGCAACTTCAGGTATTAAGGCAGGAGACACACCCCCGAGGTGGTGGCTAACCAATCAGAGTGCGATATGAGCTTATATATACGGTATACACACACACACACACACACACACACACATATTAGGGTTGTCAAGCAATTATTTTTAAAACTAATTAATCGCACTTCACAACGCAAATTAATCGCGATTAATCACAACTAAATGACTGAAGCTTGTAATATTGGATATCGAGGTGTAAATTGTAAATCAATGTACACTCAACACTAAATAAACATTTGTGTAAATACTATAATATAGACATTTTGTTACATTTGCAATATATTTTCTCATTTTGAAAACACTGAAAATACTGTTCATTTGGTCTTGCAAATAAGTGTTATACATCAATTGAAAGTTCGAATATTTGATTTTTTTTGGTTAAACTCTTTGGTTAAATAAAATAAAAGGGACGTTGTGTTTTTTGTAAACGTGAAGTTTGCCATCTCTTTGTCAGCTGAAAACAAACTAATGTTAATACTTCTCACACTAACATGAAACATGTCTACATAAAGCTCGGAATGTCCGTTTTTAAATGCAAGAATACATTATTGTCTGTTACTCTAATCCGTATAAACCTAAGACAAGCCATAGTCACCTGATTTCAGGTAATGAGCTGAGATTCCCCTCCCTCGCTTCTTTCACTTGAAAAGAAGAAGAATTTGACTGACAAAGAGCAGCAGCTTTTTGATCCGACTGAGAATACGGACAAGCAAGGCATTAGCAGTTGAAAAGGAACTGCGTCAAAACATTATAAAAAAAAAAAAA
>CM051497.1:12730931-12784585 GCA_028031935.1 Paedocypris micromegethes
AAAAAAAAAAAAACGCAAATTAACATTTAAAAATAATCGCATGCATTAACGCATTAACTTTGACTGCACTAGTAGATACACATTTAAAGGCGTGTGTTTTAGAAATAGCTTTCAATTCATTCCTTAAATGCAGAAGACAGCCAAAACGTCTTTTTATTTCACATTCAGTTACCAATGTCACCCTTTTCACTCATCTTGCTACTGTACAGATATTACAATCATCGCATTCGGAAAGCGTTAGTATGATAGTGGAAAACGGACAGATCTACAGCTAGTTAACTAAAAGTTAACCACACGTTTACTCGTGGAAATAGCTGCTGTGCTTTAGTGAGTCGGGCTGATTTGAGGTATTTTGGGAAGCGGTGATGGTTAATAAAGAGTTAGCGTCCCATGGTTGGCATGGTGACCGCAGGAGACTTCAGCGTAGCATCTTCAGCCTTCCACTGGGACGTGACTGTTTTAATCTGCGTGTAGAACTGGATGCCCTGGGAGAAAAGAAAGAGAGGACAGGTCAAACCAAACAATGACTCAGGAGTATTAATATCCAAAAGTAAAAATGGCTTCCCACGAGACATAGCCAGCGGCTAGCACACGCTATAACTCACGGAGTAAAAACATGTCAGTTGATGTTTAATGACAAGCTAAAATTGAATGTTTTTCCGGAAAAAATAACAACTGCAAATAGACGAATATCAAATAGTAAACAAAATGGACAGACTCTATTGTACAATTCGGAGTTTACAATTTTCTGATAATTATGACTTTTAATAAGGTTTTCAGTTATTGAAATCATTTCAATTGTGGCAGGACCAACTTTACGGTGTTGTTCAAACAGCGACATGTATTAGTCTTGTTACCCGGAAAATAAGACCTAACAAGAACTATTATTTTAACTGTATTTACTGTATAAGGACATCAACACAGCAGATTGTCTTAAATCATATTATGAAATAAAATAAACATATAATGGCACTTTGACTTGTGAGTTTAATTTGCTAACAGGTTGAAAATAATTTTTCACCATTGGAAATAATGGGAAAAAAAAAACATTTCTAAATAGCGTAAAAGAAAATAATACAATAAAGGGGTTATGAAGTGTATTTTAAATTGAAGATGTGAATCTCAAAAGGTTTTTTTTTTTGTTTTACAAAAAGGTGACTTACAAATCCTATTTGAGCTTTTATAGCCAATACGGCTAGTATAATGTCTCCGTCTCTGAATGTAAATGATCCCTGCCACATGGTTTGGCTGAAACAAAATTATCCTTAATATTTGTTGCTTTTGTAATAAAACAAAAATCTGTCCAGCTTGATCGAGTTCATTTCGTCTCGCGTTCATGATCAATTGAGAAAACTGTGAATTTCCCACTTAGATTAAAGTATTCATCCAGTTGTCAGTCGTTCTGTCTGTCTCTCAGTATGTCTCGCCCTCGGTCTGTCTGTCTGTCTGTGGATTTCCCAGCAGACAGTGAATTCTTACTTGCTTTCCGTAGAAATTGGTGTCTCCCCTGAAGGAGCCTCTGGAACCGGTGAAGGAGAACATGGGCAGAGGCACGGGGATGGGCACATTGACTCCGATCTGCAAAACGTGAGCAGTCAGGGGTCAGCTCACTCCTCATGTTCTCCACATCTCACATCTCCGACACACTCGCACCCTGATGACAGCCGAGACGCTGTGTGGGAGAGACAGATTCTATACCTCGCCGCTGGTGTCTCTGTATACTCAGAAGTCTCACCATACCACCATATCACGCTGCACTGAAGGCCAGTCAATGCAGCAATTAAACTCCTACAACAGGACACTGGAATACAGCTTGACCTTTTCTAAAAAGCAAACATCTGCTGCACGATCGTGCCTCACAGTCGTTTTCTGTGGTCGTGTCGTTTAGCGAAGATCTGTGTGGTGCATTTTCAAGCTTATAAGAACGCATCTCTGCATTCGACTGGAAAAAAACGGCAGTTCCAAAGTGTCTTGCGTCTGATTCTGCGTCATCTATGAATTGGATGGAGTAGCTGCTGGACCCTTATGGAGAAACACCACCATCCCACAAAAGACATTGCAATGTTGGAATCCTGTGGTCTGTTTCTCACTAGGCTTATTTCTTTATCTCACAGAGTTCTGTTGTTTCCTAGCCATTGTGACAGAATGGCTTGCTCACTGATCGGAGCTGAAGACGATGACAAAGTCAAAGTTACATTACAAATCCTGATCGAACAGCATCGTAATGATTGTAAAGCTGCATTGAGATGGTCTGCAACTGTAAAAAGAAAGCTACTTATTATTTTTGACCAAAAAAACAACCTATATAATAAAATTAATAAATATTATTAGTTATAAATAACTGGAAAATGCTGCACATAAACGTTTGGAAAAATTGTATTTATCCAAGAGATACAAATTTCAAATAACCAAGAAGTCTCGGTAGTAAAATGAAGACTAACAGCCAGGTATCAACAGAATTGAAGGAATTCTTGTGTGTGTGTGTGTGTGTGTGTGTGTGTGTGTGTGTGTGTGTGTGTGTGTGTGTGTGTACCAGCTGTAATCAAAGCATAAAAAGCGAAATGAAACATTTAGTTGAGATAGACTGAGGCAAACTGGCAGAAATGTTGGAAGACGCGGTTTCAAAATGTTTGGCAGTAGACGCTTAAGAAGGATGTGAGGAGGGAATGAAAAACGCTAGGAAGATTGAGAGAGGATGAAAAGGGGAATGAGAGAGAGAGAGAAAACATTGACAGAACGAGACACAGAGAGAACGAGTGCTGAGAAAGTCTGTGCCCTTCCATACTTGCTCGAAGAAAAGACTGGAGAGAAGAGGAGACACAGTTCAAGAGAGATGCACAACTTTGAGGGAAAGATGAGAAAAGGAGAAAGAGCGAAGAAAGATGGTAAGTGGAAGGAAAAAAATTGGTGAGAGCAAGTGAGAAAAAAAGAGAGAGAGTGAAAGGGGAGGAAAGACGAGTTTTCTTGAGGAGAAATATTGAGCATATGGAATAGAAAAATATATAGAGAGCAAGAGAAAAGCAATCAATAGCAACACACAGAGAGAGATGAAAAAGACGAAGCGAAAGAGACAGACCAGAAAGATAGATTGAACAAAAAGAGAGAGAGATGATGAGAGAAAAGGCAGAGAAAAATGGGGATCAAGCAAGTGAGTAGAACAGAGAAAAAGGAAGAACATGGAAAAAGAGAGCGAGAACTGAAGGAGGAACTCCAGCGAAGCACATGGCCTGAGCCGCATTCTCCAGCACGTGATTGGCAAACACACCATATTCATGTCGGCCACCGGCAAATAAAGCCAGGCACGAGTCTGCCGTCTCCGCAGAACCGCCGTCCACCGTTTGCAAGGAATCCCTTTTGAGTTAATTTCAGACTCGGGGCCTTACCAGTTAAATATTTTGGCACGGTGCTGTTTAGATTATAAAGCACATATTTGCTTGAAGCTATTTGTAGTGAGCCTATTTTGTGGCGGCAGCTGCATTTTCCGTGTTTTGAAAGCTGTGGCAAACAAGGTAAGTAAATGCTAGAGGGGGAGGAAAAAAAATGGTGGCTTTCGCATTAAGAGAGAGAGCCTGTGTTATATATGGCAGCTCAAGAGGCGACACTCGCATCCCAGCCACGCTTCTCGGCTTTGGGTTGAGGAGTGGCGCCAAGAGGATTTTGCACATTTCATTTGCATCACGCTCTAATATTTACTCTAGAGGAGCGTCTGGAACTCCTCACCTTCAATGCCCCCGTCAAGAGTCTACAGGACAGACGGCGCGGAGATCTAACCAAACATGAACATGTCTGCAGCGTCGGTGAGAAGACCTTCTGAAGCAGGGGTGTCCAAACTTTGTGACTCGCGGGCCACGTTGGGTTCTAACATTTGACAAAGGGGTCAGACCGGGCTCGGGGGGGAAAAATACGCATTTTAGGATATACACGTTTTTGTATATCATTTAGTATTTAACATTAAATAGTGTTTATTTCTATCTAAAAATGCATTTAAAAAAGAAAAAAACAGATATAATTCTAAAATGCAAATAAAGTGATTTAACATTTTAAAAGCTTTTTAAGATGTGTTCATAAATAAAGCAATAAAAACCTTCATAGTGGAACATTGAAAAAAATATATATGATTTTGATTCAATTTTTTACAAGCTCGGGTGGGCGTGGTGAAACAATTCCGTTGAGATCACATGATGTGTTCACACGCTGAACCGCTCCGAGAGCGTTTGAAAGAGTTAAACGAGGCAAAAGAGCCGAATCTCTGAAAAGAGCCGAACTTCCCATCACTATAAAGAAGACCTTCTGTGCGAAAACACTGCTGCGTGCTGTGACGGACCACACGGATTGGTCGAATTGGATGAAATTGCAAGGTCGCAAATTAATCGCGGGGTTTCGCTGAATTCGCGTGAATTGGCGCGATCGCAAATCCTGGAGGGACTGAGTACTCTCCGCGGGCCGGATTACATTCATTTTATGAATCAAGTCACGGGCCGGTCAAAATTTGATTAAGCATTTGGCCCCCGGGCCGGACTTTGGACACGCCTGATCTAAAGCTCCGTCCCGTCACGTGCACCTGCGGGACATCTCACCTGGCCGACGTCCACTTCATGGGTGTATTTGCGTGCAGCCGCGCCGTTGGTGGTAAAAATGGCCGTCCCGTTGCCGTACGGGTTGTTATTGACCAGGTTGATGGCATCGTCCAAGCTGTCGGCCTCCAGCACCACTAACACGGGTCCGAAGATCTCCTCCTTGTAACACACCATTTCTGGCTAGAAACAATGGCAAGAGTGTCATCGCAAAGAAACCACTCCAGTCGGGGTTAAATGATGATGTCATCTTACTGTGACGTTGCTGATGATGGTCGGTCCAACAAAGTTCCCATTTTCGTAACCTTTGACCTTGACGTTCCTGCCATCGAGCAGCACGTTGGCGCCCTGGTCCACGCCGCTCTGAATCAGGCTGTTCACGCGCTCTTTCGCCTGCGGGGAAATCAAAGGTCCCACGTCGGCTCCGGGTTGGTCACCTGTGGGAGAAAGGAATTTTACACCATTTCTGTCTATTCAATTCAATTTCTGATTGTGAAATCTCCGTCAGCCATTTTGTGATTCAACTTCCTATTTGGATGAGAAAATGGCTCGATTTCCGATTGGGTGTTATTCCTGTCCTGTCATTTGTCAATCCGTGTCGTTACTGTCAGCTCAATTTCTGATTGGATGTCGCTTAGACGCCATTTTGGTCAGTTAGCTTTGTGATTGGGCAGATTGTGGTACAGCAATAGGAAGTTAGATCTGCCTGCCAAGTGTTGCAGGTTCGAAATCCGCAATGGTGGGCTTCAGCGCGAGTCCTTGTGCTGCCCACTGCTCCTGGTTTTGTGTGTAACTTCATTGGATGATTAAATGCAGAGCATCGTTTTGATTTAATGTGACAAACTCACTCATGAAGTGACTTGATTTCGATTTTGACGGCATCCTTCTCAGCTCACCTTCTGATTGGATGTTGTTTCTGTCAGTTTGCGCACTTATTGGACAGTGTTCCTCTCAACTTGGTTTTGGACTTTTAAAGTCGTTCCTATCAGCTTGCTTTCTAATTGGAAGGCGTTCTTAGCACTATTTCTGTCTAGATATCATTTCCATCGGTTGCATTGAACAGTGTTTCTCGACAGTGTCAGCATCCTTTTCGATTCATTTAGCCAATCTTTAAAAATGTAGCTTAAAGCACGGAGTTTAAAACGTCAAGTTTGGAGTTTAAAAGTCATTCGGTCGACGTGCTTTGCGATATGACAATGTTCCTGTCATCTTATTCTGGGTTTGTTTGACACAATGTTCTTCAATCTTCACGTACAATGGTTTCATCTGTTCCTATGGATCGTTTCTCATCATTTTCAACATTTCTCATCGTAAATGCTCAACATGCGGACCATCCTTTAGAAGGTTGAACCTGCCAACTCTCCTCAGGCAGTACAATCGGATAAAATCATCACACAAGATAATTGGCACAGTCTTGCCGGAAGGGAGAAATTGGTCCCAAATAAGGCTAATCATCATGTGGTAAGCGGCCAAGCTAAAGAGCTTTTTCTATTTTAGAAAACCAATCCAGAAATCCGAATGTAGTCGATACACTTCCTTCGACCCAGAATATCCAACCCTGCACACATACACCAACAAACATGCAGCTAAATGCACAATTTTAAATACCCCTTGGCAATCCGTCTTTGAGGGTAGTAACAGCGTTTCAGAATAGCAGCTGTGGTTTAGCTTCTTTGATTACAATTATAATTTCCATCGTCAAACTTTTTTTTTTTTTCATTTGATCGGCCCTTTCTAATTTCTGGTCCCTTTTATACCACAAAATGTGCTTTAGTTTTGCGGCACGACCAAGACAAATAGTGCGCCTGTCCTCTGGTTGAGCTGGTTTTGGTCGATGTCATTGGACAGCTGAAGGAGAGGTGTGGTCAGGGCATGGGTGGTCTACGGGAAGGTCAAAAAAAAAAATGGATGAAACAAACGGCATGAATTCAGAGAAGCGCAACTGAGGCAATGAGAGGTGAAGCTTCTATGAGGTGTAGAATGGAGATTTCATGAACAAAGTTTTTTTTTTAGCCAAAAGCTTTACCGTCGTCATATTTATCTATATTTGGAAAAAAAGTGATGCAATTTGTAAATCCCCTCAATAAAATTCTGAATTGTAGTTTAATAGTTTTAGTTAATAATGAACTGAGTTAATTTTAAGTTTAACATCTGATTAAAGAGAAAGAATGATTTTGTCTACAATTAAAACACATTTTCCACCTGAATTTTTAGTTTCAGCTGTTGGAAAAAGACAGTTATAAGAATATATTTATATATTTATATATAGTTTATATAGTTGCAGAAAAGAAGACCCACCCTGAGTAAAATAAAATAGTATTTTGTTTATATTCTGCACAAGTACAGGAAGAAGTTCTGCTGTTGCCCTGTAGATACACACAGATTATGCAGCTTCCTGTGTCAATGATCGCGTCTTGGGGCATTTTTGGAATAAAAGATCTTTATAAATATTAGATAAATATAATATCATTATAATATCAATAGTGTATCATTTTTAGATAAATTTCAAACAACACTTTATTTTATTCCCAAATTCGACATAAGGGGGTTGTGGCCGTTTATTTTACAGGTCATGACAGATTTAGTCTTTCCATAATATTGTCTGTTCCCTAATCATTTCTGAATGTTAGAGCTCCAAGAACTACCTGTGAAAGCAAAACTAAATACCTGCATTGACTCGGAGACCCCTTGCTCGTTCTACCAGTTCAGGAAGCCAGTTCCGGGCCTCTCCTACCAGGATGGCCGTGGACAGAGCCATGCATCTCTGACCTGCGGCTCCAAAAGCAGCACCAACCAGCTGATTGAGCGTGTTCTCCTTGTTGGCATCGGGCATCACAACGCCGTGGTTCTTCGCTCCCTAGTGGACACAATGACATGTAATGAAGCAATCATTAAAGTATTCCATCTCTATATGGGAAGTCAAAGCAGGGAAAGTCTTGATTTACCATGCTGGCATCTAAAAAACAGCCTAAGTTTGACATATTTAACAGTTAACTAGTTTTACAATAAAACATGTATAAATAAGGAGACCACTCAAACTAAAAGATTTGTCATAAAAATGAAGGATACAGATTCTTTAGCTAAGACTTGCTGCCACCTAGAGGCCATACAGGAACAATAAAAAAAAAATACAACTATAAATTATTTTATTGTCCTTTTACAACTCATGAAGACCTTCCAAAAATATAAATATTCATGCACATGGAGAATACTTTGAAGGTACAAAATGTGATCTGAAGTAAATTCTTTTTACCAATCACACATATTGATTTTGAATGCGTGATGTTTGTTTCAGAGTTTGCTGGCACAGTGGTAAAATCCATTCTTCCGTCTTTGACGTTTTTATTAAAGTAGGAAAGTTACCACTTACAAACACTTTCACATTTAGAGAAACGTGCAGCTTTTAAAATTTCGGTTGTTTTGATAAAAAGTGTCAATCACACCAGTGCTGTGTTTCAAGGTTTAAATTTGGTTAGTGTGTTTTTCACTATGGCCAACAGGGACCATTTATAAATTGAGCTCCTCGTTTAATCCAGGGAAGTGCACAAGCCAGGAGCAGTGGGCAGCCTCAACACGTGGCAGCGGGGAATGTGTGGGATTCCGTGCGTTTAGAAAAGGAAACTGTTGTGAAACCCACCAGACTGGGATTCAAACCAGCAGTGCTTGGTTTGCAGGTCCAGCTCTCTACCGCTGGACCACAACTGCCACAATTCATTGCGAAAATTAGTTAAAATAATGTTCAGCTCGCTTGATCAACACTGGGCTGCATTTAATTATTTATAAAATGGGTTTGCTTTCCCCATGGCACATTTCACAAAGTGGTGGCACACACACATTTTTGTACCTGCATCATGTAAATGCAGAAATAATTTACCATCTTTTCCATAAAACACATTATTTGACGGTTTTAATAAAATCATTTCCAAGTAAGGAAAATAGGCATAAAAAAAACCAGTGACTTAACAGAACTGACCATATTGCTCTGGACTCTCTTGCCGTTTTTGGAGCCTCTCTCATAGATGTACTCGCCGGCCTGGTTGGAGCCTACGAAACTGATGGCTTTGATGGCGGGATGGTCACAAATGAAGTTCACAGCTGAAAAACAAAGGTCAACTTCTCTGCTTAAAGGATCGGAGACTTAACTTCACCAGCAGTTGAGAATGAAATGTAGCAGACCGTCGTGCTGTCCGTGGATGATGTTCAAGGTTCCGTCTGGAGCGCCAGCATCCTGGAGAAGCTTGGCCAGCAACATGGTGCAGCCTGGAACTCTCTCAGAAGGCTTCAGCAGGTACGTGTTGCCGCACACCATTCCCATCGGGAACATCCACAGTGGGATCATGGCGGGGAAATTAAAGGGGGCAATGCCGGCACAAACACCGATGGGCAGCCTGTAGGTGTATGTGTCCATGTCTTTAGTGATGGAGGGAAGAGTCTCCCCCAGCATCAGAGACGTGATGCTGCACGTGTGCTCCACCACCTCTGCCACACAAACACATCACGCCAACAGATTCAGACATATATTACTATCAATGCTGAAAGGTACCACTCCTAATTGCGATGTCGATTATAAACGCTTACATGTAAGAGCTAATCAATAGTTGTACTTCTCGGAACTAACACTGTTCAAATCCCGCAGCACAAATTCACATTCCCAACGTTCAACTGGAGTTCAACAAGAGTTTTAACAGCTTGTTATTGATGTAGAAAAACATTTCCTACGTCAGAATGTTTTTTCACTGCAAATATGAAATGTACAATATCATATGACTAGACTTTTTAACTGGAATTTAGAATAGACATAGATTATACCGCATCTGTGGTGATGTGACAATAGATATGATTTTATTTGACGCATTTCATATCCCATAATTCGGTCCAAAAAGTCTAGATGTCCAGACATTTGTAACTGGAATTTAGAACATTATACATCTGGAATCTTTGAACTGGAATTCTGGAATTTAAAATTTCACACGTCTGGGCATTTTTAAACTGGAATTCTCACATTTAGAAAATTCAGAACTTTCTTACTTATAGCATGTGAATCCACATTTATTTTTAAGTTTAGAATATCAGCTGTCTGGACCTTACTCACTGAAATGACATTTTGAACTGGGATTCTCAAAATTAGAACTTTTTAACTAGAAATTATAATACCCTCCTCTGAACTTTTTGACCAAAATATCCCACGTCAGCAATTTTATCTAGAATTTAGAATAACACAGGTCTCAACTTTTTGATGATAGGGTTCATTTCAAATACTTTACAATCATATTTCTTCTATTGTTTAGGACTTACGGAGTCCTCTGAAAACATCTCCTTCGGCATCAGCCAGCGTTTTGCCCTGCTCCAGGGTGATCAGGCGGGCCAACTCTTTCTGAAACACAGTGAAAAGGCAAACTGGAAACCATATCAAGTGAAAAGGCATTTCAAGTTCAAGCTGGCCAGACAGACGACACGTCAGAAAAAAACATTCCAAAACAAAACTGCTTCTCTGTTCAGCGGCCACTTACAATATTGTCTTTAATGAGCTGCTGGTAGCGAAGAAAGATCTGCTGTCGGGCCAGGATGGAAGTTTCCGACCAGGTGTGAAAGCTCCGTGAGCAGGAGTCCACTGCGGCCAGCATCTCTTCCTGTGTGGCTTTAGGAACTCGGCCAATCACCTCGTTGGTGGCCTGTGAAGAAAATCACTTCCAATAATGCATCTCCTAAAACATCAGCTATGTTTGAACGAGAACACAAGGCCGAACAGTCAAAAAAACATAGCAGGATAAAAATAATCAGGCTGCTGTGTGTTTATTTTACAGCAGAAGTTTGGACTTCATTGACGATTGCTGGACGCTAATTCACTGATGGGCAAACTAAAAGGCACACATTTTTTTAACATTGAGTGGGGGAAAAAGTGGGGAAAAATTTTTCAGAGTATCAAACTGTTAAATCACTGCTTTGTGAACTCAGATTGTGAATTGAACGGTGTGAATATGAGGCATGGAAGCTACAGTATGTGAACTAATGGTGAATTAGCTCTGAAGCGTTTATAATAGAAACAGCAATTGTTTATTGCAAAACACATTATTACCTCACAACAACAAAAGAGCGGATCTTTCAGTTAAGCAAATACGGATAACAGATGCATGTAATCTAACAAAGAAACATCTTGATAATCGCCGCTGTATTTATTTCCGTGCAAACAGCAAATGTCTGTTGTGTAGCTGCAGTCAAAGCAAGGAAATTATGCAAAACATCTTTTTTGCAGCTTACTGACAGTAAATCTGTCGCTATTAGTGTCAGATGTTTTAGATTCTCTGACAATGTGAGTAAATTGCTACTGTAGCAAAGAACATTCATTCATTCATTCACGAAAAGGAGAGCGTTTTATCAAGCAAATTCAAACTCTCAAACCTTGTTAGATAGCCAATTCCTCCACATGGTTTTGCTCATACAGTGCCATTTATTTGTTTTGCATTAAGTGGTACCTCGTTTTTTTACGCAAAATTAATCAGTACGAAGGTTCATGGCACAATTGATCTTTAAATTGATCTTCTGATTTATTGTCTACAAAATTAAAATCTCGTAGTTAATGGAACATATGTGAATAACCATGGATGTCTTGCTCTCTCACTCAAACACACACACACACACACACACACACACACACACACACACACACACACACTTACAGGATTGTGAATGTCCAACCATTCTGAACTCTTGGATTCCACAAATTTTCCATCAATGAACAACTTGGTGGTGGGCTGAGAAGAGACAAAGTGAAAAACGCATAAAGCCTTTGGCAACTCTAGAAGAATATCTCAATTAATAATTAATATAAATTGTGCTTGTTGGCTCAGACTGGGTTTCCACATAGTCATATCAAATATATAACAGCATCTATTCCAGACATATTGAAAAAACTATTGTCCCATTCAATTTATGTCATGAAAGATATATGATTGGTCACGTTTACATAGGGTTTCTTTCGGCATTTAAAGCTGTTGGTTTGAATAACCTGACTGTTATGCAACAAAAGAAAAGATTAAATGCTGAAAATATCCACAACCCGACAGAATGGATTGACCTGTGGTACACAACCAACATTTAAACTGGTGGAAAACCCACCACCGTGGAAGAGTAGCACATGCGGCCCATCCGAAGAGGAACCTGTGGAACACAATATTTACACAGTCAATTTGATCGGTTTATAATAATAGACGAATCAATGACAAAGTGCTAAACAATTCTGTAAACTGTTTAACCTTAAACCGGGTTAAATACATGAAAACACGTTGACCTGGACTAGCACTAGCACACGAGAGCTTCAGCAAGTTCACTGTACTAAACCGACAAATGATCTAACAAGCTATCTCAGTGCAAGATGTTAAATATCTAGAAATAGATTATAACATGTAGAATAAGCCATGTGTGCACGACAAAGTGTGAGATCTGCTTGTGTCTAACCGTGACGACTTTGACAACGACGGTCAAAATTTGAGTTTGTTTTCAAGATGCAAAGTTTCGTTTTTTCTTACCCTCTTCTTTACAAAAGAACGTATTATTGTCGCTGCCATTGTGGAATTTGTAGATAAATATGTGCACCCCTTCCAATGCGTCCAATCCCCACCAGAGGACGTCCACCGAGACTTTCAGGGTGCAGACGACTCGCTTTTCCTGCTGCCTCTTTAAGAGTGGGCGGGACATAACTGTAAGACATCCAATCAAGTGCTAAGCAAAATAACTCCCCCAAATAACAAAAAGCCATTGGATAGCCCAGGACCAACTGGAGTGCACGTTTCACTAAAAGGCGTTTCTAAAAAAAAATCACCACTTTTAATTGGACAAAGGCCGTTTCTCTGAAAACCATAGGCTATAAGTTCCGTCAATAATTGATTACGCAGGAACGTCAATGGTCATGTGACAGGCCAAAGTGCGCAATCGCAAGGCAGATATTTTGTAGTTCTTCAGGAACTACATTTCTCACTGAAGAGATTTGAACAAGTACAATGACATTTTTCTGAAGAGCTGTTTTGACAACGTATCGTATTCACTTAATCCAGCGCGCCCATTATGTAAATGCAACAGTGTATGGTAATATAATCGTGCCTCCCGATTTGTTGTTTTTTTTTACCCGAGATATGTGTTTTTAAATCTTAAAATATTGCCATTTCCTCTCACGGACCAACAATGAGTGCGCCTGCAGCACGTTTAATAAAGGTAAAACCCGCAGAGCAAAAATAATTTCTGGGTATCCGAAGTCCGTAAAAGTTGCATAGTCACAAACAAAAAAAAACTTGGAGGAGGAGGATTTTTAGTCAACACCTCATTGGTGGAAACACGAGCGGTTTTTTCTTTCCTAAACATTCGCAATTCTGAGGTGATGCGTGAATGTCATGGAGACACCAACGAAGGTTTACACATCTTGTTGTCCACCCTAAATGTAGGTATTCTTATCTCTCAGTTTTATGACGGTTGTGTGTACTTTCCAGCCTGTTCTTCATGGATACTTCCGAAGTTCTTGCTCCTGGAGAGTCCGGATAGGTGAGTCGTGCAGATCAGAGATTGTGTGTGAATTTGATTGAGTTGTCCCTTTATATTTTTGGGGTTTCTCTTGTATTTTACAAGTCCATTGTTAAACATGTACGAATGCATCTTCTA
Source organism: Paedocypris micromegethes (assembly GCA_028031935.1). Taxonomy (NCBI): domain Eukaryota; kingdom Metazoa; phylum Chordata; class Actinopteri; order Cypriniformes; genus Paedocypris; species Paedocypris micromegethes. The sequence continues at coordinate 12,744,155 of CM051497.1, forward strand.
AAGTATATATCAATAAATTATGTTGCTATTTTTTTGTCAAGCGTTTGCCTTAAAGGGAATTGAATACGAGCAGGTTCCAGTGAATCTGGTTAAGGATGGTGGAGAACAGGTAAACACATCTGATCGTCAAACAGACTCATTCCTACCTTGAATCTATCAGAGTCATTGCTACCCTGCGTTATCTTCTAGCTAACTGATGAGTTCACAAAGTTAAATCCCATGAAGCAAGTTCCTGCAGTGACCATAGACGGAATCACCTTGTCTCAGTCGGTAAGGGATTGTGGATCACCAATCATGCCCGGTTGAGTTCACGTGTTGGTTCTCTTTGTTGTGTAACAGTTGGCCATCATTCAGTATGTTGAGGAAACCCGTCCAGGTCCTCGTCTCCTCCCTGCGGACCCAAAGCTTCGTGCTCAAGTCCGTATGATCTGTGATATCATCGCCTCTGGAATTCAGCCTCTTCAGGTACATATGTTTATTTCACTCACTGCTAATGTGTTACATTTTACTAATCTTTAAGATTTAGAATTTTTTTCCCCTCAAGACAGACAAAAAAAATCCTTGCAGTTGGTGGAATGCTGTTTCTTCAGTTAAAGAGACAAAAATTGGGTCTTTTGTTATTTAAATAAGATTGAGGAGATATATTTGTAACATTTTGTTTTAAAATAAGTCTTGTGTATGTCTCTTGGTTGTGTCTCCGAGGATCAATGCTCATAATCAGACTTCTCAAATAAAAAGAGATTACTGATAGACACGCACATTAGTTCTATACATCACACTGGTCTGAAATGGTGCACGTCTAGTAAACGCATGATTGGATTTGCTGTGATTTCAGAATTTGTATGTCATTAAAAAAGTTGGAGCAGAGAAAGTTCCCTGGGCTCAGCATTTCATCCACAGAGGATTTGAAGGTTGGTTTCATAACACACACACTTTGCTCCATAATGTATCAGTCTACATCATGACTTTTGAGTTGGGATGTCCTGTCTTGATCAGTTTAGATTTCAACTACCAATTCAGTCCAATAAAGCCCAATTTTCAAAGATTCAGTCCAATACAACCCATTTTTCCAATATTGGCTTCGGCTGACGGAACCATTTTCAATCATTTTTATTCACATTTTATTCACGAAAATTATCGTTTCTCCTTTGAGGTTCATGATAAAGGAATTGAGCATTGCTGCATATTAAATGTAGATTTATTATTAATGAATACAAGGGTTCTTCTAGTCTTCCTTCCATCTAAATCAGTGTGGTAAAAAAAGCCGTTTAAGTTACAGAGAAGTTAAATTTGAACAACACTAAACTACATCCATAAATCTGCTCTATGGTCTCTTCTAAACCTCCTCACAGTTCCAACCTCGGCATCCTCACATTGTTCGAAATGCCTTGCTCAACATTTTCATCTATTAGCATTATCCTCAGTTATATAATGTATTTATGCATCCTTTGCAGCTCTCGAGCCTCTTCTGACGCAGACGGCGGGGAAATACTGTGTGGGTGATGAGGTGAGAATCCACTCATCCAGGTTATAGCTTCATTTAATTTTGTGGTTTCATTTTGCTTTTATTTGGTTGACTCCCCAGATATCCATGGCCGACATTTGCCTCGTACCCCAGGTCTACAACGCTGACAGGTAAAAAGTTTACTCGTTTGGAGCTCGCGTCTAATAAACTCCACCGTTCTTTCCTTAAGATTTAACGTGGATATGAGTCCATTCCGTACAATCAGAAGAATAAACCAGGAGTTGATCCAGCTCGAGGCCTTCAAAGAGAGTCACCCGTCCCGTCAGCCCGACACTCCCCACGACCTGATGGCATAATCTTCTACATTTATCCCAGAGCTTAAAATCACTCGCCTTTTCCACTCATTAAAAAGTCATTTCGGTTTCATTTTCCCCAGTTTGGAGCATTTATTGCATTGGTGACAAAGTCGTAGTTGCGTTCGGCAACTTTTAGAGTTTCGTGATTAAGAGAGAAGCTTTACATCAGTGTGGTAAAGGTAAAAGTGCGCACAAAACAAAACAAAGTGGAGGGAAGTAAAAGAAGTGAAAACGTGCAGAAAGTTCATGCAAAATAAGGGGAAACATTTATTATACAAAAATACATTTAAACTCTGAATCCGAGAGCAAACCGGAACAAAAAAAAAAAAACATCGGCTTTTCAAAACATCATCAAAAGGTCTGTAGCTGTAAAACAGCTGTTTCCTCTAAAATTGCTAAAAAGAATAAAATGCAAGAGCTTCATGGTTCCAATATTTTCGGTTGCTGGTCTACACAGGAAGCGTGACGATGCATTTAAGAGTGTCATTGTAAAATGTTCCGGAACAGTCCGACCCACCGAACACAAGCACAGTGCAGTGAAGCGCGAGACCATGATGCTCTTCAGCAGACGAAGCTTTTCTACAGTCCAGCTTCAGCAGACTGTGGCCAGCACGAGGCACAGAGCAAAGAACCGGCGACACCACGGATGACCAGGAGCTGGTGTCTACAAACATGTGAACGTCTGACATCACCATGGTCTCCGGGTCAAAATGTCACAACTCAGAAAATAGTTTATATTGGATTACATTACTTTTAAATCACATTCCTAATGCACTTTTGTCATATTCAACAACTACTGAACTGTAATTTAATACTTGGCTTGAATTAATACATTCATTTTAACACACACACACACACACACACACACACACACACACACACAGATACTACACCAGATGTGTCAAACTCATTTTCACCGAGGGCCACTTCAGCATAATGGTTGTCCTCAAAGGGCCGGATGTAACTAATAAATGTAACTAAATGTAATCAAATGTAATGTAAAATAAAATAAACGTAACTACTCATTAATATTAAATAACTCGTTTTTTTATTATTAGCTATTCAAGTGAAAATTGCAGTTGCGTAGAAGCCCTCAGCTTATGAAAACCCACAAAACTCCATTAATGAAGGATCAAACGGTCCAATTGAGTAAAAAAAATAAATAAATAAAAAATTGCAAAACTGTGGAAACACTGCCGCGGCTGACGTAGTCGAAAGGCATTGTGGGAAATGTAATTTTTGTTCAACGCACACTCTTAATTAATTTTTTGCTATTTATTTTTAGGCACTCAAAACTTTTGAGCTCTCACGGGCCAAATAAAATGACATGGCGGGCCACATCTGGCCCCCGGGCCTTGAGTTTGACACGTGCTCTACACAGGCAAACTGACACAAACTCAAAACACACAGTCAAACACACAAAATGAGCTCACCACAACAAACACACTGGAGACGCGTCACAAAACAGTCACAAAAACAGTTCACTCCATCATACACACACAAATGTGATTTCGACAGCTATGTGAATGTAATTTATATATATTTATATATGAATGTAAGCCATCTATTTTTTTTTTTACATCTATAAAATTGCTTCCTGCCAAAATGATACAAATGAGAAATATGTATGTACTGCGGTGCACTGCATTCTGGGATCTGTAGTTTGTGTATAATCTGTGCTTCACATTGCCCGGTTAATAATGACAGCTCCATAAAAAATCTAGCCGGTGGAGAAGAACTGTATGAACCACTGACCTATGTTGAAGACATGGAGGTCTTTCAGAGCCCCTAATGCACTGCAGCCTCCGCTGATCAAGACCCTGTTGTCTGACACGGGAAGAGCAGCGTGAAACCTGAAGATAGAAATGCTTCAGACACACACTATGTGCTTCATAGTTCTATACACATGATAGAACTAGAACACGTTATACGTACTTCGTGCATGTTTTTTTTTTTCATCATCCAAGAAATTTAAGCAAAAAAAAAAAAAAGTGTTTTTTTATTTTCAAGAATTGCCCTGAAAATTCAACATTGTTTTAAAATAAGGAATTATCAATTAATCTATTGCGATGGACTGAAATTATAGATAGACTGAATGGCGACCAATAAAATAAAATAAATAAATCAGCCAATTACCGTTTTATTCTGCCAAACTGTTCATTGCATCCGTTTTAAACCGAATTCGTTTTTTTTTTTGTCTTTTTATAAGTCAGTCAATAATAAAAATGACCTTACCCACGGGCCAGGGGTGGCATGTTCTCGTACTTCACAGCAGAATACTCCATGAAGCCTTCAACATGAATCAAAATTCACTATTATTCACTATTATTACTGTTACAGGAAAATTAAATACCTAAATTAAAAAAAAAAATAAAACACCATACCAAGATCCAAGATGTGAAGATCATTCAGAAAAGCAGCAGTTTTTCTGCCACCGAAAATGACCAGCTTGTTGGAGATCAGCGTGGTGGAGTGTCTGGAATGAAGAGAAGATCTCACGTTCACAAGAGGACATGGAGTTTTCACATACACTAGATCTAGCCTTCTCGGTCCAACCATCTCAGTTCTTGAGTGGTTGATGAGAGATTATTTTTGTTTGTCAACCATGAGTTGAAGAGTTATGTTCCAACAAATTCATAGACAAAATTCAACAACTAGCAAGTCTGAAGAAGAAATAAATATAGATTTGTTTTATTAATGTTTTTCTATATCGGCCCCTGGGTTAAAGTGTGCTATTTACTGTGAGTTTAAGCCCCCTATAGACCTAGTATGCTGAGTGCAATCTGCATGTTGATCAGTATGTTGTAGACATGAGAAGTTCAGGTCATTTTTGTGAGAAGTGACTTGATTTAGCACAATTTCATGCAGAATTCCGCTGGTTGAGAAAGACAGAGTTGCTCTTGAACGACACATCTCCATTTTTTGAATACAATTTAAGTAAAGCTTAAGTTGCAACATTAATTCTTTGAAAGCATAGTGAATTTGGTTTTAGTTTAGCCCCTTGTGGCTTTTTTTTTTTTGCGGTTATGCTTCCTGTTTATTTCTTTTATTAGGTCTCTCTCTGTGTATTTCCTGACAACACAGCACTACACTATTTTCTCAATCAATCAATCAATCAATAAATGAATCAAATAAAGTTGATTTATCGATATTTTGGCATCTTGCATAGGTGGAAAAAGTAACTTTCGGTTTCTGCTGACTACAAATGTACTTTTTAAACGCCGACAATATAGACCTTTTTCATTGATCAAATGTACGACACGACACACATTCCTCACCCAAACCTAGGCAGAGGACGGTCACCCTCCACGATGGGTTGGTACCACAGACCGTGCTCAGGGTTGAAGATGTACAAGGCGTTGCTGCAAACTTTCCCCTCCGGACAGCGGCTGGGCTGAAGACCCCCAAACACATACAGCTCCTTCCTATAGACGCTCGCACTGTGATACGCCAGCGAGGGTATGTTTCCTTTAGCCTGTGGAATACAAGAAAAAAGATCTAGATGCTTCACTCTCAACACTCCAGGCTTATATTCAATGTTCTTACAGAAACGTGCTTCCACTTCCACGTTTTAGTGTCCAGCATGTAAATATCGCTGTATCGCTGACCATCACGAAGACCCCCGTACACGAACACAACATTCGAATCGGGATCGAAGGTCGCAGAGTGACCTTGTGACCTCGGAGGGCCGGGATCTGATGATGGATTATCCATGGGAAACCAAAAATTGTTATCTGGAAATGAACAGCAAGTTTTTTATAATATGATAACAATTCAAGTTCAATCTTTTTTATAATTGGTACATGACTATTCAAATTGCAAGTTCTAATCTAGCTGCGCCTTTAAAAGTGCTGACTTTTCCCCTTCACCACTGCAAAATATAAAGTTCCAAACTCAGAATTTGGAAAGACACAATTATTGGGTTTATGAATAAAGAAATAGAAGCTGCAGGTACCACAACTGAAGTGTCCTTGAGCAAAACATTTTAAACAAAGTAAATAAATAATATTTATAAATAATAAATCCATACCCATCTCCAGTTTCCATATGGAGTCTTTACAGACAGTCTGGCCATCAGCCTCTCCACCAATCAGAACTGCCGTTTCAGGATCACTTAAGCACATTGCATGGCTCCAGCGTTTTGATGGGCAATCTAATGAACAAAACATCATCAACACTTCACTTTACAAAATGCAATCAATTAGATAAAGTCTTGAGAAACAACATGAATAAAAATAAACCACTGCCTGTACCAGCTCTGTATTTCTTCACGCGGTTGTCGGTAATCTCGTCTTCTAAATCCATCGCAGGCATTTTGCACAACTTGCGTTTATTCTGGCTCGTACGTCGGCTTGGTTCCTCAGGACCGTCACGTCCTTCCGAACTCAAGACACATCCACCTAATCTTACAACCAAGCGTCTTGGAGTTTTGTCCTTCTAACGAAAGGAGATTGTCATGACACTGGATGATAGCAAAAAAGTCAAATGGATGGATCCTCACCATTGGCCAGACTCCCTGTATGTCGGACAGAGTGTTGTCCTCCATCTCCAGTTTGCTTTTCTTCACACAGCTGACGCTTCCCTCAGGAGGTGACCTCTGGGTGACCTTTATAGAGAAGAACAAGTCACCCTTGTGTGCCGTTCCTTCATCACAAGTCATGTCTGTGAGCTTTTGTGTAGACATTAAAGGGTCTGATAGAGAACAGGAAATTAAATGAGAGACGCGACTGGGCAAAGATCACGAGCAGAGGCTCGTGCTTCATGAAACTATAGAACCAAATTAATTTTTTTTTTCCAAATGTGATCTTCACTAATTATCATTACGTTCATAAAGTTAAATGAAACTGCAATCGGACGATTCTAATTTGCAATTGGAAGGATGCAGGTGTGTGTGTGTGTGTGTGTGTGTGTGTGTGTGTGTGTGTGTGTGTGTGTGTGTGTGCAATATATCCATAGGGTATTAATTTACAGCACAATCAAAATTTGCATTTAAAATTTGCTGCAGTTTAAAAAAAAAAAATAATAATAATAATAATGATTTTTACAGTAGTTCGTATGTGCATATACACATACAGATGAATATAAACATATAAAATGTAACCAATCAGAGTTTGGTTTTAAAGAAAAATCCTCTAATTAAGCATTCATACAAAATTGTTAACTACTCATGGGATCCACAAGAATGGCTTACGTTCTGACTCTCTCCGCTGCTAAGAATGGTGGTGGATGGATTGGAGCAGTGGCTCAGAGCCAAGCGTTTCCTTGTGACTCGTGGAGTGCTGCTCATAAAACTGGTCTTCACCTCCACAAATGAAAAGGTTTGAGCGGGTGAAACATCATCCGTGTACATTCATGCGCAAGAAACACTGATAACAAAGCAATTAAGTACCTGGCCACAAACGTTGAGCACCACTTTAGCGTAGCCTCCTCTCCGGCCTCTCTGTGCTGCTTCCGCCACAAGCTCAGGGGTCCAAGCTCCTTGCCAGATGAGAGACCTTCACAGACATGAAGGTTATCCAAAACAGACAATTCACCCAAGTTAAATGGTAAACTATACTAAAGTGAAGCATAATTTAAAACACATCCAAAAACGTGTTCCCCAAACAGAAATGCGATAGATCAATTCAAACTAGACAAACCAACATCCTTGAAACCTAAATAACGATATTAAATATACTTTCTCAATTACAACACAGAATGCCTCCTACAGTAAAGAATAATGTAAAGCAAGATGAGTGAGCTTGCCAACATGGCCACTGAGGGTCGTGTCAAAATTGTGTTCTACATTTAACCATCAACTTATACACACACACACACACACACACACAAACCCGGAGCAGAGGACAGCCTTAAGTTTTGGTGGCATGCATGTTTCAGTGTCTCGCTCAAGAAAACTCAGTTTAAGGACCCACCAGAAAACTGCCACCAATGCCACGGGACAACAGTATTGCTATTTTACTCAAAACCACCAGTATTGGGAGCTTGTCTAATTCTTGCTGAAGTGTTAAACGAACATGACATGAATGTTGGTACTTGCCTGGAGTGAAGTGAGAGACTCCCAATGATCTGAGGCGAGAAATCAGGTCCCAGCAGAACTTCCACCGAGATCTCCGTGTCAGTGGAGAAGCAGGACCATTCCCCTAAACCAAAGACGATCAGCTGCTTGGGCAGAGGCAGTGGGATCTGGACCTGGAACATCGTCCGGCTGACGTTTCTGTGGCAAACGGGAATATTAGGATTAGATGAGAGCGGAACGTGACTCAATGGTTTTACATTCCTTCCGATTCTCTATTAAAACGTCCCAAGATGAAATAAATACCACAAGTTGACAGTGACAGTCTTTTGCAAATTAGGAGACGTAAAGACTTGATTATTTAGTTTATTGCCATTTCAGCTTCAGAGGCAATTTCATGGCATGTACAATTTTAAATTATGTAAAAGAAAATAAAATAAAATAAAAAAAGCATACAAGACGTAAAGATATGCAACACTTAAGGGTTGCAACACCAGGGACTGTGGGTTTGAAATACAGAAACGTTTATCTAGTCTTAGCATAGTTTAAAAACAAGTCCGTAGTTCAAATGTTTAACAGTAATTCAAAGAATATTACTTTTGAATATATATTTTAAAAATGTGCTGTGAATTCAGTTTGCTAAACACAGTTATGATATTTAGCCATTAGATCGGTTCACTGTCAATTTCATTCATTCATTCATTTCTTACACCAAACAAAATGCCATACAGTAAGTCACCCAAGCGTCATAAATGCGATAAAGTGCATTCATTTGTCATTAAATTTATTTTCTTGTTTTTCGTAGACTTAAAACAACTGCCTGCTCTGTATTCACAATATTGTATATATTGGTCTTCGGTCTAAACGTTTGTCAAACGAGCAGAAAGGCGATTAAAACTCACCGTATAAACTGTCGCGGAGCTTCGCGCAAGGACCAGACCGCGTAAAAGTGGATCTTGCCCATTCTTGTGTTAAGATTTAATGTACACGTTTCGGTTCTGGTTCGGTGAGAGCTCCCGAGGTTCCCCCGTTTGCGGCCTGCAAAAGCAGCGAGTTCGGTTAACTGGCTGCCGCATTTATCACCTCCGGTTCCGGGGCGTCATTGTCAATTAACGGCCGGGCGAAGTGTTCGAAGAAGAGAGAAGGCCTTGAAAATAAAAAGCAAAAGAACGAAATTTACTGACAGCATCTTACAATATTTATTTCAAAAGTAACATGCTGTCATTTCGCCTTTATACTGGATTGTATTAATACATTTAAATGATTTCCCATGGCTTAAAGGTAACCAATGTTTATGAGTTCTATTCACAAATTTAGTATAAAACAAATTTTGGATTTTAGATTTGAATGTGGCTCTTTGTTTTAATTTCAGTGTCATAATTTCTGAAAGATAGATACATCTCTGTTAATAATGTATGCAAAACCATAGCCTCTTACATCAATTTGTGAAATTTTATCACATATTTTTTTCATGCCGGTCGTTTTTTTGTTTCGTTGCTATCAGTTCTCCATGGCAAATACAGAATGAATAATTATATTAAATTGAGAGAAATATAATTTTAAAAAATGATTAAAAAATTGTGACCAAATTCAAGCAGACTAGTACAACATGTCCCAATTCTCTATTAACATTTTGTAAACTTAGAGCGGCTTAATAACCAAAGAATAGAGCTTTATTAACTTAAACTTAAAAACTAAATGTGATCCTCTCAAAATGTTGGTCTCTTGATCTCAATCAATTGATCATAAGAAAATTGAGGGAAAAAGACCCAAGGGGATTTGAATTGAACGTTTATTGTGACAACAAACAGCAAAAAGAATAAAAGTGCCAAAGAAGAATGACAAACACATTACAGTAACGTAACGTAAAACACACACTGAACAGGCATAAAAGCACGTCGGCATAATAAGGTATTTCAGCAGCACAAATGCAAAAGTCGCTCAGGACATGCAAATAAGTTAAAGTCGAGAAACCAATTCACTGTTAAAACAGGCAAGAATCCACGTCTTTGCATCGTGGTTCGGTTTGCGAAAGACAATGAGGACAAAGTATTGAAAAGACACTCAATACTACACAACAATCTGCACTATGTTTGGCCTGTTGCCAAGGTATGACCAAAAGCACATTGAAATTCAGAAACCCATCTAGATTTGACACGTCTTCAGTGATCCACCAGCACATCATGCCGGTGTCGGCACGGAAACGTCGGATCAGGAAAGAAATCGGCCTGGACGTGGTACAACAAGAAGCCTGGAAATTGACTGGACAAACATCTCAAAGCAGCATCCAAATCAAAATAAAGACAAGAACATTGGGTTTCAACCATCTTCTAGTCGGCTGTGGCTTCCAGATTATGTATGGCTCTGCTGAAAAAGAGTTGAGAAGATTGAATGATGTCAGGACCACCGGACCCATGGAGTAGAATTACCTGAATATACACTGACCTTCTGGGGAAGTGTTTAAAAACATGAGCGGTTTCACACACACACACACAGACACACACACACACACCGTCCCTGATGTCTGCCGCAGTCCCTGATACGTCGTGCCACACGTTTCTTGTGGTGTCAGGCAGTACGTTTAGAAAATATATACGGACCCGTTATACGAAATATACCATCTGGCATGTTAGTTAAGGCTGGGTGATGAATCCATTATTAACCATTTGAATGCCATATTTTTACCATATTACCATAATTTTATTTAAATAAAAATATTTTCAATACTATTTTTCTTTTCAATAAATAGAGCTTTTCACCAATTTGCAGTGTCGAACGTGCAAAAAGCGGGACGGATGGCATGCTCAGTTTTGCATTACTCGCTGCATGATAGCTAGTAAAACGCAACTAGTCTAGAACTGGGTTTGTGTGTCGCTGACGATTATCTTTGTATAATAATAGCTGTTTCATCTGATTCGTTTGTACAAAAGGGCCAAAATGTGTATTTAGGAGCAACTTCAAACATATTGAGATACTGTATATACGACGTAGATATTTATCGATTTAAAAAACTTTTTTTACGCGATACCAAAGTTTAAAATATCGTCGCGCAGAACACAATGCACATATCACGAGCTCGTGGATCCCATTCATTTCACCAAAGCGCTTTGCATATGTGATTTTTGTTTATGATTGTTTTTTTTTCTTCTTTTTTTTGGATAGGGTTTTGAATGGAATGCAAAGCACAAGTCAATAAGAGCAAGAATTGGACGGCGATGTGACGCACAGGGTTTGGTTTGGTCAGGCACTGTAGTAAACCCTGTAGTACAGAGTCTTGTTCCTCCAGAGAGAGTAGGAGTTGTCAAACTTCAGCTGGTACGTGCCCTGGCCAGGGAAGTCGTGAGATCCAGCCTGTACGGCCAGATGACTGTCCTGACGGTACACGGGAAGGATCTCGCCCAGGTTGGAATTGGCAGCTGCTTTGGAGCCCTTCTCCACGTCTCCGGAAACAACCGGTCCTGCTTTGGAAAAGCCAGACAAATGTCACTTAAACGCCGATGATTCGGTTATAAATTAAAATACATTTTCATTTTTCTTCGTTCGTCTAATTTTGTGCTCTTTTTCTGAACTTTTTTTTCCATTTCTGGGTCAAGGGAGACTGCCGATCTCGACTACATGGCAACACACTCTGGATTGGTGGCCTACCAATTACAGAGCAATACACACAGTCACACTCTCGCTCACAATATTCAAGACGCCAAATCTTCTGGGATCTTTTTAAACTGGGATGAAACCAGAGACCCAGAAGAAATCCCATAAAGACCTTTCTTAGATAATAGTATTATGGTTTGCATCTGACTTCATCTGGATCCTAATTGGAGAGGCAGCAATCCACTCTCTCCTCTCTCCTCCACGTAAAGCTTTATCTAAATAAATATTAAACCAAGCCTTTCGCTAAGAACAAAATCATTTAAGTATAATGACTAGAATTATTATTGAATTCACGTCTTTAGATTGTAAAATTGAGAGCACTCCATCCTGCTAAAACACAATTTTACCACAGTGAATGGAAACAAATAAAATGTTATTTACATGTGAATATATTTGTACATTGTGTTGAAACTTTACGTTAGAATTACACATTTTTACAATTTAGATTATAGAATTTCGATTTAAATTCTTAGTTCTATTAGTTAAATCTATTGCAAAATGTAGCAAAAACTAAAATTGTGTGTGTGTGTGTGTGCGTGTAAATGATGAATCAATTTTCAGTGGACATAAGCAGATGAGATTAATGCAGATTATCTGAAGATCCTCACCTTCCATCTCATCCTCTTCATCCTCATCATCACTGGATTCACTAATGTGGACAGTAATGGCCCGGCTAGTGACCGGTGACCAGTCAAAGTAGACGCCGAAGCCAATGTCATATCCGTCTGTAGCAAACTCCCAGCACACGCGTTTGGCCTCGGGAAGCGTGGGCACGTGGACGGTCATGATGTCTCCACGGTAAACCGTCACCATGCTGTCCTTCTCCTGCCTCAGCTTGGCCTTCAGCTCCTTCAGAGACACCGAGGTCCATGTGTTTGCTGGCTTCAGCGGTGGAAGAGCTGGACACACAGAAAGCACGTATTAGCACATAAATATTGACATCATACCATTGAATATTAATATACTCAATAAAACTCCCAATTTTATTTAAAACATTTCTAAAATCATTCATTCATTCATTCATGTTCTGGTCGTGGGGAGCTGGTGGCCAACCATTCGCAGAGCGGGACACACAGACAAACACATTCACACACTCACTCATACCTATGTGGTCAATTTTCCAATTCCAATTAGCCTGAAACGCATGTTTTTTTAGACTGTGGGGGAAACCCACGGGGAGAACATGCAAACTCCACACAGGCCTCAAACTCACACCTCCAGTGTCAAACGGAACCATCTTGCTGTGAGGCGGCAGCGCTAACCACTAATGCAGCTTTGGGGCTTTTGGAAAAAAAAAAAAAAAACTGCATTTAAATGACTCATGAACATGCCAAAAAAAACAAACAGTTATTGAATAGTGTACATCACAGCTATTGAACTATAATTATTTTTTTCCAAAAAATAACTACGTTGTATAATCCGGTGTGTCCCATGTATGAACTAGACCTTTATGGATGGTGTAACGTACATAAAAGTCTAGTTCATACATGGCCCATAGTCCAAGTCTATGTCCATGGACCACATAATCCATAGTCCAAAATATATGGAATACTAATTAAGTGGTATAAGATGTGGCTTATTTTTTAGGCTAATTTTGGAACATCTGTTCATTCACTTTCTTAACTGCTTTTCCATTTCTAGGGACCAGAAGCCAATCCCAGTAACTCTGGACCTGAAGGGGCGGGGACACACCCCCAAGACTGGTGGCCAACCAATCACAGACCGGTACCTACTCACTGTCATAAATTGATCATTTTCCAAACTTCTTCAGATGTGGGAAGAAACGAGAAACCCAGAGGAAACCTACGCAAGCACGGGGAAAACAAGCAAACTACACAAAAAGGCCTCAAACTTGAGTTGAATGCAGTGATTCTACTACAAAACCACCGTGCCACCTCATCCTGGAGTGAAGATTTTTCTTATACAGTAAATGTATAATTCTAAGCGATGACAAACTGTACTATAACCCACAATGCCTTTAGGAAGCCCCGCCCGGAGCATCTGTCACTTCAGAAAAAACAATGACACGACCGGCAGCATTTGCATGAAAGTGATCGAGTGCTACAAACAGCAAATCGACTGCCTTTTCTCTTCTTTTTTCCCCCCTGACAGCCTTGATTCTTCAGGGACAATGATGAAAGATGATGAGAAGGTTTCCTGAGCTGAACTGAAGTGGTTCGCACCTTTTTTCTCCTCGGGGTTGGAGACGCTGTTCTCCTGTGGATCATCTGCTCCTGGCTTCCCGAGAGACGCTTCCTATTGACAACAAAACAATACACACACGTCGCCAAAGCACAACCCCGACTCTCTCTCGCTCGCTCACTCTCTCTCTCTCCTTTCCTTGTTTGTTTCTTTATTTGCGCTCACTTGCTAAAACCGATACATTTCTCTCACTCTCTTCTTGTTTCTCAGTCTATCCTTCTCTTTCCTGTTTCTGTCTCTCTCTACTTTTGTCCGTTTGTCTTTCTTCTGCTCTCTTTCTATCTCTCTAAAAGGTTAAATTCGCCAGTTTTGGTCTCTCTCTAATTGCATCCTTCTTTTTGTTTTTCTCTTTCTGTGTTTCTCTTTCTTTCTGCCCGTCTCTCTCTGCCACCCTCTTTCTCTTTGTCCTTCTGTCACTCTCACCCTCTCTCTTTCTCTATCTGTCTCTTTCTCTCTCGCCCTCTCTTTCTCTCTGTCCTTCTGTCTCTCGCCCTCTCTTTCTCTCTCTCTCTCTCTCTCTCTCTCTCTCCTCCTTCTCTCTCTCTCTGCCTCTTCTCTTTGTCTTCTCGTCACTCTCCTCTATCTCTTCTTTATGTCTCTCGTCTCTCCTAAATTCTTTCTCTGCTCTTTCTGTCTCTCTGCCCTCTCTCTCTCCCTCTCTCTCCTTCTCTCTCTCTTCTCTCTTTCCTTCTTTCTTTTCCTCTCTCTTCTCTCTCCTCTCTCTCTCTCTCTCTCTCTCTTTGCTGTTCTTCTCCTACTATCTCGTCTCTCTCTCTCTCCCTCTCTTTCGTCTCCTTTTCTTCCACTCTCTCTCTGCTCTCTCTCTCTCTCTCCTCTCTCTCTCAGTTGGTCTCTGTGTCTCTCACACTCTTTCTAATGTTTTACGCTCTAACACACACACACACACACACACACACACACACACACACACACACACACCACACACACACACACACAATATAAAAGCTGCCCAAAGAGAGTTTGACACTCACTCAGAAGAATCTTGTTATTGCTGTTGTCATCCATGTTGGAGTGATTGTCTGCCCGGATGTCAGCCCGAGACAGGTCTGTGCTCTGGAGTCTTTTGGAGAAAAGCGACCCGGTCAGTGTTTGTGAAGGGTGGATGTCACGCACTCACCTTTAGAAGGGTTTGCTTCACAGCTCTTAGACGTTATCCCAGGGAAAGAGGAAAACCGAGAGGGAGGAAAGTCTGGACTCGAGCTCGAGGTCTCTGGCTTCTCCATCTCTACACAAACACAAACACTCCACATCAGTCCAGCAGCATCACTGAGCGTGATGAGCATCACACAGCAGCTCTCACCGGACTCACTCACACTGTCCGCCGACACTCTTCATCAGCAGCTGCGAGGATCACACACACACACCACCACAACGCGCGCGCCCACACACGCGCCACACACGCACACACACCACACAACACACACACCACACACACACACACACACACACACACACACACACAAATGGGAGTTAAACTCGATTCGAGAATCCAGCACGCAACTGTTGTGACACGTCGACTTAAAAACAGGGAAATGTTCCGTCAGACCATCAATCTCGGCAGAGGAAACAGATCGAGAAGATTTGCATTTACAGACAAACCGTGTCGAGGCAGCACATCGGTGACGTGGCGTTATATAAGGCGAGCAGACGAACCTCTGGCAAACGTGCGGCGGTCAGACGCTCAACAGCTACTTGAAAAAATAACGTTTAACGCCCAGGAACTGGAAGTCTAATCATTTGTAAATACGCTGTGTGACGTCAGACTCAAGTCCTCTCTGAATGGCTGCCTGTCACGAGCGACATAATAAAAGTCCTTGTATACTTGAACAGTCATTTATTCATATATCTTTATTAATATAAAAAGTTCTTATATACGTGTATATTTATGAAAATATAATTTCATCCTGAAAACCTCTCTAAAGATAATTTTAAAGCAACAAAAAGAAGGCAAATCATTATTATGTAATTTAAATACAGTATTGGGATTTAATTATGTGATTTTTTTTTTCTCGAAACTACTAAGACAAATACTGACGAATCATTGCACAATCCACTTAAATTTCAATCAATCAATTCACTCATTTTATTACTGTTGATCGATTTACTTTTTGTCATAATGATGTATTGCAATAAAATATGACTTCGTATTTGTGTCAGTCACACGACTGACACCACCATTGATTGCGTGTTAATATTTACTTTGAGTTTACTGTAAAACTTTAAAGCAATGTGGATTAGATGGCACTTTTCTTATTCTGGGACTTTCATATTTGTTCTCGTATGTTTGAAAGCAGTGGACGGATCATTTACTCCGATAGCAAACAAAGACACCTTTAGCTGATGGATCTCAGGAGAGATGTTTGAGCTGGAACACGTTCCTCCTGAGTGTAATTTACTCTTATTTTAGTCGACACCTTCTCATACACTGAACTCTGGCACAGCCATTTCCTTACCGAGACGTGGACGGTTACAATCATGACCTTTTCTCTAAAAACACACTCAAATTTTTCTTTTGCCTGACTTGATAATCTGCCAAACTATGGACTAGCTCCCTGTGATCCCGCAATGGAACATTCAGAAAATGGATGGAAGTCTAGCTGTCCGTTTTTCACTTTCTGTCATATTGCTAATGTGTGCTTAAGTAGACTATTTTCAACCATCTTTACTATAAACAACGTTTTAAATTCCAGTCTCAACACAACCTTATTAAACCCAAAAACGTTTAATGGCACATGCTCAATGCAAATTTTATTCATTGCACGTTTATAAAAATAAAATACAAAATAATTACGACAGAGCACAAATAAAACAAGAAAAAAAAAACACTGTACAAAGCATTTATGATAAAAAAAAAAATATTTAAACCAATCATTACAAGAATGTACAACATACCGCAAAAAATACGTTTTGAAAATTGATGAGTAAAAAAAAAATCCCATTTTGTTTTTATGTCCCGAACAGTAATACTTGAGGTTCTGAGATACTCACCAAAACTGAAGCACAAACTCACTTCAACAGATAGACAAACGTTAAATTATTAGATTAAAAAACAGTTAAACAAATAAAGCAAATAAATGGTGTGTCTGTAAACAGTCGGCAATGAATTTGGTTGGAGCTTTGACTAGTTAAAAAAAAAACACAGCAAGACAACCAAGGCATACATTATGGGAAGCTTGAAAGAAGTGCTATCATGTTTAATTATTTGACAAAAGAATGGCGGGCTAAGGAGGGATTTAGAACTATTTCGGATCATTTGGGATATAGATGGTGTTGGTTCTGAAGCACTTAGTATCACTTTGCATTGTTCGGGTTTGAGAGGAAGATGCTGCCATTCTGGATCATTCAGAACAGGGATGGTGTTAATAGTGGAGTATTTCCAAACAATTTGGTTTTTTTTGGGAGAAGGACCGTGTGTATGAAATTCACATCAATTTCAGAAACATTTCGGAGCGGGATTTCAGGAGAATGTTGGGACTTTAAAAATTGCTTGGGATGTGGGAGGATCGGAGAGGGACCCGCTTTTTTGTTATTTAGTTGATATGACGAAATATATAGAAATATAAATCAGAAATTCCAAGAGCATTGAGTGTAAAAGCCAATCTGAACATCAAGCCTCGGTTTGAAGGCTGATTGGTCGTGTCAGACTCCAAACATATTTGTTAAATCTCCGCAGCTCATGCAAAGCATCTCTCTGCTACGTCTATTACAGCCATCGACAGGAGAAAAGAAAGCTGTGCAGTTTCATTACTCAGCAGCAAGTATGGTAGACTTATACGATGTACAAAAATTACTTGTATAAGTGTAAGTTACTAATTGCAAATTTTAATTGTTTTGGACGCATTCACTGGCACAGGATTGTTAACAAAAAGTACGTGCTTAGTAAAAGTGATTAAAAAAATAAAAAAATAAAGTGATAAAAAAAAAAAAAAATTTTTGTCTGGAAGTTACTGAATGTTTGACTGATACTAAGAGGTTTTTAAGTCGAGGCTTTGCAATCATTTGCAAAACAAAATTGTCATGCTCAGTCGAAACCTACAGACTTCTGGTATTTCAACTCGATTTTCCTAATAGACGTAGGCAAATTTAAAAAGGTGAGCTACAATAGCAATATAAAGCACATATCTTTTAGAAAATGTCTCCAAAAGTGTGCACAATGAGTGTTTGGAGTTTAGCTAAAACAAAAATGACGTCTTGCAAAGTTCGAAGATTCAAAAGCACATTCACTTGAATTTTCATTTTGTCTGATAAACTGAGTTGTTTAGAGTTGAATATCCTGCAAAATGTTCTCCAGCATTACCAGCTTATTCTATTATCCACATTCACAAAGCAATGCCGATAAATTGCCGGTGCATTTTCGGAACGACTTAACCGGTAACGACTGTTCAGACAAGCACTGCCATTCCGGCATTTTACCGGTAAAACACCATTCACTTGAAATATGGGTATTTTCGGTGACATTATTAACTGGTGACACATTTTAAACAGCTGCACCTGTGAACACACATCCCTCATTAGAATGTTCTGATTGGCTCAGAGCGGCCCTTTACGTCAATGCGTACTGAACTTCTGCGTGCGTATTCCGGCCACCAATTTACCCGACTTTTTCATTCACATCGACTGCCGTGGTATTAAAGGCATGATTTGCCACTGCACTGAATGATTTTGAAGAACGGGTCAGTGCAAATAACAAAAAAAGTGGTAAAATACAACCGTGGCAAACACAATCCATCTTTATAAAAGCTCTTGAATGCATAAGATACATTATGAGTTCAAGTTCAAGTTCATTTGTATAGCGCTTTTCTTAGTCCGAGACCAACGCAAAGACGCTAAAGACCAACGCAAAGACGCTAAAGACCAACGCAAAGACGCTAAAAATTATGAACAAATAAAGATCCAGACAGAATCGTACGTAATCTCCCTCTCCTGGTTTCTCAGTGCTTTAGTTGTGGCCCAGTGGTCAGTTTTGGTTGCAGGTCCGAATCCCAAAATAGCGAGCGTGATAGACTCCTACAGCTTCACTGTTTGATCTCTCCATTGTGTAGCTAACAAGCGTTAACACTTAAAAAAGCAGTGGTCGTTGTAATGATGCAACATCCTGACTAGCTTCTCAACAGACAGGAACAGATTCACCTACAGGCCACGCTAAACCATCTAGTCAACTTGCCTGAGCGCCCGACCTCCCAAACGCCACCTTGTTTACTATATGTGCCTTTCTCTCACAGCGTCCATTCTGTGTTTGGAGATGGGAGCAGCGCAGAGATGGGGAACCCGAGCCGGGACGATCCAGACGGGACGGCGAGGAGGAGCTGCGCTGCTGGAACTTTCTCTGGGCTCTGGGAGAGGAGCGCGTGTGTTGTCGGGAGTCGCGGGGTGACCGGACCAACTGGGCCAGACAGGTCATCAGCTCTGAATCTCCACTGCTGCTGGTGCAAATCCTGTACTGCCGTAGCCTAGAAGAGAACAGGTTAGAGAATAGTATCACACATTATAGAGTTACAATTACATCACATACTATGCCTATGACAGAATTACACGTTTAAATAGTTTATTTTTGTACTTCATTTCAGGGGCAAAACTTTAAATAATTTGGTTTTATTTAATTAAATGTTGAATTAAACGGACAGTTTAGAAGCTGACTTTAATGATTGGAATTCAAAGGAAAACAAACAGAACAGGCATTGGTTTTTGTGTACAACAATATTGACTTTTATACTGACAGGGAAAAAGCCAACAGCTGCGGTGATGCCATCAGTCCTGCTGCTTCTTCTAGTCAACACCAGGAGGAGCCGAGGAGCAGGATTGGGACGATAGATGGCAGATAGAACCACGTGAACTATTTCCCTCCACTACACTAGGAGTCAGTAGTGTTCTCCTTGTCCACATTTCTCCACATCAGATTTCAATTTAACAAGGTAGTACGTCACAAGTACGACGTAAATATAAAACGTGTTAAATGTTCTATTAAACACTATTAGCCATCTCATTTAGCAAGGCAACACATTTACCTTCTATCAAAGCAAGAGCGATGCTGAGGTTTGCCTGGAGGTGGTCGAGGCTGAAAAGGCTCGGCGATGATTTCTTGACTGGATGTGGGAGTAATCGGACGTGGAATTTTGCTCTTTTGTAAAAGCAGACTGGAGGAACAAGACAGTGACGGAGCGTCAGAGCACAGAAGGGATTCTCCGTCCAGCGAGCGCTCAGAAGAGGCAGAGGAAACCTGGTCTCGCTGCATGGCAGCAATGAAGCATCGCCTCTCGGAGGAGAATAAGGGAGAACCAGATGGAGAAACAGCCAGTGGACACCTCTTCTGAAGTAACTGCTCTCTAGCAGAGGCCGGTGGTGGCTCCAGAAGACTCGATTGTTCTAGAACTGGGATCCGACTAGGCCGACAACTGCCATCTTGTTTCGAAATCGAGGCTGGAGAAGATGGGGTTGGACTGGTTTTTCTGGGAGGTGTCGCTTCGTTTCCATTGTCCTGGGGGTTGCGTTTGGCTTCTGGAAAGAAGTTTTGGTCTTGTAGTTTTGCAGGAAGATCAGTAATATTTCGTTTGGAATCTGAAGGAGTTAGATGGCCGTTCACTAGTACTGGACTGCTGGGAGAAGGTGTCCGTGGAGATAGAACTTGGCTAAAATGGGTTCCATTTGTTAAAGAATCCTGCTCAACATTAGTGGGACTCTGGCTGATGTCAATGATGTGGTCTTGTGGGGGTTTCACACTGGTCCCGCTCTCCATTAAAGGCGATTGGCAGGACAGAACCGAAGGCCGCTGAGCAGTCAGCTAAAAGAAACACAAATCAAACAAATAAAATAAGCAAAATATAGCATCAGCTATTTCATTTTATAACTAAAATATTTTACTAATTAAAAACCGATTCACACCAGGATGAACTTCATTTTAGTTTTACTTCAAGCCAGGGCCAACGTCAGCTGCCACAACTGCCAGACAGAAAAGTGACATTTATTGGGGTTGTTTTTTTGTTCTTGACCTTGCATAAAAAATGCTGACCTACCAACAAAAGCAACATTTTTGCTGAGGCCGACAACAAAACGAATGTCTCTAGAAAAGAATTGCTTCAGTGCGAACACAAATAAAAATGCTTGATGTTCATTCTGGTGTGAAAATAAATAAAAAAGTGCGCACACACACACACACACACACACACACAGAAATAAAGCATTCCTCACATATAAACCAATGAAATGAATAAAATCGCACAATCATATTATAAAACAAACTAAAAAACCCTACAAAAAAAAAACCTAAATACGTCACAGTTATAAAACAAAAATCTAGAAAACCAAAAAAAGTCAAATCCTATTGAATTAGTTTTGACAAGACACTATGTAACGTCTGTGTGTGTGTGTGTGCGTGTGTGTGTGTGTGTGTGTGTGTGTGTGTGTAGCTACAATTATGCCTTGATATTATTCCTTATAAAAACACACTGTTCACCAAAATACATTCTTGCATAACAAAAAAACACTATTAATGCAGTGGCCAATGAGAAACAGCACACAAAGCCAGTAAAGCACATATAAAAGACATGAAAATAAGCATGAAGAGCGAGTGTGTGGAACCGTGAAGACATGAAAGCGGTTTCCTATTCACCTGCTGAAGCTGAGCACGAGTGATTCGAATGACTGAGGGGAACCTGCACATGGCCGCTGTTGTGGGAATAGTGGGAAGTTTTCTGCGTCCAGTAGAACAGACAACGTGCATCTGGGAAGGTTGTGGCAATGAGGTGTGGGGCTGCTGGTCTACAGACAGTTGAGCTTGCGGGCTGGAAGTCCTCGCCATTGGCTCCTCGGGCTGGGACGCAGGGGAGGTGGGAAGCTAAAGAGGGTAAGTGAGGGAAAAGCGGAATGAAGATGGATCAGTGAGGAAGACCGAGCAAGTCAAATGACGTGAAAGGGTTGTGACAATAAAACGATAAGATGATACTGACACATTTGCAGGGAAATTAAAAAGCAGATGAGATTACCGTAGTTCGCAGGTGAAAAGTCCTGAAACAGTAATTTTATTTTTCACAGAACTGGTTCTGTAAAACCACAGTAATATAACAGCAACTCTGCTTCTAGCATCTTACTGTAAATTTGAAGAAAAAAAAAAAATCTATCATCTTACTGTAAATAAGATACAGTAATATACTGTATTCACTAATACAGTAATAAGCTGTACCATGATTTCACAGCATCTTACCATAAATTAAAAATATACAGAAATATACCGTATTTCTCTAATAATGCTGTATATATGTATATTTTGTTATTGTTATTTTAATTATTTGCTGAACAATAATTTCACTGGATTGTCATTGTCATTTTACAGTGTAAAAAACTTTAAAGCAAACTATATAGCTACATTTGAAAAACTATAATTTTGGTGGCCACAGTTACCTGCGTCAAAGCCCCTTCTGCCATTGCTTCCCCAGGACTTGTTGGGGTAACAGAAGGTCCAGCAGCAGGGGCTACACTCAGTTCCAATCGCTCCATCCCTCCTTTAATTAGGCTGAAAGACGACTCTTTATCCGGGGATTCATCCATTGGCTGCAAAACCTGTGGCTCCTCCTCCTCATCAGATGGAATACTAATGAGTTTGTCCTCCTGAGCAGGGCTTCTTCCCGCTGCCTCTTTGAAATCCTGCAGGTCAGAGCTCTTCTCTACAACCACCCAGTCATGTAACTCCACATCCTGTAGGCCGCAACTTAGGTTTAAAGCAACAAAGCCACTATTGGCGCCATTGCCCTGCTCAGGTGTTTGGGGTGAACCACCACGTGATCGGATCTCCTCGTCTATCTTCCAAGCACAGTCAGGGTGAACACCATTCAACATTTCCAGACAAGGGACGCCATCAGCTTCCTGCTTCTGAAGTCGTTGTGGTGCTTTAGAAGAACTGCTTGGAGAAGTCCCAAAGGTCACTTTTAACGAAACAACTGCAGGTACTAGAGAACGTATAATTGGATACTCACCAGGCCTCCACAAAGCGTTCAGTGTTGGGTTTCGGCTCCAAAGTTAGTATCTTTTCAAGCTCAAAGCTGTGAAGGTTGCGCAGTTTCCTCAGAAGTGGAGTGTCTCTGTCAGCAGGCGCAACCTCAGATTTGACTTGCATGGGTGAACCGATGCTAGGCCGAGCATGGGAGCTCTGATTCTCCTGCTTACTGTGATCCTCATCTGTACCCACCTAGGTAGACGACAGAACATCCTCCATTAACAACCAAGACGCCTCTGGTTGGCGTGGCACTTTTCATGCTCGGGTACCTTCCAGACGGTAGGATCGGTTCGATTGCGGTTGCGGTCCAGTTCCTCCCAGACGTCTTTTTCCAGAACCCTGAGGGGAAGTTTGGGAGATCCAGGCAGGCAATCCGGTAAAGCGTTGTCACCTTCACTGAGCTGCACGTCCTGTAAAACTGCATCTGTATTCTCCTTCTGATGATCTCCAGCCATTTGAAACGAGCCGTTTGCAATGCTGAAAAAGAACATAGTAGTATGGACCTCTTATTCACCCATAAATGACGTCGAGATCATTTTGTGCGATTCATCCAAGGCTACATATTAGTCACATTACATGGATGCATTGAGCAGGCAAGACTTACGTTGCTTCAGTTACAACAGTTTCCAGATTTGTACAGATAATTTCATACTTTCCCTGGGAATTGAACCCATGATCTGGTGTTCCTGCTTTCGGCTACTCTGCTTTGACTCGTCTCCTTAAATCAAATGTCACAAAACCTCTTTGCTTTACAATCCAATAATTATTCAGCATTTCCACACTGTATTTTCAGTTCTGTGTATGGGAATTTGTTATGCACATCAGATATACCTTAATGCCTCTAAAGTGGCTCTATCGCTCTGAAGATTTTCAGTAGAAGATCAAAAACTACACATTTACATCTTCATTCTTGCAATCACACTCAAATCTGCCGTTGTGCGCCCTAGATGCTCGGACGACGCTTGGTATCTTTAACAGACCAGATCAGAAATTACACAAGCTTTTTTGTGTAGCCCAAAAAGAGCAAAAATTCCACCATCACCAGTCAGACATTTTGAAAGTTTGGACTACTTGTAGTTTGGACCTGACGAGGCATATCAGTTCAGATTTTACTCAACATTTCACGACACATCAAAGAACCAATGTTTTAAAGCAAGACAAGTGTCGCTCTTGGTGTTACGTCAAATCTAAAATGTCAGCAGTCTAAAAAAGAATCCTCTCTAAAGTGAAAAGAAAAAGCAAACAAATCAGAATGTAAACAAACGTAAACACATTTTCCAACTATAGAAATCATAACTATCTAACAAATCAGAAATCATAAGCTAAAATAAGTGTGAAGTCATTGAATAACATGTGAAGTCATTGAATCGCACAGCTCATTAAAGTGGCAGGGAAACTTTTTAAGGTACATGACTTGTGCAACAAAAAGATACATTACTAATCTTGAAAATCTTACGAAAAGATAAACATTCATAAAATAACATTTAACGGAACACAAAAAAGTTTGCTGGCATAGATTGTGTAGTCTTTTAAAGTGAGTGAGTGACTGTGTGTGTGTGTGTGTGTGTGTGTGTGTGTGTGTGTGCGTGTGTGTGTGTGCGTGTGACTGTTTCATGTGTTTTGAGTGTGTTTTTGTGTGAGAGAGATTGTGAGATTGCATGTTAGGTTTATTTGTGTATAAAAGGTAAAACAGGAATTGGTACAGAATACAAAAGAGACATGCAAAGTGGAGTTTAAAGCAATGGCGTACCCCATCTGCGCTGGCGTGAAGCGCGTGTGAAGCTGTGGTGTGGTTGGAGTGTTGGTGATTGTCACTGGATTATCTGAACTCATCCTTTCCCAGTCATACGAATCATTTTCCACTACGTTGTAGGTGATCATGCTGTTCTCAAAAACGTTCCTCAAGAGCTGAAGGGGAGAAAAAAAAAATCAAATGACATCCGTGAAAGCATAAAGTCAACGAAGCATTAAACCATCACCTGATAATCTGGTTTGGTAAAATAATCCAGATTGTTAATGTGGTCAAGAAAGACGCTGAAGTCTGGAGGGAGATGCTTCAACATGAGGCGATGTTCATATGTTTCTTTTAACTTCCCCACTTGCTCCTATATAACAAACACAAACATTGCTACACATTCCCACTGGATGAAGATGTAGTTGCTGTTAGATCCTGCTCATCACCTTCTCTTTTATCTTCCTCCAGGGTAACTGCCCAACTAAGAACTCCACCAGCATGTAGAAGAGAGACCACAAGTCATCATGTCTTCCCATCTCCTAACAGGACACGCACAAAAGATGTCAGATCATTCCAAAATATTCCCATTATGTAACACATAGCAAAACATGTTCACTGAACAAGTGCTACTATGGGTGTTGTGCCATTTAATATACAATAAATATATGTGTATTATTTTTTAATGTATGTGTACGTTCCGTAACAAAAAAATAACATAAACAATTTACATTTTCTGTCACATTGTGTATAAACAAGTTTGAGAATTGTCCACTAAGAATTTACTACAAAAAAAAAAAAGGAAAACCATGTGATCTTTGTGTGGCCATCCAATCAGAGAGGAGCACACTGTTGGGATTTCCTGGCTTTTTGGAATAGCTGACAGGTGTCAAGTGGTCTACTAATTACAGAGTCTGATGAGGTGGAAAGTGCCCCCTAGTGGCAGAAAACTTCTACAAAAATACTGACAGACACAAATATTCACCCTCTCACTTACACTACTGGTAATTTTCTGACTCCAATTCTCCAGAACACGTGTTTTTTAACTGTGAGAAGAAACTGGAGACCCCGGGGGCATGGCAAGGACATGCAAATTCAACACAAAAAGGCCCAAACCACGACCTTTCCGTTAGTAAACAGCACCAACCAATGCTCAACCCTTCCACTCGTTATGTGTTACCAACAAAAACAATTCATCACACAACATACACTCTGTCATTTTACATTTTTATATTGCAAAATATCTTCTTCTAACCGAAACATCCAAATATGCGCTTAAAATTAAGATGTTTTACATGTAGTGGATTTTGCGCTTTTCTTCGTGTCAAATACAGAAATATTTGCTAATTTCTATGAACTCAATGTTCAAATGACACAGTGTATGTTTGTGGACGTGTGTGTTTGTTGTCACATGTTGCATCTGCTGCAACTAGTGAAAGTCTGAATTGTTTTTCATCGTCACTGTCACCTTTGTCTTACGCACTGAACAAAGTCTTGTAAATTATGTACAATATGAATAAAACACCTGCCATTGACGATATCAAAACCGCTCAACAGAAAAACTAGCTTTCTACATGACCAGGTATTTGTGCGCATACATATGTATCTGTAAGCTTTTGTCTAACTAGGGACGGTAAAGTAAAATAGGATTGTATATTTGATGTCACTTGTGGCCTGATGTTTAAGCAGTTGACGTGGTGGAAGGTTTTACTAAACAAAGTGGAATGTGGTGGACACCAACCTTGTTCTTGTGGGCATTGACTGAAGCGTATCGCACGGTTCCTCTGAACCCTGCAACTGGACGAGGCTGCAGAAAAGAAAAAGTCGTCAACTTCAGATAAAATAACAGTAGAGAATTAAAAGTAGAAGGCAATGCCAGAAACTGACCGGTCTGACTTCTTGGCAGGAGTTGGTGTATTGACGTGCCAATCCGAAATCTAGCATATAGCAAGTCCGACATGTACTGGGGAATCGTCCCATGGCAAAGTTGGACTAAAACAAGAATCATCAATCGATTTGTAGTTGCAAAATAAGTCTTGTTTGGTTCTCTACCAGCTTGACTTACAGGTTTGATGTCCCGGTGCAAAAATCCCACCGAGTGTATACTTTCAATGGCCTCCAGTATTTGTAAACCCAGCCTGAGTGTGGTACTGACTGTGAATGTGCCTCGGTTCATGCTCCTCCTCAGGTCGGCTAAATTACGACCCTGGAGAAAGAGAGAGAGAAAAAAAAGTATATGATTCATGAACGTGTTTAAGAAAAGACACAAAAGATGAACAAGAGCAGGAGAACACTGAACAAGTGTTGTTTCATTGACACAGAAATAAACCGATAACAACAGATCATCTAATCTGTTAATCTAATCTAGGCTCACCTGAAGCTCCATCACAATGTAATTGAAACGATCACTGCGACCACATCCAACAAACTGACACACGTGGTTTTTCCCTGGAAGAGAAAAGCAACAGTTAGGAATTCATCACACTCATTGTTGACGTGTCGAAAAAAAATAGGATTGGATTTCTGAACAATTAAACCGCTACTCGCTACGCCACCGTGCTCCACTACATCCAAGACACTGTTCCAGTGATCAAACCCAAGTTTATAGCGCACTAAATAAAATGCCGCTAAAAAAGATCAAATTATATCTTTACAGGGTGACCAACCAAGCAACAGAAGGTCAAGTCCAGAGACGAGGATTTATTTAGAACCTCAGTTCTGCTTTGGGATTAGTTTAGAACTCCAAACCAGGCCAGCACACGAACACCTGAACATTCCCTTTCAGACGCAAAGCTCCGGAACACAATAATCTTATTCAAGAAAAGAGTTCTATAAAGGTTTATATAGATAGATAGACAAAAGACAATAGATCTGTCACAAATGAAATGTGTGAATTCTGTTTTCCTTGGTTATGTTGTGGACCTGTTTGAGGTTCTTCTTGTGCTTGCATAGGTTTCCTCTGGGTTTCCGGTTAGTCCAAAAACTTGTTCCGAACTATCAGTCTGTGAGTGTGTGTGTGCGTGTGTGTGTGAGCGGAGCAACAGGTACTCGTTTGCACGGCAGATCTTTTTGACGCACAGGTATGACGTAATAGTGCAAAAAGAAAGCCTGCATGTCCTGTTTCCTGAAAGATTAAAATATCTGCACAATGTCATGAGTAAAATATTTTCTATCTTGGTAGACCCAAGGGCCAAATATTTTCTTATGAGTAAATGCAGTATGTATCTTTGAGTTATTGAAATTGCAATTACAATTCATACAATTGAGTTATTTCCTAATTCATTTTCATGTCGATCCCAAAGTTCAAGTTTGAGTTTTTTAGAAAGAGCTTTTCACGGTTGCAGCCATACGAAATAAACAGAACAAATTCTATAATGCAACGACACTGAATGCAAAAGAAGGAATGGCTGCGGTCTGTAAGGCGTTATGATGCTGCACAACTTGCCTTGAAGTTTCTTTAACACCGCCACCTCAATCTTGACAACCTGTTTCGGTTGCTGGGTAGATTCTGCTTTCAAAGCCACGCTGGTTCGAGTCCGCAAATCCATAGCATCGTAGACTTCACCAAAGCCGCCACCACCAATTTTTTTCAGCTGAAGTGAAAAAAGTGAAAAGAACATCCATTTTTTTTAAATAATATAATAGGTATTTAATTCAAATAGTTTATTAAAAATTGCCTACAATCAAAAAAGAAACATGCATCAGTGGGATTTGACATATGACATAATATGTAATATGCACACGAGGAACTGTCTTATTTACGTCTCATATTAACAAAATGATTGACATGTTATAAAAATATTGTATAGTCTCTTTCTACCTCTTTAATTTAACTTTATATAGTTCTACATCACGTGACTTACATATGGTCCAGTTGTTCCTTGAAAATGGAAACGTTATTAAACTTGCGTCATGACTAATATCCATGACGACACAACAGACATACATGTTAAACCAAGAGCCCAAAATGCATATACTGTACCTAAATATACGATGAAACCAAATCACAATTGACCTTTTCTGAAATAATTTTAGTAGACATAACTTACGTACATTGTCACATCACACTGTAATACAGCAAAGAAATCTAATTGAGTTAATGTCTTCGAAAACTCCCCAGACACCAACTCTTCATCGTCCCCTTGACCTCTTCAGGCCTTTCAAATCATTTCCCTTTTTTTCCTCTTCACAGATCTGCTTTCCCTGGAGCTTTGACATGGTTGAATCAGCAGCAGGCTCACATGAATGCTGTGCTATAGGAAGCAGCCAGTGACAGTCACAAACCAGTGAACAGCCTGAAGAATAACTCACTACCTCCTGCTGCGTCTCCCACTACACTATATTACTGAGCAAATAAAATAAACCTCCTGGAGGAGAAATGCAGATTATCATCTTTGCGGCCTTTAAACTGAAGTGGATTAGTGTTGGCTTCTGATATCAGTTTTCACATCAAATTTTAATCTTATCGGTAGATAAGCACATTTCAACTGAAGAAGATAAAAACAATAACTCACATTCAACGAAAAGCTGTGAATTTAGTTTTACACTGAACAACAGTACATTAGAACCCAGAGACTGGCACCAGAGTTCCCCATAGGTGTGTTATTAGACTCTACAATTTGAACTTAAATCTAAACTGGTGACTGGAACTGTGCTTGTGACGGGCAGCGCTACTTGTTCATTTATGGTCTGTGTTCGTTTGTTTATTATGATGTGTGCAGTGCGTTATGGTGATGTTTGTTTATTTATTGTTTGGATTTGTTGTTGCGGTTGTGACGTGAAATTTCCCCGCTGTGGGACTAATAAAGGATTTTTCAATTCAATTCAATTCAATTCTTGTTTTGTTTGTTTTCCTAGCCATTGTTTCCTATTGTTGATCCTTGTGATTGGACAAGGCACTTAAAAGGGAATTGTAATGAACGCAGTAATGTTCTTTAGACAATAACTTACCACTTTCCATCGTTCCCTCACCAGGGCGCCCGTGGACAGGATGTCGACCTGCTCCGGTCCGGAACTCATCCTCTCCGCCTAGATCGGGTATCGAACTTTGCGTTATTGGGACAAGTAATATTGTTTTCCTACAACGCAGTTTAGTGTTTTGCCCTCAGCTAAGTTCACATTTTGCTATTGAAGTTGTCGGGCAGTTTCCAGACATCGTTTGGTCCTTATGATGATGCCACGTTTCTTCTTTTGATCTGTAACCTACTGTAATGGCCTGGCGAACCTCTCGAGCTGAGGTACCTGTGATGTATATTGTCTGCGCGGATCGACACACAATATTTCCCCACGCATCACTGTCACACGTCATGATCGTTCCATCATCTCAGGCAGATGTACTACATCATTCAACAGATGTACTACAGCCGTCACTCTGCGCATGTCTCCGCGACTCTCACCTCAAATCCAGATCCTCACAACGCCGGGTGTGGTTAAGGAAGAAACGCGCTTCAAAATCATGTTAAAAACGTCGGATGATGTATCGAAAGTATATATTCATCCATGAGTAAGAACGCGCGCATCGTTTTGTCTGACATGGGCGAAAACGGCAGCGTGCGTGCGTCTATGTTCGTGGTTCCGTCAGCATCTCTCTGCAGGTTCGTGACGTAGGTCTTCGATACGTCTGTTTGTTTACGTGCTCGTTCGCGACGCCACGGTCCGTCGCAACAGCAAGCGCGTGAACTAGCACTATGCGGGTGCTCGTCGAGCGCGTCACCGAGAATAGGGCGACATCTGCTGGTGAAACACAGGAAACCACGTGCTTAATCAAACCGCACACACGTTAGTAATTCTAAATAATTCATATCATTATTTGCTTCAACTCATCTATAATTCAACTATATTCATTATTTATTCTGAAAAAATGGACATCAATATACTTTATTTTCTTATTTGGCATTATAGAAATTTTGTAATTCACTTGCATTGACTTTTGCATTAAAATGTTTGTTTTAGACTTTTTCGTTTGTCTAAATATCATTGCGTCGTATTCACAGTGAGAAATTGTGCATATAACTCCTAACTTAGAAGCCTAACTGTCCATGCACTACAAGTCACATTATTTCCCATATACGTACAATATACAAATATACTTTTTGAGTTACATAAATGTATCGTGGGGTCTTAACAGACAAGTACATTTATTCTTTCCCACTGATATAATTCCTAGAAGAATATCAAGTCAACTCAGATTTTTGTTTATGAGCTTAAATACGGATCATCTTAAAAGTCAATTACTAAATCCTTTCTGATTACACATCTTGTTTGTTCTTGGCTGGGTTAATGGAAAAATCTGTACACTTACTAATAGTGTGTTTAAGTGGAACTTACTGATGGCCTCAATCACAAAGATCCTATCCAAGCTTCTCCCCTCGGTCAATGCAATAGTATGTATATATACACAGTAGTATTCATACGTTTTATGATTTACAAAAATATTTGTATATGCCATAATCTACCATATGTATAAAACATACTTGCATATTGTTATATTAATTATAGACATGGTGACATGATGCTTAATGCCCCATCATCAGTAAACACATTCAGTCATAGTCCCAAATACAAATACAAATACAAAAAAATGGATCCATTCTCTTTATGTACAACACCAGACAAACGGAAAAGCAGACGTGAACAAACAAAATGAGCAGAACCAGATGAATGAAGGAGAACGTTCTTCGTCCACCTCCATCTCTCCAGGAGGAGGCTTCGTCTTTGCTTTCAGCTCCTTGCGGGGCCATTTCAGGTTCCTCCAGCTTGGGCTTGGGTCGGTTTACCACTGGATTGCAAACGTCCTCCAACTCCTCCACGATGACAAGATCAAATCAAACATTAGATTGAATCAAACAATCAATCCTTGTACAACCACAGTAAGCCAGTAGTAGTTCAGTGACAATCATGGTCACGTTCAAAGGAAATAAAATATTTAACCGTCCTAACTACTACAATACTTCTCTTTCGGCTTTTCCCTTTTCAGGGGTCGCCACAGCGAGTCATCCCTTTCCACCTCATTCTATCTTGAGTATCTTCTACTCTGACCCCAGCCAACCTCATGTCCTCTCTTACTACATCCATATATCTCCTCCTTGGTCGTCCTCTTGCCCTCTTCCCTGGCAGCTCCATCTCCAACATCCTTCTACCAATATATTCACTATCCCTCCTCTGCACATGTCCGAACCATCTCAGTCTGGCCTCTCTGACTTTGTTGCTAACACAGGTAACGTGAGCTGTTCCTCTGATGTGCTCGTTCCTTATTCTGTCCAACCTCGTCACTCCTAAGAAGAACCTCAACATCTTCATCTCTGCTGCCTCCATCTCTGCCTCCTGTCTCTTTCTCACTGCCACTGTCTCTAAGCCGTAGAGCATAGCTGCTCTCACCACTGTCTTCTTCACCTTTCCTTTGAGTCTAGCTGACACTCTTCTGTCACACAACACTCCTGACACTCTCCTCCACCCGCTCCATCCTGCCTGCACTCACCTCTTCACCTCTTTTCCACACTCGCCATCACACTGCACTGTTGATCCCAGGTACTTAAACTCCTGCACCTTCTTCACCTCCACCCCCTGTACCTTCACTCCTCCACCCTCTCTCCTCTCGTTTAGACACATGTATTCTGTCTTACTACGACTGACTTTCATGCCTCTTCTTTCCAGAGCAAACCTCCACCTCTCTAGCTCTTCCTCCAGCTGCTCTCTACTCTCGCTGTAAATCACTATGTCAT
Organism: Paedocypris micromegethes; assembly: GCA_028031935.1. Lineage (NCBI taxonomy): Eukaryota > Metazoa > Chordata > Actinopteri > Cypriniformes > Paedocypris > Paedocypris micromegethes. The sequence continues at coordinate 12,776,302 of CM051497.1, forward strand.
CAGCTAACATCATTGTCCAGGGAGATTTCTGTCTGACCTCATCTGTCAACCTGTCCATCAGCACAGCAAACAAAAAGGGACTCACAGCTGATCCTTGGTGTAGTCCCACCTCCACCCTGAACTCTTCTGTCTGGCCTACAGCACATCTCACCATCGTCCTACTCCTCTGGTACATGTCCTGGACTACTCTGACGTACTTCTCTGCCACTCCCGACAGCCTCATACAGTACCACAGCTCCTCCCTCGGCTCCCTGTCGTATGCCTTTTCTAAATCCACAAAGACACAATGCAGCTCCTTCTGACCCTCTCTGTACTTTTCCATCAACATTCTCAAAGCAAAAATGGCATCAGTGGTGCTCGTGCGGGGCAAAAAACCATACTGCTGCTCACAAATCTCTACCTCCATCTGGCTTGGGTGAATGCTTCAAGACAAGCTTCATGTAAATAGCTGCATCTGCACTGACATTCTCAAACGCTTCTGGTACTTCCTTTAATTCATGATGCGGCGAAAGGAAGGTTTATGGTGCAAGCATCTAGAGCACACACTGTGAAGGACACCAACGCTGCATGTCTGAGGTGTGGCAGGTGTTTCTCTGTGGATGCTGGACTGGGAACACGGGGAGGATTGGTGAAGTTGTGAGTAGTGTGGTCACCTCACTTTAAGAATGATGTGTCTGGGACTCCAAATCGAGGTTCGGACAGTGTCGAGATGCATGTTCTCCCAGACTAGTCTTCCTCTCAAAGTCCAAAAATATGCATATACAGTAAGTAAACGGAAGTCTGTTGGCCTTTTATTTTAAAGAGTGTTTTTTTCATGTGGTCAGTCTGAGGCACATCTGAGGATTAATAATTAATCTAAACTGCATCTTGGAATGGCACATTTTAGAACTGGGATGGATTATTTTGGCTCAAAAGGAGTAATCACAAATATTTGAGAGAATTGTTTATTTTGTGTATGCAGAACGTGGTTGAGATCTTGGAGATTATCTTATAAAAATAAAAGCAAATTCCAAAATGTGTGTTCAGTTCATATTTTTTGTTCATTTAGTTATTTTGTTTATTGATCATTTTTATTTAGCATTTACTTAGGTCAATAGGTAGACAATGTTGATAACACCGTATCTGTCTGTCTAACTCACTCTCGCTCCATTCATTCAGCTCTATCTGTGTATTAAACAAGTAAAAGCTTCTATGATATTCATAAACTTTTGCTATTATAAACTATGATATTCATTTACTTTTGCTAAACTAATAGATAAACTTCAGTTAGTTCAGAATGCAGCTGCTAGATTACTAACCGGAACAAAAAAGTATATTACCCATATTAGTCCAGTGTTCATGTCGCTACACTGGTTTCCTGTTACATATCACATCCAGTTTAAAATTCTCTTAATCACGGGTTTAGCTCCTCTATATCTCAGTGAGCTCATCACTTACTACGAGCCTACACGACTGCTGCGCTCTCAAAACTCCGGCCAGCTTATAATACTGCCAATCTCTAAAATCCACCAGGGAGGAAGATCCTTTACATACTCAGCACCCAAACTATGGAATGCTCTGCCTAGTCCAATTCCCGACTCAGAATCAGTGAGTTATGTTAAGTCTAGACTGAAGACGCGTCTCTTCAATAGTGCTGCAACGATTAATCGACATTATCGATAATGTCGACAATAAAAATGTGTCGACAAATATTTGTGTTGTCGATAAATCGTTGGTGTCATGTGACCTAATGAAAGCGCCTGCAATATCGCAATATGACCGCTACGGCTAAGTGTAAGTGTAGGCTAAGTGTAATACGGCGCTCCCTGTATTACTGCTCAGCGGCAGAAGAAAACAGCGCAAATAATGACGGAGTGCAAACGAATCCGAACTAATAAGGTGTTGGAAAGTTTTACAACTTAACACCAAAACTGCTGCAATACATGCGCGGCGGAACTTGCCTTTCACGGGAGAATAACGCGCATGTTGGAGACTTAAAGAGGAAGCGTCTTGACTGACGCGCCACTCGTCCTTTACAACACACACTCGTCCCGCGTTTGAGAATTAAATTGCGCGTCCCGTTTTGTATCAATACAGGAAGGATTTGTCGCGTGGTTCTATCGGTCTGTATAGTGAAGTATACTGTATAGTGTATCTTAAACAGAGTTTGCAAAGAGCTGGCAGAGAGAGTAATAAGTATTTAAAAACGCCAGATGCTTCTCCAGGTTAAACTCTGTGCTTTTAATGTTTCAGAGCTTAAACGCAAGTGGCTGCAAAACTGTTTTATAACTTGATGTTTTCTACTTATAATAACGAACAGTCTCTGATAATAAAAATACTGTACATTATATTTGTTTAATGTTATCCAAGTAAAACTATTTCAACAACTGAAATCACAGGCTAAAATAATTCACAAAACAAACTGGTCTGGTTTTCACACAGAGGGAAAGAGGATCACATTATAATGTAATACTATGACTTGCGTGTGAAGTCAGACACATAAACACTAATGTATTAAGTTTTATTTATTTATTAACACTTTATGAAACATTACATTTAATATATTAATAAACAGCACCATTCCCATGTGTGCAGAATACAACCTAATTATTTAAAGTGTAACTTTCTATATTTTTACATTAGAAATAGGCTGTAGAAACTTTACTAGCTAATGTTTGTAGCTCTTCTATTTCTGTGCTGTTTCCATGTTTGGATAGTTGTCACTGCAAACAATGACCAATATTTTATCCAAATTTTTTATCAATATTACCTTTTAAAATACCGTAGTTATAATATTACCCAATATTACCTAATACCTGAACTCTTGTTTTAGAAATGAAGCTGCTGTCAAGATATGTTCACAATGGAACTTTATTGTCTGAAATGCAGCTAATCATTTATTTTTTACTTTTGAATTGGAATAAAATGTGTAAAACAATGCTTAGAGGGCATTTGTGTGTAAATTGAGTTGGACAGAATCAGAAAACTCAAAGAAATTGACCTGTTTAGTTGATTCAAAGTATATTAAAACAAAAAATTCAATTATTTCTAAAGCAGAAGTGAATTGCTTAATTAAAAATCCTCGTTGTTTTATCTTTGCTGAAATAGCTGAATAATCGTTCAAAACCTACTGATTAATCATTGGAATAATCGATGACTAATCCAATAATCGTTCTAATAATCGATAGATTAAACGATTATCAAAATAATCGTTTGTTGCAGCCCTACTCTTCAACAAAGCATATATTGACCTGTTATAATAACTTACAGAAAATATTAATATATAGTATAGAAAGGCTGCCAAGTTAGTGCTCGGAACCGAATTACACCTACACCTTCAGAAAAATGTCAACATCCATGGTACTTTTTTCTAGTTTTTCGAAGTTTTTCTAATTGCTTTGTTTATTTATTTACCCCCCCCCTCCTCTCCTGAGCGCCAAGTGTCGTACGAGTGGAATCTCCTAGGAGTTTCTGGATCATCAGTGGTGCTTCCTGGACCTCTGTGGACCTGATGACATTGTTGGCGAAGAGAAGTGGAGCCGCCTCTTTCCCACTGAGGAGGGAAACATCGTTTCGGAATCATCATTAAAAATGGCACGGAACCACCAACGCACTGATTGTGTAGTGTTAGAATGCCGGAGGAGAATGGCACCAGTGAGCGGGTTCTTTTTTCCTCGTTATAGAGGTTTTGTTTTACCTGGCCACTGTCGCGTATGTGCTGCTCGCTGCTCTTTGTCTTGTCATAACCGCAGCCACTTAGTTATCACCAACAATCCAGACGATAAATTGAATAAAAAGCAACACTTTTTTTTCGTTTGGAGTTCTGGCCCAAGTTTCACGTGGGGGCGGCCCTTACTCTGATTGGCTGGTGAGAATGAGATTGACAGCTGCTTGACCAGAAAGTGTTGTGCGAATGTAAAACTTGACATTCACTGCTTTTTTAATATTAGTACACAAGCTATTATTTAAGTGTTATTTTTGCATTGTATTGCTAATAAAATTGCTAAATTATAGTGGTGGCAGACGACTTTAATAGTACACGCTGTTGTTTGTTCTAACAACTCTTATAAGTGCGTGCTAACTAGAATTTAACGCACGACCCTGTATACGTGCACACTAGATAACAAGTGTAGGCGGTAAAAGCGCAGTGGTTGTCTTTCTGGTGCAGTGATGATGATGATGATGATGATGATGGTGTCGTGTCGTTCCAGACAAACGAATCACTACAAACAGATAAATACTCTGGAGATGAAGATATTCTGATTATGAACACGTCTCAGTTCTTGCTAAACTCCTCCCCCTCTCCCAGTCAATCACATTCTCTGCAGCTGTCAGTCACATTCTCACCAGCCAATCAGAGTAAGCTCCGCCACCACGGGAAACTTGGGCCATAACGAAAAATCCAAAGTGGAAAAAAAAAAACAAACGTAAACGTGAGGCATTTTTGTTCCTTTATTTTTTTACGATTGATAGTAAAAAATGTTAAGAAATTTACGATTGATATTTTGGCACTAATCTGATTCCATAATACAGCGACGGATATAGACAGAAACAGATAGGGCGTGGCTGTGTATCGGTCATGACGAGAGCGCACTGAGCAGCACGAGCAGACGTCCGTGAACTTGCCCCACACACACACTAATATATACTAATACTCCCAAATGAACGAAAATGGCCTCATTCGTTTGTGCACTTTTGTGCTGCAAAGATTTTGGTTTGTGCTTAGAAAAGTCTGTTGAAAAAAATGTTAAAGAGAAAAAATTGACTGCATTTCTAAAAGTTGTTTTAATGTGGATGTGATGAACGTGCCCAGAGCTGGGCCATGGGGAAGTGGGAGGAGCCACACTCCAGTTTTCCCGCCTAAACAGATTGGGCCAACCCACATTTTCTGAGCTGGAGGGGGAACAAGATGATAAAAGAAAACCTCGACAATGACAAAACATCCTTGTGATTGACAGCAGAAAGGGAAAATAAACTCAAATTTAAACAAATCACAATTCAATTTGAAATATGCACAGTTCATTTAATCCATGCATTTGGCTCTTACTAAACACAAATGGAAACCACCATCACCCACTAACCAAAATGGAATCAGCCCTGAACCTTTAAAATGGCTGATAGAAAGGCCACGCCTCTCTTTGACCAAACACAAAAGGACGCGGTAGGTCAGCGGCGTCTCTCATATTTTCTAATAAAATGATTTAAACCAAATAGATGTATTTTTATAGATCTAGCGTCACTGGCCTGAGATGACAGTGGTCTGGGCTCCACTGCAGTGCATGTCTTATTATTGGGTAATAACAGGGTAATAATCACCACACCGCTCTCAACACACAAGACTTTTATTTGACACAACATTTAAAGGCATGAAAGCGCTTTCAGACTGAGATCTTGGTTACGACTGAACAATTAGTGAAAAAGGTGATTTTACTGTTAATTCCACAAACGAAAAAGAGAGTAATAAAGACCCTTGTAATCACAATAAAAACAAAAAAAAATTAATAGTGATGAGACTACAAAAAAACGTACTATATTTATGATATATGTCACTATATTCACAATTCACGTTTCACGTTAATGATATTTTACATTGCTGAAAGTCTTCACAGCAGTTTCTCTGATGATCCAGTCAGTAGTTCAGTCAGACGTGAGTTTGATCTCAGAGCTGAAGTCAGAGCAGAACAACCTTCTTCTGTCACTCCACAATCACTCAAACTGTGAAGAACAACGACACTCTTCAGTCTCTCAGTTCAGAAACATCAAGATAATCAAGAACAAATCACTGACACTTCAAGACTCAAACTATATTCAGCTTCAACTGAAACTAATATTCTAAACTTGTGTTGTTTTTTTTTCCCACCAACAGTATAAATAATTTACATTTTAATCAATAAAAGTAATTTTCTTTAGTTTAGTCGCTTTTTCCATTATTACATTTGATTTATTTAAATTGTTTAAATGATAAAAAAAGATTCCCCGGTTCCCTCAAGGTCAGGCAACAAGACGTCTGTCAGTAAAACAGAATATGGGACATCTGAAGGGTTTGAGTTGAAGCTTCAGCTCTTCAAAACGCCAGGAAAACGGAAATCGGACGACATTCGGGGAAGCGAGGTTATGCAAGTAACCCAGACGTTCCCTTTCATGGTCAGTTTTACAAGACAGAGAAAGTGACTGTAAAACTAGAACAGGCCACTAATCAAGGTCTCAAACTCACTATGGTGCACACAACCGAGCGGCAGGAGCAGATCTTCTCCAGTGCAGAGGTGAGTCTAGCTCACTTACCTTCACACGCATCAGAAGGAATGATATCTGCAGCGGACAGAGACCACCATCTAACATTGAACCCTTTGAAGAAGCCCAGGGTCTGTCATGGGCAGAATGAGGCCAGCAGAGGGAGAAAGAATCTCTTTATCCTTGACCTTCACGAGAGCCGCCCGTGTGAAGCGTCTGATGCTCTCAGTAAGTAGGTGCGGATCTCACGTACTGGGTCACTCAATACCAGCTCCATCAGCGAGAAAGCCCAACTGGGAACGCCTTTACTCCCTGAGGAAGCTGAGGAGATCACGCCTCCCTTCAGCCATTCTCACCACCTTCTACAGAGGAACTCTAGAGAGCATCTAGAGCAGCTGCATCACTGTGACGCCTCAGACCCTGGAGAAGCTGAGAAGATCAGCCGTGTCTCTCTTACAGGTTTATAGAGGAGCACAAACGGCTGGAAAGTGCTGCTGAATCACACGCTTCAGCCTTATTCTGGAGGTTTGGAAGGGTGAAGACACACGACAGCTCCAGTCAGAAAGAAACACGTGTTTTCCTTCTATTCTACCGTTTCTGGCTCAGAGTTGACGTATGCAAGATCACACAAGCTACTAAACGTTCCTTCATTGGCCTTTTGAAGACTTGAAGCTACGAATCAGACTGTTCAAACGTCCTATAGTCGCTTTCTCTGACAGACGTCTCGTGAAACTGACCATTATAAGGGGATTGTAATTCCTTTAGAGCCCCAAAGAATCATGAGAGATTCTTCTTTTTGAACTTTTGTGAGATTGCACTAAAAGCTTTGCACTAAAATGAAAAAGATAAAAATAACACCTTATATTTGTGTAATTTCAGAGAGCAGAATTACCCGAGTTTCTGTAGATTACAGTCAGAATCCATCAGTGAATCAGAGAGAATCTCCACTCCAGAGTCATTCAGATCATTTCCAGTCAGATCTAGTTCAGTCAGACGAGAGTTTGATCTCAGAGCTGAAGTCAGAGCAGAACAACCTTCTTCTGTCACTTCACAATGACTCAAACTGTGAAGAACAACGACACTCTTCAGTCTCTCAGTTCAGAAACATCAAGATAATCAAGAACAAGTCACTGACACTTCAATACTCAAACTATTTTCAGCTTCAACTGGAACTAAAATTCTAAAATGAAACACTATTAATTATTTAAATACTTGTCACTTTTTTCCCACATTTAAAGCATTTTCATTTTAGCCAATACATTAAAAACAATGAAATGTTATAATGCAACTTCACAAAAAAAATGTCTTTGATTTTCTGGAATATTTAAAACAATTGAAATTTATAATTTAATTGAATTTCTTTCTTATTTGTGTAATTTCAGAGAGCAGAATTACCTGAGTTTGAGTAGATTACAGTCAGAATCCTTCAGTGATTGAGAGAGAATCTTCACTCCAGAGTCATTCAGATCATTTCCAGTCAGATCTAGTTCAGTCAGACGTGAGTTTGATCTCAGAGCTGAAGTCAGAGCAGAACAATCGTCTTCTGTCACTCCACAACGACTCAAACTGTGAAGAACAACGACACTCTTCAGTCTCTCAGTTCAGAAACATCAAGATAATCAAGAACAAGTCACTGACACTTCAAGACTTTCAATCATTTTAAGCAACAACTGAAACTAAAATTCTAAAACTAAATACTTATCACAATTTTCATTTTTAAAACTTTTTCATTTTAGCCAATCAATTAAAAACAATGAAAATGTTTTAGTGCAGCTTCACAGAAAAATATATTTAGAATTTCTAGAATAATTTAAACAATCTGAACTTTTTAAACTATTTTTTAAAGATTTTTTTTATGCGTAGTGCGCACATTAGCATATTTTCAGAGAGCAGAATTACCTGAGTTTGAGTAGATTACAGTCAGAATCCTTCAGTAATTCAGAGAGAATCTTCACTCCAGAGTCACTCAGATCATTATCAGACAGATCTAGTTCAGTCAGACGTGAGTTTGATCTCAGAGCTGAAGTCAGAGCAGAACAACCTTCTTCTGTCACTCCACAACGACTCAAACTGT
>CM051497.1:12784610-12801674 GCA_028031935.1 Paedocypris micromegethes
ATGACTCCCCATAATGACAGTTAAACCAAGAGCCCAAAATGCATTAACTGTACCTAAATATACGATGAAACCAAATCACAATTGACCTTTCTGAAATAATTTTAGTAGACATAACTTACGTACATTGTCACATCACACTGTAATACAGCAAAGAAATCTAATTGAGTTAATGTCTTCGAAAACTCCCCAGACACCAACTCTTCATCGTCCCCTTGACCTCTTCAGGCCTTTCAAATCATTTCCTTTTTCCTCTTCACAGATCTGCTTCCCTGGAGCTTTGACATGGTTGAATCAGCAGCAGGCTCACATGAATGCTGTGCTATAGGAAGCAGCCAGTGACAGTCACAAACCAGTGAACAGCCTGAAGAATAACTCACTACCTCCTGCTGCGTCTCCCACTACACTATATTACTGAGCAAATAAAATAAACCTCCTGGAGGAGAAATGCAGATTATCATCTTTGCGGCCTTTAAACTGAAGTGGATTAGTGTTGGCTTCTGATATCAGTTTTCACATCAAATTTTAATCTTATCGGTAGATAAGCACATTTCAACTGAAGAAGATAAAAACAATAACTCACATTCAACGAAAAGCTGTGAATTTAGTTTTACACTGAACAACAGTACATTAGAACCCAGAGACTGGCACCAGAGTTCCCCATAGGTGTGTTATTAGACTCTACAATTTGAACTTAAATCTAAACTGGTGACTGGAACTGTGCTTGTGACGGGCAGCGCTACTTGTTCATTTATGGTCTGTGTTCGTTTGTTTTATGTATGTGTGCAGTGCGTTATGGTGATGTTTGTTTATTTATTGTTTGGATTTGTTGTTGCGGTTGTGACGTGAAATTTCCCCGCTGTGGGACTAATAAAGGATTTTTCAATTCAATTCAATTCAATTCTTGTTTTGTTTGTTTCCTAGCCATTGTTTCCTATTGTTGATCCTTGTGATTGGACAAGGCACTTAAAAGGGAATTGTAATGAACGCAGTAATGTTCTTTAGACAATAACTTACCACTTTCCATCGTTCCCTCACCAGGGCGCCCGTGGACAGGATGTCGACCTGCTCCGGTCCGGAACTCATCCTCTCCGCTAGATCGGGTATCGAACTTTGCGTTATTGGGACAAGTAATATTGTTTTCCTACAACGCAGTTTAGTGTTTTGCCCTCAGCTAAGTTCACATTTTGCTATTGAAGTTGTCGGGCAGTTTCCAGACATCGTTTGGTCCTTATGATGATGCCACGTTTCTTCTTTTGATCTGTAACCTACTGTAATGGCCTGGCGAACCTCTCGAGCTGAGGTACCTGTGATGTATATTGTCTGCGCGGATCGACACACAATATTTCCCCACGCATCACTGTCACACGTCATGATCGTTCCATCATCTCAGGCAGATGTACTACATCATTCAACAGATGTACTACAGCCGTCACTCTGCGCATGTCTCCGCGACTCTCACCTCAAATCCAGATCCTCACAACGCCGGGTGTGGTTAAGGAAGAAACGCGCTTCAAAATCATGTTAAAAACGTCGGATGATGTATCGAAAGTATATATTCATCCATGAGTAAGAACGCGCGCATCGTTTTGTCTGACATGGGCGAAAACGGCAGCGTGCGTGCGTCTATGTTCGTGGTTCCGTCAGCATCTCTCTGCAGGTTCGTGACGTAGGTCTTCGATACGTCTGTTTGTTTACGTGCTCGTTCGCGACGCCACGGTCCGTCGCAACAGCAAGCGCGTGAACTAGCACTATGCGGGTGCTCGTCGAGCGCGTCACCGAGAATAGGGCGACATCTGCTGGTGAAACACAGGAAACCACGTGCTTAATCAAACCGCACACACGTTAGTAATTCTAAATAATTCATATCATTATTTGCTTCAACTCATCTATAATTCAACTATATTCATTATTTATTCTGAAAAAATGGACATCAATATACTTTATTTTCTTATTTGGCATTATAGAAATTTTGTAATTCACTTGCATTGACTTTTGCATTAAAATGTTTGTTTTAGACTTTTTCGTTTGTCTAAATATCATTGCGTCGTATTCACAGTGAGAAATTGTGCATATAACTCCTAACTTAGAAGCCTAACTGTCCATGCACTACAAGTCACATTATTTCCCATATACGTACAATATACAAATATACTTTTTGAGTTACATAAATGTATCGTGGGGTCTTAACAGACAAGTACATTTATTCTTTCCCACTGATATAATTCCTAGAAGAATATCAAGTCAACTCAGATTTTTGTTTATGAGCTTAAATACGGATCATCTTAAAAGTCAATTACTAAATCCTTTCTGATTACACATCTTGTTTGTTCTTGGCTGGGTTAATGGAAAAATCTGTACACTTACTAATAGTGTGTTTAAGTGGAACTTACTGATGGCCTCAATCACAAAGATCCTATCCAAGCTTCTCCCCCGGTCAATGCAATAGTATGTATATATACACAGTAGTATTCATACGTTTTATGATTTACAAAAATATTTGTATATGCCATAATCTACCATATGTATAAAACATACTTGCATATTGTTATATTAATTATAGACATGGTGACATGATGCTTAATGCCCCATCATCAGTAAACACATTCAGTCATAGTCCCAAATACAAATACAAATACAAAAAAATGGATCCATTCTCTTTATGTACAACACCAGACAACGGAAAAAGCAGACGTGAACAAACAAAATGAGCAGAACCAGATGAATGAAGGAGAACGTTCTTCGTCCACCTCCATCTCTCCAGGAGGAGGCTTCGTCTTTGCTTTCAGCTCCTTGCGGGGCCATTTCAGGTTCCTCCAGCTTGGGCTTGGGTCGGTTTACCACTGGATTGCAAACGTCCTCCAACTCCTCCACGATGACAAGATCAAATCAAACATTAGATTGAATCAAACAATCAATCCTTGTACAACCACAGTAAGCCAGTAGTAGTTCAGTGACAATCATGGTCACGTTCAAAGGAAATAAAATATTTAACCGTCCTAACTACTACAATACTTCTCTTTCGGCTTTTCCCTTTTCAGGGGTCGCCACAGCGAGTCATCCCTTTCCACCTCATTCTATCTTGAGTATCTTCTACTCTGACCCCAGCCAACCTCATGTCCTCTCTTACTACATCCATATATCTCCTCCTTGGTCGTCCTCTTGCCCTCTTCCCTGGCAGCTCCATCTCCAACATCCTTCTACCAATATATTCACTATCCCTCCTCTGCACATGTCCGAACCATCTCAGTCTGGCCTCTCTGACTTTGTTGCTAACACAGGTAACGTGAGCTGTTCCTCTGATGTGCTCGTTCCTTATTCTGTCCAACCTCGTCACTCCTAAGAAGAACCTCAACATCTTCATCTCTGCTGCCTCCATCTCTGCCTCCTGTCTCTTTCTCACTGCCACTGTCTCTAAGCCGTAGAGCATAGCTGCTCTCACCCACTGTCTTCTCACCTTTCCTTTGAGTCTAGCTGACACTCTTCTGTCACACAACACTCCTGACACTCTCCTCCACCCGCTCCATCCTGCCTGCACTCCCTCTTCACCTCTTTTCCACACTCGCCCTCACACTGCACTGTTGATCCCAGGTACTTAAACTCCTGCACCTTCTTCACCTCCACCCCCTGTACCTTCACTCCTCCACCCTCTCTCCTCTCGTTTAGACACATGTATTCTGTCTTACTACGACTGACTTTCATGCCTCTTCTTTCCAGAGCAAACCTCCACCTCTCTAGCTCTTCCTCCAGCTGCTCTCTACTCTCGCTGCAAATCACTATGTCATCAGCTAACATCATTGTCCAGGGAGATTTCTGTCTGACCTCATCTGTCAACCTGTCCATCAGCAAGCAAACAAAAAGGGACTCAAAGCTGATCCTTGGTGTAGTCCCACCTCCACCCTGAACTCTTCTGTCTGGCCTACAGCACATCTCACCATCGTCCTACTCCTCTGGTACATGTCCTGGACTACTCTGACGTACTTCTCTGCCACTCCCGACAGCCTCATACAGTACCACAGCTCCTCCCTCGGCTCCCTGTCGTATGCCTTTTCTAAATCCACAAAGACACAATGCAGCTCCTTCTGACCCTCTCTGTACTTTTCCATCAACATTCTCAAAGCAAAAATGGCATCAGTGGTGCTCGTGCGGGGCAAAAAACCATACTGCTGCTCACAAATCTCTACCTCCATCTGGCTTGGGTGAATGCTTCAAGACAAGCTTCATGTAAATAGCTGCATCTGCACTGACATTCTCAAACGCTTCTGGTACTTCCTTAATTCATGATGCGGCGAAAGGAAGGTTTATGGTTGCAAGCATCTAGAGCACACACTGTGAAGGACACCAACGCTGCATGTCTGAGGTGTGGCAGGTGTTTCTCTGTGGGATGCTGGACTGGGAACACGGGGAGGATTGGTGAAGTTGTGAGTAGTGTGGTCACCTCACTTTAAGAATGATGTGTCTGGGACTCCAAATCGAGGTTCGGACAGTGTCGAGATGCATGTTCTCCCAGACTAGTCTTCCTCTCAAAGTCCAAAAATATGCATATACAGTAAGTAAACGGAAGTCTGTTGGCCTTTTATTTTAAAGAGTGTTTTTTTCATGTGGTCAGTCTGAGGCACATCTGAGGATTAATAATTAATCTAAACTGCATCTTGGAATGGCACATTTTAGAACTGGGATGGATTATTTTGGCTCAAAAGGAGTAATCACAAATATTTGAGAGAATTGTTTATTTTGTGTATGCAGAACGTGGTTGAGATCTTGGAGATTATCTTATAAAAATAAAAGCAAATTCCAAAATGTGTGTTCAGTTCATATTTTTTGTTCATTTAGTTATTTTGTTTATTGATCATTTTTATTTAGCATTTACTTAGGTCAATAGGTAGACAATGTTGATAACACCGTATCTGTCTGTCTAACTCACTCTCGCTCCATTCATTCAGCTCTATCTGTGTATTAAACAAGTAAAAGCTTCTATGATATTCATAAACTTTTGCTATTAAAACTATGATATTCATTTACTTTTGCTAAACTAATAGATAAACTTCAGTTAGTTCAGAATGCAGCTGCTAGATTACTAACCGGAACAAAAAAGTATATTACCCATATTAGTCCAGTGTTCATGTCGCTACACTGGTTTCCTGTTACATATCACATCCAGTTTAAAATTCTCTTAATCACGGGTTTAGCTCCTCTATATCTCAGTGAGCTCATCACTTACTACGAGCCTACACGACTGCTGCGCTCTCAAAACTCCGGCCAGCTTATAATACTGCCAATCTCTAAAATCCACAGGGAGGAAGATCCTTTACATACTCAGCACCCAACTATGGAATGCTCTGCCTAGTCCAATTCCCGACTCAGAATCAGTGAGTTATGTTAAGTCTAGACTGAAGACGCGTCTCTTCAATAGTGCTGCAACGATTAATCGACATTATCGATAATGTCGACAATAAAAATGTGTCGACAAATATTTGTGTTGTCGATAAATCGTTGGTGTCATGTGACCTAATGAAAGCGCCTGCAATATCGCAATATGACCGCTACGGCTAAGTGTAAGTGTAGGCTAAGTGTAATACGGCGCTCCCTGTATTACTGCTCAGCGGCAGAAGAAGAAAACAGCGCAAATAATGACGGAGTGCAAACGAATCCGAACTAATAAGGTGTTGGAAAGTTTTACAACTTAACACCAAAACTGCTGCAATACATGCGCGGCGGAACTTGCCTTTCACGGGAGAATAACGCGCATGTTGGAGACTTAAAGAGGAAGCGTCTTGACTGACGCGCCACTCGTCCTTTACAACACACACTCGTCCCGCGTTTGAGAATTAAATTGCGCGTCCCGTTTTGTATCAATACAGGAAGGATTTGTCGCGTGGTTTCTATCGGTCTGTATAGTGAAGTATACTGTATAGTGTATCTTAAACAGAGTTTGCAAAGAGCTGGCAGAGAGAGTAATAAGTATTTAAAAACGCCAGATGCTTCTCCAGGTTAAACTCTGTGCTTTTAATGTTTCAGAGCTTAAACGCAAGTGGCTGCAAAACTGTTTTATAACTTGATGTTTTCTACTTATAATAACGAACAGTCTCTGATAATAAAAATACTGTACATTATATTTGTTTAATGTTATCCAAGTAAAACTATTTCAACAACTGAAATCACAGGCTAAAATAATTCACAAAACAAACTGGTCTGGTTTTCACACAGAGGGAAAGAGGATCACATTATAATGTAATACTATGACTTGCGTGTGAAGTCAGACACATAAACACTAATGTATTAAGTTTTATTTATTTATTAACACTTTATGAAACATTACATTTAATATATTAATAAACAGCACCATTCCCATGTGTGCAGAATACAACCTAATTATTTAAAGTGTAACTTTCTATATTTTTACATTAGAAATAGGCTGTAGAAACTTTACTAGCTAATGTTTGTAGCTCTTCTATTTCTGTGCTGTTTCCATGTTTGGATAGTTGTCACTGCAAACAATGACCAATATTTTATCCAAATTTTTTATCAATATTACCTTTTAAAATACCGTAGTTATAATATTACCCAATATTACCTAATACCTGAACTCTTGTTTTAGAAATGAAGCTGCTGTCAAGATATGTTCACAATGGAACTTTATTGTCTGAAATGCAGCTAATCATTTATTTTTTACTTTTGAATTGGAATAAAATGTGTTAAAACAATGCTTAGAGGGCATTTGTGTGTAAATTGAGTTGGACAGAATCAGAAAACTCAAAGAAATTGACCTGTTTAGTTGATTCAAAGTATATTAAAACAAAAAATTCAATTATTTCTAAAGCAGAAGTGAATTGCTTAATTAAAAATCCTCGTTGTTTTATCTTTGCTGAAATAGCTGAATAATCGTTCAAAACCTACTGATTAATCATTGGAATAATCGATGACTAATCCAATAATCGTTCTAATAATCGATAGATTAAACGATTATCAAAATATCGTTTGTTGCAGCCCTACTCTTCAACAAAGCATATATTGACCTGTTATAATAACTTACAGAAAATATTAATATATAGTATAGAAAGGCTGCCAAGTTAGTGCTCGGAACCGAATTACACCTACACCTTCAGAAAAATGTCAAAATCCATGGTACTTTTTTCTAGTTTTTCGAAGTTTTTCTAATTGCTTTGTTTATTTATTTACCCCCCCCCCCTCCTCTCCTGAGCGCCAAGTGTCGTACGAGTGGAATCTCCTAGGAGTTTCTGGATCATCAGTGGTGCTTCCTGGACCTCTGTGGACCTGATGACATTGTTGGCGAAGAGAAGTGGAGCCGCCTCTTTCCCACTGAGGAGGGAAACATCGTTTCGGAATCATCATTAAAAATGGCACGGAACCACCAACGCACTGATTGTGTAGTGTTAGAATGCCGGAGGAGAATGGCACCAGTGAGCGGGTTCTTTTTTCCTCGTTATAGAGGTTTTGTTTTACCTGGCCACTGTCGCGTATGTGCTGCTCGCTGCTCTTTGTCTTGTCATAACCGCAGCCACTTAGTTATCACCAACAATCCAGACGATAAATTGAATAAAAAGCAACACTTTTTTTTCGTTTGGAGTTCTGGCCCAAGTTTCACGTGGGGGCGGCCCTTACTCTGATTGGCTGGTGAGAATGAGATTGACAGCTGCTTGACCAGAAAGTGTTGTGCGAATGTAAAACTTGACATTCACTGCTTTTTTAATATAGTACACAAGCTATTATTTAAGTGTTATTTTTGCATTGTATTGCTAATAAAATTGCTAAATTATAGTGGTGGCAGACGACTTTAATAGTACACGCTGTTGTTTGTTCTAACAACTCTTATAAGTGCGTGCTAACTAGAATTTAACGCACGACCCTGTATACGTGCACACTAGATAACAAGTGTAGGCGGTAAAAGCGCAGTGGTTGTCTTTCTGGTGCAGTGATGATGATGATGATGATGATGATGAGGTGTCGTGTCGTTCCAGACAAACGAATCACTACAAACAGATAAATACTCTGGAGATGAAGATATTCTGATTATGAACACGTCTCAGTTCTTGCTAAACTCCTCCCCCTCTCCCAGTCAATCACATTCTCTGCAGCTGTCAGTCACATTCTCACCAGCCAATCAGAGTAAGCTCCGCCACCACGGGAAACTTGGGCCATAACGAAAAATCCAAAGTGGAAAAAAAAAAACAAACGTAAACGTGAGGCATTTTTGTTCCTTTATTTTTTTACGATTGATAGTAAAAAATGTTAAGAAATTTACGATTGATATTTTGGCACTAATCTGATTCCATAATACAGCGACGGATATAGACAGAAACAGATAGGGCGTGGCTGTGTATCGGTCATGACGAGAGCGCACTGAGCAGCACGAGCAGACGTCCGTGAACTTGCCCCACACACACACTAATATATACTAATACTCCCAAATGAACGAAAATGGCCTCATTCGTTTGTGCACTTTTGTGCTGCAAAGATTTTGGTTTGTGCTTAGAAAAGTCTGTTGAAAAAAATGTTAAAGAGAAAAAATTGACTGCATTTCTAAAAGTTGTTTTAATGTGGATGTGATGAACGTGCCCAGAGCTGGGCCATGGGGAAGTGGGAGGAGCCACACTCCAGTTTTCCCGCCTAAACAGATTGGGCCAACCCACATTTTCTGAGCTGGAGGGGGAACAAGATGATAAAAGAAAACCTCGACAATGACAAAACATCCTTGTGATTGACAGCAGAAAGGGAAAATAAACTCAAATTTAAACAAATCACAATTCAATTTGAAATATGCACAGTTCATTTAATCCATGCATTTGGCTCTTACTAAACACAAATGGAAACCACCATCACCCACTAACCAAAATGGAATCAGCCCTGAACCTTTAAAATGGCTGATAGAAAGGCCACGCCTCTCTTTGACCAAACACAAAAGGACGCGGTAGGTCAGCGGCGTCTCTCATATTTTCTAATAAAATGATTTAAACCAAATAGATGTATTTTTATAGATCTAGCGTCACTGGCCTGAGATGACAGTGGTCTGGGCTCCACTGCAGTGCATGTCTTATTATTGGGTAATAACAGGGTAATAATCACCACACCGCTCTCAACACACAAGACTTTTATTTGACACAACATTTAAAGGCATGAAAGCGCTTTCAGACTGAGATCTTGGTTACGACTGAACAATTAGTGAAAAAGGTGATTTTACTGTTAATTCCACAAACGAAAAAGAGAGTAATAAAGACCCTTGTAATCACAATAAAAACAAAAAAAAAATTAATAGTGATGAGACTACAAAAAAACGTACTATATTTATGATATATGTCACTATATTCACAATTCACGTTTCACGTTAATGATATTTTACATTGCTGAAAGTCTTCACAGCAGTTTCTCTGATGATCCAGTCAGTAGTTCAGTCAGACGTGAGTTTGATCTCAGAGCTGAAGTCAGAGCAGAACAACCTTCTTCTGTCACTCCACAATCACTCAAACTGTGAAGAACAACGACACTCTTCAGTCTCTCAGTTCAGAAACATCAAGATAATCAAGAACAAATCACTGACACTTCAAGACTCAAACTATATTCAGCTTCAACTGAAACTAATATTCTAAACTTGTGTTGTTTTTTTTTTCCCACCAACAGTATAAATAATTTACATTTTAATCAATAAAAGTAATTTTCTTTAGTTTAGTCGCTTTTTCCATTATTACATTTGATTTATTTAAATTGTTTAAATGATAAAAAAAGATTCCCCGGTTCCCTCAAGGTCAGGCAACAAGACGTCTGTCAGTAAAACAGAATATGGGACATCTGAAGGGTTTGAGTTGAAGCTTCAGCTCTTCAAAACGCCAGGAAAACGGAAATCGGACGACATTCGGGGAAGCGAGGTTATGCAAGTAACCCAGACGTTCCCTTTCATGGTCAGTTTTACAAGACAGAGAAAGTGACTGTAAAACTAGAACAGGCCACTAATCAAGGTCTCAAACTCACTATGGTGCACACAACCGAGCGGCAGGAGCAGATCTTCTCCAGTGCAGAGGTGAGTCTAGCTCACTTACCTTCACACGCATCAGAAGGAATGATATCTGCAGCGGACAGAGACCACCATCTAACATTGAACCCTTTGAAGAAGCCCAGGGTCTGTCATGGGCAGAATGAGGCCAGCAGAGGGAGAAAGAATCTCTTTATCCTTGACCTTCACGAGAGCCGCCCGTGTGAAGCGTCTGATGCTCTCAGTAAGTAGGTGCGGATCTCACGTACTGGGTCACTCAATACCAGCTCCATCAGCGAGAAAGCCCAACTGGGAACGCCTTTACTCCCTGAGGAAGCTGAGGAGATCACGCCTCCCTTCAGCCATTCTCACCACCTTCTACAGAGGAACTCTAGAGAGCATCTAGAGCAGCTGCATCACTGTGACGCCTCAGACCCTGGAGAAGCTGAGAAGATCAGCCGTGTCTCTCTTAAGGTTTATAGAGGAGCACAAACGGCTGGAAAGTGCTGCTGAATCACACGCTTCAGCCTTATTCTGGAGGTTTGGAAGGGTGAAGACACACGACAGCTCCAGTCAGAAAGAAACACGTGTTTTCCTTCTATTCTACCGTTTCTGGCTCAGAGTTGACGTATGCAAGATCACACAAGCTACTAAACGTTCCTTCATTGGCCTTTTGAAGACTTGAAGCTACGAATCAGACTGTTCAAACGTCCTATAGTCGCTTTCTCTGACAGACGTCTCGTGAAACTGACCATTATAAGGGGATTGTAATTCCTTTAGAGCCCCAAAGAATCATGAGAGATTCTTCTTTTTGAACTTTGTGAGATTGCACTAAAAGCTTTGCACTAAAATGAAAAAGATAAAAATAACACCTTATATTTGTGTAATTTCAGAGAGCAGAATTACCCGAGTTTCTGTAGATTACAGTCAGAATCCATCAGTGAATCAGAGAGAATCTCCACTCCAGAGTCATTCAGATCATTTCCAGTCAGATCTAGTTCAGTCAGACGAGAGTTTGATCTCAGAGCTGAAGTCAGAGCAGAACAACCTTCTTCTGTCACTTCACAATGACTCAAACTGTGAAGAACAACGACACTCTTCAGTCTCTCAGTTCAGAAACATCAAGATAATCAAGAACAAGTCACTGACACTTCAATACTCAAACTATTTTCAGCTTCAACTGGAACTAAAATTCTAAAATGAAACACTATTAATTATTTAAATACTTGTCACTTTTTTCCCACATTTAAAGCATTTTCATTTTAGCCAATACATTAAAAACAATGAAATGTTATAATGCAACTTCACAAAAAAAATGTCTTTGATTTTCTGGAATATTTAAAACAATTGAAATTTATAATTTAATTGAATTTCTTTCTTATTTGTGTAATTTCAGAGAGCAGAATTACCTGAGTTTGAGTAGATTACAGTCAGAATCCTTCAGTGATTGAGAGAGAATCTTCACTCCAGAGTCATTCAGATCATTTCCAGTCAGATCTAGTTCAGTCAGACGTGAGTTTGATCTCAGAGCTGAAGTCAGAGCAGAACAATCGTCTTCTGTCACTCCACAACGACTCAAACTGTGAAGAACAACGACACTCTTCAGTCTCTCAGTTCAGAAACATCAAGATAATCAAGAACAAGTCACTGACACTTCAAGACTTTCAATCATTTTAAGCAACAACTGAAACTAAAATTCTAAAACTAAATACTTATCACAATTTTCATTTTTAAAACTTTTTCATTTTAGCCAATCAATTAAAAACAATGAAAATGTTTTAGTGCAGCTTCACAGAAAAATATATTTAGAATTTCTAGAATAATTTAAACAATCTGAACTTTTTAAACTATTTTTAAGATTTTTTTTATGCGTAGTGCGCACATTAGCATATTTTCAGAGAGCAGAATTACCTGAGTTTGAGTAGATTACAGTCAGAATCCTTCAGTAATTCAGAGAGAATCTTCACTCCAGAGTCACTCAGATCATTATCAGACAGATCTAGTTCAGTCAGACGTGAGTTTGATCTCAGAGCTGAAGTCAGAGCAGAACAACCTTCTTCTGTCACTCCACAACGACTCAAACTGTGAAGAACAACGACACTCTTCAGTCTCTCAGTTCAGAAACATCAAGATAATCAAGAACAAATCACTGACACTTCAAGACTCAAACTATTTTCAGCTTCAACTGAAACTAATATTCTAAACTTGTGTTGTTTTTTTTCCCACCAACAGTATAAATAATTTACATTTTAATCAATAAAAGTAATTTTCTTTAGTTTAGTCGCTTTTTCCATTATTACATTTGATTTATTTAAATTGTTTAAATGATAAAAAAAGATTCCCTCGGTTCCTTCAAGGTCAGGCAACAAGACGTCTGTCAGTAAAACAGAATATGGGACATCTGAAGGGTTTGAGTTGAAGCTTCAGCTCTTCAAAACGCCAGGAAAACGGAAATCGGACGACATTCGGGGAAGCGAGGTTATGCAAGTAACCCAGACGTTCCCTTTCATGGTCAGTTTTACAAGACAGAGAAAGTGACTGTAAAACTAGAACAGGCCACTAATCAAGGTCTCAAACTCACTATGGTGCACACAACGACCAGCGGCAGGAGCAGATCTTCTCCAGTGCAGAGGTGAGTCTAGCTCACTTACCTTCACACGCATCAGAAGGAATGATATCTGCAGCGGACAGAGACCACCACTAACATTGAACCCTTTGAAGAAGCCCAGGGTCTGTCATGGGCAGAATGAGGCCAGCAGAGGGAGAAAGAATCTCTTTATCCTTGACCTTCACGAGAGCCGCCCGTGTGAAGCGTCTGATGCTCTCAGTAAGTAGGTGCGGATCTCACGTACTGGGTCACTCAATACCAGCTCCATCAGCGAGAAAGCCCAACTGGGAACGCCTTTACTCCCTGAGGAAGCTGAGGAGATCACGCCTCCCTTCAGCCATTCTCACCACCTTCTACAGAGGAACTCTAGAGAGCATCTAGAGCAGCTGCATCACTGTGACGCCTCAGACCCTGGAGAAGCTGAGAAGATCAGCCGTGTCTCTCTTACAGGTTTATAGAGGAGCACAAACGGCTGGAAAGTGCTGCTGAATCACACGCTTCAGCCTTATTCTGGAGGTTTGGAAGGGTGAAGACACACGACAGCTCCAGTCAGAAGAAACACGTGTTTTCCTTCTATTCTACCGTTTCTGGCTCAGAGTTGACGTATGCAAGATCACACAAGCTACTAAACGTTCCTTCATTGCCTTTTGAAGACTTGAAGCTACGAATCAGACTGTTCAAACGTCCTATAGTCGCTTTCTCTGACAGACGTCTCGTGAAACTGACCATTGACAGAGAATGTATTTCTTTTAGAGCCCCAAAGAATCATGGGAGATTCTTTTTTCTTTTTACAATTGTGAGATTGCACTAAAAGCCTGTCACTAAAATAAAACAATAAAAAATAAACACCTTGTGTTTGTGTAATTTCAGAGAGCAGAATTACCTGAATTTCTGTAGATTACAGTCAGAATCCTTCAGTAATTCAGAGAGAATCTTCACTCCAGAGTCACTCAGATCCTTATTCTCAGACAGATCTAGTTCAGTCAGACGTGAGTTTGATCTCAGAGCTGAAGTCAGAGCAGAACAAACTTCTTCTGTCACTCCACAATGACTCAAACTGTGAAGAACAACGACACTCTTCAGTCTCTCAGTTCAGAAACATCAAGATAATCAAGAACAAAAATCACTGACACTTCAAGACTCAAACTATTTTCAGCTTCATCTAGAACTAAAATGTTTATTGTTTTTTTCCACCTATAAAATATGCATAATGTATTCATCTTTACATTTTCTTTATTTAATTGTATATTCAGTTTTAATACATTTTTACTTTTGACAACGAAAGGTAGGTTTTATGGAAACAAGCACAAAAAGCTTTGCATTAAAATTAAATACATTAAACTTTTTAGCACAACTTCACATATACAATATTTAGATTTCATACAACAACACACATTTTTAAACAATTGAGACGTATTTTTGTCTCGCACCGGGAACAGACAGAAGACGACGGTGTGAGAAACCAGATGTTTCATGAAGATTATATCAGGAATCCTTGCAGGAACTCCATAGGAGGAATATCTACATTGAGTTGAATTAATCATAATTGAATGAAATGTGTGAAAACGCCACATCAACATCGAATAACATCAGAAACGTTAATAACTGTCATCAGTCTTTGCTCGCGCTGCTCTTAAACACACCAGCAGCAGTGGATTCAGCTCCAGCACTAGAATAGACACTCACACGAGGAGCTTAACTATTGTCTTCCTTTCATTTTCTACATTTACTTTATGCTTTATCTTATTTGTGTCATTTCAGAGAGCAGAATTACCTGAGTTTCTGTAGATTACAGTCAGAATCCTTCAGTAATTCAGAGAGAATCTCCACTCCAGAGTCTCTCAGATCATTATAAGACAGATCTAGTTCAGTCAGACGTGAGTTTGATCTCAGAGCTGAAGTCAGAGCAGAACAACCTTCTTCTGTTACTCCACAATGACTCAAACTGTGAAGAACAACGACACTCTTCAGTCTCTCAGTTCAGAAACATCAAGATAATCAAGAACAAACACTGACACTTCAAGACTTTAAAGTACAGTATTTTTGCGAATATAAGCACCACACTGAATTTTCAGGCGCAAACATTATTTATTTTTTTTTTTTACATTTCTGGCTAAATTGAGTTACATTTCTCTGAAATGTACTTCTTTTACTTTATTTACAAACCTAACTTGTGACTCACTTTGATGTCGTTTTACTTGAGTAATAAGTAATAGATAGAAAATAATCTATTCTAGCCTTTGGAACTACAGCTCCCAGAATGCCACAGCAGTCAGGGCACGTGCAGTAGAGCAGCTCAAGCCGCCGCTTTTAGCGTGTGAACTGTGACGATGATTGTAGCAAAATATTGTGTTTTCTGTGCAGCAGATTGAGCGTTTTGATTGTGTCTGTTCCTTGGTTATTTTACTCTTTGCCCGTGTTCTTTATCTTTGACTGTTCTCTTTCTGCGATGACGCTAAGCTACCCAGTGTTTGTTTGTTTGTAGTCTTTGATTGTTGTAATATAAATGAGTGTGATTAGTGTAATCTTACTTCTTCCAGTGTCATTTTGTCTCTGTTAAGTGTCGCAGCGTGACTAATGTTTCTTTATTTCTGTTATTGTGTTGATAAAAGCTTATAGAAATGTTTCTCTCCGGAGCCATTATTTAAAGAATAAAGAGAGGACAATATACACGCGCTACTGCAAAAGGACGACGTGTTTACGTTTATTTGTGATTGCTCTTGACTTGAAATACGGAAAAAATGGGCGCTTAAATTAACGTGCATTTTTAAAATCAGAGTATGTACGTTTTTGAGCTTCTAAAACAAGACAAATGGAGTGGTGCTTATTTTCGTGTATTTACTGTATTTTCAGCTTCAACTGGAACTAATACTCTAAAATGGTATTTTCTTTGTTTTTTTGCACCTATAAAGTATTTCAATTTCATTCAAAAAAGCTACATACTACAATGGTTCACTCTTTAATTTAGTTGTTTTACTTAATTTTAAAATATTTTTACTTTAGGTGATAACTTTTTTTTTTTCGTCAATTGTGAGATGGCACTAAACGTTTTGCACTAAAATGAAAAAAACTTGAATGTTTTAGTGCACAAACAAAATGTTTGTAATTCTCACAACAACACAGGATTTAAAACAATTAAAACTTGTATTGTATTTGCTTTGTTAATTAAATGTATATTTGTGTAATTTCAGAGAGCAGAATTACCTGAGTTTCTGTAGATTACAGTCAGAATCCTTCAGTGAATCAGAGAGAATCTCCACTCCAGAGTCACTCAGATCATTTCCAGACAGATCTAGTTCAGTCAGACGTGAGTTTGATCTCAGAGCTGAAGCCAGAGCAGAACAACCTTCTTCTGTCACTTCACAACCTCTCAAACTGTGAAGAACAACGACACTCTTCAGTCTCTCAGTTCAGAAACATCAAGATAATCAAGAACAAATCACTGACACTTCAAGACTCAAACTATATTCAGCTTCCTCTAGAACTAAAACTGTACATTTATTAATTGTAGAAAACAATAATAATGTTATGGAGCCCAAATAATCAAGAAATATTTATTTTAAACTATTGTGAGACTGCACTGAAATATTGTCCATAACTAAAATAAAATGTTTTGGTTTTACTTTTTCAAATAAAATAATTATATTTCATACAATAAAACTAAATCTAACACAATTGAAACTTCCTAATCACTTTGTTGTTTGTTAAACGTTTCTATGCTTTACCTTATTTGTGTAATTTCAGAGAGCAGAATTACCTGAGTTTCTGTAGATTACAGTCAGAATCCTTCAGTGATTGAGAGAGAATCTTCACTCCAGAGTCACTCAGATCATTAGCAGTCAGATCTAGTTCAGTCAGACGTGAGTTTGATCTCAGAGCTGAAGTCAGAGCAGAACAACCTTCTTCTGTCACTCCACAACGTCTCAAACTGTGAAGAACAACGACACTCTTCAGTCTCTCAGTTCAGAAACATCAAGATAATCAAGAACAAATCACTGACACTTCAAGACTCAAACTATATTCAGCTTCATCTAGAACTAATAATCTAAAATTTTATTTTCATATAGTTATTCCACCAATATTAGAATGGTATTCCTTTTAGTTTAGTTGCTTTATTCAGTTGTAAAGTATTTTTACTTTAGATCGCGGGTCGCCCGTTAAAACGTTCTCATGGTGCAGTGGTTTTTCAGGATGAGGAAGTCAGAAGTCAGAAAGAGCTTTATTGCCAGGTTCCATAAAGAGCACTTTATGGAACTTGGAATGTGTCTTGGTGTAAATGGTGCTACACGACATACATTCAACATTCAGTTGCACAGACAGGACCGTGACATAAAGTGACAGTGCACATCAGGGGAAGGGGAGATGTAAACATGTAACATAAACGTAAACAACTATAAACAAATCTGAACAGTGTGTTGGTCTAAGTGGCAGTATAAGTCATTGTATTGAGGTGGGGGGGTTCAGCTGGGGGGGG
>CM051497.1:12804485-12883647 GCA_028031935.1 Paedocypris micromegethes
GTCCGCGGTGCAGGCAAGAAAATTCGGAAATAAATCCACAGGAGTTGTAGTTCTGATGTTCATGAGTTCGTCTCTGGTGAAAGAGCGTCCCGAACTATGGCAAGAAACCAAGTTAAAACACAAAACAAAACACAGAAGAGCGCACCAAAACACCGAGGCAGCCGTCCGTGGCGCCATCATCATCGAATGAAGAGCGGCGCTTTCTCTGAAGCAGTGGCTCTGGTGAGTTTGCGGCTGGTCGGTGGGAATCGTTTGCTCTGCGGAGCTACACAGACTCGACACAGTCGCTGGGTTCATGTTTCCACCGCTTTAACTGCCCAAAACTGTGTCTGACACGTGACGTCACGCCCCTACAACTGCTACATTTGATGCAAGTAAAAAAGTGAAGTGCATTTTGTTCTTAGGCCTGTGCAGGGTGTTTAAAAGGTTTTAAAAGTCATGGTGATTTCCCAGGACTGTTGTAAAAGTGATCGTTTGATCAGATGCAAAACACTGGAACTTGAAAATATAGAAGTGTTGCATAGTAATATTCATTTATTTCCTGTTTTTTTTTTTACATTGTTGATATTTTTATGAGAAATCATTACTATGGTCTTCACAAAGCTAAATACCATTGATCGGGTGGGTTAAAAGCAGAGAAAGGATTTCCCCATGAGGGACCAATAAAGGTTGAATTATTATTATTATTATTATTACAAAAACAATTATTACAAAATAAAGTGTAATTTAAGCTAATTTGAGCAAATTGGCTACTTCAGAAGTCTGTATCAAACTGGTAGCCCTTTGTCTTTATCAGCACCCAGGAAGTAGCACTCGGTTTCAGAAAGGTTGGTGACGCCTGGTGTAGATGATTAAAAGTTACGTTTTTTTTCCAAACAATTGTGGGATCACACTAAGAGCTTAGCACTAAAATGAAAAAAAAAAAAACAAAAAAAAAAAACAATAAATTTTACGTCAAACTAAATGTAATTCTTACAACAACACAAAATTTAAAACAAGTAAAACTTTTATTGTATGTGCTTTGTTTATTAAGTGATTTATCTTAGAATTGCATATTTTCAGAGAGCAGAATTACCTGAGTTTGTGTAGATTACAGTCAGAATCCTTCAGTGATTCAGAGAGAATCTCCACTCCAGAGTCATTCAGATTATTCTGAGACAGATCTAGTTCAGTCAGACGTGAGTTTGATCTCAGAGCTGAAGTCAGAGCAGAACAACCTTCTTCTGTCACTCCACAATCTCTCAAACTGTGAAGAACAACGACACTCTTCAGTCTCTCAGTTCAGAAACATCAAGATAATCAAGAACAAAAATCACTGGCACTTCAAGACTCAAACTATATTCAGCTTCATCTAGAACTAAAATGTTTATTGTTTTTTTCCACCTATAAAATATGCATAATGTATTCATCTTTACATTTTCTTTATTTTAATTGTATATTCAGTTTTAATACATTTTTACTTTTGACAACGAAAGGTAGGTTTTATGGAAACAAAGCACAAAAAGCTTTGCATTAAAATTAAATACATTAAACTTTTTAGCACAACTTCACATATACAATATTTAGATTTCATACAACAACACACATTTTTAAACAATTGAGACGTATTTTTGTCTCGCACCGGGAACAGACAGAAGACGACGGTGTGAGAAACCAGATGTTTCATGAAGATTATATCAGGAATCCTTGCAGGAACTCCATAGGAGGAATATCTACATTGAGTTGAATTAATCATAATTGAATGAAATGTGTGAAAACGCCACATCAACATCGAATAACATCAGAAACGTTACTAACTGTCATCAGTCTTTGCTCGCGCTGCTCTTAAACACACCAGCAGCAGTGGATTCAGCTCCAGCACTAGAACTAGACACTCACACGAGGAGCTTAACTATTGTCTTCCTTTCATTTTCTACATTTACTTTATGCTTTATCTTATTTGTGTCATTTCAGAGAGCAGAATTACCTGAGTTTCTGTAGATTACAGTCAGAATCCTTCAGTAATGCAGAGAGAATCTCCACTCCAGAGTCATTCAGATCATTATCAGACAGATCTAGTTCAGTCAGACGTGAGTTTGATCTCAGAGCTGAAGTCAGAGCAGAACAACCTTCTTCTGTCATCTCACACCAGCTCAAACTGTGAAGAACAACGACACTCTTCAGTCTCTCAGTTCAGAAACATCAAGATAATCAAGAACAAAAATCACACAAGTATTTAAATTATATTCAATAAAGCTATTAGAATTTTTTTTTGGCTTTATTTAATTTTACAATACTTTTAACAACAATTTTTACTTAGATGATAAAATGCTTTGCACTAAAATGAAATAAACTTGAATGTTTTAGTGCAACATCAAAAAAGAAATGTTTGTAATTCTTACAATACAACGTTTAAAACAAAACTTTTATTGTATTTGCATTGTTTATTAAATGGTTAATCTCATATTTGTGTAATTTCAGAGAGCAAAATTACCTGAGTTTCTGTAGATTACAGTCAGAATCCTTCAGTAATTCAGAGAGAATCTTCACTTCAGAGTCGCTCAGATAATTTCTGTACAGATCTAGTTCAGTCAGACGTGAGTTTGATCTCAGAGCTGAAGTCAGAGCAGAACAACCTTCTTCTGTCACTCCACAACGACTCAAACTGTGAAGAACAACGACACTCTTCAGTCTCTCAGTTCAGAAACATCAAGATAATCAAGAACAAATCACTGACACTTCAAGACTCAAACTATATTCAGCTTCATCTAGAACTAAAACTGTACATTTATTAATTGTAAAAAAAAACTTATTCATGTTGTTTTATATACTAAATGTTTTAATACTTTTATCTTTTTGTTAGTATAAATTCTAAACAGAATTACCTGAGTTTCTGTAGATTACAGTCAGAATCCTTCAGTAATTCAGAGAGAATCTTCACTCCAGAGTCTCTCAGATCATTATCAGTCAGATCTAGTTCAGTCAGACGTGAGTTTGATCTCAGAGCTGAAGTCAGAGCAGAACAACCTTCTTCTGTCACTCCACAATCACTCAAACTGTGAAGAACAACGACACTCTTCAGTCTCTCAGTTCAGAAACATCAAGATAATCAAGAACAAGCCGCGTTACCTGTTAGTTTTATTTCCGTGTTGAATCGATATAAAAAAAAAATAAAACGGACAAATCACGCCGGTAAATGATTGTGGTTGGACGAGACGTATAAACAAGTATCATTCCAACACCCTATTGGTTTGCGTAAGGTCCATCATCACACCTGCGCATCGCGCTTTGTCGGCGAAAGAATGACGGAGAGGAGAGGCGGCTTTATGGACTCGATTAGTGTCAATACGCTTGCGCACACACACCAACACCGTTAGAACAGACGCGAAAATGCGGGTAAAACGGCAAACGAATGTTCAACATATCGTCCCAGTCAGGACAAGTGTGAGGCGCAGTGACCGTGTGTAAAGCTCAAGCTCAGGTTCTGAGCGTTTGTAAGACGCTTTTCACAGTTTAAACTGTCTTAAAGCGCACAAAAGCTCACGTGAACACTGATAAACATTTCAGTTAGTATCTTTGTGAGACTTTAGAGATATTATTTATCATATACTAGATATAACGGAGATAATGTAATGTCTACAATTTGAACTTAAATTTAAACTGGTGACTGGAACTATGCTTATGACGGGCAGGTTCATTTATGGTCTGTGTTTGTTTGTTTGTTTGTTTGTTTGTTTGTTTATTATGATGTGTGCAGTGCGTTATGGTGATGTTTGTTTATTTGTTTGGATTTGTTGTTGCTGTTGTGACGTGAAATTTACCCGCTGTGGGACTAATAAAGGATTTTTCAATTCAATTGAAGCTAGATTTTCGAACATAAGAGTATGTAAGTAGGTCATTGTTTCATAACATGTACGTATTTGAAAATAATCTATTTTGTTACAAGTTTTTACAGATTTATCAACCTGTGTGATTTAGTGTATTGAGGCCACGCAGATTACACAGAAGCTTTGTAATAAAAACCACGCGCTGATGTGATTTACTAGGGTCGTGCTGCCGCTAGTCTTCGCTAAGAAGAAACTTTGAACACTTATAGTCAAGTCAACTTTATTTATAGAAGCACTTTTAAAAACAGTAGACTGACCAAAGTGCTTTACATTAAAACATAATCACATAATCCACAAATCCAATCATAATAAAATTAACAAATAAATATATGTATTACTAAAAAGCACAAAAATATTAAAAGGACTAAAACGTGTGATTAAAATTAACCAAAAATAAAGCCAAAATGTTTATGCTGGGTCATATGCCATGGAAAAGAGATGGGTTTTTAGCAATGATTTGAAACTTGTCAGGTGCCTGCCTAACCTGCAGAGGCAAAGCGGTACTTCAAATAATAATGTACAGTATTTTAATTTCCAGTTCTCGTGTGAAAAGCATACAAAACGCAATAATGTATATTTATAATCATAATAAAATAATAAAGAGATGCAGCTCGCTGTAAACGTGCGTTATTTGAGCTCATTTGAGATCAGTTGTAGGAGCGACACACACGGTTTTTACGAGCGACATATTTTACTGACCCCTGATCTACTACACACACATCACAAACACACGCTCGATTCTGACAGTTTAGGGTGAATGTGTGTGAGACTTACTCGACTGAAGCAGATTCTTTACTGACAGGAAGACGCTTCTGAAGAATTTCTTCTACTGTAGTTCCGTTCGACTGTCCTTGTTTACAATCCTCCATCTTCTTCTGTGACGTCACCGAACAAACACACAGCTGAACACTCACTGCTGAGACGAGAGTTTCGGGATCTTGTGTTTGCGGCCGCGGTGCAGAAGCGTTTGAGCTCAGATACACACTGGAAGAGGATTAACTAGAGAACAAGAGCTTTTACTAGCGGAGCAGAGCGGAGACGCGCGCCTCATCTGACGGACGGAGAGCTGGTCACTAACCAAACGTTCAACAAACCTTCAGTTTGTACTCGTCAGGTTGTCACGGAGATTCCCTGGCGACGATTTGTTGTCACTCGTGAAATGTTTAACGCAACAAGATATTCCACAATAATGAACAACGCTGTTCAGGATCCCGTAATTTTCGCGTGGACTCTCGACTGCTGGTGAATATTTAGTTATTTTATTGAAAGAAAAACGTTGCATAACAAAAAAAAACACTTTCAAAATTAAATCAAACTTTGCACATTATCACCACCGTAAGAGTTTTTTGCCTCTTTCGGGTCCTGAAGCGACTCGTAAACTTTTCCATTGCATGCATAACACCGACAAAGACGCGCATTAAACCGGAAGTCCCAAAAAACTCTTGTTCTCGTATCAAATTAAAGGTCCCCCTTTTCCAACACAAATACAAATGAAGATCAGTGAAATTACAAAATAAATTTCTTCGGGGTCCGTTACAAACGCTGAAATAAAATCTATTAAATAACCAATTAATGTCGTTTATTATAGAAAAGACTAGATCTGTGGGAAACACACACAAGGTAGACGCGATTAAAAAGTAATATTTCAGACTTTTGAGAAAAAAAATTGTTATAAATGTGTGTTTCTGTGTGTGCGTGCGTGTATTATTATTATTATTTTTTTTTTTTTTTTCTAAAGTCTAAAATGCTATTATTTTGTTACAGGTTTTCACAGATTTTTTATTATTTTATTAGAAGTTAATTACAGGAGTAACCCCATTGCACCATAAGAAAGCGTGTTCATCAACCTCAGAGAAGCCAGTCTGAATTTGTGTCCCGAGGCCGCGCCGATTGTCCTCTTTTTTGGAAATCAAAATATGGTCACCCTAGCAACTTCTAGATTTTCTCGCTCACTGTCAGCTGTAACCAAAGTATAGTCTGTGTTAACTGATGCAATTGCTTTGATAAAATATTATTTCACAGCATCAGACTTTGGGTATTTTATTTTAGCGGCGGAAATGTCCTGCATCTGGCAAGAAGGCGTGTTTACCGCTTGTGGTCTGGTCCGTTATCCTCAACCATTGGTTTAAAAAGACGAGTGACGTCACTAAACGACTCATCCACGCAGTATTTCATTGGAGCAGTCGTCTTCATCTTGTGACAAGGAAGTAGGCAAGAGAATGGCGAACTTGAAGCAGAGTTTAAAAGGTAATCTGTTTAGGACTGGATCGTAATTTACAACCCGTTTTTGACTGGTGTTTGTGATTCCTGCTTTTTACTCTTCATTGTGGTCTTTATTGTGTGTGCTTGCTTTACGTCAATTCTCGGAGGAAGCTCCGTGTCATGTGACCGATCGATGCTCGTCTGCTCTCACGCCGTTTGTTTCTCCAGAGGCTTGGATTTAACATGGATTGCCGTGTACTAATTCTACTTGCTTCTCTGGCGTGTTGCAATGCTGACCAGGTGAAGTTTGTCGACTGTGGTAAGCCATAATTTTAATAATGCCCACCTCCCCTCATTTTGTTGTTGACATTTGTGAAACTACAACAGAAAATGACACTGATTTTGGTTTTCCGCTTGTATTTTGTCTCTTCCGTACTTGAAGGTTCGGAGGTTGGGAAAGTAGTTGGAGTTGAGATCCAGCCCTGCCCCAATCAGCCTTGCCAGCTGCACAAGGGTCAGTCCTACGCGGTCAACGTGACATTCAGCAGCGGTCAGTTGCACTTCCAAACGTCCTAATGGGCCAGAAGATCTCAGATAAACGGATCTCTTCTCACCCTTTCTCCATTCCAGAGGTTGTGAGCGCGACTAGCAAAGCTGTGGTGCACGGAGTGATCGCCGGTGTCCCGGTTCCTTTTCCTATTCCCAACGAAGATGGTTGCAAGTGTGGAATTCCGTGTCCCATTCAGTCACAAAACACATACAGCTACGTCAACCAGCTCCCGGTCAAGAGCGAGTATCCTTCAGTAAGTGTGGCTTTTACTTCCTGATGACTAATTGCCCGAAGCTATCCTTTAAAATGGTCTTTCTAAAACCAAATGTGGTGGTCATAGGCGCCTGATTCAGATGCTGAAATGTACGACTTTATATGATGACTGTAGCACCACATTTGGTTTTAGGAAGACTCTTTATAGGACAGTTTCAGGCGATTGGTCATCTGCAGCTTTCCGCTCTTGTAGATTTGCATTTTGAGTTGCATTCTGTTGTTGCCCATTTTAAAACAAAATGCGGTTGTTGTTTTTTTTGTTTTTTTGTTTTTTTCTCCCCTCTCCAGATTAAACTAGTTGTGGAGTGGGAATTGAAAGACGATTCCAGCAAAGATCTGTTTTGCATCAAGTTCCCGGTTCAGATCGTCACCTGAGTGTCTTTATGCCACAAGTCAAGATTTACAAAGGGATTTCCAATCGCTGCCTGTGCCTAAACTGATTTTTACGTCTAATTTGATTGATGCCAATTTTAAGGTTTCCGTAGTTTTTCCTACTCCGAGATGTTTTAATGTAAACGAATTCTATCATTTTAAAGCGTGACGTAATTAATCTGATCAACGCTGACTAAAGGCATTAAGTGACTGCGGTGATTAAATCAATTCTTGCTGCTGTGTTTCTACATCACAGGCTTTTGAGCGGTTGACTGAACCTTCTTGTTTTTAGAATGATGACTATTTAATAAAAACTCTTAATGTAGAGCTATTTTCTAAATGCTATAAGTTTACATTTTAGCAAAGATATATTTTTAGATAAGTGACTTTGCACAGTCTTGTTGAAATAAAGGTCCTTTTTTGTTTAAACCTTGTTTATTCTTTTCACAGTATCTTTTCCAACCTTTCAGATTTGTGTAACTGAATAGTGGCACAATTGCTGCCAAGTGTGTGTATATATATATATATATATATATATATATATATATTTTTTTTTTTTTTCTCCGTACAATCTAGTCTATTGCACCTGCACTTTTTTGAGGAACTGTTTGTGTTCGTCTGGTTAATGTGCTGCAACTTCCATTTCCTGATATTAGTCATTCGAACAAATAGTTTGTGCACCTGCATTTAAGTATATTTAATAGAAAGTAAATAAAAATAATTTAACAAGGGTTTTTCAATGTTTTTTTTTTTAAATAAATAATTCTAATACTGTAATAGAATTGTACAGAAATGCATATTCCAACTGAGAAAAAAAGAGCACCTGGTGTTCCCTCAAAAAGTGTGTGTGTGTGTGTGTGTGTGTGTGTGTGTGTGTGTACACACAAGTTCTGTGATAAACTACACAATTGTGGAAAGTGCCAAATCACTAAATAAACTCTCCACTTACAGACAAGAATGAAAGGAACTGACTGACTCGTTTTTTCTTTTTTATTTTTAGAAAAAAAAAAAATGTTTCTGCTGTCCTTAGTTGTCTGTGGGTGTTGGGCAAAAGAAATAATATCTGGAACAAAATATCAAATCACTGAACTTACTTTGCAAGATAAGACCTGAAGATATGTAAATTACTTATTACAAAAAAACATTCCATGCTGTAGAACATTAAATACTGACACTAAATATACCTTTAAAACTCATTCTTTGGCAAACACCCGTCATAAACCATTGTTTTTTTATGTGTCACCCAGTCTGCAACAGTTCTCTTCCTCCAACCTTTCTAAAACATCAAATATTTTAAAACATCTCACACAAGCTTAAAACAAAACCTTGATAAAATTATAAAAAAAACGATGTTTAAAAGGTTAGCGTTTGAAAGACAACTGTCCAAATGAATGGCAGAGAAATCCTGAAGCGTCACTGTCCATCATTCGGTTTGAGCTTCTCCAGGCGCTGGAGCAGAGCGTTTCCAAACGCTTCTCTGTATCCGGGGCTGAGGGAGTCCAGCAGCGAGTAAACCGTCTCGTGATACTGGCTCCTCAGACCCTCATCCACCTGATCAAACGCATGACCCACCACCTACACAAACACAACTCATTCACTACTCAATACAGCAGAGTTCAAGTCACTAATAGACACAGAAGAAAAGTTGAACAATGTCGTAAGGTAGATATGTAATTGTTAACGACTTGGCGTTCTTGTTCTAATTTTTTAAATTTATATATTTATATATTTTTTTAATTTATTTTAATTTATGCCAATTTAACGCATTGCAAATGCAATTTGACAGATTTTTTCAAGAAAAATCTTTACTTGTTCTGTACCTTCACCTTCATCAGTAAGCAGTAAGCTGTGGTGGTGTAAGCCACTACACACACTATTCTGAGTGTTTTTTTATTCATTATAGTGTACACCCAAGATTATAGAAATATAACAAGCTGCATGTTGGTAATACAGGTCATAGTGACATTTTACGCACAATTTCATGTTACGCACGTGGTCTTTTTTAAATAAGGGACATTTTGAACCTGAATACAGGGCATTTGGAATTAGGACCAACGTGATCCAGTCCCCATGTCCTGATAAAGCAGAATAGACTGCTTAACCCTACAGTTTAAAAAATATATAAAAAAAATACTTCACTTAATATTTAAAAAATACTTCAATAAGAAAGTTTCACTTTGAAACTTCTGCTTGGCTTATTTGACATAATTATATAACCATTAAAATATAAACCATTCACTTCACATATTTGTAACACCCCGCCAAACATTAATGTTACAAAGTTGCTGTTTGGGTCAAATTGACTAGTGTTAAAAAAAAAATAGTATTAATAGTATTTTTTTTCATTTTGTATGCTTGTCTTACTTGTTCTTGTAATCTACACATAAACGACCCTTCAGAAATAAACGCCAAATAGTCAGAAAGTTCAAATACTCTTTGTTATCTGTAACGGCCAGCCAGGCCTTGTACGTGTAGTAACACGTGTAGTGCGTGTCATTACGGTGCTGATACCCGCAGGCCGGCTTGAGTCAGCTCTAAGGTGAAGCTGTTCCTCTCTCTGGTGCGCAGGTTAATGTAGGCCACGTCTGAGCCGCTGCTGAGGCTCTGTGAGATCCGCATGTCTGTGACGGCAAACACAACGTCCTTGAGCACCGCCTCAGCTTCCAGCCTCATGTCTCTCACTCCTCCCAGCTCCACACAGCGCTCCTCACGCACGTCCACCTCCATTCCCTGCAACACAACAGCACACTTCAGCTGATCTGGGCCTGAAGGTGGGCCACGCCCTCCGGACTGGTGGCTAACCAATCACAGAGCGGGACACGCACGCGTTCACTCGCACTCACACCTATGTGTCATTTTTCAGAACTCTGTCTTTATGGTTTTGGATTGTGGGAGAAAACCCATGCAAACACAAAGAGAACATGCAAACGCCAATCAGAAAGTTGAGCCTAATCGAATGGATTTCACACTGCAGCAGCAGCGCGCCATGTGACGACATCGCAATCATAGCGAACGTAGTCGTCAGTGCAAAAGCTCACTTTTTTGCCTTGAAAAAAACCCCACACATCTTTGGTTTAATTTCTCAAGGAATTGTAACACATTTCATGTTAAAGTATTTACAAATAATTGAAATTCTGACTTTGTGTTTAATGAATGATCCTAATATGTACACTAAATGTTAGGTTCTTAAACAGTTATTAATTCATTGATATTTATTTGTCTCATTCATTTAAAGGTATGATTGCGGAGTTATTTGGCCATATTTGGTCAGTTCAAATTGGTTCACACTGTCTTCCCTCTATCTCTGTGTTTTTTAATTAAATAATGTTTTGGAAGTCTATGTTGCTATATATGTTGCCATATTACTTGATTCATGAAGTAGTGGACCACCTTCTGTTTTATTTTTTTGAATTCTGGCTATGTTGTTAATGTTGTTATGGCCTTTTGTACTTCAACTTTAATGTTTTAATAAATTATATTTTGGGGTTACAAAGTTATTTTTGTGAGAAAAACAGATGTATTGATTATCATCCTTTTTATGCAGTTAAATGTTTGTTTATATGCCAATTAAATTAAAAATGTATTTGCCAGTCATCAAAAATATATATATTTTACAGCTTTACACAACCAAATAATAGCAAGTACACACATTACAGTAGTTTACTGTAATAAAAATACAGCAATTTTTA
Organism: Paedocypris micromegethes; assembly: GCA_028031935.1. Classification (NCBI taxonomy): domain Eukaryota; kingdom Metazoa; phylum Chordata; class Actinopteri; order Cypriniformes; genus Paedocypris; species Paedocypris micromegethes. The sequence goes on from CM051497.1 coordinate 12,815,438, forward strand.
AAAAATACAGCTGTTAGCTGTAATCAGAGAATACATGAGAATGCTGTAAATTAGTTGTGTTATTGTTTTTATTACATAATTGTTTATTTTGTTAAGGTCATGATGGTCATCATTCATTAACATTTAAGTAATAAAACAATTATTAAACTTTAAAGAGTAACTTTTTTCTATTAAATCAAGGCAAAAAAAATATTTTTTATTTGTTTAGGAGTAAAACAATGCCTCTTGTCAGTTTGTTCTTCAAAAATAATGTGTATGTTGATGTTTAATAAAGTTATGCATTTTAATATTTATTTTAGAATATACACACCATGTTACTGTCTGTTTTATATCATTTTTGTTTGGACAGTTTTTATTTAAATACTTTTTATTAAAAAAAAAATGTAGAGTCAATTCAGTTGTTTAAGTGGTTCTTAAAAAGGAACACAAGCAGCACCTGTTCTATTGGTCAATCAAGGCAGTGGAGTCATGTTGTCCAAATGACTAAATACAGTTGAATTTTGTTGCAAGACATTTTTGTTTGTGTTGTTATGATGGCAGTTACAATCTTTGCTTTGATCATGTAGAGTTAAGTATGCTGCTGGTTTTAACTTTATTGTGTGAGACTTGATTTAGCTGGATTTGTACAAGAGCAACACTGCAAGTACTTTTTCTATGTCAAGACACTGTTACAATGTATGGTAAAAAAGTACAGTAACATTGACAGCTTGGTTGGGCTCCAGCCCACTGAGACCCTGAACTGTAAAAAATCCAGCTTAGCTCAACAGCATATTCCAAGTTCATCTAACTTTTTCCACAAGTGAAAGTTAAAACAACTTGAAAAAGTTAGTTCTATTAACATTTCACATTCATTTGTTGGTTCAACTAAAAGACATGTTGAATTAGCAAAGAAAATTGCGTTTAGCGCATTAAAAGGAACGTATGAAAAAGTTAACGCATGTGCGTGATGCCACTCGTACCACGTGCAGTTTTGAAAGTTCCCAGAGATCAACGCGTCCACTTCACATTTTGGAGGGAATTCTTTGGTAAGTCACCACAAATTTGTAATATTTTACATTTTGCTTTGTATTACATTAAATAAATCGCGTTAAATTAAGCCTTTGCTTCCGTGCTTTTCCAGGTCAATAACCACCAACTGCAGAACCGCAGAATGACAGTCTGAGACGCCGGCGCCCCAGACTGTCATGACGTCATGACAGTCTGAGGCGCCGGAAGTGGGCGGAGCAAGTATTGCCTTAATAGGCATTTTGAACTTGTGTTTGCTACTTTTTAAAGCTTAAACACCGCGTTAATAAAGTTATAATCATGCATTCTTTTTAAACGATTTAATTAAAAATATTTACTTCCGTCCGTATATGGGTTGAATATGTATATACACATATTGTGAATGGGACACTTTGTTTTTTTATTAACCAAACATTAAAAAGTCTTAGTTTATGTGTATTTGTATAAAATCAGAGTTAACGATTATTTTCCAACACAACACAAATCATTCTACTACTATACACACTTGTTTGTAATTTTAACTTATCCATGTTTTGTTGCGATCAATGATTAATAAATGTAAATTGTTAAAGTAATGATAACAGTAGTAATAACAACAACAAAAATTTCTGAACGTTTTATTAAATAATAAAAAAAGAATCTTAAAAAATAAAGATTGATTTCTATAAAGTGTATTGCAAAAAAAAGAATACAAGTTTTGCAGGTACATGCAACTTTAAAAATGTCAGTAAATGACTAAACCATGGGGTGGTCATTTACTTAGAAATAAAACATGCATGGAAACATGGAATGTGATGCACAGTGCTGGTGGCTGACGGGGTCTCCAAAGACGCTGGAATGTGATGCACAGTGCTGGTGGCTGACGGGGTCTCCAAAGACGCTGGCATTGTCGTGACCTCTGGAATGGTGAAAGTTGCAGTTGAAATTGAAGGCATTTTGCATGATGTGTCATGCTGCTTTGATATACAATTTTGTATGTGAGTTTGAAAAAAGTCTCTCCTCAAAACTGTGGCTGTACAGTTGAGTCGGTCTACAGTCCAGTCCACATCTGTGTATTGTAAAGTCTGAAATATATTGTAAAAATACAAATAACAAAATGTATAACTGTTTGTTGCATGTTTGGTTGAACCTTTTAATTACCAATTGTATAATAAAATCATGCAGAAAACCAGTGAATTAAAAATGGACTATTAATTTTTTTTTCACTGTGTAAACAAACAACTCAACAAAAACATTCATACCTCCATGCACAACAGCATTTTTGAAGTGAATTTGGATGTGTTTTTTCAGTTTGTTTAGTTTCGTTGGTTTGAACACACTGCTATCACAAAAAGGGCAGTGAAAATCTTTGCAGCATGTTGTGCACTGCTCCAGAGGTGGTACTGCTGACCCCTTCTATATTGTTATATGGCTCTACAAACGAAATAAAGTTCAAACACGGTTAAAAACTTAAAAAGCATCAATAAATAAAACCATAAATATGTAACTTAACAAAGTAATATAATGCAACTAAAAATAATTACGTGATCAAGTGCTTTAAACCATTTTGTGTGAGCGTTAATCTAAAACTGTCAATAAAATACACAACACATATGCATCCGTATCATCCATACCGTGTAATCTTCCGCCATAACGATTCCGTTTTCGTCCGTTTTTATATGAGCGTCGCTGAAAAAAAATCCTCACACGTGTCTTCTGCGTGCACTCAGAACTCTTTGGTAAACATTGGTAAACGATCGAGCTCCGGCCACTTCCAGTCTTAAAACGCTACATTTATCACAACAAATACATGGATAAGTTAAAATTACAAACAAGTGTGTATAGTAGTAAAACGATTTGTGTTGGAAGGATGGCGTAATCGTTAACTTTGATTCTATATAAATTCACACATAACATTTTAATCTCTGGTGAGTTAAAACAAAGTGTCCCATTCACAATATGTGTAAATACATATTCAACCCATATACGGACGAAAATCACTCTTTTAATTAAATCGTTTTAAAAGAATGCATGATTATAACTTTAATAACGCGAGGTTTGTAGCAAACACGGAAGTACAAAATGCCTTTTAAGGCAATACTTGTTCCGCCTACTTCCGGCGCCTCAGACTGTCATGACGTCATGACAGTTTGAGGCGCCGGCGTCTCAGACTGTCATTCTGCGGTTCTGCAGTTGGTGGCTTCTCTTCCAGGTTGTCATGAGACAAAACGAATTGTTTGGTTTCAGGAATAGAAACACTGTTTTGTTTGGTAAGTGATCTAAGATGTGTGAAGGACGAGCCGTTTGTGTATACGCCTTATTCAGCCCGCGGCCATCTTGAATCGAAAACGAGGCTGTGAGGGATAGCGCTCCTGCTGCGTCCACTATAGCGTATTGTTTTGTACCGGGACGCCGATCGTTCAGCCGTAAAAATAAAGACAAACTATCATTTCACAACTTTCCGAAGGACAAATAACTTCAGAAAGCCTGGATTATTAAAGCCCGACGGGACACAGGACCTAACTTTCAGGTAGGTTAATGTTGCATTAATTTTAAACCTATTTATGGAGGTTTGCTCTGTTCAGAATGAATCAGTATCAGTTGAAAAACATCAATAATAAAAGAACATTTATTGTCCAAGTGCAAATGATGTAACATGTTACATATAAAAAGAGCAGCATCACAGCAGTGACTTAATCAAAGTGACATAGTAAATATAAGTGGTGTTTTTAAATAACTGGAAATACAAATATATATTTAAATGTATCATTTAATTTAAACTAACTCCCAAAATGTCTGGATATTTTTTATTAAAGATCATCAAACAAATTATTTCAAACATGTGATTAGACGTTTGAAATCTTGGACAAAAGGATGACTTCCTGTGATGAGGCTGCTTGTGTCTGAATGTGATGGACATCACGCGTCAGATACACTGTTCTTCAGGTAATATTCATGATAGCAGTATCTGTAGTATATCTGTAGCAGTATTGTATTATGGTTTAATAATAAAGTGTCGTTATTGCACAGTCGTGAAAAGCGTAAAGAAAGCCGCGTTAGCGTTTTGTGATTTAACAAACGTATCTTTTAACAAATTTCGGCTAAGCGGTTGCCGCCTTTTTTCGCTGCTTCATTTAATCTCGTTTTTCATTCTTGATGCCAAGACTCAACGAGATTATTCGCGAGGAACTTGCTACTTGTGTATACTAGCCGCTGCGGCGTGCGCGTGCACGTCCGCAGGAGTGAGCACTGAGCGCGGCGTTTGGAGGCGGAGCACCAAAAACTCGGTGCACTGCATATTAGTCTAAGACTGTCGGAATCACATAACGCTTTACACAATTCGCGGTTGTTAGCGAGCGAAACGATTACCGTAAACAGAAATGCAGATAAATAATGAGAAATTTGATTTTTTTTTTCTGTGTCGACCCCAGCACAGCCTTTAGAACCATTTGCCATTTTAATATGACTACAAAATGAATGAATGACTTTATTAATCCTACTACTAGGAATTTTATTTTGTTGTTCAAGTATCAATATTTTTCTGTTTATTCAAATTCAAAAACTGAATTTCATAGACAGTTACTGAGTAATGCACAGATTGTGCACCAACCATTATTAATTTACTGTAAGTTACAATAATTTGAGTATGAGAAAAGTACAGTTAATGTACTTATACGTTTGAGTAAACTTGGATTGTGCCTGAATAATTGTTTTGTTTTCTTTATACAGACTAAGGCATCAGAACCCATATCAACATGTGTCATGTTTGGACCCCGAATGGAACTACACTTTCAGAACTACAGGTGCGTTAATCTTACCAAGCTGCGCGCACAATGCACAAAATAACAGGCTGAAAAATAATGTAGCTTCTTCATTATACCGTCATGCTGGATGTAGTGAGCTTGACATAAGGGCTGTGTACTCAGTCCACTGCTGTTCACTCTGCTGACTCACGACTGTGCAGCGATGCACAGTTCAAATCACATCATCAAGTTCGCTGATGACACGACTGTGGTGGGTCTAATCAGCAAGAACGACGAGTCGGCGTACAGAGAGGAGGTGGAACATCTGACTTCTTGGTGTGTAGCCAACAACCTGTCTCTCAACGTTGCAAAGACAAAAGAGATGGTTGTTGACTTCAGGAGATCACAGAGTGACCGCTCGCCGCTGGAGATTGACGGAGCCCAAGTGGAGATCGTCAAGAGCACCAAATTTCTTGGTGTTCATCTGGCGGAGAACCTCGGCTGGTCACTCAACACCAGCTCCATCACCAGGAAAGCCTAGCAGCGCCTTTACTTCCTGAGGAAGCTGAGGAGATCACGCCTCCCACCACCCATCCTCACCACCTTCTACAGAGGAACCATCGAGAGCATCCTGAGCAGCTGCATCACTGCCTGGTTTGGGAACGGACCGCAAGACCCTGCAGAGGATAGTGAGGACAGCTGAGAAGATCATCGGTGTCTCTCTTCCATCCATCGCGGACATCTACACCACGCGCTGCATCCGCAAGGCAAACAGCATCGTAGATGACCACACCCACCCCTCTCATCTTCTCTTCAGTCTCCTGCCATCTGGTAAGAGGTACCGCAGCATTCGGACCCTCACGACCAGACTGTGCAACAGTTTCTTCCCCCAGGCCATCCGACTGCTCAACACCACACGGAGCTGAGGAAGACCTGGACCTCCTCACACACAGGGCTGTATCTCACAACATATATCTGCATAGATTGGTTATCTGTCTCACCCATTCTGTTCTGGCTTCTCTTGCAGTGGTACCCTGAGGAACACCCGCCCACTCGAGATGAGGGAAGCCTGGACACCCTGACTTGTCTTCTCTCCCTGTGCACTAGTCGGGTGCACCTCGTCTCGTCAGTCTGTCCTGTCTTCGTGTCCTGTTCTGTCGTTGCACTTGTGTACCCCTATTTATTTTGCGTGCCCCTCCCCTTGCTGTACAGGTCTCTGTTCTGTGTGGACTGTGTTCTGTTCTGTGTAGCACCAGGGTCCTGAAGAAACGTTGTCTCGTTTCACTGTGTATTGCTCTGCTATATGTAGTTGAAATGACAATAAAGCTTCTTTGACTTTGACTTTGATAAAAAAAAATAGTGAGTTTATGCTTCCTCAAAAAAAAAAAGAAAGACTGAAATCCACTTCCTTCCAGAAAACCCTACTGGGATGATTGAGCTGCTGCATCAGAAGAACAAGAACGGCTAGAGCTTGTGTTGAAGTCAAGAACAACGACAAAAATATGACGATGGTTGGTGCCAAAATGGAAACCATGTTGTTTCTCACAAGAAAAGACGTGGTCATTGAACTGCCTTTGGTCTCAGTCATCGGTGAAAGACAGCCTGGGCTCTTTTTGGATGAGCAGGTTAGTTTTAAGTTTGTCTCTTCATAATATTATTCATAACATTTTAGTTATATTTTCTCTTTTGCCTTTTGTAGGTTGCTGCAGAGTTCAGATGGAAAACATGTGGGACGCTCAAGCAAGTGTTTGTGTCGTCACTGAAGAAACACGGTTCAGCTTTTATTAAACTATACAGAGCTATACGACTCCCTGAAGAACAAGATGAAGATTATTCTGTCCTGATGAACAGGTTTCATTTTCGGCTTTGTTATATACACAAGGTGATCAGTTAAACTAAAATCTGTGTTTTAGTTATTTTTATTAACAATTTTTTTCTTATTTGATGACCATTGTTGTTACACAGATACTAAGTGCAGTTCCACGAGAGTTTCCCGTCTACCTTCGAGAACGTGATGCCATTTTAACAACATGTCTGGTAAGTTTTTGACATGTTTAGTTTTCTTTACGTAAATATTACATTGAAATACATGCCCCTTTGAAGTTTTTTGAGTATGCTAGTGTTTTAGTGTTAAACGACAGAACTTTATTCATTAATTCATTGATAGAATCATGAATTCGGTGATTTATTCTACAGAATACTGATTCGCCAGAGATCAGTTACAAAAGATTACGGTTTGGTGTTATCAAAGTTGTGGATCATTTGACAAAGAAATGGACTGCAGTTTGTCGTAGGTGAGGAATCAGCCGTCATGAAGAGCCTTCCTGATTCTCCAACGGCATTCATGGTACCGTTTGCTCTTATGCTTCAAACGTGGAGTATCTGCTCTGACTCAGAAGGACTACAGTCTACATTTGAAGTCGTTCAAAATATCTTGGTCTGAGTGAAATCTGCACAAATACAAGCGCTATCTCTGAAAAACACACTTTTATCCCAACTGCAATTGGATTGTTTGAATCTGTTGATTGGCTGAATCGGCTAATGCTAACGTTTAGTACTGCAATGGTTATGTCAACGTTTATTTTAAAGGTTTTGAGTTTTAATTGCATTGACAACTTAAAGGTTTATTAAAATGTTGTGGTCACCTATTTGTTACATTTATTTTAATTAAGAATTGAATTAGATTGCTTACTAAAAGTCAAAAGTAAAGTAGTTTTGTAAGGGTAAAGTTTGTTATAGCTAAAACTATATTTTATGTTTTGATAGTTATTGTAATTTGTGATTTTATGATTGTGTAATTGTAATTTTTTGTTTGAAGCAGGCACATTTTTTTAATAAAAGTTTATTCTCAAGTTCTTTTGAGTTGTGTTTATTATTACATTTGATGATCTCAGTTGGCTCAACTAAATGTTTTTGGTTAGCAATTGTTTTCTGAACTAATATTTATAGTTCGCTCAACAAAACATTTTTAGTTATAGCTTGTTTTTTTAACTAAAATCTTAGTTGACTCAACTAGAAAATGATTATTAGGTTGACAGATTATTTTTAGTAGGCAAAACTCAAAATTACAAAAGTTGAATCAGTTACTAAGACTTTTAGGATAAGCAATTTAGATACCAGGTACTAGATTAAAAAATTCCATTCAATGGTTGACTTCCATATCAATTCCATTTGTGTGCGCGCGCACAACCGCGCCAGGAACTAAGGCAACACATATTAAACAAACATTCAGGTTGGCAAGGTAGCTTAATATCAGCTCATGACTAGACACATACAGTATCTTACAATGGCGAGAGCCCGAGAGCCCGATTTTTCGCGCGGGCGCTTAAATTGGTACATTGTAGACGAACATTGCACTGTGATCGCACAAGAAATTTGTGAGCATATACTAAAGGTCCTTTGGCGCGATCATTCGGAAATTCAGAAGAAGATATTAGGACGTTTTCCCGAACTTCCCAACAGGTGCAAGTGTTCTGATGAACAGGTATGTAACCAGTGCCTTAACGATAGGGAAGCTCGCTTTGCCGGTGTATGAATGAAAATGATGTCTTACACGGGAGAATTTCAAACATCGCGGTAAAAAAAACATGCACGTGTGATGGTAATTATTCTGTTAATATTCTTTAAGATAGTAAATATATTAGGTGTGGGCGGTATAGCTGTAATTAACGTGAATACCGGTATTGAGTTGAGCCACGATATGAATTTTGCAATATTGTGGATGGCACTTTCAAGAATTTACCTTTTATACACATATATCAACGCTTTAATACATTAAAATACATTTGTTTCGTTATAACACAGATACAATGCTAATCGAATACAGAAAGCTGGAAGAAACTGCATTAATAGTTTTTTAGAGCGGATATTTTAGCGAGCGCGAGACCCTAGATTCAGACGCGCGCGCGAAACAGGGAAAGCGTAACGCGCGCTGGCTCTGCTCTCCATTTTTGTGGAATGGAGCTCTCCTAGCCGGAGGAATGTTTTTGTCATTAAACTCTTAATTTGTGGAATGATCTTTTTCATTGTATATACATTCGTTAGCCTTCGTTTAGTAAAGTTTCAATGCGATTTGCCATTGCTTTCGCTGTGAGTTTGATCTCTCTCTTCCCCCGTTTTATTTTTTGGGTTTACAGTGTCTGACAGACTCTTCATGCAGATGCAGAGTGGCGTGCTCCACAAAAAGGGTAATTATTAATATACGCGAGAAGAGTGAACACCAAACATTTTCATTCATTTATAAACCCACCCGGACACCACAGATTGCACATAAAAAATGAACGCTTGGTCACTGTATGTAATAACAAAATAGCAGAGACAGTCAAAGAGATGAGGAGCGGTGTTTTGTGACGTTACTACAAACTATACTGTAAAATAAGAAATGTAAGGAAAGCAGCCGGACCAGATGGCATCAGCTCCAGACTCCTCAAGTCCTGCGCAGATGAACTGTGTGAAGTCCTGGAACTAGTCTTCAACCTGAGCCTCAAGCTGAGGAAGGTCCCACAGCTCTGGAAGACCTCCTGTGTGGTACCAGTGCCTAAGACACCGCAGGCCAAAGACCTCAACAGCTTCAGACCGGTGGCTCTCACGTCCCATCTAATGAAGACACTGGAGAGACTAGTCCTGGGTCACCTCAGATCTGCTGTGGGAACCTACCTTGACCCACTGCAGTTTGCCTACAGACATGGCACGGGAGTGGAAGATGCTGTCATCTTTCTTCTGCACCGAGCTCTTTCTCACCTTGAGAAGCCCGACAGTAGCGTGAGGATCATGTTTTTTGATTTCTCCAGCGCCTTCAACACCATCCAGCCGGTGCTTCTGGAACACAAACTGGAGGAGGCTGGTGTGGACCTCTATCTGACGGAGTGGATCATGGACTATCTGACAAACAGGCCACAGTTTGTGAGAGCCAAGGACTGTGTGTCTGACACTCTGAGCTGCAGTGTGGGGGCTCCACAGGGGACTGTACTGGCTCCTTTCCTCTTCACCCTCTACACCTCAGACTTCAGACACAACACGGACGGCTGTGTTCTGCAGAAGTTCTCTGGTGACTCAGCAATTGTTGGGTTGATCACAGGAGCTAACGATGCTGAGTACAGAGGACTCACTCAGGACTTTGTGGACTGGTGTCGGCGGAACCACCTCCTGATCAACGCAGGGAAAACTAAGGAGATGGTGGTGGATTTTCGCCGGCGACAGTCTACTGTCATCCCACCGATGCACATCCAGGGAATGGACATTGAGAGAGTGGAGTCTTATAAATACCTGGGTGTGCATCTGAACAACAAACTGGACTGGACTCACAACACAGACGCACTGTACAGGAAGGGTCAGAGCAGACTCTACCTCCTGAGGAGACTGCGGTCTTTTGGAGTGAGAGGGTCACTTCTGAAGATCTTCTATGACTCTGTGGTGGCATCAGCAATCCTGTACGGTGTGGTCTGCTGGAGCAGCAGCATCTCAGGCAAAGACAGGAAGAGACTGGACAGGATCATCAAAAAGTCCAGCTCTGTCCTGGGCTGCACTCTGGACACAGTGCAGGAGGTGGGTGAGAGAAGAGTCCTGGATAAACTATCATCCATCCTGGACCTGGACTCTCACCCACTGGTGGACTCACTGTCTGCTCTGGAGAGCAGCTTCACCCCCGCTGTGTGAAGGAGAGATATCGCAGATCTTTCCTACCTGCTGCGATTAGACTCTACAATTTGAACTTAAATTTAAACTGGTGACTGGAACTATGCTTAAGACGGGCAGCGCTACTTGTTCATTATGGTCTGTGTTTGTTGGTTCATTATGATGTGTGCAGTGCGTTATGGTGATGTTTGTTTATTTATTTGGATTTGTTGTTGCTGTTGTGACGTGAAATTTCCCCGCTGTGGGACTAATAAAGGATTTTTCAATTCAATTTCAATTCAATTCAAATAACATCATTTATTTATATAACATCAGAACATTTCAAATCTAAATATATATTTTTAACTGTGCTTCAAAAGTCAAAGTCAAAGTCAGCTTTATTGTCAATTTGCCATATGTACAGTCCATACATACAGAAAAATGCAATTTCGTTCCTCTCAGTCCCTCAGATACAAACAGATGACATTGCATGCTTCTACCACACTTTAGAGTTCTATACAACTAGAACATTTACTTATAAAAATACCAAAGCTAATTGTAATTTATTTTATCATTACAGTGTCGGCTGTGTAAGACCCAGCTGGAGTATATTCAGCTACACCTTGTTCCTGACGGTGAACTTCACCTAGAAAACTGCGACCCACGTCTCTGGTCTACTGACGTTTTGGAGTACGTCAAGGTTCGTGATTCTAATGTGTGTATATAAGACACACTGATATATATAGTAAAAAATAATAATGTGATTTACTTCTGAAATAACAGGCATACATGCCAGAAGGAAAAAAAAAACTAACAAGGTTTGACCAATGTGACCTACCGGCCCTGTTGACAATCCTGATCAATTTCGCATTGGTCAAAGTTGATAGAGGCATTCTGAGAGCCGTATGTATTCTGATTTCTTTACATTTTTTATTATCTTTCCACTTTATAGTGAAAGTAATATGGCTACATTATTGTTACATACTAGAAAGTTTGCATTACTTGACTAATTACCATTGTGTTCATGTTTCTTTAAGGGGAAAAAAGTAAGAAACGAGTTATCGCACTCAGCAAATAAAACCCTGACTGACAAAGAGAAGACTGACCATCAGGCAACGCTCGAGATTCTCGTTAAACATTTGTATGACAAACAATTAATACTGGCCTCCACAGTGACTACAATAAAGAACAGAGTTAGCGGGGCAAGAATTCATATTACTTATTTTATTCATCCAACAACTTGCTTGATGTGTTGAACTTCTGCTAATGTACTTTATTAATACTTAATTTGCAGTTCGATTGGAGGATCACAAATACCGACTTCAAAACAACAAAGGTAAGCTCACCTCACTTGTGTATATGACATAATTGCCTTCAGATCCATTTCATTAGTTGTGTTTTCCTGAAGAATGCCTTCTTTTTCTTCTACCTTCTACTCTGAGCACTTCCCACTTTAATGTGAACCTTCCCCTCAATGTGTGTACAGCGTTTTGTATTTTATGTTCTTCATGATCCATATACAGAATGTTTTACATTTAAAAAAAAACAAAAAAACAAATGTATCGTATATCTTCTAGGTGTGGGAATGTCAAGACTTATCAAACGACTACTGTATATTAAAAAGTAAGACAGCTGGGGAAAAAATATTCTGAATTGTTTACTCAAAAGGTCAAGTTTTAAAGTCAGAATTCTGACCATCTCAGTCTGGCCTCTCTGACTGAGCTACTAACACAGGTGACGTGAGCAGTTCCTCTGATGTGCCTCTCGTTCCTTATTCTGTCTCTTTCTCACTGTCACTGTCTCTAACCCAGAGCAGAGCTGCTCTCACCACTGTCTCCTTCACCTTTCCTCTCCTCCACCCTGCCTGCACTCGCTTCTTCACCTCTTCATCACAAGCACTTCCACTCCTCCTTCACCTCCAGCCCCTGTAACCACCCTCTCTCCTCTCGTTTAGACACATCAACTTAAATGTACCAATCACATAACTTCAATATATAAAAGTGGAAAAAAACCTTTCTTTTTTAAATAGCAGAACTGAGCCTCTATAGCCTCAGCTAAATAAAATTAATATGGTTCGGCAAAAAAGAACTGACAGATGTTGTGCAAGTTACTTTGAAATTGTAATACATTACACATTACTTATTATTGTTTGTAAAAAGTAATCCGTTACATCACAATATTACTGTCTCTGAATTGTAATATGTGACATTACTTACTTTTAAGTTACTTTCACCAAAATAACTACAGAAGCAGAAATAACATCCTAAAATACAAAAATCCAGTTATATTTTACATCCAGCAGAAGGCGCTGTTATGTAGCCTAATGACTGTGACCTACACAAGCTACTGATAACAATATAGTTTATAACTGGCAAAGTGTGATTTTAGCGATTTTCAGCGATGTGAATAACTAGTTGAAAGATTTTAATCTTTCTTGGAGGCTTAATAATAATTATAAATCAGTCAGGCATTCCATCATGGCCGAGATTGCAGGTCTCTGTCGAAGGGAGTTGTCCGGAAGCTGGATCCAGGAGTAAGGATTGAGCCGACACCGCGTTAGAGGTTTAACACGTGTTTATTGTGCCGTTCAATGCATTACTCAATCACAGTCAGGAAATGCGGATCCTTTATACCCTAAATGACGTCAGATATCTCGCGTGACTATCAGCAGGAAACGAGATTTGTCAGAGGACTGACTTACACACGTGGTCTCTATTCAATAGCAAAAGATAGGCGTTGCTATGGTGATACGTAATCAGGTCTCAATTCGACCTTCAGAGGTCTCCGAACGAGGAGAGTAAGAATAGCAGTCTTAAACACTAACTTTGAATGTAGAAACCTAAGTATTATCTTAAAATATATAATAGAATATTATCTATGGTCAATCATAAATTAATATAAGTTCTGAGTTTGAGTTCTGAGTTATTTTAAGAAGCTTCTCACAGTTTTAACTGTCTCAAAGCAAACTAAGTAAATCTTTAAAAGAATTATCACTTTTATTCATTTGATTGTCTGGTTATTGGTGTTAATTAAATTACTATGATTATAACAAATGAGTATTAATATAAATATTACAAATAGTCAAGTAAATGTCAGGATTTCTTAGTTTAAACGTTTCCAGTGTCCTTGTTTTTGATAAGACTTAGACAGAGACTGGAGACGTAGCAGTTTACCGGAATTGGGATTTACGTCAACATCAAATTATCTTGCATTATTGACTTATTGGGAACAATAAGTCAAAACAACTTTTAGATTATTATTATTATCTAGATTTTAGTTACTAATCTATGTCTCTTGGAGACACAAGTATAAAACAATTCAACAGCTTTCAGCCTTGGCCTGGCTACGTTGACGCAGGCTAAAATATAATAAGCTCTTAATATTGGAAATAAGATTTAAGTTATTAAATATTGAAAATATTCTAACACTAGTGTATATTCAAATCAGACACAACAGGACTTTGTAAACTTTAGTGTGGTTTTTTTCATTTTGAATGACTGACCACACAATACTGTCCTGCTTTCTGGCCATAAAGTGCAGACGACATCATCATCATCATCGCTGTTACTCTGTCCAGGTCGAGCTACGCATCACACTGACGTATTCAATGTTTATTTACACTCTCTCTAGCAAACCGTGAAAATTATAAAACAATATATATATCAGTATATAAATATGTGTATATTTATATACACATACACGATAACATGTAGAACAGCAAACAAACAACAACACATTTGTCCTGCTGAGCGTGTGCGTCTCTGGATCTTGTGCAGTTTCTCTCAGTCTCTATCAATGTCTCCAATCAAATCAACATCAGGTTTATTGTCACATGACCACAGCGCACACGCTCAGATGAAGCTCACCACAGGACAGTGCAAGACACAACACACTGACCAGTCAATATTATTAATGACATGCACAAAGAATTGTTTTAATTAAAGTGTTTAAATGTTCAGCATCCTAACAGTCTGGAGGGAAAGCTGTCCCGCAGTCGACCGGTCCAGGCCCGGATGCTGGGGTCACGTCAGCTGCTCAGAGAACAGTCCGTGTCCAAACTTCACTAATATGCAGCTTTATGTTCTTCACAGAAAAAAATTCAGGAGCTGCGAGACACAATCACAGAGCTGAAGAACGGCCTGGACAACTGCGGCAACAGGCTCGAAGCAGCACAAGTAAGTTAGAGAAAAGGATCCATGATCCACCGTGTCAAAAGCATCAACAGCACATGCTCCTCAGCGTCTGTAGATACATCATGTCATTAAACACCTCTGGTCTGAAAAACCTTCAGTTGCACAAATGCAATAAAAAAAAAAAAAAAACAGAAGTGTTAGTAAATTGTTCTAAAGTTGGACAACACAGTGGGATCCAGGCCGGGCTTTTAACCAGCGGCGTGACTGACTCATGTGTACACCAGCGCTGAGACGGTTAATCACAGACAGTACAATTACTCTAATTCCTGAAAGCACACACACACACACACACACACACACACACACACACACACAATACACCTTTTCTACTGGTTCTGATGGAGGCTTATTAGGTGTTCTTTTCCTGATCTTATCAGAAAAAAATCGAAACTCTTAGCAAGAAGGTCGATGAGCAGGAGAGGCAGCTGGAGCAAGCGGCCAACCTCAGGGTAACTTAACTTCTCGTAGATGAGATGAGTTTAGCATTATATTAACAGTTTTTGCTCTTTTCAGGAACAACTGGCAGCAAATCAAAAGGAATTCCTAACCTACAAACAGCAAGTGGAAAAGGTAACGTGTTTGAATTGTTCTGTGACTAGGCAGGAGAGAGAACAATTCCCAATTAAACACACACACATGCCCAATACAATCTGACTGCGTCGTCATGAGGGCAAGAGCTGCCTCACTTTACGCCCCGCTGGACACAACGTCCGTCTTCCTCTTCACCATTGATTGTGTGACGTTAGCATGTCAGATGAGACTGGCACCAGTAGGTTTTTTCCGCTCACCCCGCTCTTCTGGTCATAGTCCATAGTCTGAACAACGATAGACAATGGACATTTTTTCTCTTTTACTGACTCTTGAACACAGATAAATAATTGGACTTTATTATTTTTTTATAAATAATTTGACAATTTTTTCCAGTAATTCGCATAGTGACTTTGCGTTGGTCTCGAACTAAGAAAAGTGCTATATAAAATAAACTTGAACTTATTACACCTGGTTTACCAATACACCTGTCGCAAATATGGACTACACGTCCCATGTTCCCGTGTTTCTGTTCGCGTCTGGTGTGTCATCTTCATCTGTTATCAGTTCCACCTGTTCTTCATCTGTATTATTATTTAAGTCTTCACCGGTGCCTTAGTTCTTGGTCAGTCATTAACGTTGCACTTCGTCTGTACGTGAGTCTTCTGTGAGTTATCGTCTCCTGTTTTCGTCATTAAATGTCCGTTTATTGTCACCACGATCCCTGGCTCTTCGTTTCATCACCCTCATCCGTCCCGGATCATAACAACACCTGGTGACAAATAAAATTTGAATTTGAAATTTGGTTTCACCGGTTCTGATGAAAGTGTGAATGCTTTTTGTTTCTCAGGAAAAAGAAGAAGATGCAACAACACAGCAGCTAATAACAAGCACAAAAGAAGTGGAAACCCTCAGGGTAACTTCATTTCCTCCTTTAAGTAATATGAGTTTGGCCTCATAATTTCATTTGTTCTGTTCAGAAGGAAGTTGGGAGAAAGCAGCTGGAAATAAACGAACTGAAAAGTGAACTGGAAAAGGTAACATGTTTGATAACAATTCTCAATTAAAATTCCTAAAAGCACACACAGACGTGTGAATGCTTTTTTGATTATTTTCAGACAACAAAAAAAGAAAAGGAGGAAAAAAGACTCAAGGTAACTTATTTTCTGTACTGTTGTTAAAATCAGTGTGGCCTCATTAATGCCTTTCTTTTCAGGAAATTGACAAGCACAAGCGCCGTACACAACAGAAAAAGGATGAGGTAACGTGTTTGCATTGCTATGTGACCATATATATATATATATATATATATATATATATATATATATATATATATATATATATACACACACAGTACATATAGTCATGATGTTGTCATGATGACCGTTCACGTAAATAATGTTAATAAATAAATGAAATAATTAAATTACATAATGTTATTAAATGAAAAGATAAATAACTATAGACACTAGAATGACTGGCTCTCCAAGGGTTAAGCAAATCTTGTGCTTAACCGACGTGCATTTCCCCCAGGCGCCACGGCTCAGGCTGCCCACTGCTCCGGGTTTGTGTGTGTGTGTGTGTGTGTGTGCACTTTCACGGATGGGTTAAATGCAGAGCACAAATTCAGTATGCTCCCTAGTGGCCATATTGCCGTCACCTCACTTTCCTTTCCTTTTTCCTTCCTATTTTTTGCCCTCACAGTTCTCTGACAAGTTTTGTACATAAATATTCTCACATTAAAAGTGAGAGATCAAATAATAGAAAGAAACACGCATGGATCTCATATGTGATTATTTATTGAACATCAAAATTGAAATTAAAGCAGTGTCCAAATCAAACAATCACTTTGTTTGCCAAAAAAAAAGTAAAAAGTAAAAAAAAAGTAACGTGCACGTTTGGGAACAGAATAATTTATTTTTAATACTTTATATATACTTTATGTATATGGAAAACGAGCAGTTCTCTTCTAAATAAAATAAGTCATATTATTCATAATAAGGTGTAGTTTATACTAAAGGTACATTCCGTGTGTAACACTTCACTTATTTTAAAAAAGTTTACACAATATTTTTGTTCATTTGAAGTTCATCCCAGCGAACTATTAGTCTTGAATTTTATTTCGTCTTCTAAACCGTTACTCTTTACCCCAAAGTTATGTTTTGTTTCTCCCACAATAACCTTTAACATTCCGTTTTGTTCACCAACACTACACAGTTGAATTTAATTTCCTTCACCCACCATCAATCATAACATTTCATTTCGTTCCACACAAAAAATCATTTACATGGCATTTCGTTCACCCACAATACACAGTTATAATTCATTTCCGATTACAAGGACATACATGCAACTCACAAACCAGCAATACCCACAAAGTCGACAAGGAAAGGCAATCGAATATTGTAACAGGTCCAAGTCTGTATAAGGGATAGAATTCCGGTAAAACGAGTAGCGACCGCGACTATTTCCGATGTCCCTTAAGTCCTCCGCAGTCTCAAACCTCAAAATGAAAAGTTTCGACCTCACCGGCTTTTGTCATGGAGTCCGTTATTCGACCGATCGCGATTGTCCCGTGACCCTGGATTCCCCGTTCGAGAAAAGAATTATTCTCTCGGCGAACAGTCCGCACGCCACAGCACCGACAACAGGCGCTTCTCTCCACAGCTGATTCAACACCACACCCATGTACTCCCGCATTTCCGGAGTCCCCGCTGACGTCATACTCCCGTGTCACCCGTGTAACATCAACATTAATTCTCAATTTCACAGCGTCCACACCAAAAAGAAAACATTTTCCCCTCTAAGTATTCATACTTCTTTACCAGTACACTGAACACCCGGGCAACACAGACAGGGAAAACAACCTTTCACATTCTTTTTACTCCCTTATGTGGCAGTGCTACACGTGCATTTCTTGCATCTTCCGTAAACAAATATTTTAATATGCAACGTATCTCCGCACTGTATTGCCATCACCTCACTTTCCTATCAATGTGGTCACGTCACTATATAAAAATGTATTTACTCTTCAGTTCTTACTCAGAAGCGCGAGCGCGTTTAACCAAAGCCGAGGAGCTACAGATTTGTGCGTCACAACTGTTTTCCTGCAGCGTCTACACTCGACTTCATTTTGTTCTGTCTTCCTTCTGACGCCAAAACGTGTCCAAACGACGGTGAACGCAATTTTTTGTGTACAAGTCAAGCTGCTCATTCACTCCAAGCGCGGAGGTCACGTGACTGCAAAAGTTTTCTTTTAAAGGGAAAGTAATTGAAATAATCTAACTGTAAAAATGTGAACGATTATAAGTTCGACCAGCTCTAACACATGTGTTAATCGCACTTCCCCAACCAAATTAATCGTGATTAATTGCAAATAATAATACAGATTATTATTATTATTATTATTATCAATTATTATCATTTAAAATTATATATAATAATAATAATAATAATAATAAAAGAATAATAATAATAATTATTAAATGAATAATTATTAAACAAATAATGAACTGAAGCTTGTAAGATTGAACATTAGAGTGTAAAATATAAATGAATGTAAACTCAACACAAAACAAACACTCGTTTAAACACTAATATAATTTGGTGCATATACGGAACTATATATTTTTAACAATATAACATTTTCATGTTCAAGAGGATTCCATGAAAAGTCTATGATATAAAGCATGGCAAATATTTAAAGTAACAATGAGGAAAGAATACCAACACATACTCATTATAAATTGTGGACTTGAGAACAGTTATTCAAAATGATAACGTAGAAAGTCAGCTTAATATGTATGTTGTATGTATATGTGTCTAAGTCAGCTTAATATGTATGTTGAATTATCTTTTCTGTCTGTGAACTCGCAAGTCGCTGAGTAACTTTTCTTCATACCAGCCACGGCTGCGCTTCCGCATCCAGTGAGTGTCGTGTGTGTGCGGGCATTGAAGATATGAATTATAATAAGCCGCGGCGCCGGTCAATCCACCGTTATAAGTGCTTCTTTGCGGGACAAAGGCGCTCGAATCGGGGCAAAGTTATGCTTCTTCGCTGGAGTAAATGCAAAGGAGCCGCCTCCCAAATGTCTAGATCAGGGGTGGGCAAACTTTTTGACTCGCGGGCCACATTGTGTTTTAACATTAGACAAAGGGGCCGGACCGGGCTCAGGGAAAAAATACACATTTTAGGATATACAATTTTTGTACATAATTTAGTATTTAACTTTATATAGTGTTTATTTGTATTTAAAAATGCATTCAAGATAAAAAAACAAACAAACAAAAAACAGATCTAATACTAAAATACAAATAAAGTGATTTAGCATTTTAATTCACCAGAGAAGGTCCCATTATGATATTAGAATTTACTTTTAATATAAAAATATTCAATTACATATTATCAATTTGTTTTTTTTAATCCTTTAAAAAAAAAACTTTTTAAAATGACAAAATTATAGTTCCGCGTTCATAAGAATAAAGTTCTACTGCTTAGAAAACGAAAAAAGCATGATTATTTCAATAATCATTTTTAAAATCTGAACCATCACTACTTCTGTTCTTCAGCATCACAAGAAACATTTTTGTTCCTTTTTGTTGCTTCTAATCACATTATTACGGCACTCAATGTGCCAGCAATAATGCGCTGAGCCACTTCACTCTTTTACTGGTTCATATTAAAGCATTTCAACTATATATAGGACCGTGATAGGTTTGCTTATATACTTTATTTAGAGAAAGTAACCGGTGAAACGTGATGTTTTATTAAACTTTACATTTAGAAAAAAAAAACGCTAAAGCGTCAGATTTCATTGCACCTAACATTGAAAAAAACAATACAAGATTCTTCATATGTTTGACTGACTTTCGACAGATAGATGACACGCCTAGTTTTGCCATTACTTTGGTGGTATAATAATAATCATTGTCTGCTACAAGAGCGCGTGCGGGGAGATTCGAGATAAGTCCGATTTGGAACAAAAAGGCGCCTTTAATCTGCTGCCTAACGATAATGTGAAGATTGCGAACGAAAATAATAATTAAAAAGCAAAACGAAAGCGTAACTCATTTCCGTATTGTTTTTTAAATTACATTTGTTTGTGCTTGACATGTTTGGCACTTTGTTATGGCGTTTAATTCACTGAGCAGCGCTGGTCACCGGGGATTTGGACAATGGCACTGTCCTGCAATTCATGACTTTCAATGATAGTTTTGCCCCAAAATCAAGCCGCTTGAGCGATTACCGGACTACTCCCTCCATCCCACGCAGTGAAGAGAAAATAAAGCAGACTGCGCGAAAACGAATGCAATGAATGAAACATGCAGAAATAATAAATGCGAGAGCAAGGTTTTAAAATAAAATAACCATTGAGATAATGAAAAAAACTATTGTAACATCGTGACCTATATCCTGTTTTCTATATATAATTTTCTATATATAATTCTATATATATATATTAGTGTTGTCAAAAGTATCGATATTTCGATAAGTATCGATACTGAAAAATCTGAAACGATACAATACTGTGATCCAAAAGTATCGATACTAATCACGCTTCCGGGTCTTCAACTTGGCGCATGCGCACGAAGCCGATGGCGGCGGCAGATCATTGTACAAGCGCTGATACTAAATCACGCAAACACCTCGCGAACCGAGACACAGACGTGTAGAACGAATTTCGGGAAGTTAGTAACAGTTTTAATTATTAACACGTATGTTATGAAGTCCCGTTTTGCCCCATTAACGCAGTGAAATTTATACGCAACTTATACGCGCGGTCGACCGAAATAGAAAATATTTTACTCGGAACAGTGCGCGGATATTTCACCCTTTCTTTCAAAAATAAACAGCAGAGACACAAGCACGGTAATTGAATTAACATTTATGACGTGAACTAAATACTTTCAGAAAACGGCACAAGCTAATCTGGTGCTGCTGCTCTCTCTCTCACACACGCACACACACACACACACACACACACACACACACACACACAGCGGCTCTACTAACTCCTGTATCTCTCTGTGGCGCGGGGCTTCACAAATAAACAATACACACGGTGGATTTCGAACATAGTATATATCCCCAAAGCACCAGTCAGCATTAGCGTTATCTTCTTGGGAGCACTGTGACATGTTTGCCTTTTTTTCTTTTTTTTCAGTAATCATGCGAAGCACATTTGAATTTATTTAGAGAACTGTAGGTGTCTATGCGCTGATCAATAATGATGTTTAATTAAATCCCGAATCTAAATCAGTTTATATAAATACTGCTGTTCAACTCTGGTTGATTTAAGCAGATCCCTACCACAGAATACCAACTGGTATATTAATACAAGTTTGACAAGTAAGCCTATTAATTTTAAATAATTCATCTAACAATAAAAACATACAAAAATATTTATAAATTTGTAATATTTCTTTGAAATCAACAATAAATCTGCAGTGAAAACACACTCAGATCTTTCTACCACAAGACCAGCTTTAAAAACAAACAAACAAACAAACAAAAACAAATAAAATATTGTACTCTTGTACTTTTAGAGCTCCTACCAAATTCATTTGTTTTAATTGAATAGTTTAAAGAGGCTTTTAAGTTGAGATTTTTTTCTGGAAAATTTTAATGTAATGCAGTTTTATTTTATTTATGCACTTTATTTTCTTGGGATTCCTCATTCAGACACATTTTCATGTTCCAGTCTTGTTATGTATTTTTTTCATAACGAAAAAAGAAAATAAAGGCCCTAAAATTGTTGCGGTATTTCCCCGTGGTATCGAAAATGGTATCGAGTATCGATACTTTTTTCAAGTATCGTATCGAATTGCTATTTCCAGTATCGTGACAACACTAATATATAATATATATATAAAATTTTCTATATATAACTCTATATATATCCTGTTTTCTATATATAATTCTATATATAATTTTCTATATTTCTGTTTTCTACATCTATATATCTATAATAGATATATCTATTATATACTATATATCTATTAATCTATCCAAATATATATATGAATATATATATGATATATTTTGAATATATGTTATTCAAAACCTCTAAAAGCTCTAGTCTAGTGGAAGACCACCTCTAATAGAAGGCCACTAACTTTCAAACTAGTAAAATGAATGTGTAACCTGTTTGAATTGTTCTTCTTGTCCTTACTTATGTCTCTCAATTGCTTTCGCTTGTTTCAGATGGAAAAGGCGGCGCAGCAGTGTCAAATGTCCGACAAGGTAGTGTGTTTAATTTGCTCTTGAGACTAAAAAAAAAAAGATATATATATATATATATATATTATATATATATATATATATACACTGGCGGGCAAAATTAGAGAACAATGTATAAACAACCACACAATTCTGAAATAATGTCATCTTCACTGCTCAACAGTTGAAGGAGTATTTGTCCTGTCTATACCGTGCTACCAGAACACTTTTTCCAGAAAATAACTAAAGCATTTCAACAAAAACCTTTATTTTGCAGAAAACACACCGATCAAAATTAGAGAACACTTTCAGATACCCCCCAGTTATTGGTGTTAATCTGCCACCAGGTGTAATTTTCTGCATTATTCATCAATCCCTATTTAACTGGCAGCCTAACTCCCAGTTTCACTGACTCTACAAGATGGTGGACTGATCAAAAGTGACTGAAAGCCTCCGACCGCAGTTTGTCCAGATGAAGGTCAAATGGATGTTTTTATCAGCAATAACAAGACACATTGGTAGTTCCAAATCTGTGATTTCCAGAATATTGAAACTTTATGACATCACAAACTCATTTAATTCCCCAAAGAAGGCTGGTCGTCAACGAAAGACAAAAACAAGAGAGGACAGGATACTGCGGAGGATCTCAATGGGCAATCGTTTCCACACTGCAGCTGGAATGGCTCAGCAGTTCTGCACTGAACATGGTAAAGATCTGTCTCGACATACAGTGTCTCGATGTTAAAGAGCATTTGGACTAAAAGCCCACTTTGCCTTTCATTAGACAATAGAATCAAAAGGCTAGACTAAGCTTTGTTGAGGAGCATGTTGTGTGGACAGAGAACTGGTCCAAAGTTCACTTCAGGGATGAAAGTATGTTTAATTTATTTGGCTCTGATAGGAAACATTATGTTCGGCGACAAACTGGAGAAAGACTGAACCCAAAGAGTGTAAAGAAGTGGGTGAAAGGTGGAGGAGGAAGTGTGATGGTTTGGGGCATGTTTTCTGCAGCAGGTGTTGGGCGTCTTATACAGCTACATGGCAGAGTGAAGGCAAATGTTAATCAGAACATTCTGAAACAACAAATGATTTTTTCCATGAGTTCATCACCCAATCAGCCCACAGTGTTCATGCAGGACAATGCTCCATGTCACACAGCTACACGGGTAAAGCCGTTCCTTGAAACTGAGAACGTTGAAATAATGTCATGGCCTGCAGAGTCCTGATCTCAAACCAATAGAGAACCTCTAGAAGAATCTTTGGTGACAAAGGCATGGCCAAAAAACCCACTACAGTCAGTGAACTGTGGAGGAGACTGGAAGAAGAGTGGACCAACATCACACCAGAGCAGTGTGAGAGACCAGTGCTGTCCTGTGGCCGCAGATGTGCTGAAGTCCTTCAGAGCAGAGGCCTGGACACTTCCTACTAATTGTTGACTGTTGTAACCTTCAGAATATTTTGTTATAATCTTTTTCCATGCAACAGTCATTATTGTTCTCTAATTTTGATCGGTGTGTTTTCTGCAAAATAAAGGTTTTTGTTGAAATGCTTTAGTTATTTTCTGGATAAAGTGTTCTGGTAGCACGGTATAGACAGGACAAATACTCCTTCAACTGTTGAGCAGTGAAGATGACATTATTTCAGAATTGTGTGGTTGTTTATACATTGTTCTCTAATTTTGCCCGCCAGTGTATATATATATAGTCATGATGACCGTTTATATAATTAATGTTAATAAATAAATTAAATAATTACATGAATTAATACAAAATGTTAAATAAATTAATAATTAATAATTATTTAATTAATTAATAATGTAAATAAATCATTTTTACCACTGCCAATGAACAGGAGGCCGACACTTCACCGGCTGGTGCTGCCGCTGCTGCTGATTCACTGCAGAGTTCCGGACAGGAGCCGACCGGACAGGAGCCGACCGGACAGGAGCCGACCGGACAGGAGCCGACCGGACAGGAGCCAAGCACCAGACCCAAAACCAAAAGCTCAAAGAATCTGCCGACGCAGAGTTCCGGACAGAAGCCGATCAAAAAAAAAAAAAAGTGAACTTGATCCCCATCCAACGCCAAAAAAGGCAAAAATAAACTCAATCATTTTGATGACGTCACTCGGTCGCAGAGTGTTTAAACGTGTGTGTATGAAGTGTGTAAAATAAACAAAGTAAACAGTATCTCATTCGTCTGTGCCGCAAAGATTTTTGTTTGTGGTTCTTTCGTTTTTAAGATATTACAATTATTCCTTTTGATGACATCACTCGGACGCCCGGTTTTTTCCAACGTGAGCAGATCGAAACAAATATGGTGTCTATCATTCTTGTGCTCGTCGGACGTGTAAGTACCAGACAGCCATACTTAAGTAAAAGTACGGATACGTTAGTCCAATACAAGTAAAAAGTCACCAATATAAAAAAGACTGGAATGAAAGTGCAACGAATCAAATTTTAAAATAACGAGAATTTACTCATTGAATTTAGGCTAAAGAAATGTGAAAAAACTTTATTCATGAGGTTTTATTTTCTAATACAGAAACGAAATTTAACACTGAAATGATACAACAAAGTAAAGAGCAAAACGTCAGTCTCAATCAAACTCAAATTTGCAAAAAACAAAAATAAATACAATTCCGAGCTGACTTGTGACCTCTCAGTCAATGTCTACAATAGATTTTACATTTATTCACGTTGCACAAAAAAAGCTAAAATAAAGTCATGTCACAGTGTTTTTGCCATGTTAGGCTTGGTAACATTACAATACCACGGTAAAGTGTAACTGCTGCTTTACTTACAAGTGTTTTGTTGTTTATAATAATTTGTATATATTGAAATATAGTTTTGTTAATGTTATTTTGGGATTTGTTCTGCACAATGAAATTCTTACTTTGCCGTTCTTACATTGAATGCCAATGGTAATAGAAAACAGAAAATAAAAAACAAAAGTGCAATAAACATGCAATAAATAAATCAAACAAGTACAGTGCAACAAAACAGAATGTGATTATGTACATTTGTGCAAGAGGTGCAACCAAAAAGGTCAGATAAAGTGGCACGTGTTCCTTAAAGAGATGTTGTGCGTCTGTAGCAGCAAATGTCATCACTGTGTGTGTGAGTGAGTCACTGGACTAACTGTTCAGTGCTCGGATGAGTTCCTCAGTCTGGAGGTTCTGCACTTAAACTCCTGTATCTCCTTCCTGAGGGATGAAATTTGCATGAAACTATAATTTGCATGAAACTATGACGTCACTCAGAACAGCAAAGGAGGACTGAAGGTGCAGATGCAACACAAGGCTCTGTAAAGTTTCTTTTTCAAAGTTTTTTCTCTTTTCACGGCAAGCAGCCAACAAAGTATTTTATGTTTGTAGTCACGATTGTTTGTATACTGTACCTGTGTTAAATATGGTTTTTGTTAATGCTCAAATGCAGTTCTCACAGCGTTTGGCATTTGGTGTTCGGAGTTGGGTGTTTGGTGACCGTTAACGGGACCGAATGAACAAGACGATGACAATACAGGCCCGTTGATGCACTGAAAAAAATGGTTCGGGGGGGTTGTATAATTTACAAATATGCATCTTATATATTCTATATAACTGAATTATGTTGTCCCTCTAAACATGAAGATGAGTCTTTTGAAATCCCTTAAATTTATGCACATGTTAAACTAACAAGAAACAGTCATGTTAAAGACACTTAAAATAGTTGTGTTTAGTGTGGAAGCTCCGCCCTCTAGTTTGAAAACCGGAGGGAAAGTGACCGCAGCAGTCCGCCATCTTTTCACTCGCATTGGGACTTGAAGACTTCTCAGAGAGGTAGTTATATACGACCAGTGAGTGGGAGCTATTACTGTAAATTGTGAGTTTGAAACCGCTAGAATTCGCTATAAAACAGTCAATGTTAAGGCTAATGTTAGCTTAGCTAGCGTAAGATTTAGCTAATGACTATAAAACAGTCAATGTTAAGGCTAATGTTAGCTTAGCTAGCGTAAGATTTAGCTAATGACTGACATTTTAAGAGTTACTACTTGTTTGAATGTGTGTGTCTTGTCTTGTCGGAGGGTTAGAGCAGTTGCTTGGCTAGAGCTACAGTATGTAGTGATAACATGAAGAGGCAAAGCAACTTAACCTAAGTTTAGGCGACAATAAGAGGTCACTTAACACCAGCTAGCTGTCGCGGGGTAAAAGCATTACGGACCTGAAAACTGAAGAAAGTCTTCCTTAATTTTACTGTACTCATTTTAGTGGAGAAAAAATATTCTACTCTAACTCGCTGCTGTTGACTCTTATAGGAAGAGTGCGTGTTCTCAAGATAAGTAGTCCTGTTGATGTTATTTTTTCCAAAGGTTTTTTGTCTGTTTGTGCGTGTAAATATCTGGGGGAGAAAAGTTTCTTGAACGAGTAGGAACTTTTCCCCTACTTTTCTTCTATAAAATATTTTTAAATATTTTAAACGGTATTTAAAAATAGATGAACCCCATTTGACCAACAATGACCTTCTTGACACCAAACAATCCGGATTCAAGAGTGGCCATTCCACAGAGACGGCACTTCTGTCCATCACTGAAAATCTTAGATTGGCTAAAGCAAATTCCACGTCTTCTGTTCTGATCCTTCTAGACTTATCAGCCGCCTTTGACACCGTAAACCACCAGATCCTACTATGCATTGACATCCTGTCTCACAGATATCTCCAACTGGATGACAGAACATCACCTACAACTCAACCTTGACAAGACAGAACTCTTGGTAATTCCTGCTCATCCATCTATCCACCACAACATCACTGTTCAGCTTGGCTCAACCACGTTAACACCAGTCAAGACTGCCCGAAACCTCGGGGTGATGTTAGATGATCAGCTTACCTTACAGCCAGGTCATGTAGATTTGCTCTCTACAGCATCACCGAGATACCACCTTACCTCTCACAATACGCCACTCAGCTTCTAGTACAGACTCTGCTGGGAATCCAGAATGCTGCAGCACGACTGCTCTTCAAACAACCTGAAGGACTCGTGTCACTCCACTGCTCGTCTCTCTGCACTGGCTGACAGGATCAAGTTCAAAGCTTCATCACTGAGCTTCAAGAGCTTCACTGGTGCGGCACCATGCTACCTCAACTCCCTGATTCAGGAACACTCTCCCACACGTAGTCTGCGATCCGAGAAGGAACGTCAGCTAGTCGTCCCTCTGCAACGCGGCTTGAAATCTCTCACAAAAACCTTCTCTCGTTCGGCGGCTGTCTGGTGGAACAATTGACCTCTTTATAAAGTCTGCAACCTTCTCAACGTTTAATAAAGCACTAAAAACTGAGCTCATCCACCAGCACCTTAACACTGATTAAAAAAAATAAACAATAAAAAAAAAACGTTGTCTTGTGTTCACTGTTTTTGTTGACGGTCATGCTGTTGTGTCTAGTTTCCTTATATAGTATGAAGTTCTTCAGAGAGTGGTCATGGGGCTTAAGAGAAACATCTGCTCCAACAAAGCCCAAAGTAACCTGTCTGTAAAAATGGACTGCTGCACTTTTCAATTCACTGCTTGTGACTTTGAAAATTGTTTTGTTACTTAAATGTTCAGGTCACGTTGGTCTTCCAAACAACGTCAATGTTTGAGCGTTAACACTAATTAATCATGTTCTGTATATAGTCTGTGTGGACATCTACTGGAGCCTATTGTAGACACATCTCTTCACTTGCTCCTCTTTTTGTAAGTAACTTTGGGTAAAAGCATCTGCCAAATGGCTGTAAAGTATGGCAAGCGGAATTAACATTTATCCCCTCGCGGCGACTCGTCGTAAAACATTTCCGGCGACTAGTCACAATTCATTTCAAGATATCTTCAAATGTATTTTGACTAGTCACAAATCGAATTAGAGATATCTTCCATTCAATTGTGACTAGTCATAAATGGCATTCGAGATATCTCTAAATACATTCTGACTAGTCACAATTCAATTGAAGACATCTTCAGATGTATTTCGACTAGTCACATTGCCCCATTGACTTCCATTGAAAAATATTTGCGGATATCTCTAAATGAGTTTCTCCTAGTCACAATTGATTTGAAGATATCTCGAATTACTTTAGAGATATCTACAATTATAATTAGAGATATCTTCAAATATATTGTTACTAGTGCTAATTTGTATTAGAGATATCTTCAATTACACTTCTACTAGTAGTAAAATATTTAAAAATATATCTGCAAATATTTATGACTAGTCATAATATAATTGAAGTTGAAGATATCTCGAAATGCGTTTTATTAAAGATTTCTTGAAATACATTTTAGATATCTAAAACATATTTTTGACTAGTCATTAAAAAATGAAGATATCTTTAATTTGATTTTTGACTAGTCGATTTATATTTAAAGATATCTTCAAATATATAGATAGTCCTAGTCAAAATGTACTTAGACATCTCTAATAGAATTGTAGATATTTCGAATGTGTCCACTGTAGATATCTCCAACTTTAGAGATATCTGCAAATGCAATTGTGACTAGTCAGAACTCGATTAGAGATATCTTCAATTAGTATTTTGACGAGGAGAAAGATATATATTTATTACGATTTATTTTATATATATATATATATAAAATTAATTTCCCCATTCAACACTTTAAAAACAAATCAAATTAATTATTATTTATAATTCATAAGCATATCATATCTTGCACTTGCTACTTTCTGCACTTCCTGTTAGACCTAACTGTATTTTGTTGTCTTGTACTGTACTTGCCAATGACAATAAAGTTGAATCTAATCTAATTCTGTTTGCTATCTTTTTTTTTTCATCTTACTGTTTGTCATCCAATTTTTTTGTCTAGTTTTTAGCAAATGTTAAATGTGTTACGATATTTATGTGTTTTTTAATTATACATGTGTGATGATTGTACATTTTCAATACCGTTTTCCTTGTCATTTAGAAAATATTCTATTCATTTTCTAATAATAATGTAGTAGTGTGTCTGAACTGGGACGTCTGAGAAATGTACGACTGTAAGTTTGTAGTTAAAATGTAATATAAATTAGAATGCATGAGGATGAAAGTCTTAGAATTCCAAATGCCATTTTGTAAACTTTTTATTATAATTATTCAATTATAATTATAAACTATTATACAAGTCACATTGTTCACATTTAATAGGTAAACCAGTGCAGGAATCCTCAGCCACAGAAATGCAAAAGTTCAAACATCATTTCAACTGGACACTTTCTGATTTAAACGACTTTATCTGCCGCTGCTTCCCTTCTCACATTATGAGCTAAATCTGGTTGGACTTTATTTGGCCAGAGCAGAAAATGATCATCTCTCACATAAAAAACACACGTCTAACGCTCTGTGCATTTAATAAACACGAGTCGATTGCAACACGTTCCCGTTCGCTACAACGTCTGAAAGCGCTTTCAATGATCTGGCGTTACTGCCGCTTTTTGTTGCAAAAAAAAAGCCGCCATGACTTTGCGAAAACCTCCGCTTCGGCCTTCTTTTTCACTTCAGTATCTCCGCCCATTTTCTGACGCGAAACACATTATTACCGCCCATTTTTTTACGTCAGCGGCGACAATTCAAGATATCTAGAAAGCCAATTGTGACTAGTCAAAAAGCAACTGAAGATATCTCTAAATATGTTTGTGGATATGTGACGCATTTAGTGATGTAGTCGGTGACGTATTTGAAGATATCTTCAATTGAATTGTGACTAGTCGGAATGTATTTAGAGATATCTCGAATGCCATTTATGACTAGTCACATTACATTTGAAAATATCTTGAATTGAATTGTGACTAGTCAGAAATGTTTTACGACGAGTCGTCGCGAGGGGATAAATGTTAATTCCGCTAGCCATAGTAAAGTAAAGAGCGGCGCATAAAGGGTTAATCACAAGAGCGCGCGTATGCTCCGCCTCCCAGCAGTAGTGATGGAAACTAAGTCGGACTCTTCTCCAACGGGAACAGGTGTTCTGAAAATTCTTCCTACAGCTCAGAAATTCCTACACTGCGCGTGAGAACGTCAGCCGTTCCTAGCCGCGGTGCTTGTGCACGTTACAACTACAACACTGCTCAACTGTCTTCCTGTCTTTTAACTTGTGCGTTAAAAGATTCGCTATATCTATCGGCCGCGTGTATTTCAAAGTGAATGAAGATAGACCGCAAGTTGTATTTAAATGTAACGCGTTTAACTAGTGACTTAATCAAGCGCCTAAAATCCCAACACGAGTAGAAAGAGTTTCGCTTCTGAACACTACTCACAGGTCGCCACACGTCCCTTTAAATATGGAATCGCTATAAGATGCGTAACGCGTAAATCCATGAGAAATCCCATTACGACACTCCAATGCGCAAATCCATGAGATTGAAATTGCGTGTCTCGTTTTGAATCAACACGGGACTGGTTGTGTCTCGTACTTTTAATCATTTTTTAAAGCAGCGTCTCATGCGTGGTGATGACAGTGTGATTATTATCAACACATTCACTTCTAAATAATGGTAAAAGGGTGACCAGTGTCTGAACACCTAGCTGAAGTCTACTGTTATCTACATGAAATAAAGAGCAGTCTGTTAAAATAATAAACATATTATTCCATTAATACAAAACTTGAGTTGCACTGTCACTGTTTAAACATTCTATAATTATTTATGTTGTAATATGTTGCAAACAACATGCTTTTCGTTTTAAAAAAAATGTTATTAATTCCAAACTAGCCCCCTTTTTTAATTTAATGACTAAAGCCGTTACCTGTCAATTTAAATCATGTTTTCATTAAGTACTCAGTATCAGTTTCAGAGAACTGAAATGTTTTCCAAAAAAGTGGTTGCGGTGCACCTCTAATATATATAATAGTGCGTTCAAACGATTGTTTTTTTTTTAACTAGTTAATCGCACTTCCCCAAGCAAATGAATTGCAATAAAATGCAAAAAGTAGTAATTTATTATTATTACTTGTTTGTTATTAATAATTTATGATTTGTTATTATTGTTAGTATTGGGCGGCACGGTGGCGCAGTGGGTAGCGCTGTGGCCTCACAGCAAGAAGGTTCTGATTGTGACTGGTGGTGTGAGTTGGAGGCCGGTCGGGGCCTTTCTGTGTGGAGTTTGTATGTGTAAGGCGGACATCGAATGTAGGTGTGGATGGTGTAGGTGTAGTTGACCACCAATTCTCAGTCACACGGCGCCGTATCTGATCTGATCTGTGTGGAGTTTGTATGTGTAAGGCGGTCGTAATAAAACAAATTAATTGAGCAAAAGAGAACATAGATCTGTATTTGTATATTTGTGTGGCAAAAGATAATGCCGTTTTGTTCCTTTAGTTAAAAAGTTCAGCAATTTCAGCTAGACTAATTATCTCATCTCATACTCGCATCAAAAAGACTAAACGCTGATCACACATTCAAGAAACGAACCGTTTACGCTCTCTTTGGCCATTGGACAATGCGAAAACCCCCCTCCAGTTTCTCTTTCGCTATTGGACTTTCTTTGTTACAGTACATAATTGTAAAAGTATTTATTGAATCTTTGTCTATTCAGTAGGGGTGGGACGAGACACTTTTCCCACGAGACGGGACGAGACACTAGGATCACGAGAACGAGACGAGATTTAGATTTTTTTAGATTTTTAAATAAAAATAAAATATTTGGCAAATAATATAAGGAGAGCAAGATTGTATTTGTATTTTATTTAACGAAAACGTTCAAAACTGTTGATGCATTTCACTTTCTATTTTCATCAATTGCATGCAGTGATAACGAAATGTTACATGTTTTAATCTCCTGCCTCCGTGACGTCACTCCGGCCGCTTTGGCTGGAAATGCTGCTAGAAAAAATATCACGAGACCGACGCAACAAATTCTTTTCAAAGTATAATAATTCAGAAATCCTTTAAAAATTATAAATCTTTCAATGTTAGAGTGATATGTATTTAGTTTGTTTTCAGCTAACAAAAAGAAGAAACATGGGAAAAAGAAAAAATGGGTACTTACAATTGATGTATAACACTTATAGTTTTGTCTCGAGTGACTCGACCTTGGAGGGTTAAAATATTAAGAAAATATATTGCAAATTGAACCGAAATTATACTACATTATATTGCAGCATTTAAACTAGTGTTTATTTAGTGTTGATTTTACATTAATTTACATATTACACCTTATTATCCATTATTCCAAACTTTAGTCATTTAATTGTGATTAATCTGGTCAGGGAAGTGTGATTAACTAGTTAATAAAATGTAATCTTTTGACAGCACTAATATATATATATATATATATATATATATATATATATATATATATATATATATATATACACGTGTGTATATATATATATATATTGAAGTTTATTGAAATTAACTCCAGTTAAACTACATATGTAAAAGCGTGTACCAAATATTAGTCTTGGACTCTTTTAAAATCAATGAATAAATAATATGAAATAATGTTCTAAATATCAACTCTTCTGTTAGAAAATCCAGCTTCAACAATATCTCTTGATAAGAATAATAATAGAAGAGTTAAAAAAAAAAACAAAGTTTTGAGCTTATAATGTGAGCGTAGAGATCTCCAGCCCCACGACAATATACAGCTTTACTCTCGTCACTGTGTCTGTGTCTCTGTGTGTGTGTGTGTGTGTGTGTGTGTGTGTGCGTGCGTGCGTGCGTGCGCCGCAAAGATCTGTCCACAAGAGAGTAATTGTATTCAAACGTAGTGCAGTGTTTTTTACCTACACGCGTGGTGGTTCTAAACACATCTAATAAAAAAGAGTGAAACCCGGACATTTTCTCGTGCAGAGTTTTGTGGCGCTGCTTCCATCACGGGAAATTTGTGCATGACAAGTGCTGCAATCTATTTCGGGCTTTAAGGAGAAATACTGCCGACATCGCTCTTTTGAGTTGCCATTTCGCTTGCTAGCAGTGTTGTGGTGGTGTGGGCTTTGAGCGCCGGCTCAGGACGCTGCTGGATAGAAGAGCCGTGACGGGGTTTAGCACGGAACAAACTCATATCGGAGATTTTTAACGCAGTCCGATATAATCCGATTTTTGGGCTGATATCAGAACGCTTTCCGATATCATTATCGGATCGGGACCAAGAATCAAAGACCACGAATTAATTAAGATTCCAATAATAATGTGTATCGGGCGTCAGGTGACAAATAAATAAACCAGACATCAGACATGGTTCATATCCTTGTTTCTCAGTCACACGGCGCCGTATCTGATCTGAGGAAAGAGCCGTCCGTAAAGAAGATCCGTAAAGGAACGAAATTAATCTTGCTACTGAGCATGCGCAGCTTTGCTGTCACATGACATGCGAAAGAAAGTGCGATCTGAATATTACGAATTTAGTTTGCTATGAGTACATTGTCGACAGTAATTGGTCTTTTAATAGATATTGATAACAAAAGTTAGGTTTCTTGACTCGCACGTCTATTGTAACGCGTCGGCCACGGGTGTCTCGCTAAATAACAGAGGCGGAGGATGAAAAGCTCACCAACATCTTTAATGGGCAGTGTTCCCGTCCGTGCGCCCGGTGGAGAGGGTTACAAACCATCTAAATAAAACATAAGCAAACCAAATATGTAACCAAAACGGCGTTGGAGCCACATGCTCGTCCTTTTGGATTTGGTCTGACGTGACGTCACCCTCGACGTCAGCACGTCACTACGGCTACCTAGCATATTACCGTTCCGGCCATTACACCATCCAGCTTTTATACACGCAACTTTCTAGATGAAACGGCAAGATTTAAAGGCAAAACCTCGCGGAATTGGCGCTGCGTAAGAACAGCTGAGCAGTGACGTCATTTCTTAACGCTGCACAGTAAACAGCCAAAGAATCACGAGCAGCGCCGTGAATAAAACGCCCTTGTACTCACGTGAAGCTGACCACTGAGACCAATCAGTCCCGATCACGATCCTTCCGGTCAGCAACAGGAAAGAGGAGACACGTCACACATGCGGCCTGACAAATCTCCTGAATGTCCAGATCACTCGCCCTGTGGGTGACTGACAGGCGTCCTCGGTTCTCCGTCATCCTCCTGTGACCCGGAAATCGATCGAGCTTCTTCAAATCTGGAATCAGATGAGTGCTGGTGATGTGACGTTCCGTCCCGAGGCTTCGAGTAGGGGAGGAGCTAAAGCTGATGACGCGTCAAGCCTCGCTGTACCACGTGACCGATTCAGGAAGCGCACTGACCGTTCCTGTCCTTCTCATAAACTGTCAGTGCCACAGTGATGCTGCGTGAATGGGGCTGTCTTCACCACTCACTGCTAATACCACAGCCCGACATCCAGGCCGTTCTGCTGCCCGAGAAAGCCGACAAAGCCAAGTCATCGTCTGTCTACACTAAATCACACACGTTTTCCTTAAAGAGCTGTTCACGCGAGTCAAGTGCACTGTATCACTCAAACGTAAAATGTTTTGCAAATCTTTACAAATACGCAGGTTTAACATCATTTCGTGACGACAAACGGGATATTAATGCGATGGACAGCTGTTCTGAAAATTCTTCCTACAGCTCAGAATTTCCCACTACGTCCCTCTCAGCTGCGCAAATTCCGCGAGGTTTTGCCTTTACGTTTTATAATGTTATCTAGAAAATGATGTGTCAATAAAAGGTAATGGACGCTAGCAGAGTTTGTCAAGTCAGGAGACCTAGCATTTATATTATCGATATTTAATCGTTCAAAGGTTATTAAAATACTAATTAACGTTTATCTTCGATAGGGTTGAGTTGAGGCAACAATTATCCGACTCCGGTAAAACAGATTTAAGGGCAAAAGCGTACTTTATAATGGGCACAGCGCAAGCTGAGACAGCCGAGCAGTGACGTATTTTAAGGCGCATGCGCACGTACAAGCTAGGAACACAAGCTGGCAGTGACGGAAATTCCGAGATGTAGGAAGAATTTTCAGAACACTCCGCTTCATATATATATATATATATATATATATATATATATATATATATATATATTATATTATATATATATATATTCAGATATATTCCAGATTTAAGTTTATATGTATATGTATTTGTGTGTGTGTGTGTGTGTGTGTGTGTGTGTTCATTATAATATAATATTTAGGTAAGTAAACGGATATGATGTTATAATTCTAATTGAACGATACGTTTAGTTCGATTTAGCTAATATTAATGAAACTAGATAATGATCACGTGTGAGAGTGACGTTCTTTGGGTTTCCTCCTTCCTGCTTTCTTTCAGGTCCGGTTAGAGCGTATAAAAGTGAAGGGACTGCTGCAGCTCCGTGTCAGTGAGCTTCATTCTCGTGTTCTAGCGAAGCAGCTTCATCATGTCGGGTAGAGGGAAGTGACGGTCAAGGTCTCGGTAAAGGAGGCGCAAAGTGCTGCGCGACAACATCCAGAGAATCACCGAAACCCGCCATCGGTCAAGCGCATCTCCGGTCTGATCTGTGGAGAGAGTCTGTCTGTCTGTGGTTAATCACACGCTCTCAACGTAGCGACTGTTCAGAGCGCTCTAGCGACACATTTAGCGCGTGTTCTGCTGTTACTGGTGTTGTTCTTACGCTTGCCGCCGCAGTGACAGGCGAGTCGATCTCACACACAGTCGCTCTCAGCAGTGTTATTTCGTCATCGTCTTCGTCAACGACACTTTTTCCCTGATGAAAACGTAACGAGAACTATAAAAGCTCCCGCTCAGGGACGAAAACTAGAACCGCATTTGTTTATATTTTCGTCAACGAATAAAAACTAAACAAAAATGCCTTCCGTGACGACGTCCAATCATAATCCGAGCTTGTGGAGAAAGGCGGGTGCAAACGCAAAGAGAACCAATCAGGACACGGAGTCTTTCAGCTGCAGGGAAAAACTTTTGCTTTTCACCGTGAAACCGTGATGCAATTATAATTCAATTTATTTTACTGTGTTTTATTTTTCTCTTTGTTCTCTTTCATTTATGAGAATATATTTATTTGGATTGAAAGGAAAGTAAGTTAAAGAAAAATAAATGTTTTTCCAAATAAAATCTTTGTATGTATTGTATATGTTCATAGTTGACTACGTATTCAGATTTCTTAGACATAGCAACTTTAGTAAACATTTAGAATATATAGCACCTATATTTTCGTTGACTAAATCTATACTGTATTTTAGTCGACTAAAATGCTGTGGTATTTAGTCGACTAAAATTTGACTTAAAACTAAAAAAAATTAAGATGACTAAATTGGGACTAAAACTAAATTGAATTTTAGTCAAAAGACTTTGACGCCTATCAAATTCAAAATAGTATTGTAAATATTATCATTAGTATAGTGAATAATAGATAACCAATAACTTAATATTTATTGCACAGACTACAACTGGCCAATAAGTATAAATATAAATTATGCTTAATGTAATAAAAGTTAATTAAAACAATTCACAAAAGTAACGTTAAAGTTTAACACGTAAAAGTTTAACACGTAAACGTTTGTGTCTGATCGTATGGGTTAAATGCAGAGGACAAATTTCCTCATGAGGGACTAATAAAGGTTCAATTATTACTTATTATTATTATTATTATTATTAGTAGTAGTAGTAGTAGTAGTAGTAGTAGTAGTAGTAGTATTCTTAACGCGACGTGTTCTGCTCTCAATAGAATTCGGCTCATCGCTGACTCCTGCTGGCCAAACGCAAACTTTCGTGTGGAAAATGGACATTTAATCTAAGCCAATCATCACGTTTTCAGTCGCACCACGTGCACAGACACACCCATAACCAGCTATGTCCCGCCCACGGACACACACTGTAACGCGTCGGCCACGGATGTCTCGCAAAATAACAGGCGGAGGATGTTTCCGTCCGCGCACCCGGTGGAGAGGGTTACAAAATATGAAAATAAAGATGGGACCAAACGGCGTCAGAGCTACATACTCGTCTCCCCTCGTTCTTGGTCCTGACGTCACCCCGTCAACGTCATTACGTCACTGCGGCCACGATGTCTAAAGGCACGTAGTACAGGTTCCGAACGTTACAACACACACATACCAGAGCAGAAAACCACAGCATCTCGTTACTGAAAAAGGTGACGTCAGTAACGCCGTTAATTTGTAATGTCGTTATTCCCGACACTGGTCATCAATTACTTTTATTGGAGTGATAAATAACATCAATTAAGCTCAGTAAATGCGTCAAAGATTCACCACTATTCTTTGTTCAGTCGCAAAAGCAGCTGCTGCTTAAAGTTTTTTGAGCCGTTTCACTTGCTGATGAGCAGATCATTAGAGGGTCAAAGGTCAACGATATACCAACCAATAAGGTGTCGGATTGATACGTGTTTAAACCGCAACCGAATGGCGCCATTTTTCTGGACGTTTTTTGTAGATTGATGACAACACAGAAATAAACTAACTGAAATGAAATAGGAGTAGCTCAGCTATTTTTAAAATATAAAAAAGTAGGAAATACAGATATTTGCCTAAAACAATTACTCAAGTAAAGTTTTATTGGGCCAAAACGCTACTTAAGTAAGGGAACTAAGTATTTTTACTTTGTTACTTGACACCTCTGGTTCATGGTCCATGCATTGTGTGCTGTTTCTCTTCAGGTTACCACAATTTAACCCTCTTTCACCTTACCTGCATCACTTTACTTTACTTTACAGTCATTTAACAGATGCATTTTATCCAAAGCGACTTACATTTCATTACAATTTTACAATTCAACAAATTCCCACTTCATGCACTAGTCTAAATGCCTTTGTGACTACTACAGACTAGAGCTGCACGATTCTGGATAAAGTGAGAATAATGATTTTTTTGCTTAAAATTAAGATCACGATTCTTTTCTCAATTCTTTCTGGATAATTTAATATTTTAAATATTTCTGAAAATCATGTTGTGAAAAAGCATTATAATACCACATATTACTTATAGTACTTCAAATGTAAATACATTGAATGAAACACATCATGTAATGTAAAAGTAATGTTGTTACTTGAAATAATGTAAAGAAAAGAAATTCACCATTAAACTTAAAAATAAACATTCCAAAGTACAGTGTTATGTACAGTTGACGAGTAAACGATCAGCTCTGTTTAAACGCACTTTTTAAAGTACTTATTGCTGTGTTTATGTTGCAGTGTTTATGTTGCAGTGTTTGTGGCAGTGTTTATGTTGCAGTGATTATATTGAATTGGAGATCTGTTCTTTCTCTCATTAGACACAAGTGATGGGCAATCTGGTGCACCTGTGGTTAACTAATTGGGAGGAGTATTTAAGAGGGCATTTCTCAGCAGCTCATTGTCAGAAGATTTTCATGATGTGCGCGCTATGAACAATAAATCCAACAAGCTTGAGAAAACCAAAGACTGTGTTCTGTGCCTCCCTGGGACTACTCGAGACGTGACACTTATCAAACAATGATTCTTTTGTAGGCGGAGCTAATCAATTTGTCCTCAACTGTAGACGTTTGCTGTACACGTGAATCAAACGATTAATGGTGCAGCTCTAGTACAGACTCGCCGGATTTACTGGACGGTTTTGGGATTTTCTTGTTGGGACCTTCAGAAACTCATTCCATTTGACACATCAGTCCAGTGAGCCAGAAAGGTTTAGCATCAACTTGACAAGCGTTTTCTAACAGAGTGTAAAAGTCAAGACTCACTCAGACTCCGTGTCCACGTGTCCATCCGTGAGATCAGGAGGTGTCGGCGTGAACCCCTCCACATTCATCTCACTGCGGTAGAAACAGAGAGTGACTTAAAGCCTGTACGAGTCACGAGTCACGCTCAAAACCTCCACCGCTCACAACCTCAAACACCAACTTCACTCACTTCATTTGCACTTCTAATCCAATACTTTCAGTTTTGGCATGGAAAGCTGTACCTGGTTAGAAAGAGAGTTTGATCCTACAAACTACTACAATAATCAACTCCTCAAGGCTTGAAATAAAGTGTAGAAGGCTGATCAGAAGTAAGAAGAATAGTCGGCGCTAGGTACCTTGGGAGTTAGTAGTGCGAGCGATCAAAACTCAGGCCAGATTAGAACACCTCGAATCTACAAAATCTACATAGGAGGCAGAATGTTTGCATAGTTAGCAGCAAAACTCTGGAACGCTCTGCCTAGCACAAGTCTCGACTGAAGACGCATCTCTTCTACGAAGCACATGTTCACCTGTAATAACAACAACAACAACAACACATCTAATAACTGAATACAAGCGTAGAGAAAGGCTGCCTAGTCTCGATGCCCGGAACCGAAACACACCTGCACCTAAGCGTGTCAAAATCTTGATCTATGTTTCACTGCTCTCCTGAGCGGCGAGTGCGGTACTATTCTAGCAGACCGGAGATCAGGGTGGATCAGACTTCTGGAGGAGATGATTCTATCTCCTAGGAGCTTCGGCTTCATGATCATGATGTCAGGAGGGAAACCATCATCCTAATGGCTCGGAACAACAGAAGAGACTGGCACGTCTGTGGTGTTTTCTCGCTTTTTTCAAGTTTTTCTTTTTCTCCTGGCCGTCTGTTGCTCGCTCACTGGTCGTAGTCACAGCCATAATCTTAACACTCCTGAACGATGGACAAAATGCAACACTATCTACTTTAACGCTTTTACACGTCGGCTTTCACTTACAGTTGGTGAAAAGCACTGAACTTCAGCTTGAACTTGAACACTACAATGTCTAACTGAAAATGTCTCTCAAAGGCAGGACACACACACTCTGGATTGCTGTCCAACCATTCTGACAGCAAAACGTCGTCACAACAGTAAGTGGAAATAAATCTACGAGAAAAAAGCATTGGTGACGGTGCTGCTACGACTACTGTTTGTTTGTTTGTTTGTTTGTTTGTTTGTGCCATGCCGTTGTACGTAGTTCTTGTAGTCCATAACACAACCCGTTGAACATATCTCTGTACTTTCACCGAAAGTATAATTCATCACACATTTAGTTGGTTTGTTTAAGGAACGGGGCCTTTTGGAATCTTGGTTTCCTCTCGGACCTGCTTTTACAAAATAAAAGGTCCAAGTAAAAAATAAAAAAAACATCTAGGTGTTTGTGCACAAATGGTCACAGTGTTCAAGTCAATAAAATGTTTAAATTCATCTCATCAAACATCACCCCATATGCATTTCCATTATGGAATGATTTAGTTCAGATTTTATTCTGGCAACATAATGAAAATGAGCTCAAGTCTTGTGAATTGTTGCATCAGGTCAAACATGTTTGTTTTTCTCCAACTATTTCTTCCACTTAAACTGGATGTTTCTTATTTCCTTCCATCATTTATCGGTCTCCACATAAGAACTATACACATGTGGACAGGTCTATTATTAGGCTTACACACAGTTTACAGTTAAAGAAGTTGAAAAGTGGGGACAAAACCAAGCAGAATAGGAATACAGTTTAAACACAATAGTTATCTACACATTGTACACGCACCTGTATTTAGAATGGCCGGAATTCCTCTCGTTTTTCAAAGAAAAAATACAACAAATACTGATAAAAAGACAAAAAATAATAATGCACTGTTTTTTTTTTTTTTTGCGTTTATGTTTAACAGCGGATGTGCTTAACAAATCGTAAAGTGTGCAAAACGCAATGGCTGTGTCCTTCAGTGTGTCGTCATGGATTCTGACAAACATTACTCAGCTTATTCACCCACGTGAACCATCGTATCGCGGAAAATTCCATCAAAACAAACTTCCCCTAAAAACCGCGTCGCGTGCACCACGTTTACCCAGCAAAACCCGTCTGCTTCGTTTACTGTTATCGAAATAGATAATGCTGTAAAAACTGGCGAATAATCACTGTTCAAAATCGAATATTGTCATTGCATCGCTGGTTTAAAACGGGTTTGGTGCACAGGAGTGAACAATCACAATGAAAATGTAAAAATATACTCGCTGGATAGAATTGAATAGAAATAAATACATCACAATATATAATACAAAATACGACACACAATGCACAAAGCGACATCTGATCTGATACTGTTCCCTAAAATGAGTTTTACATACACGTTTAAACGCACAGAAACAAACACAACCTCTCACTCACACACACACACACACACACACACACACACACACACACACACACTGTATAAATGTGTTAGAGGATGTTGTCATTTGTTTTCTTTGGTCGTGTTAATTGTGTTCAGCATCTGTGGTAAATGTGCTCTTTGGTCAAACATTAAATACCGGTAATTATTTCACGAGTTAAAACAACCCAATTTGCTATTGTAACTACCGTAATAAATAGTATTAAATGAGTTTAATAACTCGGTAAAATTACAATTTTAATTTTTAATTTATGTAGTGGGGACACCGATACATTTACTGGCATCTAAGATGTGTTTAATTAGCTATTATTTATTTGTCATCTTCATTAATGCCTAATCAAATTGATCGTCCACTTAGTTCCAAACAGGACTTTGCTGCCCCCGTGTGGAAATAAAAAGAACAGCAAATTACAAATGAAACAATCCTTCATACACTCATTCATTCAGTCATTCATTCATACATGAATTCATTCATACATTAATTCATTCAATAATACTACCAATAATAATATTATTACAAATAATGATAACAAGAATAAGAATAGGGGTAAAAACCAATGAAAACGTTTATTATTATTGTAATTATTAATTTTAGTTTATGTAGTTATTATTTATCAACAAATTGTGCTTAACCCAGCAGTTGTAATGAAAATGTTGCCTTAAAAACACATTGACATAACAATGTAATACACATGCAAATATTTTGTTTTGTAATGTGTAAGACTGACTGTAATTGTAACCAACAATACAATTAGCTTTGACATTAGTTCAAAACTCATTCAAGCATTAACTTGTACGTATATAAAAGTTTCTGTTTGCTCAAGTTTTTCCATTGTAAAGCAACTTTATTTAAAAGCCACATTGTAGTTATTCTTTCCTAGAAACAGCGAGTATTTACTGTACGCGCATGTTGATAAAGCAGACATGTTCCTTATCACCCATCATCTCTGCTCTTGCACAGATGTCTTTCCCCTCAGACAGGACATGAGAGTTGCGTAACATCATTACTCTTCTTCATGGCCGTCCCCACCTGCTTTCCTGCTTCGCTCAAACCCTCGGGCACCATAAAACCCAGTTGTGGAGATGGGAAAGTCTTTCAGCAAAGTTTCTCTTCACACCAGTTAACTAACACTGGGTTTCCAATGATTGTGAGCATCTCAGTTTCATGATGCCGACAAATGATACAAAGTAACTCGCTCTTTTTCTGTTTTTGTGTTTCGCTCTCTTATTGTATTTTTATCTTTTATAGTTTATTCATATTTTTATCTTTCATATTCATCTTGTATTTTGTATTTTACTCCCTTTATCGTATTTTTATCTTTACGTTGTATTCATATTTTATCTTATCTATTTTTAATTGTATTCTACTGCTTTTATAGTACTGTTACCCCCCACTATGTTTATATGCCAGACGATTGTAAAAAACACTTCACTTCACGTTGTTGCAAAGAATTGTGTATAAAATAAAATAACATATATAATATAAAATAACTTGAACTTGGTATACGTATGTTGAATTGGTGTGCTTCCAAAACTCAAACCCAAAGTTTGCTGTTGCGAACACTGGCACAAGACAAACTCTAATAGAACGAACAGACTTCAGTACGTGGTCGTCCTGT
The DNA here is from genome assembly GCA_028031935.1 of Paedocypris micromegethes. Classification (NCBI taxonomy): domain Eukaryota; kingdom Metazoa; phylum Chordata; class Actinopteri; order Cypriniformes; genus Paedocypris; species Paedocypris micromegethes. The sequence goes on from CM051497.1 coordinate 12,858,368, forward strand.
ACTTCAGGTGGAAATGGACACCATAGTCTTGGAATATAAGTGCTTCTTTATTGTAAATGACCGATCTTCTCAACCTGATTGAGTCGTCCAGCGACTTTCTTAATCTTTCTTTTCTTAATTCTTCCTGTTGACAAATCCATAATCCAAGCAAAGACTCCAGAACGGAAGAGATGTTTGAAAAAGGTCATTCACACAAAGAAAAGGCAAACTTGACCTGAGCTCATCACTTACTACGAGCCGACACGACTGCTGCGCTCTCAAAACTCCGGCCATCTTATAATATAATACCGCCAATCTCTAAAATCCACCAGGGAGGAAGATCCTTTACATACTCAGCACCCAAGCTATGGAATGCTCTGCCTAGTCCAATTCCAGACTCAGAATCAGTGAGTCATGTTAAGTCTAGACTGAAGACGCGTCTCTTCAACGAAGCATATATTGACCTGTTATAATAACTTACAGACAATATTAATATATCGTATAGAAAGGCTGCCTAGTTAGTGCTCGGAACCGAACTACACCTACACCTTCAGAAAATTGTCAAAATCCACAGTACTTGAAGTTTTTCTAATTGCTTTGTTTCTTCTTTTCTTTTTTTTTTATCCCCTCCTCTCCTGAGCGCCAAGTGTCGTACGAGTGGAATCTCCTAGGAGTTTCGGGATCATCAGTGGTGCTTCCTGGACCTCTGTGGAGCTGACGACGCTGTTGCCGTCAATCAATACAAACACTCATTATTATTATTATTATTATTGTAGATTTCTGTAACCTTCTCATGTCTCTGTGCAGTAAACGCTCATAAATCGAGATTGGAAGGGAGTGAAGTACTTAGTAAAATATCGAATCGCAGCCATTTGAAGAAAACCGTAACTTTAATGTTGTTGAAAAGGCAAAAATATTCTTTAAAAAAAGTAAAGCGGGTCAAATGTTAATTTATTATTTTTCACAGTCTGATTATGTTTGCAGCAATGGAAAATGTAAATGTTATCTAGCTATACTTTATTTTGATTTCTTAACAGGTTCTTTTTTTCCTCACACATGTGGGTTTGTATAATGTATGCTTTACATACGTTTTTATAAGTTATAGAATACATTTTCAAGGAATTATTTTTAACATTTAAAATATTCAAATGTTTATAAACCTTGTTTTTTAAATTGTATATCTGTTTTAACCAGTAAAAATACATTTTATTTAGGATGTGGCCTTCCTTAAAATGTAAACTGTGTTTATTTTATATACGTATATTTTAATGTGTACATTATTCCCCTTTTTTTCTTATAAATACTGTACTGTTTTCTCATAATACTGTACATTTTTTTAAGACAAACATTACTGCCTAATCTTGTTTTTCTTTGCTGTCGTTGTTGTAGAGGGCATGTGGGTTAAAAAAGATTTAGTCAAACATATAAATTATGTATGTCCCTACTACATGACAAAAACGTGAAATATGGTTGTGTGTGTGAAGGTGGATCCCATAAATCATGAAATGTTACAAATGGACCCCCAACGTGCCCAAATTACCAGCATAGAAAAAAAAACATTTGAATGGTGTTATGCTGAAGTGATATTTAAATTCTAGATTTTTTTATTTTTTACAGTAGTGTAGAACTATGGGAAATGGAGGATCTCATACGTGACCGTACTACCGCCAGGCCCCATCAGGAACAAATGTCAGACACACGTGCACACACACACACACACACACACACACGCACACACTCACGCACACGCACGCACGCACGCACTCACACACACACACACACACACACACCCACCCACACACACACACAACGCACTCACGCACGCACGCACACACTCACACACACACACACACCCACCCACCACACACACTCGCACGCACGCACACGCACACGCACACGCACGCACACACACACAAATGTTTTCGCTTCAGATTTTTTGTTCGTTTTTTTTTTCGTTTGGAGTTCTGGTCCAAGTTTCACGTGGGGGCGGCCTTTACTCTGATTGGCTGGTGAGAATGTGATTGACAGCTGCTTGACCAGAAAGTGTTGTGTGAATGTAAACCTTGACATTCACTGCTTTTTTAATATTAGTACACAAGCTATTATTTAAGTGTTATTTTTGTTATTTTTTACTCTTATAAGTCCGTGCTAACTAGAATTTAACGCACGACCCTGTATACGTGCACACTAAATAACACACTAAATAAAAGTGTAGGCGGTAAAAGCGCAGTGGTTCTCTTTCTGGTGCAGTGATGATGATGATGATGATGATGATGGTGTCGTGTCGTTCCAGACAAACGAATCACTACAAACAGATAAATACTCCGCAGATGAAGATATTCCGATTATGAACATGTCTCAGTTCTTGCTAAACTCCTCCCCCTCTCCCAGTCAATCACATTCTCACCATGAATGCAGCTGTCAGTCACATTCTCACCAGCCAATCAGAGTAAGCTCCGCCGCCACGTGAAACTTGGGCCAGAACGAAAAATCCAAAGCGAAAAAAACAAAAAAAAACAAACGTAAACGTGAGGCACTTTTGTTCCTTTATTTTTTTACGATTGATAGTAAAAAATGTTAAGAAATTTACGATTGATATTTTGGCACTAATCTGATTCCATAATACAGCGACGGATATAGACAGAAACTTGCCCCCCCCCCCCCCCCCCACACACACACACACACACTAATATATACTAATACTCCCAAAGTATGAACGAAAATGGGCCATGGGGAAGTGGGAGGAGCCACACTCCAGTTTTCCCGCCTAAACAGATTGGGCCAACCCACATTTTCTGAGCTGGAGGGGGAACAAGATGATAAAAGAAAACCTCGACAATGACAAAACATCCCTGTGATTGACAGCAGAAAGGGAAAATAAACTCAAATTTAAACAAATCACAATTCAATTTGAAATATGCACAGTTCATTTAATCCATGCATTTGGCTCTTACTAAACACAAATGGAAACCACCATCACCCACTACCAAAATGGAATCAGCCCCAAACCTTTAAAATGGCTGACAGAAAGGCCACGCCTCTCTTTGACCAAACACAAAAGGACGCGGTAGGTCAGCGGCGTCTCTCATATTTTCTAATAAAATGATTTAAACCAAATAGATGTATTTTGTCATTTGCAATTAGTAAACTGACAAATTAAACGTTGAGTGTAACAAATCGATAAGAGTGAACATGTTGAACATTAACTGGTTACTCCAGGCGTTTTTACTTTCCTGAAAACACATTTTTAGTTTTAATCTAGCGTCACTGGCCTGAGATGACAGTGGTCTGGGCTCCACTGCAGTGCATGTCTTATTATTGGGTAATAACAGGGTAATAATCACCACACCGCTCTCAACACACAAGACTTTTATTTGACACATTTAAAGGCATGAAAGCGCTTTCAGACTGAGATCTTGGTTACGACTGAACAATTAGTGAAAAAGGTGATTTTACTGTTAATTCCACATACAACAACAAAAAAAAGTAATAAAGACTGAAAAAACCCCTGTAATCATAATTTAAACAAAGAAAAAAAAAATTAAAGTGATGAGACTACAAAAAAACGTACTATATTTATGATATATGTCACTATATTCACAATTCACCAAAGTTTCACGTTAATGATATTTTATATTGCTGAAAGTCTTCACAGCAGTTTTTCCGATGTTTCAGTCAGATCTAGTTCAGTCAGACATGATCTCAGAGCTGAAGTCAGAGCAGAACAATCTTCTGATGTCACTCGACACCATCTCAAACTGTGAAGAACAACGACATTTAATACATACTTGTCACTTTTTGAAAACATTTTCATTTTAGCCAATAAGTTAAAAACAATTTATTGAAATGATTGATTTTCTTTCTTATTTGTGTAATTTTGTAATTGTGTAAAAAGAGAGCAGAATTACCTGAGTTTGTGTAGATTACAGTCAGAATCCTTCAGTGATTCAGAGAGAATCTCCACTCCAGAGTCTCTCGGATAATTTCCAGACAGATCTAGTTCAGTCAGACGTGAGTTTGATCTCAGAGCTGAAGTCAGAGCAGAACAACCTTCTTCTGTCACTCGACAATCTCTCAAACTGTGAAGAACAACGACACTCTTCAGTCTCTCAGTTCAGAAACATCAAGATAATCAAGAACAAATCACTGACACTTCAAGACTTTCAATCAATTTAAGCAACAACTGAAACTAAAACTCTAAAAATAAATACTTATCACTTTTTTCATTTTTAAAACATTTTCATTTTAGCCAATCAATTATAAACAATGAAATGTTTTAGTGCAAATATATTTAGATTAATCTAAATACATTTAGATTTTTTAGAATAATTTAAAAAATTGAAATTTTGAACTGTATTTGATTTTTTATGCGTGGTCGCATATTTACATATTTTCAGAGAGCAGAATTACCTGAGTTTCTGTAGATTACAGTCAGAATCCTTCAGTAAACCAGAGAGAATCTTCACTCCAGAGTCACTCAGATCATAATTCTGAGACAGATCTAGTTCAGTCAGACGTGAGTTTGATCTCAGAGCTGAAGTCAGAGCAGAACAACCTTTTTCTGTCACTCGACAACGACTCAAACTGTGAAGAACAACGACACTCTTCAGTCTCTCAGTTCAGAAACATCAAGATAATCAAGAACAAATCACTGACACTTCAAGACTCAAACTATATTCAGCTTCAACTGGAACTAATATTCTAAAATTGTGTTGTTTTTTTTCCCCACCAACAGTATAAATTATTTACATTTTAATCAATAAAAGTACATATAAGAATGGAAGAAATTTTCTTTTTTAGTTTAGTTGCTTTTTCCATTTTTAAATGTATTTTATTTTATTTAAATTGTTTAGACGATAAAAAGATTCCCCGGTTCCCTCAAGGTCAGGCAACAAGACGTCTGTCAGTAAAACAGAATATGGGACATCTGAAGGGTTTGAGTTGAAGCTTCAGCTCTTCAAAACGCCAATCAACACTAGTGGAAAGTGCAACGGAAACGGACGACATTCAGGGGAGCGAGGTTATGCGAGTAACCCAGACAATCTGCTGATCGTGTTCAGTGTTCTCTCCTGAGCAGATAGAACAGACGTCTGCTCCAGCTGCAGGAGCTGATGCTGCCACTGACTCACACCAACTCAACACCAGCTCCATCAGCGAGAAAGCCCAACTGGGAACGCCTTTACTCCCTGAGGAAGCTGAGGAGATCACGCCTCCCTTCAGCCATTCTCACCACCTTCTACAGAGGAACTCTAGAGAGCATCTAGAGCAGCTGCATCACTGTGACGCCTCAGACCCTGCAGAAGCTGAGAAGATCAGCCGTGTCTCTCTTACAGGTTTATAGAGGAGCACAAACGGCTGGAAAGTGCTGCTGAATCACACGCTTCAGCCTGTTTCTGGAGGTCTGGAAGGGTGAAGACACACGACAGCTCCAGTCAGAAAGAAACACGTGTTTTCCTTCTATTCTACCGTTTCTGGCTCAGAGTTGACGTATGCAAGATCACACAAGCTACTAAACGTTCCTTCATTGGCTTTTTGAAGACTTGAAGCTACGAATCAGACTGTTCAAACGTCCTATAGTCGCTTTCTCTGACAGACGTCTCGTGGAACTGACCATCATAAGGGGATTGTAATTTTTTTTAGAGCCCCAAAGAATCATGGGAGATTCTTTTTTCAAACTATTGTGAGATTGCACTAAAAGTTTGTCACTAAAATGAAAAAAAAAAACCCATAAATAACACCTTGTGTCTGTGTCATTTCAGAGAGCAGAATTACCTGAGTTTCTGTAGGTTACAGCGGGAATCCTTCAGTGATTCACAGAGATTCCTCACTCCAGAGTTATTCAGGTCATTCCATGAGAGATCTAGTTCAGTCAGACGTGAGTTTGATCTCAGAGCTGAAGTCAGAGCAGAACAACCTTCTTCTGTCACTCGACACCATCTCAAACTGTGAAGAACAACGACACTCTTCAGTCTCACAGTTCAGAAACATCAAGATAATCAAGAACAAATCACTGACACTTCAAGACTCAAACTATATTCAGCTTCAACTGGAACTAAAAAAATGTTTATTGTTTTTTTCCACCTATAAAATATGCATACTGTATTCAATTTTACATTTTCTTCAGTTTAGTTGTATATTGAGTTGATACATTTTTACTTTAAACAATGAAAAGTACATTTTACGTAGCCCCAAATGGAAACATTTGGCACAAAAAGCTTTGCATTAAGAACAAATACATTTAGTTTTGTTGTAAGAAATCAAAATATTTTTTCTGTGAAGTAGTGCTTAAAATGTAAATTTAAAACAACTGAGAGGTATTTTTGTCTCGCACCGGGAACAAACAGAAGACGACGGTGTGAGAAACCAGATGTTTCATGGAGATTATATCAGGAATCCTTGCAAGAACTCCATAGGAGGAATATCTACATTAAGTTGAATTCATCATAATTGAATGAAATGTGTGAAAACGCCACATCAACATCGAACAACATCAGAAACGTTACTAACTGTCATCAGTCTTTGCTCGCGCTGCTCTTAAACACACCAGCAGCAGTGGATTCAGCTCCAGCACTAGAACTAGACACTCACACGAGGAGCTTAACTATTGTCTTCCTTTCATTTTCTACATTTACTTTATGCTTTATCTTATTAGTGTCATTTCAGAGAGCAGAATTACCTGAGTTTCTGTAGATTACAGCGAGAAGAATCCTTCAGTGATTCAGAGAGATTCTTCACTCCAGAGTTTTTCAGATTATAATTCTGAGACAGATCTAGTTCAGTCAGACGTGAGTTTGATCTCAGAGCTGAAGCCAGAGCAGAACAACCTTCTTCTGTCACTCCACAACAACTCAAACTGTGAAGAACAACGACACTCTTCATTCTCTCAGTTCAGAAACATCAAGATAATCAAGAACAAATCACAAATACTAAAGTAATAGAATTTTAAAAAATCTATTCTGCCGATTGGAACTACAGCTCCCAGAATGCCACAGCAGTCAGGGCACGTGCAGTAGAGCAGCTCAAGCTGCCGCTTTTAGCGTGTGAACTGTGACGATGATTGTAGCAAAATAGTGTGTTTTCTGTGCAGCAGATTGAGCGTTTTGATTGTGTCTGTTCCTTGGTTATTTTACTCTTAGCCCGTGTTCTTTATCTTTGACTGTTCTCTTTCTGCGATGACGCTAAGCTACCCAGTGTTTGTTTGTTTGTAGTCTTTGATTGTTGTAATATAAATGAGTGTGATTAGTGTAATCTTACTTCTTCCAGTGTTATTTTGTCTCTGTTAAGTGTCGCAGTGTGACTAATGTTTCTTTATTTCTGTTATTGTGTTGATAAAAGCTTATAGAAATGTTTCTCTCCGGATCCATTATTTAAAGAATAAAGAGAGGACAATATACACGCGCGCTACTGCAAAAAGACGACGTGTTTCCGTTTATTTGTGATTGCTCTTGACTTAAAATACAGAAAAAATGGGCGCTTAAATTAACGTGCGTGTTTGATATCTGCGAATATAAGCATCCTCCAAGTTTTTGAGCTTAGGTATTTTCAGCTACAACTGGAGCTAAAGTTCCCAAATGGAATTTTTCATTGCTTCTTCCACCTATAAAGTATTTAAATTTGATTAAAAAAAGCTACATATGACAGTGGTATTCTCTTTAGTTCAGTTGCTTTATTCCGTTTTTAAAATATCTTCACTTCAGATGACAAAAATGTAAAACTTTTTACAAACTGTTGTGAGATGCCACCACAAGCTTTGCACTAAAATGAAATAAACTTGAATGTTTATATGCACAAACAAAATGTTCATAAATCTTAAAATACAAAAATTTAAAAAATTAAAACTTTTACTGTGTTTGCTTTCCTTATGAAAGTGTTTATCTTATATTTGCATATTTTCAGAGAGAATTACCTGAGTTTGTGTAGATTACAGCGAGAAGAATCCTTCAGTAATTCAGAGAGATTCCTCACTCCAGAGTTATTCAGATCATTCCAAGAGAGATCTAGTTCAGTCAGATGTGAGTTTGATCTCAGAGCTGAAGTCAGAGCAGAACAACCTCTTTTTGTCACTCCACACCAGCTCAAACTGTGAAGAACAACGACACTCTTCAGTCTCTCAGTTCAGAAACATCAAGATAATCAAGAACAAATCACTGACACTTCAAGACTCAAACTACACTGGCGGGCAAAATTACAGAACAATGTATAAACAACTACACATTTCTGAAATAATGTCATCTTCACTGCCCAAAATTTTAAGGAGTCAGTGTCCTGTCTATACCGTGCTACCAGAACACTTTTTCCAGGAAATAACTAAAGCATTTCAACAAAAACTTTTATTTTGCAGAAAACACACTGAGCAAAATTAGAGAACACTTTCAGATACCCCCCAGTTATTGGTGCTAATCTGTCTCCAGGTGTAATTTTCTTCATTATTCATCAATCCCTATTTAACTGGCAGCCTAACTCAACCAGTTTCACTGACTCTACAAGATGGTGGACTGATCAAAAATGACTGAAAGCCTCCGACAGCAGTTTGTCCAGATGAAGGTCAAATGGATGTCTTTACCAGCAATAACAAGACACGTTGGTCGTTCCTAATCTGTGATTTTCCAGAATATTGAAACTTTATGACATCACAAACTCATTTAATTCTCCAAAGAAGGCTGGTCGCCCCCGGAAGACAAAAACAAGAGAGGACAGGATACTGCGGAGGATCTCGATGGGCAATCGTTTCCACACTGCAGCTGGAATGGCTCAGCAGTTCAGCACTGACCATGGTAAAGATCTGTCTCGTGTCTCGACGTTATAGAGCATTTGGACTGAAAGCCCACTCTGCAGTGACAGAACCTCTCATTAGCCAGTAGAATAAAATGGCTACACTAAGCTTTGTTGAGGAGCATGTTGTGTTGACAGAGAACTGGTCCAAAGTTCACTTCAGGGATGAAAGCATGTTCAATTTAATTGGCTCTGATAGGAAACATTATGTTCGGCGACAAACTGGAGAAAGACCGAACCCAAAGAGTGTAAAGAAGTGGTGATGAAGGTGGAGGTGGAAGTGTGATGGTTTGGGGCATGTTTTCTGCAGCAGGTGTTGGGCGTCTTATACAGCTACGTGGCAGAGTGAAGACAAAAGTTTATTAGAACATTCTGAAACAACAAATGATTCTTTCCCTGAGTTCATCACTCAATCAGCCCGCAGAGTTCATGCAGGACAATGCTCCATGTCACACAGCTACACGGGTAAAGCCGTTCCTTGAAACTGAGAACGTTGAAATAATGTCACGGCCTGCAGAGTCCTGATCGCAAGCCAATAGAGAACCTCTGGAAGAATCTTGGCGACAAAGGCATGGCCAAAAAGCCCACTACAGTCACTGAACTGTGGAGGAGACTGGAAGAAGAGTGGACCAACATCACACCAGAGCAGTGTGAGAGACTAGTAATAATAATAATAATAATAATAATAATAATTCATTCGATTTTTTATTTATTGGCGCCTTTCATGACACTCAAGGTCGCCTTACATGACACACACACACTCACCACAACACCAATTGCCCGGTGAAATAGCGGCAGCCAATCTGCGCCAGCGTCCACTTCACTCGGGCATACACACCACACGCTCACACACACCCACACGGCCAGATTAACCTGAAACGCATGTTTTTCTCACTAGTGCTGTCCTGTGGCCGCAGATGTGCTGAAGTCCTTCAGAGCAGAGGCCTGCACACTCCCTACTAATTGTTGACTGTTGTAACCTTCAGAATACTTTGTTATAGTCTTTTTCCATGCAACAGTCATTGTTGTTCTCTAATTTTGCTCAGTGTGTTTTTTGGAAAATAAAGTTTTTTGTTGAAATGCCTTAGTTATTTCCTGGAAAAAGTGTTCTGGTAGCACGCTATAGACGGGACAAATAATCCTTCAACTGTTGAGCAGTGAAGATGACATTATTTCAGAACTGTGTAGTTGTTCATACATTGTTCTCTAATTTTGCCCGCCAGTGTATATTCAACATCAGCTGGAACAATCATGCAATATTTATTTTGAACTATTCTGGGATTGCACAAAAATATTGCCCATAAATAAAACAAAATGTTTTGGTTTAACCTTTTCAAATAAAATAATTATATTTCATACAATATTAAATCTAAAACAACTGAAAATTCTTATTCACTTTGTTATTTATTAAATGTTTTTATGCTTTATTTTATTTGTGTAATTTCAGAGAGCCGAATTACCTGAGTTTCTGTAGATGACAGTCAGAATCCTTCAGTAATTCAGAGAGAATCTTCACTCCAGAGTTTTTCAGATTAAAATTATAAGACAGATCTAGTTCAGTCAGACGTGAGTTTGATCTCAGAGCTGAAGCCAGAGCAGAACAACCTTCTTCTGTCACGTCACAACGACTCAAACTGTGAAGAACAACGACACTCTTCAGTCTCTCAGTTCAGAAACATCAAGATAATCAAGAACAAATCACTGACACTTCAAGACTCAAACTATATTCAGCTTCAGCTGGAACTAATAATCTAACATTTTATTTTCATATAGTTTTTCCACCAATATTAGAATGGTATTCCTTTTAGTTTAGTTGCTTTATTCAGTTGTAAAGTATTTTTACTTTAGATCGCGGGTCGCCCGTTAAAACGTTCTCATGGTGCAGTGGTTCTTCAGGATGAGGAAGAGCGGCGCTTTCACTGAAGCAGTGGATTCCGTGGCTCTGGTGAGTTTGCGGCTGGTCAGTGGGAATCGTTTGCTCTGCGGAGCTACACAGACTCGACACAGTCGCTGGGTTCATGTTTCCACCGCTTTACCTGCACGAAACTGTGCTGCTCGTGTGAGGAGGAGGAGGAGGAGGAGGCGTGTCTGAAACCTGAGCTAAATCAGTGTCTTCACAAAGCTAAATACCAATAATTATTAAGAAATAACGTATAATTTAAGATGAACAGAGCAAATTGGCTACTTCAGAAGTCTGTATCAAACCGGTAGTAGCTCTTTGTCTTTATCAGCACCCAGGAAGTAGCTCTCGATTTCAGAAAGGTTCGTGACCGCTGGTGTAGACAAAAAGCTTTTTTTTTCAAACTAATGTGGGACTTCACTAAATTTGCACTGAAATGAATATTAATTGGAATGTTTCATTGCAAAAACTAAATATTTGTAATAGGTTTTACAAATTATTTTACAAATTTGTATACAAAACCAAATTTCCTTTACTGTTTTTAAACAATTAAACCTTTTATTGAAATTTCTTTGAATGGTTTGTCTCATATTTGCATATTTTCAGAGAGCAGAATTACCTGAGTTTCTGTAGATTACAGTCAGAATCCTTCAGTGATTCAGAGAGAATCTTCACTCCAGAGTCACACAGATCATTATCAGTCAGATCTAGTTCAGTCAGACGTGAGTTTGATCTCAGAGCTGAAGTCAGAGCAGAACAACCTTCTTCTGTCACTCCACAATCACTCAAACTGTGAAGAACAACGACACTCTTCAGTCTCTCAGTTCAGAAACATCAAGATAATCAAGAACAAATCACTGACACTTCAAGACTGAAACTATATTCAACATCAGCTGGAACTAAAATAAATTGTTTATTGTTTTTTTCACCTTTAAAATATGCATAATTTATTATTAGGCACTCGCCTTCACCAAAGGTGAGTGACTATTTTTTTTCGTTCGGAGCCAAAAAGTAGAAACCCCGCCCACACTCCCTACCCTCACCCCAGACACCCACTAACACCCCAGAACCAAAACCCAAATGATGAGACGAATCCGACGATGTAAGATTTGCCCCTGTCTCCCCCTCAGCAAAGACAGTATATTGTTATTCGTTTGTGGAATGTTAGGAATTTTGACATAAAATGGCAAAAATTTTTACAGAAGTGACAAAACTACAAAATTCAAAGGTTTCGCCCCTGACAAAAATACGGTTGCTGAGCCACGCCCCCTCAAAAAGTGAAATTTTGAATGGGAGGAGCCAAAATTAGTTTGTCGCAGGCGTACCAAATTGGCGCAGAAAAGCCAATCATAATAGGGTTGTAACTTAAACTTTGTTTGCGTGGCAAGGGCCAAAACCCACCATTCATTCTTAATGGCATTTGGCAAACAATTTTGAATGGAGAGCCAAAAATTTGTTTGTCACAGGTGTACCAAACTTGCTGAAAAATTCAAGCAGGCCATCCTGAGCATAACAGCCAATGACAGTCATGCCGTATTTTCAACCGTATCGCCATGGCGACCGCTAAAACACAACATTTATTCCTAAGGCCATAAGTTGCTCTCAATCACAAACGGAGCGGGTGGGCGGCGGAGCGGGCGTTGGGTGGGTATCAGGAGTCGCAGCAGACGGGGGCGGGCGGCGGGGCGGCGAGTGCCGGGCGTTGCCGCTTGCGGCTATATTTTTGAATTTTTTTTTATTGTAAGTGTATAATCAGTTTTAATACATTTTTACTTTTGACAATGAAAAGTACATTTTACGTAGCCCCAAATGGAAACATTTGGCACAAAAAGCTTTGCATTAAGAATAAATACATTTACATTTCAAGCACTACTTCACAGAAAAAATATTTTGATTTCTTACAACAAAACTAAATTTAAAACAACTGAGAGGTATTTTTGTCTCGCACCGGGAACAGACAGAAGACGACGGTGTGAGAAACCAGATGTTTCATGAAGATTATATCAGGAATCCTTGCAGGAACTCCATAGGAGGAATATCTACGTTGAATTGGCTTAAATGTAATTGAATGAAATCAACATCGAACAACATCGGAAACGTTACTAACTGTCATCAGTCTTTGCTCGCGCTGCTCTTAAACACACCAGCAGCAGTGGATTCAGCTCCAGCACTAGAACTAGACACTCACACGAGGAGCTTAACTATTGTCTTCCTTTCATTTGTACATTTACTTTATGCTTTATCTTATTTGTGTCATTTCAGAGAGCAGAATTACCTGAGTTTCTGTAGATTACAGCGAGAAGAACCCTTCAGTAATTCAGAGAGAATCTCCACTCCAGAGTCACTCAGATAATTCTCAGACAGATCTAGTTCAGTCAGACGTGAGTTTGATCTCAGAGCTGAAGCCAGAGCAGAACAACCTTCTTCTGTCACTCCACAATCACTCAAACTGTGAAGAACAACGACACTCTTCAGTCTCTCAGTTCAGAAACATCAAGATAATCAAGAACAAATCACTGACACTTCAAGACTCAAACTATATTCAACATCAGCTCGAACTAAAATTATAAAATTGTATTTTTCATAGTTATTTTCCACCTATAAATTATTTAAATGTTATTCAATAAAGCTATTAGAATGGTATTTTCTTTAGTTTAGTTGCTTTATTCAACTTTTAAATATTTTTTATCAAATGTATTTTTTTTTTCCAAACTATTGTGAGATTGCACTAAAAGCTTTGCACTAAAATGAAATAAACTTAAATAACTTCACAAAATACATTTTTGTAATTCTTATAACAATACAACATTTAAAACAAACCTTTCATTGATTTTGTATGGTTTATTAAAGTGTTTATCTCATATTTGCATATTTTCAGAGAGCAGAATTACCTGAGTTTCTGTAGATTACAGTCAGAATCCTTCAGTAATTCAGAGAGAATCTTCACTCCAGAGTCACTCAGATCCTTATTATCAGTCAGATCTAGTTCAGTCAGACGTGAGTTTGATCTCAGAGCTGAAGTCAGAGCAGAACAACCTTCTTCTGTCACTCCACAACGTCTCAAACTGTGAAGAACAACGACACTCTTCAGTCTCTCAGTTCAGAAACATCAAGATAATCAAGAACAAATCACTGACACTTCAAGACTCAAACTATATTCAGCTTCAGCTGGAACTAAAACTGTAAATCTATTAAATGTAAAAAATTATTTTATGGAGCCCCAAATAATCATGAAATATTTATTTTGAACCATTGTGAGATTAAATAAAACATTGCCCTTATATAAAATAAATAGCAGAATTACCTGAGTTTGTATACATTACAGTCAGAATCCTTCAGTGATTCAGAGAGAATCTTCACTCCAGAGTCTTTCAGATTATTTCCGAACAGATGTAGTTTAGTCAGACGTGAGTTTGATCTCAGAGCTGAACAACCTTCTTCTGTCACTCGACACCATCTCAAACTGTGAAGAACAACGACACTCTTCAGTCTCTCAGTTCAGAAACATCAAGATAATCAAGAACAAATCACTGACACTTCAAGACTTTCAGCTCCGGTTGAAGGTTCGCACCGAAGGTTTTCAGCTTTGGTGCAAATGGTGCGTTCAGCAAATACGGAAAGACGGTGGGGCGGCGGGTCGGGCGGGCGGCGAGTGCCGGGCGTTGCCGCTTGCGGCTATATTTATTATTATTATGAATTAGATTATTGAAGTAGATTATTAAACAAACTAGAAAAAATAACAAACAAAAACAATCTTCAGTTCATCTACACCAGCGGTCACGAACCTTTCTGAAACCGAGAGCTACTTCCTGGGTGCTGATAAAGACAAAGAGCTACTACCGGTTTGATACAGACTTCTGAAGTAGCCAATTTGCTCTATTCATCCTAAAATTATACGTTATTTCTTAATAATTATTAGTATTTAGCTTTGTGAAGACACTGATCCCGTGAATGATTTCTCAAAAAAAATATCAACAATGTAAAGAGATGGGGAAAAATGAACATCAATAAGAAACATGTACTTCTATATTTTCAAGTTTGTGTTTTTCAAATTAAACATTTTCAAATGATCACTTTTACAACAGTCCTGGGAAACCACCATGTACCGCAGCAGAGTTTTAAAACATTTTTAAGAAACACTTTGCACGAGCCAAACTCCAGCATGAATTATTACGGTATTCGTTAGAATGTAATACCGCCGCAAGGGGGCGCATGAAAATGTGATTTACAACGGCACTGCCGCGAGTCTTCGCTAAGAAGTAACTTTGACACTGATATTTTTAAAATACAAATTTCAAATAATAATATACAGTAATAATATATCATTTCCAGTTCTCGTGTAAGTGTGACTTAAACGAGAATAGCAAAAAACAATTACAAAAATCAGATGCAGCTCGCTGTAAACGTGCGTTATTTTAGGGTGACCATATTTTGATTTCCAAAAAAGAGGACAATCGGCGCGGCCTCGGGACACAAATTCAGACAGGCTTCTCTGAGGTTGATGAACACGCTTTCTTATGGTGCAATGGGGTTACTCCTTTAATTAACTTCTAATAAAATAATAAAAAATCTGTGAAAACCTGTAACAAAATAATAGCATTTTAGACTTTTGAAAAAAAAAAAAAAAATAAATAATAATATATAATAATAAATAATAATAATAATAAACACACACACACACACACACACAACATATAACATTTTTTTTTTTTTTCCCAAAAGTCTGAAACATTACTTTTTTTTCTTTAATATAATATCTTTACTTACACATGTAATTGAAGTTTAATATGCTTTAATTGTGCAAAATTAACTCCGGCAATACAAAAAAAATACATCTGTAAAAACATGTACAAAAATTTGACATAAAAACAACAATTCTGTTAGAAAATTCAGCTTCAACAATATCTCTTGATAAGAAGAATAATAATAGAAGAGTTTTACAAAGATGAGATGAGATGTTTATAATGTGAGCTTAGACTTGGAGTCTCCAGCACTTTACATTTGTACCGACCTGCACGTGAGTTTATGTGTGCGCGCGCGTGCGTGCGTGCGCAGCCGCAGACCCTCCACACAAGGAAGGCAGCATCTGGGTCATTTCATTGCTTAAAAAAGTAGTGCCTGTGTTCTGTGCGCAAAGCGCCGGTCAATTTACATATACGCGGAATAATTCTGATAATGAAAAATAGTAAAACCCGGACATTTTCGTGAATTTCAAAAATCCGTCCGGACAAAAAGAGGACAAGTCCGGAGAAAAGAGGACGTTTCAGTTACCGTAGGAGCGACACACACGGTTTTTACGAGCGACATATTTTACTGACCCCTGATCTACTACACACACATCACAAACACACGCTTGATGAAGGAGAGTCTCGTGTGTGTGTGTGTGTGTGTGTGTGTGTGTGTGTGTTGTGTGCGTGTGCGTGTGTGTGTGTGTGTGTGTGCGTGTGCGTGTGTGTGAGAGACTTACTCGACTGAAGCAGATTCTTTACTGACAGGAAGACGCTTCTGAAGAATTTCTACTACTGTAGTTCCGTTCGACTGTCCTTGTTTACAATCCTCCATCTTCTTCTGTGACGTCACCGACACAAACACAAAGCTGAACACTCACTGCTGAGACGGAGAGTTTCGGGATCTTGTGTTTGCGGTCGCGATGCAGAAGCGTTTGAGCTCAGATACACACTGGAAGAGGATTAAGCAGAGAACAAGAGCTTTTACTAGCGGAGCAGAGCGGAGACGCGCGCCTCATCTGACGGACGGAGAGCTGGTCACTAACCAAACGTTCAACAAACCTTCAGTTTGTACTCGTCAGGTTGTCACGGAGATTCCCTGGCGACGATTTGTTGTCACTCGTGAAATGTTTAACGCAACAAGATATTCCACAATAATGAACAACGCTGTTCAGGATCCCGTAATTTTCGCGTGGACTCTCGACTGCTGGTGAATATTTAGTTATTTTATTGAAAAAAAAACGTTGCATAACAAAAAAAAACACTTTCAAAATTAAATCAAACTTTGCATATTATCACCACCGTAAGAGTTTTTTTTGCCTCTTTCGGGTCCTGAAGCGACTCGTAAACTTTTCCATTGCATAACACCGACAAAGACGCGCATTAAACCGGAAGTCCCAAAAAACTCTTGTTCTCGTATCAAATTAAAGGTCCCCCTTTTCCAACACAAATACAAATGAAGATCAGTGAAATTACAAAATAAATTTCTTCGGGGTCCGTTACAAACGCTGAAATAAAATCTATTAAATAACCAATTAATGTCGTTTATTATAGAAAAGACTAGATCTGTGGGAAACACACACAAAGTAATAAAGCGCGTGCACGCGCACACACACTGTATGTGTGTGTTTACACTGTATCCTTTTACCCTTTACAAAAAAACAATTATTTTAACGCCTCGACGATAAACCATGGGTGGCGCCATGTTGGGTTGGTTTCGCGGGCTTCTCGTCAGTCAACGTGGGCGTAAAACGCCTTATTCAGCCGGCCCGCGGTCATTTTGAATCGAAAACGAGGCTGAAGGATTTGAAGTTCGATTCTTTTAACTGATTCGAATCTTTAATTCTCAAAAAGTGAAGTGAACGAATCATTTCGAGATTCTGTCATTTCGTTCATGTCCAGCAGGGGGCGCTGTAAAGGTTGTCGCACCTTTCATCTAAAACAATATACTTACACAATAGACAACATGGCTTGCTTCAGCGGACAACAAATAATACATAAATAGTTACAATGCAATTCAAATCATGTGAATCAATAGCAAAACTTGATCCTTCTACGTCCTGCATCTGCCCTTTGCTTTTAACAGCTTTATCGCGCTCACATCACAGGTGAATCAAATGAACGGTGGACGGATCACTTAATGCAGTGGTCCTCAATTGCGTTTTTCATTTTGACTGACTCGGGCATGATTTGACAACATAGTTCAGTTTTGAGCTAAGTATGAACTGTTTTGAGGTGAAAGTTTAGGGTGCTTTCACACCTAGCTCGTTTAACCCTTTCAAACGCACTCGGAGCGGTTCGGGACGTATATGTGAACACACCAAGTGATCTCAGACCCCCCTAAACGCTCCCGAATGCGATCTGTCCCTGGTCCACCTCCAGAGGTGGTCTGAGTGCGGTTCGTTTGCGGGACCGTTTGTGGTTCGATTACTTTGTGATATGTGAAAGCTTAGAGATCTCGGTCCACTTCGCTGTTCGCTTCGCTCCACGTGCAGCACCTGAAGGTTTCTGTACCCGCAAATCCGTCACGTCACCGAAATACCGGAAGAAAACTATGGAATCAGATTTAGTGCCAGAAAACCAAACAAAAACGAAAGAAAAATAAAACAAACGTAATTGCAAGCGAAAAATGGAAAAACAAAGGTAAATGAAGCATTTCGATTGACAATTGCATGACAACTCTTCTCAACCCATAAAAAGGGGTTTTATAAAAAAAAACGTTTTTATTCCCGATAAATTAAAGTTTTTCTTTTGATCTAAAAAAAATGAAGAAAATGTGTATTATCGGAACCACATTAAGCAACATACAACAAAGGGGCGAGATCGCGGAATGAACAGATTCATGTGTGAACAAGAAAGGATCTGGGATCTCTTCACTGCTGAAGAGGACCGAAAACAGAACTGGGTTCTCTTCTGAGTCCACTGGGTTGTGAACAGCAAGTGGACTGGGATCACTTTCCGCTGGTTCTCTTTCTGGCTCACTTTAAACGATCTGGGTTCGGTTCGCTTAAAACGAGCTATATGTGAAAGCACCCTTAGTTTTGCAAGATTAGTTTGACGTTCGGTGACTGCGGAATGACCATTTTCTCGACGGTCAATCGAGAAAACGGCAATTCCATAACCATAACTGCTCACTAATTATCTGGCAGACACGGACATAACACGAAGGCTTTTTTTTTTAAGTCCCACAGCGGGACTCACCTCAATTTTGTCCCCGACTGAGACGCTCATGTTCACAGTCCGAACGTGTTCAGCCTCCGGTTTCCGAATCTGTGGCATTTTGGAAAACGCGCCCGTTAGAATGACGCACCTGAGTTTTACAAACCTGGCCAATCACTTTTAGCGGAAGAGTGATGTCAGACCTTTCAAAACAAAAGTCTTCAGCGCGCTTATAAATACCTGTACCGCACATCACATTTTCGTAATTAGAATTCTTCTAAGAGTTACTTCTAAAATAAAAAAAAAAAAACAATCATGGAATTTTAACGGGTTCGTTTAAGGTGGAAAACCAGGAATTTGTAAGCAGAGTTTGTAATTTAATGAAATTATATTTAATGCATTTAAATAAAAAATAATTTAATCCAAGTGAGAGACAATTCCAACCAATTTACGCTAAGATCACCCAAAAAGACACATTGGGAAAACTATGATAGATGACGCTATACTACTATTCTACTGTTTGACACTACATAGCTGAGAGTAATGCCAACAAAAAGACTGCAGACTTGCCTAATCCAAGCACTATTAAAGTTCATTTAACAATGTATGTTAAACAAAAAAATATATAAATTGTAATTGCATACACTGTTAGTGCTAATAAATTACATTAAAATTACATCAATTTAAATGAAAACACTTGTGTTACCCTACGTTGATATCGTTATATAAATTGATATTAATTAAAATAAATACTGTACATGCATATTACGTAAGATTTACTGGTCCTGCACTACAAGTCACAACAGCAAAGAATACGTTCTCAGATAAATAACCTGCTATTTCCAATCTGTATATAACCCAACATTATTAGAACCTAATTTTAGTGATTTAGTGATTAGTGATTCAAATTATTTTTGTTATGGACATTCAAATGTACTATATGTCCATATAAGGAGCAAGACATGGTTACGCAGTTTAATAGGAGGAAGTCCCCTTTCCTATTCACGCAGTTTGTAAAACAAAACACGGCAGCCAAACTAAAAGCAGCGTTCAGCCTGAAGGTGGAATACTCAAGCCTGTAAACCAGCAGAATCAAACCACAGCTTCTGGATTCCTCAGTTGTCACTGAAGGTAAAGCTTAACGCTGGCATTGTTATTTTCATGTGTTTATAAATAGTTTTATAAATAGTTATTAATAGTTATTTAGCTGCTTTTAATTTGTAAAATACATATATTCATTCCATTTGACGTGATTGCTTAAGTAAACCAGGTCTAACAACTCAACTCAACTCAACTCAACTCAACTCAAAGTTACTTGATTAAGGGCTTAAATACTTAGCTGCTTAGGAGTCTATTACTTATTTGTCACCTTTCTAATCAGAGACTTTAATCTCTAACCCTGTTTAAATCCAGATTCGCTGCCAAATTGCGATAGTGAAAATGCCTCAAGGGAAGAAAAACCCAAGACGTGCGGTCAGAAGAGAAGAGAAGGGTTCTCTCAGTGTCCCCAACACGTTCTTAGATCAGGACTTCCAGAAGATACAGAAGGACTGTCTGAGCCGTGGACAGAGATTCACAGATGACCGCTTTCCTCCTGACAGCAGTTCCATTGATCCAGGAAAGAAGCTTGGATTGAATCTCGCCCGAATCAGGTGGTTGAGGCCATCAGTAAGTTCTACCTAAACACCACTATTACAGTAAGTGTACAGTAATTTGCATGAATGCGCAAACAAACCCACAAGGTTCTGAGATAAAAAAACAAAATACCTCGGGCTTGTTCAAACAGGTTCTCCCATCACATAGTTCAGACCTCAGGTGTCTTCAGAGCCTCTGTGATCTATTGCTGGTATTTCTCACATATACGTTACAATGGTTGCTTTCTGTTTTAGAATATAACAGGAAATCCACAACTCATTGTCCAGGGGGTGTCGAGATTCGACTATTCGCAAGGATCTTATTTAGGTACGCTTTGGTATATGTAGCTTATTATTCTATATATCGTAACAAATGTTTACACGAATCATGGTGGAACATGCTTTTGGTGGTAGGAAACTGCTGGTTTCTTGCTTCGGTTGGGGCCTTAACATTTCAGAGGGACATCATGGACCGGATTATGCCTGCAGACCAGTCGTTTGACAAAGACTATGTGGGAATGTTTCTCTTTAGAGTGAGTCCTTGTTGGTATATTGAACCGAGTTTGATTTGTTTGATATTGACACTGTTTGTAGTCTCACAAGTCTCATAACAGTACTTTCACAGTTCTGGCGGTTCGGAAAATGGATTGACGTTGTCATAGATGACAATCTGCCTACAATCGATGGAGAGCTGATTTTTGTTCATTCTAAAACATCGAATGAGTTTTGGCCAGCCCTGCTCGAGAAAGCTTACGCCAAGTAGGTGACCAGTGTCTCTGACAGTCAGTTGTAACCAGAAGAAAAGAATGTAGACTTGAGCGAAAGTTCAGATACATTTGACAAATGTCACGCGCTTACATGTGTTTGGTGTACAGGATTTTTTGTTCTCTGGAAGTACCAGCTAATGTTTTTCAAAATCAGCTATTGTTGTTTTTGTAACTAGTATTATGTGAGAGTTTTGTAACTAGTATTATTTTAAGAGACTTAAAACAAGACTGTCCCAAAGGCTTTCTGAACTAGATGAAGTTTAACTATTTGTTGAGAAGGAGAACCTCCTGAACTAGATGAAGTTTAACTATTTGTTGAGAAGGAGAACCTCCTGAACTAGATGAAGTTTAACTATTTGTTGAGAAGGAGAACCTTCCCAAAAGCAGTATTCCAAACCTGATGTCTTAAAAGCATGCATAAGCCTCTCGGCATCCGACTTGGAGAGCATTTTCTGAAACTTAAAATACTATCTAAGATCTTCATACAAAAAGACTCCTCATAAAAATGCAAGTGTCAGTTTAAAAGGTTAAGTAAAGATTCATGCTTTAGCCTAAAACAAAGTAATGCACAGGGGTTCTTGCTGATTTAAACACCACATATTATTTTTCAAATACAGTTAAAAGTTTAAAGCTAATTGTTTGAAAATGTTCTTCTTCTGAATCCTTCATAAGACGGTGTGGAACCTTGGCAAAAACTAGTGACCCATGAATCGTTTCCCAGGGTTTGTGGCTCTTACGCGGACTTGCACGCTGGGTGTGTAGCTGAAGCTCTCCTGGACTTCACTGGTGGTGTGCACATGTTCTTTAATCTGAAAAAACCTCCAACTGATTTGTGGAGCCTGATGCAACGAGCGGTCAAGGCAAAGGGCCTGATGGGCTGCAGCACATCTCAGGGGGTGAGCGGTAAAACAATCCGCTACGCACTGTCAGAAACTGTGAAAAATATTGATTCATGGTTTATAAAGATGCTTGTTATGCTGTTCCTCCAATATTAGGACACATCGTCAAACACAGTGCTACCTAATGGAATCGTTCAGGGACATGCATATACAGTTACAGGAGTTTACAAGGTGAGTCAGATCTTTCACAACAAGTTCTTTGTGGTTCTTTACGTCATCAGTCACCTGCAGTCAACATAGTAACTGTAGCAGGACTCAGGCGATAGATGCGTAAAACAAAAGACGTATAAACTTAAATAACCTTAACTAAGTTATTAAACCGTGGCCCGTTTCAGGCTTTGCCCAATACAAACACATACTTAATTCTTACTAGCTTAATTGCTTCAGCTAACAAACAAAAAAACAGATTATATATCCAACATTTGGATGTGTGAGTGTGTGTGTCAATCAGAACACATTTTTTTTAAAGTGTCCCTAGTGGCCATAGTGACAAACTCGTTAACTTTGCTTCACTTCAGATTGGTGGTGAGATAAAACTAAGCAACAATTGAGTAAATTAGTAGGGAAAATAGCTAGCGGGAAAGATTGTTTGCAGCCTTAAACAAAGTGTGAATTGAACACTATCAGAATATCAGACCACATTTATCCACTTACTGAAACTCTTTTCAATTGAGTACCTGTCCCAGCTAAAACAAAATTAAAGAATGTGACCTGGACTGTTTTTGGGAATGTTGCAACACAGTCTCGCATGATTCCCTAATTATAGATGTAACAAAAGATATTGATGCTTAATTGGCATTTACCTACTTAGGTGCAAACTAGATGCACTTCAAGCATTGTTCGTAACACGCACACACACATATTTAATCTTTATTTAATATTTGTCTCTGCCATATTATACTGTGTGTTTCTATTAAATGTCGAATTTGTGGCAGAGGAAATGGCAATGTTGTGTTTTTTTTCTTCACAGATTGTGTGCCAAGGGAAACCAGTCAGGCTGGTGAGAGTGTTAAACCCATGGGGACAAGGCGAATGGACCGGAGACTGGAGTGATAAGTATGAGTAATACGTCAAAATATAGTAACAATACAAGTCAGAATTTTTTTTAAGATCTTATTAAGTTATAGAAACTGATTAAAAGATTAAACGTTTCCCAAGATTCATTTAAAAAAAAAAAAAATTTAAATATCATATCACTCCATTGTGTGATTTGCTCATTTTGTTTAAAAAATATAAATCAAAAAACAGTTGCTCATGCATTTGAGCTGGTCTTTATATACTGTTCCTTCAAATATCAGATTTAATATATGATATTTAATATTAAAAAATATGACTATTTTTTGGATTATTGTAATGCCAAAGCTACTTCTGCATTGCTTCCAGGTCTGTGTTGTGGAGCAAAGTGAGTAAAGAAGACGAAGCCAAATGCCATTCTCTGGCCAACGACGGGGAGTTCTGGTGGGCTTAGTTTGTTCACTTTATTTCATTCCAACTACTCCACAAATCAGCTTGTCGATCATTTCACTGCAGGATGTCAATGGAGGATTTCAGCAAAAACTACGAAGACGTGGATATTTGCTGCACAAGTCCTGATTTTCTGGACGGTTCCTCTCAGTGCTGCTGGACGACCAGCACGTATAACAGTAGCTGGGATGCTGGAACTACAGCTGGCGGATGCCTCAATTTTAAAGGTGCCTCAACAAAACCAAAAGTGGTTTAGATACAGAACTGAGAGACGGGTTGGGAGAGGGAACTAGTAATTGTGAAAACTAACAGGTAAATACGTGTTTGGGGAAACCATGGCAACAATTGGGTTTGGTAGCTCAACACGAAATGGACATGGGCACTGTCAGAATACCAGTCCCCATCCATTTACTGAAACTCTTCAAAAGAAATAAGCGAATGTGTCTGGACTGTTATTGGGAATGTTTCAGACTCCTTCGGGACTAACCCTCAGTTTCGGGTGAAGATTGAGGCTCTGGATAAGACGTGTGCGAGCGGTGACTGTCCGGAAAACATACTGGTGTCCCTCATGCAGATCCACGAGGACAGACACAGAAGTCGAGTTTCCAGCTACTCCATCGGTTTCAGCGTTTTTGTGGTCAGTATTGGATTCATCGAATTCTCTCGCATTTTAGTAACACACTTTTTGATCTGATTTCACAGATTCCATCAGGGGCAAGTATTTTCAGCTCTTAAGTTCGTATGGTATTGTGATGAATCCCACTGGAAAAGTCTGTGTTTCCGTCTTTAAAACACAAATCAAGAGTGTGAAACCCATGTGTGTGTGTGTGTGTGTGTGTGTTGTGCTTCTAAATTCAAGCTTGTTTTTTTTGGTATCTGGTTTTGTGTGGCATGTGATGAGTGCGTGTTGAATTTAAGTTGGGTATGAAATGTACTGGTTGTTCCTCATTTAGTTTGCTTGCGTTTGTGTGACGTTTTGATTTAAGTTGTGTGTCTGTGTTGGTTGTTGCTAACTAAAACAATTTGCATTTGTGCTTTGTGAGTGTGTTTACTAATGTGTTGGTGTCTATGTGAGTGTGGGATATGTTGGTTCTCATTTGGCTTGTTTGAATTAGTTCGACATGTGTTGAGTGTGTTTTGACTTTAAGTTGTGTGTGCGACTCCATTTGCCTAGTCGAAAGAGGGGAAGTTTCCTGCAACGTTCTTCTACCGCAAACGTCCAGTGCAAGACAGCGGGAACTACATCAACTCCAGGCAGGTGATGAAGTTCTTCATGCTACAACCAGGAGAGTATCTCATCGTCCCATCCACCTTCACTCCCAATGAGTGTGGAAAGTTCATCTTGTCCATTTACACAAAGAGTGAATCCCACAAAAAATAATGAATACTCTTATATGCTGTTCGTCATGCAGAATGGCTTTGATACGTGTCTGTTAACCATTGTACATTTTCGAATTTACAAGATTCAATAAAGCTCAAGGCCACTTGACTAAACATTTACAAGCATGTTCATGCTGTTTTATAACTTACGTAATAAACATACAGTGAAGGGATGTCTGGGGATAAGTATGTGTGTATGTTTATTTTTCAAACCACATTTCTATCTCTGGGTCACGGACCTCACACCTATGGGCAATTTCCCAAACTGTAATTCTCTGGAGCGCATGCTAAATGTCTGTGAAAACACCCCACAGAAAGACCCCAACCAGTCTCAAACTTGGGGCTTGTGGTGAAGCAAAAGCGCTACCCGCTATGCCAGGGGTGCCAACACTTTTTCGGTTCGCGATGAACTTTTCAAACGACCTAGTCAAAGCGATCACCTGACTCGTCCTTGTGTAGGTAATAAGCGCGCACACAGCTGACAGAGAGACGCTCGACAGAAATTCGAGTTCGGCAGAATCGTGTAAATGCTGACCGCTGCTCGCAAACTTGCTAGTTTTTAAACTTTTTATTATTTTTTTTTTTTTTACTTTTTTTTA
>CM051497.1:12883668-12907148 GCA_028031935.1 Paedocypris micromegethes
GTGTGTGTGTGTGTGTGTGTGTGTGTGTGTGTGTGTGTGTGCGTGTTTGCCAGTTTAAATGTAACACATAAGCACTTACGATTTTATAAAATACATATTATATCCATATTCTTTTTAATGATATTCCCTCTTGACATTCACATATTATATTGAAATATTATGTAATAATTTTTGATTGTCTCCTGGAATTTTGTTATTA
The DNA here is from genome assembly GCA_028031935.1 of Paedocypris micromegethes. Lineage (NCBI taxonomy): Eukaryota > Metazoa > Chordata > Actinopteri > Cypriniformes > Paedocypris > Paedocypris micromegethes. The sequence continues at coordinate 12,883,868 of CM051497.1, forward strand.
CAGACTAGAGCAGAGAAACAATGACATCGCTAAAATATGATACTGTAGAACGGTAATGCAGTAGAGAAGGCTAAACATTTTTAAATAAATAATGAACTAAACAATAACAAAAACTTTATGAAAACAACCAACAGGTGGCGCTGCACAGTAGGTTATCCTCCAAAGTTTTGCAAGTGTTTTTAATGCATGGTTACATGTCAACAATAATGCCTCATTCAGCAGTTAGTTCTCATTTTCAGACAATTATCTCACTTCCCCTTGCAACAGTAACCATGGGAAACACACTTCCTTTTTTCAGCCTTGCCCTGAAAGACAAAACACTGCACACACTCACACACAAATGAAAAGTGATCTGTAAAACTATAAAATTAAAAAAGAGAGGGACAGAGGAATAGAATGAGATTCTGTGTGCGTGTGTGTGTGTGTGTGTGTGTGAGAGAGAGAGAGAGAGAGAGTTGATCATACACACATTAACAAGACGACTCACTTTGACACTATGACTCATTTGCATGACGGGCTTCATCTTGTTCTGATTGGTGAACAATGACATCATGGAAAGAGTTCCGCTTTTGAACACATTTTTTAGCTGCGGCAAATTCAATAAACTCATGTAACAGTACGTCAAAGGACAAAATATGAAAAAAAGTGTATTACCTGCTGTGTGTACACACACACACACACACACACTCTCTCTCTCTCTCTCTCTCTCTCTCTCTAAAATAGATAAAATCTTCTTGATTTCACGCAGTATTCTAGAGAAATTTAACTGAATGAAAAGTTTTATAAAAAAGATTAGCAGAAGTTGCCACGCCACTGTTTTATTTTTAGGAGTAAACTATACAATTTTTTGTCCTGATATCAGGCTAAAAATGTAATACCCATTTTAGTTCAGAAAGCCTATTTCTCAAGGTAATGTGTGAGGACATCAGGAAATGAGATAACTCCTGTCAAAACCGGATGATGCTCTAAGAGCTGGACTGAATAAATAAGCTACATTCTGATGAACGTGGCTGATAAAATGCTAAACATGAACCTGCCAAACTTGCAATGGACTGCGACTGGTAATGTGACACTCGTTCCATTCTGGAGTTGGAACTCTTACTAGCACAGAACCCATGGATTTTCTCAAATGCTTTTCCATTTCTTGGTCACGGGGAGCTGGAGATTATGTGATAGATCATGGAAAAATATGCTTTGTGTTCATTTAATGCTTCTCAATGTCAAACCAATTTACTATAATTATTCAGAACACATTTCCCAAAACCAGTTAGAGATTTCAGACAATGATGATCTGGACACACTGAACCACTATGCCAATCAGAGATGGGGATTTTAAGAAATAGCATAGTCACTCCTTAAATATAAAATATTTGCAATTCTAGCGAAAGTTAAGACAAAAACAGTTATTTATAACGTGTGGTCAAATGACTAGAAACCAATCAAACAAACGTCTGTGACTCCGGTGACTGAGTCTTTAAAGTCGCCCCCCTGTTAGGTTCGTTTAAGAGGAACATCAATAATGTTCGCAGGTCAATTTGACCCGGGGCCTTTTATTATGCACATAAGTGTCCGAAGCCCAGAAGTCCCACAAAAGAGTGTGCGTGTATGAGAGAGATTGTGTGAGTCTGAGACACAGGTGTATTATGTCTCAATGTTGCAAAGAAACAAACAGTATTTAATCTTTCTGATTCTTTTAAGTAGTGTTTTCCATTTTGTCTGAAGAGTCAAACTGACCCGAGCATTATCTTTGTAACAAAAATATGTAGTGCGTGTTACAAATATGTTCATCGAACTTTTTATGTGCATTTATATGTGGATTACACTAACTAAGCTGAAAATAAGCAGAAAAAGTTTCAAAGTGGGAAAATACTTTAGAATATTTTTTATTATTATTTTAACATGGGTCAATTTGACCCAAACAGTATCTTTGTAACATAAACATGTTGGTGGTGTTACACATATGTGAACTGAATTGTTATATTTTTTATATGATAATTACAGCAAATAAGCTGAGCAGGAGAGTTTCAAAGTGAAACTTCTTTTTTAAACTATTTTTAAAATTTGAAAAAGGTCAATGTGAACCGCACTTAATAGGAGGATTAAGGTGGCTTAATAGGAGTATTGGTGATGCGACAGGTGGGAGGAGCTCATTAAAATATTCACAGGATGAATATGACCCATGGTTCTTTATTGTGGGACTCCTTGTGGGAATTCTGACCGTGCTCAGTCTGTTTTAACATGGTTTTCCTGTTCATGATGTACCGTTATGGTTGCTCGATGCAGGTTTGTCTTTGCGTTTCTGAGTCCTGTGAGTTTTTGAATGGTTGCATGAGGGAATGTTGACAAATTCTCTGCATTTCTGAAGCAGACTCTTGATGCTCTTATTGGTTTAGTCGGTAGAATCCAAATTCCAGTCGCCCCTTGTGGTGGTTTTGAATTGGTTGTAATTGAGTTTTATAATAAAAGCTCGTTGTTTTGCAATTGGGTCTGTCCAGTTTTTTCCAATTGCACCTCTTAGCGGGTGGACAATTCGTTTTTCGTAGTGTTTTTCAAAGACAATCTCCAACATGTGCAAAACATGAATACAACAAAACACTTAAAAAGACATTGATTAAATCTATCAGCATTGAGCAAACATTAAGACGACAATCACTAGGTAAACAAAACAAAAAATGAGAGAAAATTAAATCTACTGTAGGGAGACCCGACTCTCATTGTCAGTTTGCCCTTTAATTGAAGTAGACGAGGTTCTCTTTGGAAAAATGAATGAGCTTGACCGAATGGCCACTAGGGGCCATATCAAAATTGTGTGTGTGTGTGTGTGTGTGTGTGTGTGTGTGTTAACCCTAACCCTCAAATCATGGCACGTGGGAGTCTTGCCCAATGACTCTCCGTTGTGAAACCCACTGGACCGGGATTTGAACCTGCAAAGCCTGGATAGCAGATCCAACTGGACCACTACATCCAAGAATAGATAGGATTACAAATGACAACACTCATATTAGAAACAGAATTCAGAGAGGTCAGACATGAGGGGGTTTGGACATATATGGAGGGGAGACTGCTAGTGCATTTGTAGAAGGACGTTTAGGTTAATAGGAAGAGTATTAGGTTGAGAGGAAAACTAAATCAAATATTTTTTGTGGAAGTAGGACATGATGTTATTGGGTGTGAGAGAAGAGGAGGCAAATGACAGGGATAGATGGAGGCAGATGATTGGCTGTGGCAACCCTCCCCCCCAAAAAGAACAGCGAAAAGACTAAGAAGAAGTATCAAGGGCGTGGCATGTCAAGTTTCTTTTGCGTCAATCAGGTGAGTGTGTTGACAATCACACTCACTTTACTTTACTCTAGCATAATACCAATGTGAATACTACTAAAGGTGCTATAACCTATTAATATTAGCATTTTTGACGCCTGTTAAAAGGCTTGTTAATTCTATTAATTCTAGTTAATCCCTAACAAAGAATGAATACATCTTGCCACCAAAACACTCCACACCAACTTCTTTGAAGTTCTTAGCTACCTAGTTGCTAGTTTCTTGCTAGCGTGACAGAATGAGCAACTAGTGCCTTGTGACTTTATATAAAACTCACAGACCCTGAGAGTAATATGTTTTGGTCTTGGTAAAATGGAGTTTTGATGAATCAAAGTTAAGATTACATATAAACAAAAGATGATGTGACGCGATCTTGGTAGAGAAGAGGAAAAGAGAGAAAGGGAGCGAGAGAGGGAGGAAGGGAGATTGAGAGAGACATGGATTGTCAACTGGATTGCTTTTTAATCAACATAAAACGTGCAGAAATGCATACTGTGCATTGACATCAAAGTGACTTAAAAAAGGAACAAAATTGCATATTAGAATAAAGTAATACAATTACAATTATATTCAAATTTCTATTTATATTAAAACAATAATAACATGCTCCCTATGTTATGGATCTTATGGATATCCTCACATATACATAACAAAAAATTGTTATGGTTTGGACAGATTTGCTATGCTGATGGACAGGTTGACAGACGAGGTCAGACAGAAATCTCCCTGGACAATGATGTTTGCAGATGACATAGTGATTAGCAGCGCGAGTAGAGAGCAGGTGGAGGAAGAGCTAGAGAGGTGGAGGTTTGCTCTGGAAAGAAGAGGCATGAAAGTCAGAATACATGTGTCTAAACGAGAGGAGAGAGGGTGGAGGAGTGAAGTTACAGAGGGTGGAGGTGAAGAAGGTGCTTGGGATCAACAGTGCAGTGTGACGGGGAGTGTGGAAAAGAGAAAATGAAAATTTGACCCAATAATTAATAAACAATAGCAAATTAATACAAGCAGCAATAGCAGGGACCAAGCCCAGCTTTTGTTTTCTTGTAATCATCAGCCAATTAAATAAGGAAAGTTTGATGATGTCATATGGTAGACTAACTATAACAGTATGCATTTGCGTTACAATACGACATGTTTCAAAATCTCCAACCAAAAAAAAGCCACGTGAAATGTGACGTCACGAAATGTTCCCAATACTTCCCAGAAATGTCACAACAATAATAAGTGCACGAATACATTTAACAAGGTGTCCATTTGTGACAGTTAGCGGCCTATTGAAAGAGGTTTCAAGTGTGAGACGTTTAACATTTCAAGCTGGTTTCAGAGCTCTAAGCCTTTATTGTTTCCAGAAGAGCTTGAACAATTATAAATCTCCACTGGAGTCGGATTCTCCATTCATGGCCCATAAATGCTTGGCAGCGGAGTTGCTGTTTTCTCGCAGTGCAAGCCAAAACAGCCGGGGACTTCAATGTCATACTGTATTCAAGGCCAAACAGCTGAAGAGCTCGGAGTCGGTGTAAAGACAACTCCGTTCTTCTGTTTGAACTGGACTGTGTGCACAGTGAATGACTGTCGGCATGTGTGCGTGTCTGGACAGAGTTGTGTTTTCACGGGTTCGGTGCTGGAATGCACGACCACAGAATGGATATTAAACAAGACAAACAGAAAATAGTCCGAGTGTTGTCTCCTAAAGTTGTTGCTTAAAGAAAAGCAGCGTTCCACTGTCACGACCATTTGAAACGTCAAGTGAGAAGACATCCTGACAGAGCATGTGGATTCAAAAGCAGTGGAATAAAAGCTCGAGTGTTATTGTTCAAATTGTATTTGTCATTACTAAAGGAAAAAGGCAGATATTGACGTTTAAGTGCTTAAACTGTTTTAAACTACTGTAAATTGATTTAAGCACAATCTCAATTGAGTAGAGAATTAACTTACATTTTTTTGCTCAAACGCAGATGCTAATTTAATTCGTAATTTGTGCAGCTGCTAAGTCCAGATCTAGCCAATCGGTGTCAGTGGGAGGGCCTGCAAACTATGTATGGTCTCCTTAAAAACCAGGAAGAACCAAAAGAAAAAATGTGATAAACTAGAGCGTCTCAGAAAGGCTCCGTTGGAAATAAACGAAGACGGTAAAAGCTGTCATAACTCATATACGGTAGATAGTATAGAAGTCCTGTAGATATGAAGAAGCAGATGGCGTAGAACTAGGGAACGAAAAACAGCCTCAACATGATAATAATGAGAAGATTCGGGAACAGGAACTAATGAAAGGTCAGTGTTTCTGTGGTGCAGAGGCATCATGGTTTAACAGAAGCTTCTCTGGCTTGTCTTTGCATGTGGAGCGTTAAGGTCTGTAATTACGCTTTGTAATGTGTGAAATCTGTAGTTTGGCATCAGAAACAGTCCGACTCTGTCCCGCTACAGGGCTTCAGCGACTACAGATGGTTCCATTCAGCCCGCTGAACCACAACAGGAAGAGCGCAGACTATAAACCACTTCCTGTGTCAAATGAGGAGCCGCGGCATGTGGTGCTCGTGAACACTTGAGCTGGACGACAAACAAAAAATCAGCTTCCTACAGACGGCAACTGCTAAATACTGTTAGGAAATGCCCCTTGAATGTTTAAATATTCAGGTGGATTTTCCCAGAAGTTTGAGAGACTTCTAATTCAATTCAAATCTTACGTAGTATTTGTTTCTACAGAGTCGTTTCAAAATCCTTTACTTTGAACTTTTTCGTCGTAACGAAAGTAAAAAAAAGAAAAAAGGGCAATGAAGTGAGTGAGTTTGTTAAATACAGCCACCAGGGACCATATATACATTGTGTCATTCACTCAACCATACAATGAAGGACACACACAAACCAGGAGCAGTGGGCAGCGTTCACGTGGCGCAATTCAACTTCTTTTTAGATTTGCTTGACTATCTAAATGATACTTTTTCAGCAAACTTCATGCCATCCCAGGGATTTGACCTGGACTACTGGTGTTGCGAACACCGCCTCTCCTTACTGAAAGCCAAGTTCAAAGATTCTCTTCCTAAAATGATCCTGTGATAATTTCCCTGGCATGTTCTTAGCTACGAACAGCTGAAAAAAAAACCCCGACATGACTCGGTTGTTACGCAACAATGGGTGGGTTAGTCCTGGTCAACAGTTCCACCTTTCACCAGCTACTGGAGGAAAGGTTGGTGGAGATGTTCTCAGAGCTTCAGATCAAACATCTACCCCAATGATGCTCTTCTGCTACTCGTGTTACATAGAAAAAAACAAAACCATCTTCTCTTCTCATGAAGAACCAAACTCTTCCAACACAGAGTCACCTGGGACAATCCCCATCGCTTACGTAATGCATCCATCATGTCTGAACAGCACAACAACAGTTTGCTCCTTTCATCCTCCCATTCATCAATGTTCTGCCTATTTTCTTCTCCGGAAAACCCAAGTACGAAATTCCAAATATTCCCATAGGAATGCTTCCTCTAGCCGACATTCTTCCAGCTGCACGGCGTCATGGGTCAGGCGACTTATCGTGAGAAGGAAAAAAGCATTGGTTGCATAAAAAAAAGCCCCATGAGCGAAGCCGCTCATCACAATGAAAGTGGATCCAGCCAGACGGAGGAAGCTGAGGAACCGAGGGAGTTCATAGCTTCCCTAGTGTCGCCATTAAGTCACTGCGAGTGGCAGTTTGACCATGTGGGCACTGGTAATATTGATCGCAGAGGTCGACCTTTGACCTTTCTCCTGTGTCGCTGTCCCACAATCCTCTTTTTCCATTCTCAGTGTTATCTGAGAACATCTGGAGCTGAGGTTCACCGGGGTCAGAGTACACACAATGTAAACACCAACCAGCCACTGAACCCAGGCCACAACACTGTACACACACATATATATTCCTCTCTCTCCCTATATGTAAAGTGTATTTTATTACATATACACACAATATTATCTATACACACTACTATATTGACATACCTCTTTTTTTTTAGCTTATTGACAATCTTACTTCACTTTACATACTGTATTTCTCTCTCCTCAGACACACCTAGGTTTTTTTTATTATACAACTCTTTACACAGACAGATACTGTTGCTTTATAAAGAATGAGAAATCTTTACAATAACCACATTTGAGACACAAGTGCACGGGAACACTGAAGATCCAACCCAAATGCAAAAAACACTGCTTTAACAAGTGCAATTTCTGTGACAAAGACAAAGTTCCACTTATTAAAATGAAAAGTTCTTGAGATTTTTGTTGTTGTTGTGAATTACTGAACTCTTATTACTGAATAGTACAGTTTGTGAAGATTTGTATTACAGGGGTCCGGCCGAGTAAAGGCACTGAGACCATGTTCTGGTTTCCTTCCACAGTCCAAACACTTGTGTTTCAAGTAAAACGTCATTGTGTAAGTGTCCTTCTCTGTGATTGGTTGGACACCAATCCAGAGTATGTATCCCACCCTATGACCCAGAAATGGAATAAGTGGTAGAACATTAAGTGTGGTACAGATTTACGTAAAAAATGTACAGTTTCACGCTCAACTGTCAAAGATGAACTTTGGAGGAGGAAGTGAAAATGACCGCGGCCTTTGTGAACGAAGCTTCTTCTGATTAAAATGCTGATACAGACCATCTTCATTTTGTTCATTTTGAGATTTAGCGTGATAAAAACTGAGCCAAACAGATTTCTAAAAAACAACTGCATGTGTAACATTAGCGACATTTTTTCGATTTTCCTCCCTTTCTTTATCAATTTGGCATCTAGACTAGTATCAAGCAATTTCATTTCCACAGTTTCCATGCCCAACTAAAGCCACATTTAAGTTGAGTTCGGCCACTATATCATGAGACTTTGAGGCAACACAACTTAACGGAGACTCAAGCTGACGACATTTTGAGAAACGTCTTCATTCTTCACCTTCCTCGCAGCGTAATGTCCACTGAATTCAGCTTCACAAACTTCTCTTCTCTAGATATCACATGAACATGAGCACGACTTGATTAGACACGATTTCAACCGTCCTCAAAATGCTGTCTATTCTCTTTATGGCCAGACGGCTTACAGTAGTTCAGCCATACGCTCTAAAGTGATTTTCACCGCCGCTTCTTGCGGATGCTTTAGCTACACACAGGAAATGCACATTTTTAAAAGTTAAATAGTTTTTTTTTTTAGCCTTTGGAACGTTTCGGCTCAGAATGATACAATAATCTGCACATTTTGTATATCTTGATAATATTTACCAATTACTTACACATTTATTTTCTTAATGATATGATATTTTATACGCAGCATTTTTATAGAATGACTCGATTACACCAAATATGAAATTATTCATTGTCATATAGAAATATTATTGCACTGTGGTTTGTCTGATGGAGTTGGTCGGCAATTATTCACAAATTACTGAACTTGTCCGGCAGACACTCACTCGTCTCCACACGATACTAACAAGTTTAGTTGTTTGAAAGAGGATAAGTTACTTCACACTTCGTGATTAATACTAAAGTAAATCTGAACCTTAGATACACCCTTTACTTTCCATTTCTGAGCCACGGGAAGTTGAAGCCAATCTCGGCAACTCCGGGTCTGAACAAAGAAAATCTGCTTAACTGTACACGGTAATGGAATTTTTTATCCTAGATGTGATTTTTTGTTAAAGCAAGCTTGATAAAAACTGTAAAAAAATTTTGAAAGTTAAAAAAGGGATGTGGTGCAAACACTGTAAAAAAACAAAACAAAAGCCAAGCAAAAAGGGAAGGAAGTTGAGTGAGTGAGTGTGTGTGTGTGTGTGTGTGTGTGTAGAGGGGGGTCTATTATAATCAAACATTCTTTCCCTGGATGGAAACCCATGACCTTTACGGCGTGTCCGTATGTGTGCTCGTGTGAAACTACAGTAAAGATTCTTTAATTTATCAATGTAATCCAAATCCATGTTACAAAATACACGTTTGAAATAATAGGTGTTTTCTGTTGTCCAGGGTTGAATGTGTTTTTTTCCGCAGACAACAGCAAACTATTTATAGCCCGTCATTAGCTCAACGCCACCATCAGCGTTAGCGAAGCCATGTGAACACCACCCAAACACCCCCATCTGAAGCTCCGCACCTAAAGACACCAACCACTGATGTAAAGAGAGAAACACAGAGACAAACAGACCGACAAGAGAGTGAGTGAGAGAGAGAGATGAGAGAATGAAAAGTGGGGAGACAAATTAACAGAAAAACACGAGAGAGCATACAAAGATCTACAGGAATAGAAAAGAGAGAGAGAAAAGGTGAGTAGGACAAAATCAGAGAGATTAAAAAACGTGAGTGAGGGAAAGAGAGTGATAAAGTGAGAGAAAGATGAGGAGTAACAGGGAGAAAGACAGAAATACCTTGAGACAGACAGAAACACAAACAGAACGAGAAACACAAACAGAACGAGAAACAGACAAACAACAGAGTGACAGAAAAACACAAAAAGACACAATGACAGAAAGAGACAGAAAAACAAAGACATGCAGAAGAACAGCGAGAAAGCGATAATGAAACAAAGAGAGTGAGACGGGAAAAAAAAGAAAGAAAAGAGTTGTGAAATGAACAAAAGTCAGAGGGAGAAAGAAACAAAGACGGGCAGAGAGACAAAAAGTGAGAAAGAAAGGGTGAAGCCGGGAAAAATAAAGTCAGGAGACGCGAGAAATCAAAATAGCGGGACACTAGAAGGGGGGTGATGGAGGAAAGACAGGAGAAAAAACGAAGAAAAAAACCCATTTTCATGAAACACTTGTCGTAACTCCAGAAAATCTGACGCAAACACAGGCCGCGCATCACATGACGTAACCCGCGAGCTTCTGCAAACACCGCGCGAGTGTCGCATTGCATCAGCTCTCAAACTTTAGACTCTTTAACTCTTAAGCAAGCGGCACGTCCCGTTTAATCCACTTCCCAAATAACAAACTTTCCCGTTTCGGAGAACACGTCTACATTTCCCTCGAGAGGCGGCTCACATTAAGAAATGAAAACGTGTCAAAAGTTTGAGAAAAGACGACGGGAAGATTGAAACGTTCAGGCAGCTCGACACGGAACACTCTCCATTATGCTGTGGAACTTCCTGCTGAGTTTCTGCCTGAAGAACGAATGACCTCAGAGCACGTGAGGTTCGCTTTAGTGGAACTGTCCCACGCATGGATGCAGACCAAAGCAAACCATCCGGATCAGGAAGCTGAGAGGACTCGAGAAGTCTGCTGTAGACATCACGCCACCGTCCTGAAGATCCTCAGCATCACATTTCTGCAGCACCGGTGGCCTTCATCTGGTTTGAATCCAGGTCTAACACTGGTTCAAGATGGCACTTGCCACTAGCAGCTGTGTCAGCGTTTGTGCGTGTTCCTCGTGTTGGTGTGCAACAGCTGTGCGGGAGACTTCCTGTTTCTACAGTGGCGTTACTGAGGGAGGGAGATGAAAGAACATGTAGAAATCAGAGCGACGAGGGCACTGGGACTTCTCTGCGGCGTCTTTATGGTTGCACTGGAACTGGAGGTCAAACATTAAACCCTGCAGACATTCTTTACTCTTATCTAGCGCGGAGTGCCGTGTTGGGAAAATATAGATCACGTGACACGTGCTTGAAACGAAGGATAGCAAAATAAAGAGCAGAGCCAGTGGGAGGAAAGCCACCATAGATTAACAGAAGGGAGTTTGCTTGTCGACCGTTGACGGAAACTCCCTTGCATCAATAGTAGATGACAATAAAAAAAAAAAACACAAGTGCGTGGCTTTGTCTGAAAAAGAACATCGCAAGGTGTGAAATTGCATTAAAATGACCACGTTTAATTTTTTGCAGTTACAATTACATAGCTGTACATGTTTCTCGAAATGATTAAAAGTAAAGCGAGAAGATGAGAACAGGAACATTTCTCTCCAAAAATGGAAAAAACGTCAGACTCGATCGCAAGCACAAACACTCGAAATGCCAGAATGTAACGATGGAGGTGAAAGACAATCAATGAGATTAGCCCAACGGATGAATGGCTACAAAAGGCATCCTTCAATATTCAAAAACAAACTCTTTTTTTTTCCAAACTCGTTTCCAGTTACAATGCAATGCCGATAGACGCCTTTAAGTGGGTTGCAAAGCATTTGAGAGCAAAATAAATCACGCAGCGACTTTGCCGAGTGACCGAACGTCACGTCCGAGACGAGACCACATTCCAACATCAGGCTTTAAGAATTCTTGCATAAAATGTTCCATGGAATCATTTACAAGTAGTTTATCATTGGATGTCAGTGAAGACTAGTCATAACTATGCCACGGCTCGGAACCGGTCACACCACATAGCTAGCTACGGTTAGTATGCTACAGCCTCCTCAGCCAAACTGTGCTTTGGTACAGTACATGCCTGGACAATTTGGAAGTGGACAAAAAAAAAAAAAAAGTGCAGTACAAAATGTAACACTTTTAGACTGTTTGCTGCATTGCTGTCGGTTTCCTTAGAGATCCCCAAGAAATCAGCGAAAGAAAGCGCAAATCTTACAATTAAAGGAAAAAACAAAACATCCTCATTTAGTAATGCTTTTCACGTTAAGACAGTCCAGCAGTTGAGACGTGTGTCACAACACACCGAAAACCAAAAGAGTCCGAGGGTTGTTTTGTAACGAAAATAAATGCTAATTCTAAAAAAAAAAAACCAAAATATTATTCGCATATTCATTGGAGACATTAGATTTTTTTTTTTTCCGCATAGAGTTTATTTGTCCTAAACAGTCATTGCCAACCGGTGTCATTAAGACTTGTAGTTAGACGTTAACCAGGTTAAGCCTTCGTACAGTCCGTCGCCGGTGGTGGCGCAGGAAGGCTGCACGTACCAGTTCCTGTCCCTGATGCGGGTCAGGCCCAGCTTCTCCTGGATCTCGTGCGGCTTCATGGCGTCCGGCAGGTCTTGCTTGTTGGCGAAAATCAAAATGATGGCGTCTCTCATCTCGCGGTCGTTGATGATGCGGTGGAGCTCCTGCCTGGCCTCGTCGATGCGATCTCTGTCGGCGCAATCCACCACGAAAATTAACCCCTGCGTGCCCGTGTAGTAGTGTCGCCAGAGGGGACGGATCTTGTCCTGCCCGCCCACGTCCCACACGTTGAACTTGACGTTTTTGTACGTGACCGTCTCCACGTTGAAGCCGACGGTGGGGATGGTGGTGACGGACTGGCCGAGTTTCAATTTATACAGGATGGTGGTCTTGCCGGCGGCGTCCAGGCCAAGCATCAATATTCTCATTTCTTTGTTACCAAATATCTTTGACAGCATCTTCCCCATCTTGTAAAGCGTTCATAAATAGCTCACCTCCTTCAAAAGAAAACGCTTAGCAAGAGCTGCTTGAAAAAGTCAAAAGGTTTGTCCTCAAATAGTACAGACGCTCTTTAATGACAGTCCAGCGTAGAAGGCGTAACTCTTTCTTGGCAGATTTGAGACGTTTGAGCACAAAATACTGACCACGTTCAGTATGGCACGTGCAAAGCCAAAGGTCAAAGTTCGGACCCGATGCTTCTGTTGTGGCGCTAAACACGTCAGAAAGGCGCCGAAACAGACAATAATCCAGTAGAAAATGGAAAAAAAGCAGTTTAAACAGATATGTCAAGCTTTTCCGGTGCGGTTGATGAGAGACGCGAGGCCTCTTTAACACTTCCTCTTGCTCTCCGCCGTCCTTCCCCCCAGAACATGTAACCGGATAGCCGCCGAAGTCGCTCACAGAGTCGGTGAAACTTCTCGATGTCCCGCCGCCGGCTCTGTCATCTGACTGGAACCGTCCTGCGTTTGAATTGTGACTCACGTGTCCCTGAGAGAGAGAGAGAGAGAGAGAGACAAGAGAGGCTCAGAGGGAGTGCCTCAGCCGAGCGACTTAGCTAGTTAGCTTAGCCGAGCGCACAAAAGCCATCCCGCTCACCCCTCACAACCACTGTCGACAGAACGTCACGTAAAAAAGCGAGAAATTCTATTCGAAAGAGTTTCAAAAGGGCTTCAAGCGTGTTGGTTACCTGCGCAGAGCCAGCATTCTCACTCGCTGTGGCAGCCCCGGGTTTCACTCCTACAATCAGCCGAGTTCACTGTGAAACTGGCAACGTCAACGCCCGTCAGCGGAAACGGCCGCCTATGGCATGTATTCACAATAAAAGTCCCGAGAGAAGTACTGCATGCTGTTCGCTGTTCGTGTTTTCAATAAAAAAGAGACGTATAAACATTTAGTCTCACAACACTTGTCATTGTCGAACGGGTTAAAATTAGTATACTTATTTATAGGAACAAGTTATTTATTAAGTGCAAAATCTGCACCTGTCTTTGTGGAATTTATAATTTGTTGGTGATTTAGATGTAGATATTTTTTTCTGACAACTAGTGTCATATTCTTTGCCATTGTAGTTATTCAACGAGTTTAGACATTGTTAAATACATTGTGGGACGTATTATAAATCGTATGAATACAATTTACGTTATTACTCACAGCAATATCAGTGAACATTGTTAGTAATCGGAAACCATAAAAATAAAAAAATAAAAAATAACTATTATTATCGCTATAAGGGTATTTAAAAAAAGGGTATAGCGCGTTTGTCGATTTGGTCATGACACTGCAAGAATAAACCGCCATCTAGTGGTTTTTGTAGGGATTTTATTTCCTTCAAATAAATTACGCTAAAAATATTTCGGCGGGTTCATTTTTAGAACACATACTTGGCCATTTTTAATCGAATACATTTACATATATAGAATAAAAACAAACTATAACATCATACTAGTGTGTTGCTATGAATGTAGTTTAAATTGTATTACCCCTCCCCCCCCCCCCCCACACACACACACACACACCACACACACACACACACAATACATATTTATTTTCTCATGTGTATGGACTGTTAATGCCTGTGCACCCGCTTTAAAACGGACACACTGTCTCTTAAGAAGAATTCCCGTTAGGTTGTGATGGGGGGGGGGGGGTAAGTTACCGTGAGGGAGCGCGAGATATGGCGGAATGGAAACACAGCACCTCGCCTCCGTCCTCCTCAGCCAGCATGACTTCACTCGGTCGAGCCTTGTCTCGCAGCAGGTTAAATCAGCCGGATGCGCTGCAGTCGCAGAAGTCTGTTTGCCGGAGCAGCATGGGTCAGAGCCGCCGCCGCTGCTCCAGTTCCACCAGTCTGGAGTCTCCTGAAGTCAGTCCTGATGTCGAGGCGAGGGTCCTGGTCATCAACACCGGCGGAACCATCGGGATGACGTATCAAGATAACGGTACACACGCGCTCATCTTCTGCTTGCGAGGTGCGCGTGGACACAACATCACGAGCAGCACCAGTGTTTACATGATTCCAGAATGATTCACAAGAAAGTACCATTTCTAATGCTACATAAAAAACAGGAGATGGATGGATGGATGGATGGATGGATGGATAGATAGATAGATAGTGTGTTTATGACTTTATTATGTGCAATTCACTTTGTCCATGTTTATACAATCTTAATGGACACACACACACACACACACACACACACACACACACACACACACACACACACACATACTTTGATTACAATTTAATTAACCAATAAATTAATTTAAACATGTACGTTTCCTTCCATATTACATACAATTTACATTTCTGTGTCTAGAGGAATCTATTACGCTGGGGGAATCTTATTTATGCTGAGGAATGGACGAATTTTGAAATGTCATCAATTAGTTGTTTGTATCAATGTTTATGTAGACTTATGAAATACATGGTACACACACAGAAATAAAATCTCATTTACAAATTTATCTGTGTGTGTGTGTGTGTGTGTGTGTGTGTCACCATAATGATTCTATAAACATGGACAAAGTGAATTGCACGCAATAAAGTTATAAATGGAAAAAGAACTTCGAGTGTTTGGTTTGGCATCGCAGTAAAAGGAGCGTTTTATCAATTTGTCATTGATTTGTGGATTCTCTCTAGAGGACCTTTTTAAATATTTGCTCTTTAGACAGACATTTTTTTGCACTTTAATGCTTGAGGAAGCACTATAATGCATGACGCTCTCATGAGTAATGTTGTTGTCCCTTAGCAAGGTGAACCGGTTACAGACTCAAGTTTGAATGTTCTGCCAATGCTTAGGTGGGTTTCCCAAACCCCAAAACACATGAAATAGAGCAGAATCGAACTCTGCGTGTCCTGCTATGTGATTGGTTGGCCAGTTCAGGGTGTGTATCCCGCCTTCACTCCCAGACGCTGTGATTGGCTCCAGCTTCTTATGAACAAAAATAAAATAAATAAAATAGAAAGCTTGTGGAACGTTAACTTGAAAATGATTATAATACCGTAGAGTGTAATAAGAATATTTAATTTTTTTAATATACTGATTTATTTTAACTACGCAAATTTGTGAGATCACTTGGTTAACACAAAAACACACACTTGACCTTTTTGCTGACCTGAATTATATCATCCTCTCCTACAAACATGGTTTGTCGCTCTTCATTTGCGGGCAAAGGTTCTGTTTGCTGGTCCCGTGGCAGGTTTTAAAACCATTGTGTTTCTCAAGGACGTGTTTTTCACCTTCATGACGTCAGTCGTGTCCAGCCATGAGTTCCGTTTAAACTCGTTTTGAATGCATGACCTTCGCTGGTCATAAACCATATGGGCTGTTGTTTTTTAATGTTGTTAAACAAACGGTTGTGTTAAACTTATTTTACATAAACAATTTACGTTATTTTACATGAAAAATGAAAATGAAATTAATGAAAGTAACAGAGGCCTGACTGCCATGTGCCCAAAAACTGTATCTGTTTAGATCCAAAAATTGAAGAATATTTATTTCATTTTCACATCTTTTATTTTTAGGTTCTGTAATACTTGAGTAGAATAATTTGTGAATAATGTGTGTGTTTGTCGTCCTGTATTTCTGCTTTGCAGTGCTGTCTCCAGAACCCAACACTCTTGTTGAAACTCTTCGCAAGCTGCCGATTCTGCACGACGAGCTTTATGCCGTACAGACGCGAATGTACGACTATTACAAGCCTCAGGAAAACACACTGGTGCTGCCGTAAGTTTACACCTTTACATTCCACTCAATCATCATTCGTTCAGCACCATTAGTCCCGAAAAGAAAAAAGCCTCTCATTAGTCTATCTATACATATACTTATATACACATTTTACATGTTTACTTACTTAATAATTATTTTAAAACATATATTTTTGTAATTCTTATTTATTTAATCATTATATACACATCTAATTTACCTGGGAATCAAACCCATGACCTAGGATGTTACAAATCCAGCTTTACTGACTGATATTGAAGACAATTGTGTTTGATTTTTTTCATGGACCAACTACTTGGTATGAAACGAGCTATTAAAACGTGTAAATAATGAATACAATTAATTTGAGGTGTAAATAGTTAAAATCTCACGTTGAATTATTTCACAGTGTCCCCTCATATAATATTTAATAAATGCTTCTTATTTTGGCAGGACGTCTCGTAGTACACCTGAATGCTTATTTCATGGGTTTGTTACTGGCAGCGCAGTGTGTGTGTGTGTGTGTGTGTGTGTGTGCGTGTGTGCGCGCGTGCATGTTTCTACCATAACGCACATTATTATGTAAGAATGATGACAAAATGCACGTTTTCATTGTTGTCAATAATTCTTGTCACATTATAACACCCAACTGTTTTTATCATTTAATCCCAAATATGTGTCTTCTTTGTTATTAGGGGCTGGTTTACAATATCATTTTACAATGTGATGTTTTATAATTACATTGTTTTGTATTTTGCACTAACTGGAGCAAATATGTACAACTGTTTTCATACTGAATATTTGATCTGAAATAAGTATAACCGTTTTCAAACTGAATATTTGATCTAAATTTATGTTTATATAACATCATACTAAAAGTTTTTTAATCATTAGCATCAAAACTTTTTAATATTAAAAAAACCTAAAGGGTACTTTTAATAAATTTTGTTGTCTTTTAAAATGTGTACTTATTTTAACAAGATAAGACAAATATTGTCTTATCTTAAAAATATGGACACAATAATATTGTATTTCTTTTTAGAGCATCATTTCTTGTAAATGAGGCGAGAAGCATTGCAAAATCTCCGGTCATTTCAGTGAACTCCTGATTTGTTGCTGAAATCAAAGTCTAAAGTGTGTTTAAATAACATTTATGACACACACACACACACATACACACACATGCGCACACATAGTCTTCTTTCTATTTTTCTTTACCAATAAAACCTTTTTGAAACTAATAATGTTTTCGTGTGTGAGTGAGAGAGAGAGAGAGAGAGAGAGAGAGAGAGAGAGAGTTTATATGAGTTGATTTTTTAAATTTTAAATTACTTTTTACGGCAGACTGTCTAAACGGAAGAAGAGGATTGTGTACACAGTGTTGGAGTATTCGCCCCTGCTGGACTCCTGCAACATGACCACAGACGATTGGGCCACTATTGGAAAAGACATTGAGGTCATTTATTTTTGTGAACTGCTTTTCTATTTGTGGTGCAGAGGGAGAAGAAGCCAATCCCAGCAGCTCTGAGCCTAAAGGCGGGACACACACCCTGGATTGGTGGTTAACCAATCACAGAGCGGGACACACACTCCCACTCACACTCCCATTCACACATATCAACACAATTCCAAACTCCAATTTACCTGCATGTTTTTGGACTGTTGGAGAAAATCCAATCCAAATTGCAAGCGCAATTGTCACAATTATAACAAAGACACGCATCTCATTATCATTTTAAAATAGATGAATACATTTTACTTAAAAAAAAAAAAGAGGTTTGTAAATTCATATAAATGTTCTCACATGGGTTTCACAGGAACACTACGAGCAATACGATGGTTTTGTGGTCCTGCACGGCACAGACACCATGGCCTACACATCATCAGCCTTGTCCTTCATGTGTGAGAACCTCGGGAAGCCCGTCATCCTCACCGGATCACAGGTAACACGCTCAGAGTGAAACGCCACGGGGAAATCCACTTCAGAGATGGTTTCTGTGTTGCTCAGGTGCCCATTTTTGAGATGAGGAATGATGGGAGAGACAATCTCCTGGGTGCGCTTCTGATCGCAGGACAGTTTGTCATCCCTGAGGTTAGACATTTTCTTCTGGGTTTGTGGTTGAAATGTTTATCTGTCAAATCCTATCTAATAGCAGTAGCTATTCTTATCCTGTTCTTTGTGTTGTATGAAGCATGTAAACCACAGATCATTACTTAGTTATCACTGCCAATCATTACTGGACACAAGCAGAAAGTTTTTTTTTTATAAATGCAAAAATATTGATATTACATATTAATGTAATAAAAATTGCCTTACTCTGGAAAAAATTCACAATTAGGCAAGGGGTTTTCTCAAAGACGTACTTCAAAACGAGATATCTTCGTATTGTGTGTCATTTTGTAAACTGCTGATTTTGGAATGTTGTTTAACTAAAGTGTGTATGCATATCGCACATTCGCACGGACACGCACGCACATACACACACACACAGGTCATTATTAAGGTTAGCAAATGTGTTATAACACTTTCTTGTACAGTAACACATTTGAAAGAAAACTACATTTAACCAATAACATAAAAAATCTGTTTTTCTGTCTCTGCAGGTTTGTCTGTATTTTCACCATAAGCTCTACAGGGGCAACCGTGTCACCAAAGTGGACGCAGGAAGCTTTAACGCGTTTACCTCACCGAACCTGCCTCCATTAGCCAATGCTGAGGTTGACATCAAAAGTAAGATCGGCTCTTGTCCGCACTGCTAGGCCGCTTCCATTGGTAAGAGGATTTTACTCTGCGCTTCCTGTAGTTAACTGGGACACTGTGTGGCGAGCCAATACAACTGCCAGATTCACCATCAACACACAGATGAACCGCAACGTGGGTCTCCTGCGACTGTTCCCGGGGATCACGGCTGACACGGTAAGGCCTTTAACCCAGAATAAACCGAAACAATTCTTTCTTTTTTCGGTATTTCTGGGATTTCAAAGTGAAAGTGACTTTAATGTCTATTCTGCTATAAGTTCAAGTTCCCTGTATTAAACTCGCCACCATGGGTGCTCCAGATTGTGGAACTCTATTCCTATAGACATGCGCAAATGTGTTTGTCTGTCACATTTTAAGTCGCACCATTAAACGTGTCTTTTTACCCAGTATTACTTATAAAGTTTTATAATATTCTCTTAGCTTATTTTGTGTTTTTGTGGTATACGTCTGTTTTTACAATTTGTTTTACAATTGTATTTATATGTTAGGCGTCCTTGAGTACTTAGAAAGGTGCCATAAAATTGGATTATTGTTTCTATAATTGTTACTAGAGACTGGCTATGACGTTACTCTTTAATCCATATACGTTCCACTGGTACATAAAATAAAAAAAAGGACACAAGACAAAAATACAATATAAAGAAATACTTATGACAGTGTACATAAGGTGCAGAAAACACAAAATACAAATATATAAATGAAATATATGCTGGTAATAAAAAGAAAAATCACAAATGGCTGTTTGTTTTTGAATGACGTAAATTATGAGTGTTTTTTTAAATCTGTAATTTGTTATAATTGGCCTATTAAAGGCCAATAATTTACCATAATGCAGTAATAACAATTGTAGTAGTAATAAAATATAACAAAATAATAATAATAATAATAATAATCTATATTATAAATAAATAAAAAAAATAATAATAATTGATTATATTAATTATACTTTCATATAATTCCAAAAGCACATTTCTTTATTTTGTTCTGCAGCATGATCATAATTCTTACAATTCTGGCGAGATATATTTCTATTGAGGAAAATACAATTTTAAGCAATTAAAAGCGTATGTGAATTTATCCTGTAAAAGTATTGCGATGCGAATATTAGCGTGAGACCCCCGGTCCTGGGCCAATGAAAAAATGCTGTTGTTCTATTCACACACACATATACGCAAACCGAAAAACACAAAACGTGCTTTGATTTGTAGTCGGGAGTAAGAGAGGTTGGGTTCCTGATATCTAAATCGGATCAAATGTTTGCTCAGGTCAAGGCCTTCTTGCAGCCCCCTATGGACGGGATCGTGTTGGAGACGTACGGCAGTGGTAATGCCCCCGACAACCGGAAAGATCTGCTGGAGGAGATCCGGAGAGCCACTGACAGAGGACTCATCATGGTCAACTGCACCCAGTGTCTCAGGGGCTCCGTCACAGCCTCATACGCCACTGGAAAGGTGTTTGGAGACGCTTCTCATTTCCGAAAGTCCATTTGTGTGAGTTTGCGATGCTTTATTGTCTCTGTCGCAGGCTCTGAGTGACGCCGGTTTGGTTGCTGGATGTGATTTGACCCCTGAAGCCGCACTTTCAAAACTCTCCTACGTGCTGGCGAGACACGACCTGACTACTGAAGAGAAAAAGAAGGTAGGCATAAATAAAGGCAGATTTGTTCACAGCCTTATAGAACTCATCCGCAAACGTTTTAGATTATGGAGTGGTAATTTGTACAAAAACATTAATTGGTGTGTGTGTGTGTGAATGTTGTTGTGCTTCTGTAAGGCGACCTTGAGTGTCTTGAAAGGCGCCAATAAATAGAAAATTGAATGCATTATTATTATTATTATTATTATTATTATTATGAAAAGACCAACAACAAATGTAGACTAATAAATCTATACATGTACTGTAAAGAATGTACAGTGCAAATTAACGTTATGACTAATCTGAACGAGACTTAAGAATAGTTACTCGAAAACTGACAATTCATGTGACATGTTTCAAATGGTATAAAGGCAAAAAAGATTGGAATGTAAACTCATCTATTCCAAGTTTCTGCATTGTACAAACTGAAAGACATAGTAGCTTTATACATTAATGACATAATAATGAGATGAAAAAAAAAAACATCTAAATAAAACAAAACCACAATGACAGAATAAACATGCATCATTCAAAGCGAACATTTAGTTTCCATTAGTCTAACAGCACTTTAGCTCATGTGTTGTGTGTTAAGAGGACATTTAAGACCGATTGCTTTTGAAAAGATGCCGACTTGTCTCGCACAATCACAGTTGAACAACTAACGATACGTTCATTCAAATGTAGTGGAGTAAAGAGTACAGAGGCCCAATCCATAATGTAGTCAAGTAGAGAGTAAAAGTTGCTTTTATTTTTGATGTTCAGTACAAGTGCAAAGTAGCAAGAAATACTCAAGTATTACAAAGTATTAAAGTATTATAATACAAGTATTAAAAATACTAAAGTAACAAAGTCGCTTTACCACCTCTGTGGTATTCTGACAGTGCCCATGTTGTTTTCTTTTATACGTTATCTTTTATTCACCTGAAACTGTCTTGTGTGAAAACAATGCTTGGAATGTCTTCTTGTTCATCGTGGAGATGCTTGGTCGTAATCTGCGTGGTGAGATGACCGCTGATTTGGGCGGAGCAAAGCTGTCACTCAGCGACAGTCGCTTCATTCAGGTGATCGCCAAGTCCCTCAGCATCAGCTGTAAAGAGGTGAGCGGAAGACTCTCTCCACCATCTTTAATGCTGTCGCCCTTCACATCAGCTCTTATTAAGCTCCTGCTGTTCTCCAGGAGCTGGAAGCCATACGCGATGCACTGACTCCTACTCTGGTTTGTGTCGCTGCTAAGATCGGAGACATTGAAGCTTTAGAGGCAATACGTGAGATGGTAAGCTGATATTGAGCAGTGATATTTATTACGCATTTACGTAGGCCCGAAATTTGCGCAGCAATTTGCACATTTTGCAGATGCGTATGCTTTTTTTGTGATGCTGTTTCTTTTCTTATTCATACTTAATCTATTAATACTTTTTTTTTTTTTTTTACATTTTACGTTTCTAACACTTGCCATTTTTCTTTTACACTTCTTGTAATTATTACTACTTATTAGTATAGTAATTTATTTGACCATAAGTGTTCAAATGTAAGAAATCATACTTTTTATATTTTCTTCAAAATATGCACGCTACTTTTTTTTATATTTGTTTTATTCAGTAGTTCTACTTCTAATCTACATTTCTAATCTAAATCTGAAATATACTGTAGTAACGTTGTACAGCACTGTACGTTTCACTGCATGTCTTATTGCGTATGATTTGGTGTTTGAGATGGATAAAATTTGAATTTGACGTCTGATTTGAATTGGAAAAAAGGTCTGAAGGCATAAGCAAATTGAAATCAAATTTGATTTTTCTTATACAGTTTTTTAATACCATACTGTCTTGCAGCGTCTTTGCATTTCTTTTTTTTTAATGAAGTACTTTTAGATGATAAACCGTTTGTGGGGGAAGTGATGCATTCGTTTGTGCGCAGGGAAGCGACCTGAGCATGAGCGATTATGACGGCCGCACTCCCCTGCACATTGCCGCCTGTGAAGGGCATTTGAAGGTGGTGCATTACCTTCTGGGCAAAGGAGCCACTGTTTATGCCAAAGACCGTTACGGTGATACGCCGCTTCGCAATGCTGTTCGCTTCAGGTCAGAGCCAATTAGAAGTCTAGGTTTCTGGAGCGGACAACTGTCGCTTTTCAAATCAATTAACCCTATAATGCAACCCGAGACACCAGTGTCACGCTATGTTCAATGATGTTTTAATAGATTTTCAAAAAAAATATTTTTCACTTTTTTTTTCCCAACTTTTACTTTTCGATGTAATTTGATGCTGGAACACCAGGTGGCGCCAATTTACTGCTTAATTAGGCTTCCAGAGCAGTTTGTATTGTCCAATGTCCAAAAATGTGGGATCAATACCAATTTTTCCCAGATATCAAAAATCTTATCTACTGGGGGCGGGGCAATATTTTTACCCGAAAAATTTTTTTTTCTTCCATAGAAAGTTGTGTCTGGTGGTATTCTTGAATATGCCCGGAAACATGAAAATGTTTTGATTTTTGTTTTCATTCTATTAATTTGTATTGCATTATTTTAAAACAT
>CM051497.1:12907162-12971008 GCA_028031935.1 Paedocypris micromegethes
TTTTTTTTTTTTTTTTTTTTTTTATTCATTTTTCTTAGTTTGATGCCAAATATTACGTTCGTTTGAAAAATAAAATGTTTTAAGCACTCTTTCTGGTACCGTGCATTAAACGGTAAACAAGTGAAAAAATAAATAAAGATAGAAAAATAAATTTAAATTGAATTTTATTTATTTTGTTAATTTTATTTTATTTTCAAAATGTTATTTCATTTTATTTGTAAATTTTTAACTTTATTAAAACTTTTTTTTTTATTTGTAAAAAGTTTTTTTATTTGCAGATTATTTAAGTTTAGATTAAATAATTTTTTGCTGTTGATACTTAAAAGGCAAGTTATTTTTACATGTACATGTAAATTACATGTACATTTGTTATTGAAATGTGACAATAATCAAAAATATTAGATGGGTCAGCATAAAGAAGGTTTGAGATATGATAGTGGTCCATCCTGTAACAAATTGAAAATCACCACTGTATATGAACTTTAAAAAGTATTTTTGGTATTCTACTGAAAATGTAATGTTATTGCTATTACTGTTATATACAATGCAAAGTACAAGTTCTTCTGTTGTTGTGTAAAGGCACAAGGATGTTGTGAAGCTGCTCAGGAAGACGGGAGCTCATCTTTCCCGGGATGAAATGGAGAACGCTGGAATGGAGATGTGCAGGTCTTTTTTCAACCTATAGGAAAATACATATTCTAACAAAAATGTGATAATTTACAGTGGTTGACTGAAGTAGCAACCTACACGTATTCACATTACTACTTAATGCATGAAATAAAGCTTAGCTGAAACGATAAAGAGCAACACAACAAGTTACTCATGATCAATTTTTCAAACTGGATTTCTAATTTGTTCCATTCACAATAAACTGTTATTTTCAAATATAACTTTATATTTAACACTGTATGATATAAAAAAAAAACCACGACGGCGTTATGGGTCATGCTGCTGCTGCCTTACAAACTCAGTGTAGATTTAAGTTTGGAGTTTGAATGAGCTTGCGTGAGTTTATTCCGGGTCTCTGTTTTCATCCTACTATGATAAAACAAGCGTTTAAAAGAATTAGAGTCTGGAAAATTGCTCATGGGTGACTGAGAGTGTAACTGTGTGTCACGCTGTGTCATTGGTTAGAAATCATAAATCTTGATTGGCCAGGTGGCAAATGACAACAAGGAATTGAGTGTGGTCCTACTCTCTTTTGTCCCTCGTTACATGTTTTTACATAAATACAGTATATAAATAATTAAGAAAGACCATTGTAGTCACCAATCACGAGAATGTGTGTCTCGCATTCAGGCCCAGAGTTGCTGTGATTGGCCACAGCTCCATATGACCCAGAAATGGAAAAGCTGTTCAAAATATGGATAGATGACGCTTGTTTTAACCAAGTCTTGTTATAAAAATGAATTTGTGTTTGACAGTCTTGCTGCTGGCGGCGACGTGGAGGGTTTAGAGATTTGGATCTTGGCTGGAGGTGACCTGTCCATGTCCAGTTATGACGGACAGACTCCGGTGGAGGTGGTCAGTTTTGAAGGACACAGACACTAATCGGTTTCGCATGACTCTAGATCTGTGTGTGTGTGTCTGTGTGTTCCACTGCTTTTCTTGCTGTGCAGGCCAGAGCCACGGGTCATGAAGAGGTGGTGCAGTTTCTCCAGGCTGCTCAGAGTCAGACACAGGTACCACCACTTCCTGTTTCACCCCTAGACTGAGACAGAGGACAAAAACTATTATAAATAAAATACATTCTTTAGTTGGCATTTTTATGTCAATTTACTTTCTCTTAACTAACCAACAATGGAATCATTTCAGCCAAATCTTCAGTGTATTGGAGTATTTTAAAGGACTAGAGAGTTTAGTTTGTAGTTGTGTTTTTTGTTTTGTTTTTTTTTTAATCAGTTTGTTATGCTGCTGTTTTTACCTTTTCAGCATAAAGCGGATGATGGTTATGAGGTAAAAAAAAAGAAAAGGGAAAACATTTGTTTGATGGCATGTATGTTTCAGTAGTTGCTTGTCTTATGTCTCAATATTTATTCCAAAAAAAGCTATTTTCCAAATCATCCATGCATTGTTTATTGTTTAGAAAGTAAATTTAATAAATTAATTCTATTTGCTTTAATTTTTATAGAGTTAAAGCGTTTAAACGTGAAAATAAAGGAAACTATTACTCAAGCGGTTCAGTTAAGTTTTTGTTTTGTCAAAAGGATCGTTTTAATTACCCTTTTAAGGAATCAGTTTTACATTTATAAAATAATCAAAAAAATAATAATTATATTTAATAATGGTTTTTATTCAGTACTATATTTTCTTTTTCCATCAACTTTTTTGATGTTGGTTTAAAAATGTAGCATTTTCTATTTTTACAGTCTTTCTTCTTATTAATGTAAAAATCATGAATCAATATGTTTAATATGCATACATATTTATTACAAGTTCAAACAAGGCATTTGCATGTATTATATTTCATTTCTTTTTTTATTATTACTTTTCATTGTCAAGTTTTTTTTTTTTTTTTCCAAATTCACAAGTCTCACATAAGTCTAGTGTTTGACGTTTTTGACGTGGCACTTCATGAAACTCGGTTCATGTGGCATGAGTCTCTGTTCAGTTTGGATTGACAGATAGTAAAGTTAATAAAGCTCATATGTTTCTTGCAGCCAGTGTTTGAGGAAGATGAGGATGAGGTAAAGCTGCGTGTGTGGGTTGAATTTGTATTTTTTGTAGAAGTGTGTGTGTTCTGTATGAACTTTGATGTTCTGTAATGTTCCTTTCCAGAATGGCGAGTTTATAGAGTTCACAGCTTGTCGGCGATCTTGAAGAAAACGTCCTGAAAGATGCTTTTCTCCTCCGTCCAGTTCTTCACTTGGAACAAGTCCAGATTTGGTTCAAGACTAAGCACAAGTCATTGTATTCACTTTAATTCAAATATTTTCACAGTTAACAATCAGATCAGAATGTTTGCGGAGACAAAGAATGATATTTATACAGAAAGCACAGTATGCAGGGTTTATTACTGTACTTTGTACTGTATTGGTCATTGTTCCTGAGTGTATCGAAGCTTCTCATATTTATTGATTGTATTTAGAAAGACAGAAGCACATAGTTGAAACTTTCAGACTGTTATTTCTTCTCTCACTGTTATAAATATGTTGCTGTCCCAGAAAATGTGAATGTATTTTAATAGCACGTAGCAAAGTTTTTGAACGTTTAGAATATTGAGCGTACACGGAAAGGATGTTAAACCGTGTCCATGTCAATTTTGGCCAATCTGAATATGTAGCACAACAAGAATAAAACGTTATGCTCTTCAGAGTGGTTTTTGTACAAGCTGAATTTTTCCCATTTCTCCTTTTCAACCAGAAGCAGGCGCTGTTGTGTTTTCGGCATGATCTAATTTCAAATTGTCAGACTTTTTTATTGTTTTTTTCCTTCATGTTTTTGAACTAATACGTATATAAAATTAAACAATGTGTCAAATGAGATGATGCAAACTGAAGCGCATGCATTTTTCTCTCATAAACTGCTTTTGGACCGTCATGTACATCCTTTCATCGTTTTTACTGTCATGCACAGTAGAACTGATGATTGTAATAATATAATACAATATTGTAATATATATATATATATATATATATATATATATATATATATATATATATTGCTAGTGTGGTAGAGGATCTAAAATATTTAAGTATTTAAGGTGTAGAATGTTGCTATTTAACAAACTGACATGAACTTTGAGTTGACTCCCTATTGGCTAAAGTTTTATATGCTCACAATGCTAACAAGCGAAATGACGTAAAATGTGTCTTTTCAGTGGAAATTACAATCTATATATAAATTATCTTTATAAACTATATATAAATTAATATTTTGTAAATATCTGCTCAGAAAGCTAAACATTTTAATATCAGTTAAAAAAATCATGGTCTACCAATCACTTTATACAATCCATCCTTACTTTCTAATGTGTAAACAGAAAACACAGCTCTCATAGATAATAAATCAAACTGGGTAAAATGGTCACTAACTCCACTATCCCATCCCACAGAAGAACCATCACATCCCCTTCATTCCTCTTTTAGTCTCGTCCCGTCAGGGACTGATAAACTCCCTATTCAGCCAGTAAAACCAGTCACAGGGCATGGTACGGCATGGTTTTTGTTTTATTATTTGTTTTCTTTCTGCATTTCATGAATTTCCTCTTAATTAGGGTCACTTGCATCAGTGTTATCCTAGTCATTTGAGAATGACTCTCTTTTTGAACTGCACCAACTCACTAGTAGCACATCAGATAGGTGAAGACGTGGGCTTTTTCTCACAACAAAAAATGGTCCCAATCCCCAATAGCACCACTAGGTTCACGTCAAAGCCCATTTGCTCCTGTCACTGAACAATGTAGCACTCCTGGTTTCTATACCGTCAGTCATTGACAGATTGATCTAGATTACGCAAGTCTTGTGCAGTTTCTTCAGAAGTTAACTATGGGATCTGGCAAGATCCCATTGCTGTGATATGATTGGTGCAATTCGTTTTTACCTCACGGTTTGTGGAGATAAAAAGACGTGCGCTTTTCCTCCAAACACTCATCAGACGTCCTTTCCTCGCAAGACATGGATTTGAAATTTTTAGTAAGTTTCAAATGCATTTACAAGAACTATTTGACATTTGACAACTTTCGTATAGAAGCAATCTTCCTCAATCTGTTTTTTGCAATGTTGTGTTTCAGTCGCAGGTGTCTTCCAGAAGGTGCTTTTCGGTTCAGGGAAGCCGGATGATCACAGGAGACTCCAGGCCCAAAAACGAGGTGTGGGTTCTGGTGATTTACACCGGTGGGACTATTGGAATGGTTCCTCAACAACATGGTACTGTAAGCTCATTACCGCAATGACTAACATTAAAATATCACAAGTAAAGAGATTTATTAATTTGAGAGTTGTGTAAAGAAATCATTTGTACATTGTCATATTGAGTTTTATAATTGATAATTGGTTGTGATAATTATAATTGACCTATTGTGTTCATTTTCACTCTCACTTGCGTACTTTTAAGTTCACATTATAACTTTAAATTAAAGTTAGGCTGTCCGATTCTACAAGTTACAGCTTCAGCCGGTAATCTAATGGCCTAGTTTCCTTATTTGTGTTAATATTACAAAAGCTTAATATATAATAGCTTTTACCTATTTTGTAAAATAATGCTATTGTAAAATTTTAATCTAATAAATAGCTAGTCCTGTTTGACTAAAAATGAACGATTCAAAACTATTGTTTTTTTATTTATTTATTAATTTTCAGTTGAGTGCTCCCAGTCTTTAAGTGATGGTTTGTGGGACTTATACAGCTGACACAAGAGTTCGCAATGCTGTTTGCCTTTTCTTCTTCAAGATGCTCTTTAACTTATATTGCGTAAAATAATACATCTTTAAATGTAAATATTGGAATGTGAGATATTTCTATTAAATCAAAATACGATAATCACAAATAAAACACATTTCACAAGATCAAAAAAATGCTGGTTCTTGTTGATTTTGCATTAAAGTAATCAATCTCATAATTGTGCGGACCGTCTAGTGCTTAGAGATTTGGGGAAAAAAGAAAAGGATGCAGTTTCACAAGGTTCCCGAAATCAACAACTATAATTGAGCAATAAACCAAACATGATCTGCGCAGTTGCTTAATATTTCCCCGGGCTTGTGTACGTGTTCACTACACTGGTTGGATAAACTTCCACTTACAATTTTGTGGTTTGACCTGACCAGGCCACTTTCCTCATTTCCCTTTTTCCCCTAAATAATGGTGTTTCTAAATACTGCCAAACTATTTCCGAGATTAATTTTAATAGCAAAAAACATTATATTATAAATTTGTAGAATGGGTTATGCACCCTTCGGCCAAAAATTCTAATAAAATCACAAAAACAAACTGAAATGAACAAAATAAACAAAGCTGAGGAGACCAAATTTTTTGCATCTACTCCACAAATGCCAATTGAAGGCGGGACCCCTACATTGCTGTTAGCAGCTAAATATTAACTTCTATAACTAAATTAACTTTAAAATTTAAATATAACTTTTTGACTTATAAATAACGTATAAAGACTCACAGAAAACAGTGACTTACAGAAAACAGAACAGAAACAAAGTGCGGTCATCACTGACTTTGTGAACTGATGTTAGAAGAAGGAACTTATTTCTCAACAACAATAAGAGTTGGTATTTGACTTCAGGCGAAACCTTCCTAACCGCATTCAGACATTGCAACACATCAACGCAGTGTAGACAGTATTTCCGTCTTGTGTAATACTCATATCATTTGAATTACCTGTAATACTCCCATCAGTATCTGCAATAATTAGTCAGCTAACTGTGTTTAACCTAGGAGATGAGACTAGATGAGATAGAGCTGCTGATGGTTACGTGAGAATGTTGAAGGAACACTTTGTTCTTGTCTCTGTAAGATTTGCTGTTTCATTTGGACAAAACAAAAGCAAGAAATCCGTGTATACATTCCGTACTTAAAAAAAATTAAATAAAACCAATGCTCAGCCTCTGCTTTTCAACATCACAGATGTTTCAAACTGCTGATACTGCTTGCAACTATATTTATTGTAATTATTGCTTCACACTGTTTATTTGTAACAGCATTATAATCTGTTTGCAGGTCTGGTTCCAGAAAAAGATGCTCTTGTGAAGTATATCCGCACAATTCCCATTCTGCATGATGAAGAATATGCCCAAGACTCTAAACTATATGACTATTACCAACCTGCGGACAAAACATTGGTGCTACCGTAAGTTTTAACTTCAGACTGATTTACATTTGCACTTAAAGGGCTAAATGCAAAAGGACTTATTAAAGCTTTATCTTTAAAGCCTAATGTTTCCTTGCCATTTATCACGTTAATCCAGTGTAAAACTCTGGTGTTGCTCTCTTTACATTGACTAATTCAGTTTTTGACAGTTTTTGACAGTTTTTACCGTTATTGTTTTTATTGTATTTCTTTTTTTTTTTTTTTTTTTCACTTCACAATTATTGTGATATTTTCACGAGATTCAAGATGGCGGATGTAACATGTTTTTTTATTATGGTTATTACGAGATTTTATCATATTTTAAATGTATTTGTTCATATTGTGATGTCTTGTGCATCAAATCCACTGTGTCTGAGCCAGAGCTGAACTACATATTGAAGGCGAGATCTCAGTATCACCCTTCACATTAGTGCAGGCAAAATACGTATGTGTTTAATATTACCATCATATTATGGTAATATGCACTGATCACTGTTTTGAATTTAGAGGTTTACAGTGAGCATTTAATAGTGAATAATACTGTTTCTAATGAATTTAGATACATTTAATCTTTCCAAAAGTGTTTTTCCAGAAATACTTCATCTGTTGTGATCTTCAAATATAGATTTTGGTTATTTCAAATATGATTTGGTGGTAAAAAAAAAAAACACCATTAAAAAAACGCATTAGCATTTAAAAATGTGTATAATAGTTATTTTAAATTTAATGTTATTGGTTCAAAGAATATCAGGCGGAATGGTTGGCCACCGCACATTTTCACCTTACCAAATCTGGCCCTCCTTAAAAAACGTTTGAACACCCCAATAAGGTTTTGTTTGTGAAGATGCCATTTGGTTCTTTTTGGCAGACACGTGGCTTCCACTAGACATAGTTGAAGACTGTTCATTTTAATATTGTTTTAGGATAGTGCTACTCAATTAATTTTTGATGCGACACCCCATAACAAAAAGAACAATATTGTAATCACACCCCCAACCCGACCCATTGTGATATTAATGTTGATGTTGGACTGCCTGTTTATAATATTTCTTTTTTCTTTTCTCAGACTGTCAAATGAAAAACAAAGGGTGGTCTACACCATTTTAGAGTATTCTCCCCTACTGGACTCCAGCAATATGACTCCCGACGATTGGATCACCATGGCAAAAGACATTGAGGTCAATGTAATTTCCTTCGGTTAGTTAGGTAGTTAGTTAGTCAGTTAGTTAGTTAGTTAGATAGATGGATGGATGGATGGATTAAACAACTAAAAAAATTAAACAATTAAAAAATTGAACTGATCTTTACTGTTACTTTATCAGATCCTTATACAGCAGGCAGGGATGGGTTTAAAAAATATAATATAATAATTACAGAAGTTCTATAACATTTTAAAATAAGATGCATGAGTAACTAATATACTGAACAAGGAACACCAATGCTTTGGTTCGTAGAAAAACTACGAGCAATACGATGGTTTTGTGGTCCTGCACGGCACAGACACCATGGCCTACACATCATCAGCCTTGTCCTTCATGTGTGAGAACCTCGGGAAGCCCGTCATCCTCACCGGATCACAGGTAACACTGTTCTGGGACATTGTATTGTGTTAACATTAATTTGACCCAAACCTTAGCTAGTTTAATTCTATGACTGCTGTTTTCTTGATCTCTGTCAGGTGCCCATTTTTGAGCTTCAGAGTGATGGACGTGACAACCTGGTGGGGGCGCTGTTGTTCGCGGGAGAATTTATCATACCTGAAGTAAGATTCTGTTATTTGTGCAAAATTATTAGTTTTTTTTTTTATTTTTGTACAAACTTGCGTTTGTTTCCATTTGTTTCCATTCATCTGTTTTTGAACATCTTTTCCATTTCCATTTTTAATTGTCACCTCAGGTTTGCTTGTATTTTGATCACAAACTGTACCGAGGAAACCGTGTCACAAAAGTGGACGCAGGACATTTTAAAGCTTTCACTTCTCCGAACATGTCGCCGCTGGCCAGCAACGAAATGGAAATCAAAGGCAATTACAGTCCATCTGACATTTACACACAAGACAACATGAAGAAAACAACTTATTTAAGCTTGACTTATTTATCACATGGACAAGATTATTGTTTATTTATAAGCCATTTTGCTTTCCTAACGGTAAAAAACGGTAGAAAACACATTATAAAGCAGTAAAAACATTTTAAACGGTAAAAAACAACATTTGTGAGTTGAGATGGGAATCGGTCGTTCAGTCGATGTGTCTCTCTGACTTTTCATATAAGTGAACAAAAAATAAGTGAATGAGTTTATTCATAGTACATTATATATTATTGGTTGAGTTGAATAGCTCTTCACTAAACTGACAATATGGATTAATGCACTTTTAACATTGCGCTTTATTTCTGGTTTAGTTGACTGGGACAATGTGCTGCGGCCTACCGAACCTGGACAGTTTACAGTCAACACCAACCTGAACCAACATGTGGCTGTCCTGCGACTTTTCCCTGGGATCACCACTGACACAGTAAGGCCTTGGTGGAACCTGCTTTTGAACTATCACGAGCAGGACTGCAAAACGGATTTTGGATCTTTATGACCCCTGATTTAGCCCTTCAGCTCAATACAGGAGATGGAAAACTGTACTTGGCCTGTTGACCTTGACCTTTCATTAAAGGGCCTTTTGTGTTTATTTAAGTATGCAGTGTTGCAAAGTACTTGAGAAAATTGACTGTGTTACTTTTATTTACTTAGTATTTGTTTTGGCTACTTTGTACTTGTACTGAGGGTAAAACATTTACTCAAGTCTTCTTGGAATTGGTGAATTGTAATGGCATCATTTTTACAGTAAGGTATTCAAACTTTTACCCAAGTATGGTTTTCAGGTACTTTTTACACATCTTTACATGTATGTTAGGATGGTTGTTGTGTATATGTATATCCACATGTACAGAATGTATGTCTGTGCTAATGTGACGGTGTATGTGTTATTTCAACACTCTTTTGTGTTCACACTGACGCCGCAATATGTCTTTCAGGTCAGAGCCTTCTTGCAGACGCCTATGATGGGGATTGTGCTGCAGACGTACGGCAGTGGTAATGCCCCCAACAACCGGCCGGATCTACTGGATGAGATCCAAAAAGCCATTGCGAGAGGACTCATCATGGTCAACTGCACCCAGTGTCTCAGGGGCTCAGTGTCACCCATATATGCCACCGGTCAGGTATGACACGTTGCTTCAGGAAAAAAAATTGGTTTCGATAATTGTTGTTGCTGTGATTTCTCCTCATCAGGCTCTGGATAAGATTGGTGTGATTGCTGGAGGTGATATGACCTGTGAAGCTGCTCTCACAAAACTCTCCTCTGTGCTGGCCAAACAAGACCTCAGTACAGAGGAGAAGAAAAAGGTATGGAAAAATCAGTGTAAAAATTATTATAGATTATTACCGCAGTTGTACTGTACTAGCTATTATTTGTAAAAACTATTTACCGGTATAACAAACCTTGTTTCTTAAAACTTAGGTGAAATAGGAAAATAAATGTAGGTGAATGCTAAACATGCTTTTATGAAAGACAGTGTAAAGTGGAAGAAGTTTAGTCTGAGTCATAAAGAGTTATAAAACTGTAAGGATTTATCGACAAGTAGGTAATTGCAAATAATCAAACCAGCAACTTAATTCAACCTTCAGCCAACTGAAAGTCATGAAAGAAATATGCATTAGCATTCAAACTGAAAAAAATGAACTTTTTATGGAAGCCCGTTTCCTATAGACTATATTAAAATATAGTCTATTATTTGAAAACACTCAAATATTACACTACATGTATAGTACACAGATTATTTTTCTCTGTCATTTTGAAATAATATGTGTATTTTGAAATCTCTCCTCATAAGATGATGGGCCAAAGTCTACGTGGTGAGATGGAAGTTCCTCTGCATGGAACAAAAGTGTCTCTGTGTGACAGTTATTTTATTCAGCTTCTTGCCCGAAGTCTGAATCTCGGTTGTAAAGAGGTGAGCTTTCTTTCTGGCTTTTTTCGAAAAGTTTCCCTGTACGAATGACTAAGTAGAAGAACATTCTACTACTCTACCTCGGGACTGTTTCCAGGAGCTGGAAGACTTGCGTGATGCCCTGATGCCCACCATGGCTTGTGCTGCTGCTAAGATTGGTGACACTGATGCTTTGAAAACCATAAAAGACATTGTGAGTAATTCACCAACAAAACAAGTGCTTTGTCAAATCGGCTTCTAAGCTAAAAATGTTGCTGATCGAGACAGCAAGGAGAAGGTAGTCAAGGTCACATACGTAGGGATTATACACGTGTAGGCATTCAAACATGGCAAACATGATCCAAAAGGTAAAACCAACAGTGTATTCCACAAGATGGGCGAGAACTCTCACTCTCCAAGGAGCGGATATGTGTATGTAAGGAATGAATTACAGTTCTGGACCTGTAATTACTGTCTGGACCTGAATTAATTGGACCATCAGGAGGTCATGTGTCATGGACTTAGGCTCGTAGCCGATCTGAACTCTTATTTTGAAAGCTTCCAATTTCAGTTTGTTGCCTTCTGGTTTCTTTTCCTTTCAGCTGTAGTCAATTTGTAATCAGGTCATGTGATTAAACACCAGCTCTTCACTCTGTTCCCTGCTAGATTGTCTGCATTTTGCCTGTTATCCAGCCATTTTAGATCTTGTCCATGTTTTTGTATCGAGTCTTGCCTGGATTTTGCCTTTAATCTCCCTCTGCCTTGAGATTTTGTAATGTCCGGGTGCTATTATTGACCTCGTGGCCTGCCTGACCACGATTAAACCCCGAGTTAATCGTGATGGTCTCGTCCGTGCTGTGACAGCCAAGGGGAACGTTCCAGACCACCATGATTCAAACAGGAGGCCACACGAGTTCAGGTTCCTCAAGTCTGTCTCGAATCAAGACAGGTTCTGGAAAAATTGTGTAGACTCATGTGGGGCAAACCTCAGTTTGTAGAACCTTGCTTGGTAAGCATCACTGTTTACTGACAGACACACAGAAGCAGGTGAAGGCTGGAATTGTGGCCAAATTACTTTTTTCAAGTATAGATCAAATAAAGATCGCAGAGATGTATTTTTCAGGGTGATTAAATGTAGTGTGATCACTGTGTCCAACATCTAATCAGAATCCATCTACTTAAACTAGAATAGTTATGTTGATGTTTGTATAACATAGCTGACTTTATTATTGGCATAACTTTTATATATGTATTGTATATACAGGGCACTGACTTGAGTAAGCCGGACTATGATGGCCGCACTCCTCTTCACGTCGCCGTCTCTGAGGGGAAACTGGAAGCGGTGCAGTTTTTGCTGGATAGAGGAGCAACAGTGTCGGCTAGAGATTGTTTTGGTGACACTCCTCTGGCCAATGCTGTGTACTTCCGGTAAGAACAACTTCCAAGATTCCAAAGACGTTTGATCTTTTAAACTGACATCACTGGATGTCTTAGTGGCACTTGCAAATACAATATATGACATCGTGGTGGTGGTCTTCTTTTGGAGTTTGCATGCTCTCCCTGTGCTAGAATATGTGTCAAAAACTATAAGTAATAAGTGAGTGTGGGAATGTGTGTGTTTGACTGGTTGTTCCACTCTGTGAATGGTTAGCCGTCAATCTAAAGTGTGTATCCGGCCTCGGGACCCTGTAACCAAGAAATTGAATATGCAACGGAATAACAATACACAAGAGATATTTACTTACTAGTACAGTGGGGAGTAGGGAGTCGTGGTCCAGTGGTAGGGGAGTGCTGGTTCCCCTATGGCTGGTTCTGCAACCAAGTGTCCTTGTCCCCATCCTTGGTGAAGAACAGGGGATCCAAACCACGAGGTAGTGCACACAGCTTTAATGGAAGAATGGGGAAACCGAGAACACGAACACAGGCCAGTCCAAAACACACGAGGAGACGAGGGACAGGAAAGTCAGAAAGTCCACAACAATACACTGACGAGACCCGACAAGAGACCAGGCAAACACACGAGAACATATAGTGTCCACAACGAGACAAGGAACAGGTGTGCAGCGAAGAACCTGGGTCAAGGGGCGGAGTCAGGGGCGGGTGAGGAGGTGGTTTTGTGACGGTCCCCCACATGCGCCACGGCTTAGGCTGCCCACTGCTCCGGGTTTGTGCGTGTTCACTTCACTTCAGTTGGATGGGTTAGATTCAGAGCACAAATTCAAGATGGTTCCTAGTGGCCATATTGCCACTTTCCTTTGGATTGGATCAACATTTGAGTCAGAACGTTCCCAGTAGCTCAGTCTGTAGAGCGCTGGTGTTTGAAACTATTTGTTAAAATTGTAAAAGAATTGTAATAAATGTGTTTCGCTTTGGATAAAAGTGTCCGCTCACTGACTGTAAAGTAAAGCACTTGCCTTCAGAGAGCTAAACTGTGCATAATTTCAAATGTATACTGGAAGGATATCTCCGACCCGACCTGATCACGGTGCCATGGCTTAAGCTGCCCACTTGTGTGTGCGTGTATGTATATGTGTGTCTGTGTAGTTCGTATAAACTGTATATTTTATGATTGTCTGTGATTATAAAATGTTACATTGGAAAATCCCATTGAAAGAAGAATCCATAACACACATCATATGCCATGTGTTTGCAGGCGGCCAGAAATTGTGACTCTTCTGAAGGAGAGAGGAGCTCGACTCTCTGAAGACAAGTCACAAATGATTGGATCTGAGTTGACTCGGTATTGATCTCTCTCTCTCTCTCTCTCTCTCTCTCTCTCTCTCTCTCTCTCTCTCTCTCTCTCTCTCTCTCTCTCTCTCTCTCTCTCTGTCTTTTAACTATTTCTGGTTTGAGGATGGACTAGAAAAGACACCCAGGAACAGCGGATGTAGAGCTCATTCTGTGTGTAACCCTGTTTGGTTACGAAGCTTCAGGTCATGTGATAAACTGTATTCTGTGTTTTCTGAACTTCTGTATTAGTAGTTCAATTGAAGGTTGTTCTGTCCTGCCCTTTTCGTTTCAGTAACCACCAGTTAGACTTTGTTTCTGGCAAGGGAGCTAGGTAAACTATTATGTATTTAATTTGTGCGTTGATATTTAGTTAAATTTATTTTCTAGTGCATATTGTTTGTTATTTTGGTGTTTGGACACTTTTCTGTTTTGCATTAACTCACTCAGAAAAATAAGCCACTTATTGTTTCTTTCAAAGGATTTTGTCGTGTCAAAGTCACACTTTCTGTTAACGAAATCACCCCTCGACAAGCATGAGGTAATAATCCCCTTTATTTTTCAGTCTTGCTGCTGCTGGTGATGTTGAAGGATTACAGATCTACAAACTAGCTGGTGTTAGCATGACTGAGCCCGGTTTTGATGACAAAACTGCTTTGGAAGTGGTGAGTTAATTACTTAGTTAGTTCAATTCATAGTGTGTGTGTGTGTGTGTGTGTGTGTGTGTGTGTGTGTGTGTGTAACTTTACTGGATGGTTAAATGCAGTGCACAATTTTGACGCGTCCTCTAGTGGCCATATTGAGAATCCCACTCACTTTCTTCTTTTCTTTAGTCATGTCTCTTGTCGATTAGCATTGGAACGCATACAGTCATTTGAACAAATGTCGAAGTGTGTCTTTCTCATTTACAGCATCCAAGTAAGATTTTTGTCCACTTTATGTGACGTGTTTCTTTCTTATCTGCAGGCAGAAGATCATGGACTTACAAATGTGATTGAGTTCTTAAAGACTTAACTTCAGGTACAGTAGAGCAGATCATACAACTCGTGTTCTCACTTTTAAATGGTTGATCTGAAGATTAAAATATATTCCCTATATCACTAGGGAATTAATGTTTTGGTATTTTTTTTTCTCAAGTTAAAACAATGTCAATACATACATGAATAAACAAAAATAATATTGTTAATAAAAATACAGTACTGTAAATAGATAGAGAGACACACGAGGTGAGAGACAGAGAGAGAAATCTGTTATATAAAATGGAAATATACTAGAAAATGTGTAATAAAAAATTTTTTTTTGTCATAAATGTTTTTATCCACTTATGTTAAAACATGTACTCTGCACAGAGTTTAATATACATATTTGCAGCTTAAATATCTGTGCTTTTTCTCTTCTTTGTCAGTTTCACTCCTTGTTTCCCGTTCAACAAGGTCTTAAGGAGAACATCAGCCTTTCTACCGCTTCCTTCCAGAACATTTCTTCAATATTCTATCGCTCATTTAAAGCACAACAAATATAGATCATACACTTCTGTTTAACAATTTTAATCAATTATTTGCTAACAAAACGTGTGTTGTACTAGTTGTACAGAAATAATTAATTTGTTCATGATTATTGATAATGCAGATAATTTTTCCAATGTCTTTCTGAAAATTCTAATAAGAAAGGGTTTATTCTACAGTAATATTATTTTAAGTTTGTTGCACAGTTCATGGCACGTTTTTGTATATTTGGTTAGCCACTTTTTGCACACTCTGCTTCCTATTCACTTGTATATAATCCAACCACTGTATATTCCCATGCACCTGTATATTTCTCATTACTGCACTGTCTACTTCCTACTTCTATATTTATTTATATCTCATTTGTAAATATACCTTATATGCACTTTTGGTTAGATGCTAACTGCATTTCATTGTCTCTGTACGTGTACTTTGCACAATGACAATAAAGTTGAATCTATCTATCTATCTATTTTAAGTTGGCGTTGTCAAGGTCTTTCAATAAAACTGCAATTTCATTCTAAAGTCTTCCCATAAAAACGTGTTTCACCAAATATTGTTTAAGTTGTTTGACAGAACACGCGACCGCACTGCAAGCATGCAACTAAGCATAAAAACACTCAAGTATGCAAATAAACATGAAAAACCTTGAACAAAAGTTGCTGGAAAAATGTACAAATGACTGAAGCAAACCAAGCGAACACAGTGCCGCACTGAACAAAGGAAAACATTCTCCATTAAATTATTGTTTGTCTGTCTTTATTCAAATCAATCTATATTATATATACTTTTTATGTAGCTGTCAGCAAAAAATCTACCACAAGAAATGTTCATTTCAGGCCAGTAAAAGATTGCTGGGTTCTACTGCCCTCTAGTGGTGACTTGTGAAAACGTAAACCTTTTATTTCCGCAATAAATGCAAAAACGCACCAATTACAAGAGTGCGTAAATTAAGCCTGCTAAATATGTATAAAGTTTGTGTAACTTTCACTCACTTTTCAGGTTTATATATTTTATTTTTTAATCTCAATTTCTGAATTAACTTGCCAGTTTCGGATGCCCACGGAATATCTACTCATCTACCTGCCTTAAATAAAAATGAATTGTAAAAAGAAATTCACCTAGATTTCAGTTAGTGATATTGACCTGTGTCTGATTGGCTGTCCTCCTTAACACCAGAAACCAGAAACACAGACCATGGTAAAAGTAAAACGCTTCAGGATAGTAAGTACAGTTCACAAGTACAGTTTATTCAAGTTCAAGTTCAAGTTAGGGATTTTTTTTAAGTGCTTTTCCTAGTCGCTGACTGTCTTAAAGCAGCTGCAAGGAATTGAAAAAAAATTGTATAGTTGCAATGATGAATCATGAATTTATTATTGAAACCACATGTTATTTTATTAAATAATTTTCTCCATGCTATTTAAATTACCAGCTACGTAACTGGTCTGACTTTGTTTTTCCTCAGAATTCTGACTTTATAACTCAAATTTCTGAGAAAAATTCAGAAAAATTCAGAAAGAAAATATTTCTATAACATTTTACAGTACTGTACTATACAAACACCCACAATTTCATATCTCTGATTAAGTTTTGATTAAGCCAACCTGATCTGAATTCAGCTTTTTTCATCACTTTAGGTCTTAACTTCTAAACAAACCTATAATGCCAGATGATGAACATATGGTGATTTAAATTGAAAATTGAATTAAAAGTGCCTTTATTTGTCCCACAGCGGGTGCATGATTAAAGTTTAATAATACTGTATGTAGTATTACTTTACTTTATATCACTACCTTAATCACAGCATCGCTAATCCATTCAAGTGGTCACATCATGAATGATTTTTTATCCCACTAGGATTAAAAAAAATAAAAAGACAATAAAAAATCAAAAGCTTTGACTTTTTCTGTTCCTTTGATACCTTAACTGCACAGTTCTGTTGGGATGCTGATTTATGTAGTTTTATTTTTTTTGTTCTTCTCAACATTTTCTAGTGCCTATTATCTAATGCCCATACATACAAAGTTATCAAAGCATTAATGCTGCTGAAATGTTGAATTTGAAATCTTGACATTTTTTTGAAAATCAAATCAATTCCAGAAAAGGAGCATCGTCAATTTAGCTGAGCATTGTAACATGTTTGCATCATTGATCCGGTTGATTAAAATCTTTTTAAAACAGCTTGGTTAAACTAAAACAGCGTACATTTTCATGCCAAGTGCTGACAGTCGATGATCTAGGCAAACATTTTTACAAGCAGATTGACGGACGGGAAATTATAAAAAGGGGAAGTAGTTTGAAACATTGTTTCTAGTAACCTGTACTAATTTTAATGACAATACATAATAGTTTATCTTTACATTTTAATGTTGATAGTAATCTTAAAATAAATCTAGTTATAACATTTAAAAG
The DNA here is from genome assembly GCA_028031935.1 of Paedocypris micromegethes. Taxonomy (NCBI): domain Eukaryota; kingdom Metazoa; phylum Chordata; class Actinopteri; order Cypriniformes; genus Paedocypris; species Paedocypris micromegethes. The sequence continues at coordinate 12,924,582 of CM051497.1, forward strand.
AATAGTGTGATGAAAACATTAGCAGAAGTTTTCTTTATCTTGTTATTGATGAATTACACCATATTTCATCATTCATTCATGTTCTACCGCTTCATCCTTCACAGGGATAAATTCCATAAATTAAATATCAACAAATAAATGTCATAAATATATTTTAAATACAGTTTCAGTTCTCATGCGTGGATAACAGATCACTAATAAATGCATCAACTGGTTTATTTAAATGAAAAATTCAAGTTGAAGTCTTGTTTTCCTGTCATCTTTGTAAAATTTCAAAGTCTGATCTCCTTGTCCCGAACAAACAGTCTTAACAACTGGCAAAGATACCACAGTTTAATTTTACAATCAACAAACGGAAAGTGAAATCAAAACCGTCCTAACCTATATATTGATATATACAGTAATATGTCAGAACAAGAACCAACCTCAGCAATTATCATTAGCATAGCACAATCACAATTCAGTCCAGAAAACACAAACTGACCAGACGCAGGGAAAGCCCACAGGATTTAATGTAGCAACTCATAAGCCAGATAACACGAGGACAAAGGTGAGCGTGATCTAAACTCACGACAAGGAAATGCGCAAGGATTCCAGAGAGCGGAAGAAGAACATGGCAAAACACAAGCCATGGATGTGACAGGGAAGGATTCAAAATTACTCCGGACCAAGTTCCTGTAAATGACCCTTGCGTGACCTCTGGATAAATGTCTTGACCTGTGTGCAGTTTCTGCAGAAAGTGCTTACTGAATCTGCCAGGAACCCATTTCTGTGATGTAATTGGTGCATTAATGTTTTTTCTCTCTCATACGTCATGGTGTAATAAAAAGAGAGCGCACTTTTACTCACAACACAACATTCGTCAGAAGTTCGGAGCAGCTAACACTGACGAGCAAGACATGGACGTGAACTGTCTGGTGAGTCAAAGAGTTACTCTATATGTGTGTGTGTACAGTCCTGTCTAACTTTTATAGGTACAAAACAGATAGATTTCAAGCATCATTCTGTGCCATGCTGTGTTTCAGGTGCAGAAGTCTTCCTGCAGGTGCTTTATGGTTCAGGGGAAGACGAGGGCCACAGGAGACCCCCGGCCCGATGAGGAGGTGAGGGTCCTGGTCATCAACACCGGTGGGACTATCGGAATGATTCCGCAAAAAGGCGGTAAGATCATGCTATAATTTGCTATGACAAAGTTAAGAGATTTCTCCTGATGAGAGTTTTGAAAAGAATTACCGCCACTTAGTGAAAGCCGAGTGAACTGTGCAATAACTTTACTATATTCTGTGTAAGATCCGTATCGAGTGCTTTCCACGTGTGTACAGTTTTCGTCATGTTTTTATATTCTGTATTCTATAACTTTCTATATTCTTATTGACCTGTATTTTCTAAGCTGTATATGCTTTTTCTTTGATGCTGCTCGTGTTTCTAAGTGCTGCTGTTACAAGGAAATCTCCCCACTGTGGGACAAATAAAGGACTTTCTTGTCTTATTTTATCTTATCTTATTTTAGAAATTCAAAGTTTTAACGTTTATAGACTTTAAAATGTTGTGGCTTAGCAGCAGTTGTTCAACATTGAAAAACGTTAATATAAAAACAATTTTGTGCAGACTTTATGCTTAACCTGCTGTTAATGTTACACCATTACAGAAGTGAAAGGTTTTCTTAAAGAATTTTGTAGAAAAATTAGTTTGGGTTGGGTTGAGTTGCTTAAGCTGCTTCTCTAAATGGCCAAGTTTCCTTATCTTAACTATTATATAATCACATTTTTATTGTACCTATTGTTTTTTTTTTTTTTTTTTTAGAATTACTGCATTACAGTTAAAAAACTTGGATTAACAATTTAGAACAAGTCCTGTTTGACTAGATGTGATTATCCAAATCCAAATGTTCCAAAAGAGTATTTGTTAATCTTATTTTGATGAATTTTATTGAAACTGCCCTAAATTATACAATGTTTTTTCTCTTTCTAATTTCTGATTGTTTAACAGATTTTGTGTTTGTGTCATAGTTTGCCTCTTGTTATTCTCAGTTTGTGATGCTCTTCTGATTCTTAAAACCGATACACTTTACAATTGTCATGCTATAGTTATAAAAACAAACCATACAGACTTTATTGCCGTGCTGTCAGTGTTACGCCATTATGAAACTGAAAGAACATTTCAAAGGGCAGTATTTGTCTATTTAAGGTCAAAGTTTAACTGTAACTTTAGATTGATAGAAATGATAAGTTTCAATGCCAAGGTTCCGGTCAGACCCCTTTTTAAAACCTTTTTTATGTAAAAATTGCACACCTAATGTAGACAGAAATTTTTAATTGTGGTCCAGACGTGGAATTTTTACTGTGATTTTATGTCATATCAGGTGACTGTTTATGCTTGATTACTGCTATTTACAATGTGTTGTTTTTTCAGCTGTTACATTTAATTTCGGTATAGTGATGAAAGTTCAGATCATTTTTGTGACTCAGATTATTGAGTCACACAATGGTTTTGCTCAACATATAAAGTTTATCACTATTTTATTACTTATCTATCACTTATTAACAATAATCGGTTGTGACTACTGGCTTGAGTAGATAGATTGTTGGACTTAATTATCCTAAATCTTATTTCCACATATTACTTCCACTTATTTCTTGTCAACTGTAAAGAAAAGTCAATTACTATTACCGTTTTACAGTGATTAAAAAACGTTATTGTTGCTTTCTTGGTCCTTTGTTTTTGGTTGGTTTTATTATAGCTAATCCAAAAAAGTCAATTGACAAAAGTATTTACAGAACTGTTCAGTATTATTATTATCGTTCCTTGTTGTTGTTGTTTTTGTTGTTATTAATACACATCACATCGTTCATTTCTGACATCTGTTTGCAGGTCTGGTTCCAGAAGAAAATGCCCTTGTGAAGAATATTCGCAAGATTCCTATTCTGCATGATGAAGAATACGCCCAGAAGACCAAACTATATGACTATTACCAACCTGCGGACAAAACACTGGTGTTACCGTAAGTTCTAGCTTCAAATGAAGAATTTTACAGTTGCACTTTAAATTTCTGTTATTGTTGATGAAGAAACAAACATCTTTGTGTGATTCACAATAAAGTGCATTTTTAGAAGCATTTACATTTTCTCAGAATCTTATGGTTTTTCGTTTAACTACTCGTTCATAGTTACACGTTTATGTTAAATCAGTAGAGGGCGCTGTTGTACACTGAAGCTTTTTCATTTTGCTTGCCGTAGAATGTACAGTGCCACACACTGTAGAACATATAACTTTATTACTCAGAGTTTTCGGATCCGAGGATCTATAAATTGTTAGGTGTGGAATTTTTCCACATCTATGACGTGACATGAACTTCATGAATCATAGAATCATGAAACATGTCATGAATCATAGAAGCTTTTTTTTTTCCAACTCAAAAATGCTTTGACAAATGTTGATAAAGTTGACGTTATGTGCTAACATGTGAAAGAAAGCGGTCAGAATTCAGAAGAGTTGGGATTTCATTTGATATATAAAATGTAAGTTTTAATTAATACAAATATAGGCCAAAAAATCAATGGCCAAGCTAAAATCCCAGAAATCCTCATGGGGTTTCATCCCAGAAATCCCTGAAATCATTATGTGCAGATTGATGCTTTGTCCTGCTCCGTCTCCTGCTGTGTAATATATTCACTGAACTCCACATGTTCTTGTTTGTGAAGATGTCATGTGGTTCGCTTGCAAACCTAGAGCAGGCGGCGTGTCGGCGCTTTGAGGCCGCATTAATATTGATATGACTTTAGGATAAGCTGTGTGTTTTAAATGGAACAATGAGGTCATGAAAACCTGCCGCTTCTGTGCTGGGTTTGGAGAAAACCCCTCGCCTGGTTTGATACAATCACCCTGTCAGCATGAGGCGTGGCCCTTAAGCATCAGGCAATCATCCTCCTTTCACTTCAGGGGACGTCCTGCTGTTACGTGCTCTGTCCATTCTTCTCTGGTCATCTTCACCGGACAGTAGAAACATGTTTTAGACCTGAAACTTGCATTTGTCGGGAGAACCAAACGTGTGTTTTTCACAGGTGAAAGTGCAGATGTGTGTTGACGTGAGGTTTTTATCCCTTTTTCTCAGATTGTCTAATGAAAAAAAGAGGGTGGTCTACACCTTCCTAGAGTATTCCCCCCTGCTGGACTCCAGCAATATGACTCCCGACGACTGGATCACCGTTGCAAATGATATTGAGGTGCTTTGATCAAGTTTCTTTTTTCCTAAAATCAATCTATCTATCTATCCATCCATCCATCCATCCATCCATCCATCCATCCATCCATCGATCTATCTATCTATCTATCTATCTATCTATCTATCTATCTATCTATCTATCTATCCATCTATCCATCTATCCATCTATCCATCTATCCATCCATCCATCCATCCATCCATCCATCCATGAACAGTCCCTCAATTCATCATTTTCATTTTTTGGGGATCTCTCTCTGTCTCTCACTCACTCTCCCTCTCTCTATCATGTTTAAATAGGATAAATCTGCTTTTTATCATCCCTAGAAACATTACGAGAAGTACGAAGGTGTTGTGGTCCTGCACGGCACAGACACCATGGCCTACACCGTATCCGCCTTGTCCTTCATGTGTGAGAACCTCGGGAAGCCCGTCATCTTCACCGGATCACAGGTAACACGCTCTCACACCGTCTGGTGCATTGTTTTTAATCACACAATCATTGTGTACTCAAATCTGAGGTTTAGTCCCAAAATCCAGTCCTATAACCTCTGTCCTTATATTGATCTCTGTCAGGTGCCCATTTTCGAGCTTCAGAGTGATGGACGTGACAACCTGGTGGGGGCGTTGTTGTTCGCAGGACAGTTTGTCATACCTGAAGTAAGAAAAGTTTTTTCGTTGCTCGTGTGCAAAGCCATGTTTGTCTGTAAACCCCGCATTATCATCCACCCATTGTCGAAACTTCTTTTCCATTTCTGGATCTTGGAGATCACGGGGAGCCAAAACCAGAAACACAGACATACACGTTCACTCTCACTTACAGCTAGGGAACTTTTTCAAGACTCTAATTCCTCAGAAGGGTGGAAGCCTTCAGCCAGAGACGCGGATGAAACCCACTTATTTCATTTCAAAGGGCAGTATTTGTCTATTTAAGGTCAAAGTTTAACTGTAACTTTAGATTGATAGAAATGATAAGTTTCAATGCCAAGGTTCCGGTCAGACCCCTTTTTAAAACCTTTTTTATGTAAAAATTGCACACCTAATGTAGACAGAAATTTTTAATTGTGGTCCAGACGTGGAATTTTTACTGTGATTTTATGTCATATCAGGTGACTGTTTATGCTTGATTACTGCTATTTACAATGTGTTGTTTTTTCAGCTGTTACATTTAATTTCGGTATAGTGATGAAAGTTCAGATCATTTTTGTGACTCAGATTATTGAGTCACACAATGGTTTTGCTCAACATATGAAGTTTATCACTATTTTATTACTTATCTTCAGCCAGACGCGGATGAAACCCACTTATTTCATTAAAGGCCCCAACACTGGGATTAGTCTGCTCTACACGCCATGCCAACCTTCAATTGCTTGAACTCATCAGATCCCTTAAACTTTTTATCGGTGACTGTTACACTATTTGCTGCTATTGTTTCGTCGAGTATGATGTCACCAGCACGACACATCAGCACACGCTTCTCTATTTCCTAACGTGACTGAGATTCAACAGGAAATGTGATGAAACGTACGACATTTGCATTTTCTCCTCAGGTTTGCCTGTATTTTGACCACAAACTGTACCGAGGAAACCGTGTCACAAAAGTGGACGCAGGAGGTTTTGCAGCATTTACTTCTCCGAACATGTCGCCGCTGGCCAGCAACGAAATGGAGATTAAAAGTAATTGTTCTTCTGACATTTACACGCAAAGCAAGACTTCTGTAATTCACATTATCAGTAAATCAAATAATAGACAATGTCTTTGTTTGTAATGCATGTTTTCTGGAGCTTTTTTCTGCATCATAGCTCCTCATTTAGTTCCCAATCTGCTTCATTCTTATTGTTTAGTTGAGTGGGAGAGCGTGTTGCGGCCCACCAAGCCTGGAAGATTTACTGTCCACACCGGCATGAACCAACATGTGGCTGTCCTGCGACTTTTCCCAGGGATCACCACTGACACTGTAAGGCCTTGGTTCATATATACAGTATATAATCTTCAGGGGAGGAGCAAGACACATGACTGGTGTGTTTGGGTGGGAGGGTAGGACACATGACCTGTTCTGATTGGTGTGTGCGTCTTTATGGGCGGGGCAGGACACGTTTTTGGTGTTGATTGGTGTATTTTTTTCCAAAAATGGGGAAGTACAATTAACAGCTTTTGATTGGTGAGTGTGGCTTTAGGGGTGGGGCAGAATGATTATAAGTCAAGATCTATATGTGTGTTATGATTGGTTTGTGCGTCTAGGGTTTGGGGCGAGACACATTGGTGATGTTTGGTGTGTGTGTGTGTGTGTGTGTGTTTGTTTTAGAAAATGGAGCAGAATAATCAGCAGGTGATGATTGGCGTGTGTGTGTGTGTGTGTGTCTTTGAGGTGATGCTAAAAAAATTATTGGTCATGATTGATGTGTGTAGGTGTGTGTGTGTGTGTGTGTGTGTGTTATGATTGGTGTGTTTCTTTATTTGGGTGCGGGACAAATAACCTGTGGTGATTGGTGTGTTTGTGTGTTTGAGCACAGTAAGATGTCTATTATTTTAGCAGATGCTTTTATCCAAAACAATTATCTGCGTGTGAGCCATGATTATAACAACCGTGTCTAAATCTGCAGCAATTTCTGCACTTTACATCTGCTCTATTTAGAATCATGTGGAGGAGGAACCACACAACATCTCAATCTGCACCTGTTTTATAGCAGATTCTTCACAAATTGTTCGAGTTTTTAATGGCCTTTTATTTATTTTTTTATGGATTGAACCTGGATGGAATCACAGAACACAGAATCAGATTATTATTTATGATCAGCATGGATGTTGTATAAGTAAAATGTAAATGAAAATATGAGTTTAATTTGAACGTACTGACACAGCAATCTGCAATGTTGACTAGCCAGTGTTGGAATCTTAAATATTCTTGATTTGTCCTTAAGGCTGAAGGTCTGTTCCTGTGGAGCCCTTTAAATCGTCCTTGTGTGCAGATGTTTGTCAGTAGCTCCAGATGTGCTGGAAGAAGCAGGGGCTCTGATTTAATCTTCAGCGCTGTTCATTTTTGCTCCCGGTGGAACCATTGGCCACACACACACACACACACACACACACACAAACACACACAAACACACGCACACACACACACACACACACACACACACACACTTACACACGAGTGCACACATTCTATTTTTTACCATGTGATTGACTTGCTATCCCTATGGGACACTTACGCAGAAAAGTTTATGATTAAAATGCTCCACTGCTTCACAAAAACCCATGGTCAGTACCCAAACATAACCATGTGCTGTTCACTGTCACAATTTCGAAGTAAGACAGACCGTATGCAATGTAATGGAACAAAAAAAGCCCTATTGTTTTATTACCACTCTCCCACCCAAAAAATGCCACAAGGAGGAAATAAAAAAGCCGCCACAAGAGCAAGACACTAGTGACATAGACTTTTCAAACGCTTGTGTTATCATTAGACACTGTCACCATATCAAACAGCCACCATAATCCTCCTTAAGACAATAAAAACCAAGTAACCAAGGGCTAAAACAAAATTTGTGATGTTGCTTTTTTCCTGCAAAAAACTAGATAAGACAGAGACAGAAACTAGGCATGTTACTCGAGAAAACTAGCCTTTAGCTTAGCATTTAGCTTAGCTTTACCCAAATGCATGGAGTTTGTGGTTCGAGATGGTTTGAAATATTTGATCTCGATACTTAAAACAATGTGATTTTCCCCTCCCATTTTTTTCTTTGCAGCGTTATTTTTCAAATAAAATTTGTAAATCTAATTAGCAAATTGTGGATGACCAAATTCTGTAGCATCCTTGATATTTGTTGGCTTTTTGTTCAGGTCAAGGCCTTCTTGCAGAGCCCTATGAAGGGGGTTGTGCTGCAGACATACGGCACTGGAAACGCCCCCGACAACCGGCCGGATCTACTGCATGAGATCCAAAATGCTACTCATAATGACATCATCATAGTAAACTGCACCCAGTGTCTCAGGGGCTCCGTGTCACCCATATATGCCACCGGTCAGGTATGACATGTTGCTTGGAAAAAAACAAAGCGAGATTTGTATGATGCTGTGATTTCTCCTCATCAGGCCCTGGGTAGAGTTGGTGTGATTGCTGGAGGTGATATGACCTGTGAAGCTGCTCTCACAAAACTCTCCTCTGTGCTGGCCAAACAAGACCTCAGTACAGAGGAGAAGAAAAAGGTACAAAAAAGGGTTAAAAAAGTGTAAAAAAAAAAAAAAAAAAAAACGGTCATAGTTTATGTCATTTTAGTCAACAGTTTTGTAATTTTTGGAATATTTGGCCCTTTGGAAAATTTATATAATTATTTACAAGAAATTATTACTGAAGAGAAGGAAGTGCAAGGTGGTCGAATAAGTCCTTAGAAGATGTATTAGTTCCTTTTAGAAGATCCTCAAATAGAAAAACCGAACTTGACTTTGATTAAAAAAAAAAGCCATTTTAAGGTTTTATAAAATTATTACCTACATCATTTAATGAAGCACCAAAAACACTATAGGATTTTGTTAAACGTGATTAGCTCTTGCAGGAATGGGTTAAAGCAATTGGTTTGTGTTGGTAAAACCCAAGACAAGTACAGTTACACCCAGTGCCAGAACCAGGTTTAGCTCAGCAGCTTAATGCAGCAAACATTGTTTGCAAATATATAATAAAACGACAAATTCAGTAATTTAACATCAACTAGGTTATTGATTACAGGTACGACTAGTGAGCAAGCCATTAGTAAGCAAGGGTTAGGAAAACAAAACAGAGAACTTAAAAACCAGCCTGACAACTCACATCAGTGGTGCCAGTCTCTTCTGGCACTAAACTCTAGTTTAGAACGCAGGGTTTTTGTTTCCTGTTCTAAAAGCTGAAGAGAAGCTTGTCTCTCTTCTCAGTAACCCTGAAGAAAACCCATCCCTCTCATACACAAGTATTGATCACTTAAGACCTTAAGGGTAAAGTAAAGTTAAAAATTAAAAAAGCGCCAACAAAGTTTATGATCTATTTAGTCTAGAATGTTCCATCATGATGGATATACAACAAACTGAGAGTTTCAGGTCCGAGCAATTAATCACTAAAATTCACTGTCAAGTAAAAAAAAAAAGTCCTATAACCTAGTATATGTTTTTTTATTTTTCATGTGCATTTTTACCTTCATTAGAAGACAGTCCAGTTATGGGACCACTGAGTATTGTACATAATTGCATTTTATATCTGATTCCATTTTTTATAGATATTTATATATGTACAGTAATTTCCATGAAGTATTGTATTTTTATGAAACCTCTCTTTATAAGATGATGGGCAAAAGTCTGCGTGGTGAGATGGAAGTTCCACTGCATGGGACAGAAGTGTCTCTCGATGACACTTATTTCATTCAACTTCTTGCCCGAAGTCTGAACCTTGGATGTAAAAAGGCGAGTTTTCAGTTTGTTCTCTACAAATGATAAATGACTACAATACAATAAATGACTGTAAATCTAAAAAGTTACTTTACTGTATTTTCTCTCGGGAATGTTTCCAGGAGCTGGAAGACTTGCGTGATGCCCTGATGCCCACGCTGGCTTGTGCTGCTGCCAAGAATGGTGACACTGATGCTTTGAAAACCATACATGAAACTGTAAGTATTTCACTAACGCGCCACTTAGAAACGACTGTTTTGTTGAATTTCCTTTGAAATCCAACCACTAGTGAAACAGAAATAGAATTCTACTCTCCCTCCACATTACAAAACGTTGAGCAACATTTTCACATCATTATTTTTTGTACATTTTTATAGTTTGAGTGTTATATTTTCGCACATTTTTGAAAGCCCAATTTTTGGAAGCCCAATTCTGCCACAATTGTTTGCTTTAATGTACTTTCCCTGCATGAACCGCATAAATCTCACCAGGAACTTCCACCAGAAATGTGCCTGATACGTGTCTGCAAAACCTGCGTGTCTAACTGAGCAAGTTTCTCGTTTTCAGGTTGCTCTTGCAAAGAGACAAAGTTTGACTTTACTCGAGATTGACAAGGCACTTTTGGAAAAGAGTTTTGCGAGGAATGTGTTATTAAAGACATGCATGTTTTAACAGGGCACTGACTTGAGTAAGCCGGACTATGATGGCCGCACTCCTCTTCACGTCGCCGTCTCTGAGGGGAAACTGGAAGCGGTGAAGTATTTACTGGAAAAAGGAGCAACGGTGTCGGCTAAAGATCGTTTTGGTGACACTCCTCTGGCCAATGCTGTGTACTTCCGGTAAGAACAACTTCCTAGATTCAGGACTGTCACAGTTAGAAGCTTTAACAATTTCATTCCAAACATTTCCTCTAATGTGTGTTGTTCTTGTCTCTCCAATCGCGCAAGTGTGGAGAACGTGTGGGCATGTTGTGAAACTAGTTTTTATCTGGTTGCTTTTTTTCCACCTCCGTTCAGACTCACTGACTATATATACAGTACAGACCGGAAGTTTGGACACACCTTCTCATTCAAGAAGTTTTCTTTATTGTCATGGCAGTTGCAGGTTCACACAGAAGGCATCAACAATATGAATGAACACATGTGGAATTATATATAGTCCACAGCAAATAACAACTGAAAATATGTCTTATTGTCGGTTCTTCAAAGTAGCCCCCTCATTGCAAGGTGGTCACCTAAAATGCTATTCCAACGGTCTTGAGAAGTTCCCAGAGATGCTTAGCTCTTGTTTGTCCTTTTGCTTTCACTCTGTGGTCCAGCATCCCATCACTCTCAAAAAGAAAACTTAAAATGAGAAGATGTGTCCAAGCTTTTGCATATTAATCTTAAAATCCACCATTCATTTCACCAGCTCGTCAAACAGTTTCGCTAAAAAGCACAAATCAGGCAGCGAGTTTCAACAGGCCGAATTCTCTGTTTTGGCTCTAACCTGGACATTTTTGACATAACAAAGTAAACATTTTCTTTTTTGGTAACCCTCTCTAAGTTCAACAAGCTCTTTTCCTTCATGTCACAACTACATGAAATCTCTTCAGAATTAATTGAGTCTGGCTGTCGGCCTTGTGTGCACAAGCATGGCATGCAATTGCATCCTAATGGCCGCATTAAACTCTCACCAAATGCGCTCGTGGTATCACAAACCAGAAACTAGGACAAATGTGTCCCATCTATTTTCTTTAACAGAGTCCCTGTAGAACATCAACAGCCGCTTGACATTTAATTCGGTCTCTCTCTCCGGATCAGAACCAGAGATGTTGACCTCATTAAGAGAGTTTAGAAGATAGACAGATAAATTAGTGCTGTGCCGAGAGACAGGGTGTTAAATACGTCATTATATTATTCATCAGGAGGATTGCTAAGACATGCAAAACCGCTACAAAGCTGCTGAAGTGCTTTTTTATTTTTGATGGATTTATCCTTTTTAGTTTTGGGAACCACACAATTAGCAATTTAAGTATTAAAGTAAGAATTGAGGAGATAATCAATAATAATAATAATAATCAACCTAACTTGATAACAATTTAAAAACTTACAAAGAGGAAACTTTTACCTCAGACTTTTGAGAAATAATATATTAAATATAAGACGGGAATGCCTTTGTAAAATGACATTAGCTTTAGTTTAGAAGCTTGGATGATTAGACTTGGAATATTTTTGCAAGATACATGTTGCTTTTTACATCTACTAAAGTTAAAATGTACACCTATTTTTTGAATTGTCGAATTATTTTAGACTGTTACAGACTTCTGAAGGGATCTTCGCCCCAAAAAAAGACAAAGTGTGATGAGTTAGGAAAAACAAAAGTGTGAGGATGAGAGAGTTCAAGTTTCAGGATCTTTTTATGTGGTTTTATACTGACATATTGCAAACACAATCTGTGAAGAACAAGCGTGAATGTAAAAATAATCCGTGACACATCGGGACTAAAAAGGAATTTTGTGGCGCTTTAACTCAAATGCATCATGTCACATCTTTTGTTTGCTGTACAAGTCCAAACATGTTTCCTTGGGTGAACACAGTAACGGACCTGAGTAGAGCAGCCAGTGTGAATGTTTCTCAAAGCTGAAGGACAAACACAAGAACAGCATCTTAGACCATCGGTAGGATCTCCTGCATCCATTGTTCAGAAACAAATGTCAAAATAACCAGGAATGCATCAAAAATGAACAAGAGAAAAGCAAGGTGTGTTTTCTAAACCAGCCTGACCTGCTTGAAGTTTCATGTCTGGCAGATACTCTGACTAGTGAAGAGAAACAGAACAAACTGGAAGAGCCACTGCCACCAGATTTAATGGAGTTTGACTGGGTTGGGTCAAACCGAGGCCCAACGTGTCTGTGATAGAACGATAAACAACTACACCCAGATCTTTTAAGCCCAGCTTGTGGTTTCATAGCACCAGTTTAGTGCAGCAACAGTGTTTATGTAAACAAAATAGGTTGCCATGGGGACGGCCACCTTGACCACGTGTGTGTAAATGTGTGTGTCCGTTTCTCAACTCGGCCACCTATCCAGAGTGTGTATGCCAACTTGAACCCAGAGTTGCAGGTTGGCTCCTGTTCCCCTTGACCCAGAAATGGAATAGGCGGTAAATAATGGATGGATGTGATGGTCCTCGTGTCATTACTAGAATCAAAAACTGATGTGATGCTGGCAATCAGAAATCCTAAAAAACAACATGCTCCATACCAATAAACACCAAATGGTTGCACTTAAATCTGTGCAGACAAGGAAAGCATGTTCCTTAAATACTTAGCTTATTATTTAATTACTCACTTAAGAGACAAAGAGTCGCTCTCTTTTAATCCGCTCTCTCTTTCCACAGTGTGTTACACATTATCTTTGTGTCTAGACAGCACCGATTCATCTTGTCGCTCTAATCTTTGCGGTTGATGCTATGATTATCAGTGATGGGTAAAGGTCTCATTGTAAAGTCCTACTGGAAGAAGAAGCCACAACGCACAAATTATATGCAATTTTTCTGTGTTTGCAGACGCCAAGAAATCGTGACTCTTCTGAAAGAGAGAGGAGCTCAACTCTCTGAGCACAAGTTAAAAGTTGTTGGAACTGAGTTGACTCGGTATTGATCTCTTCTCTCTCTCTCTCTCTCTCTCTCTCTCTCTCTCTCTCTCACACACACACACACACACACACACACACACAAACATCCTCTCACCACATTTCTGTGGCCTTTACTCAGGTCTGACCAGTCATTCAGGGACAACTTTTATAACCTGTTGAATGCTCCCAAACAACATTCATTCATTCTGAGACTAAACATATTCTTGGAATTTGATTCAGTGCACAAAAGAAAGTTTTAAAACTGCATTGCTTGGCCAGATCTTTTTCTTTGACATGGAAAAGTCAGTATTAAAATAAAGACATGCTTTTTATTCTTTAAAATCATCAAAAGTTTTTGCCCCAAGATAATGAAAATAATCAACTATAAAACAGTTAATAAGACTGCAAGCTAAATAAAACAACATGTGTCCGAAAATCTTATGCGACAAAGGTTTTTAAGATTGTGTTTCTCCCATATTTTTCAGTCTTGCTGCTGCTGGTGATGTTGAAGGTTTGCAGCTTTTCAAATTAGCTGGTGTTAGTATGACGGAGAAAGGTTTTGATGGACAAACTCCTCTGCAAGTGGTGAGCTAATGCATTTTAATAATGACAAACATTGAAATTAAACAAGAAACTTTTTTGTTCATCTATTTATTGAATTTTGATGCAAAAAATTAATAATATGATTTTCTCAGAGGCAAAGTCAGTTTTTTGTTCCTTTGTTCAAACTACACGTTTTTCTCATCTGCAGGCAGAAAGTCGTGGACTTACGGAGGTGATTACGTTCTTGAAGACTTAACTTTAGGTAGAATATCTTACAACCCTTATTCTCAAGTCAAAATGTTTGATCTGATGATCAGTTTTGTGTCAATATTGTGTCTGTTTAAAATGAAGGATTTAGTATACAGTATTTTTTTAATTTTGTCATGACCATATTAATTTTATAAATTCTCTGTGTGTGTGTTTTTTTTCTAAATAGTATTTAAATTAGAAATACACCTGAAAATGTGTGCATTTACATTAAAATCATTTTTAAACTGCATATGTTTTACAATTCAAATACTTTTATCATGGTGTCATCAATGTTTTCGTCTTCTGTTAATAATACATTTACTCAGCACACAGTTTAACTTTTGCATTTGTAATGTCTGTCTTTTTCTCTTTTTTTGTTGATCCTAGAAATCAAGTTTGTCAAGTTCATTCCTTGTTCAACAAGATTTTGAGGAGACCATCCTGCTTTCTGCTACTTCCTTCCAGAACAGTCCTTTAGTATTGCATTGCTAAAAACAACAAATATTAAAGAAAAAAAAATATTAACTTTTTTTTAACAACATTGTTAAACTCTTTTAACATTTTTAATCAACAGTAACTGTTAAGAAAATGTTTTGTGTTAAATAACACACATTATGGACTTGTTGTTATATGCAGTAGTTTCTGAAAATCAACCTCTTCCAAGTTCCATTTTGTCTTTCTAAAAGATTTAACAATAATTGATTAATTCAGAAGTTTTATTTTTACAAGATACCTTTCAATCAAACTGAATTAAACATTGCTTGCATTGCACAAACTGTCTGATTCATTTTGTTTTAGCACACTTCTAAAACACAAAGCCACACTTTGCATATTTTTTGCAACATATACTTTTGTTAATTTGTACTAGACTTATGTGCTTAACTTATAAGTCTAAAAATGTTTCCATTATAATGTGGTTTAAGCGTTTGTCAGACAAATAACTCATAAAATGTAAATGTAAAATTTACAATTACAATATTGTTACTCTAAATTGACTTTTTATAACGAAATACGTGTGGATTCCTAATTGTAAAGAGATATTATTCCGCTGATTCCCAGCTATCACGTTACTTATTTATTTCATAATTAATACAATCGCAGATCAAATCATTGCCATGTATACAATAAAAGACAACAATTATTTCAAGTGATTAATAATTGTAAAGCAAAACAGACACGTGAGCAGTAAAGCTGATAGCTCCTTTCCGCCCGACCGACCCAGAAGAGCCGGTCAGACCTGAGAAGTCGTCATTCCGGTCTGAATGAAAAGCCCAGTGTGAAAAGCACAGGTTTCAAACCGTATAAAAGACTTCCCGCACACACAGGTCTTGTACAGCTGAAGAGAGGCAACGACTGAGAACTTTTCTGAACTTCTTTATGCGTCTGAACAGCCTATTTAATGGGACGTAAAGGATGGATGACTAACACTCGACGCCTTTCAGATTCCGTTTTTTTCTTAACCAGGATTTCCGAAATCTAGAATTTTAAGCTTGATCATGTGTCTGTGTCGCTTAAAATGATCTTTTCAGAACACTGTCGGTCTGTTTTGTGCGTCGTTAATAACGGATAGACCGCAAACTCCAGCTGTGGACATCAAGGATGATCTTCGATTTGGTCTTTCTGGTGCAGTGGTTCTTAACAGTTCAACAGTTCTATCTCAAAATTGTGAAATGTTTAGGACCACTTGATCAGGGAGATGCTTGCGTTTGAAAAGGGACAAAGAGTCAATGGACCAGCAACGGGACAATTTTCTGAACAGGCAGGTTTGAGGAAGCGCATTGTTGCACTGTCATTTTAAACATCTTCGAGATCGATCAAAACACAACTCTGTTATATTATTGCATTGTTGTTGTTGTTTTCTTTTTTTACTATCATGATTTAGCAAAATAAATTGTTTTTACATTGATTGAACACAAAATGTAATCCTCACTTGTGCCCCCTTGTGTATTGTCTGTTAACGCAAGGCTGCATGTTTCTTTCTTTCTTTCTTTCTTTTTCTCTCTCGTTTTTTTGATGAGCCTTTCTTTTAACATTATTATTCGTGTTAAAAAGTAAATTACGCATAGGGAACAGAATACTGGCGTGAGGTCACATGCGTATCAGCAGTGTGCTGTCCTTGGTGCTGAATGTTTTGAAGTCCTTTGGGGGCAATAGATTGGTTTAGTAAATCCCCTTCTTTACGTTCGTGGGTTGGATATTTAACGTTTAACCATTTGTCTTGGTGTTTGGCCACTGCATGACTAGCTGACAAGAGTAAACAGTGATGAGCGCTGCCATTTAAATCAATACCTGCTGTTATCGTGTCTCAATAGTTCCAGCAGTTCATTAGGCCAGCAAAAGACTGACCCGTGACCTAGCTTTTAATTAAAGAGCTGTACGAAACCACACAGCGCTAAGCATCAAACGCCCACTGTACATATTTCATACTGCTAGTGGACAAATCGATTCTGTGAACGTGTCTCGAAAAAAGAAGTGTACACGTGAGGGACTGGAACAACAACTCATGAATTGCAAATTAAATGGAAACCTTTCAAATTAATTCATGTCACAAGCGGAGCAAAACAAATGACAACATTTCGAAGCATGACAGTGTGCAAGCTTTGTGCTTTACAAATTACATGGCGATTTAAGTCATTTGAATGTTTTGCACTCCATTCGTTTGTGTGTGTGTGTGTGTGTGTGTGTGTGTGTGTGTGTGTGTGTGTGTGTGTGTGTGTGTGAATCTATTTGAATAATTATACAAAAGGCAATCCCTACACAACTGAAATACTTACAATGATTTTAGAAATAAATCTCAGTTTTTAACTTCAACTGAGGCTAAATTGGACCAATTCAACTGTATGACTAATTGTGAATTGCAAATTTTAAATAGGTATATGTCTTCTGATCATTAGGACGTGTTGTGTTATAGCATCGCACTAATTTACTCTAAATGGAAAGCATCCATTCATAGAACCAAAGCAATGTAACTATTTGGCCCAGTGACCTGAATTGTTTTTTCAATAAAGCAATTTGAGCATGTTTGATCCAAACAAACTCACTCTCTGATTGGCAAACTCACTATAAAGCTACTTGACGCACAATGTGTGTGTGTGTGTGTGTGTGTGTGTGTGTGTGTGTGTGTGTGTGTGTGTGTGTATGTGACAAGCTTAAATGGAATATCTTCATAAGCCTCAATCTCAGAAGAAAAGCATGCTCGTTCTAATCCCTCAATGGAAACCGTATTTTGCTGTCCGCGGTTATTAATACATTATTCATGAGGGTTCTGTCCAATCAATTATTCTATTTATCCGAGTTCTCCAAAGCTCCCACCCCGATCTCTTTCTTCTCGTACTCATGTAGGCGCGTCCTAAATAGCGGCAATATTTGTTAAACTCTGTCTCGCGCCCCACTGGCGAAGTATGAAAAGTATTTCGGCGTCTTAATGAGGAGCCCGGAGCGGTTGTCATGCACGCGCGAGGGCAGCAGATGTCGAATCGCGCTCCCGCGAGGCTTTCATCATCTTGTCGGGATGACCCTGTACCATCCAGCAGAGAGGAGAGAACGAAAGGTCTGGTACGTGGTAAATCACCTTTACAATGGATCGTAATCACGAGGCTCTAAAGGCGACTCCTCCTCCCATCCCAGCATGCCCCACCGCGCGCGCGCGCACGCTATCTGCGCAACTTGAGACTTGAGATATGGGCAGGTTGATGAGCCAATATCGCTTTCAATTCATAATCAGGCTTGTCAACCGTCCAGCGCTAATTCCTTAATCGGGGTAACAAATCCTTACTATTTCAAAAGATCAGTCTACAGGAACGAGTAAATTATGGCAATAAAGCCTGCCTGCTTATCTTGTGCGCTCCTGAATGCTCGAGATAAGAGTTTTTATTAAGAGGCAGCAGTAATGTTCTGTTTTCAGCTTTCAGAGACAAGCAAATAACTGACTTTATCTTTTGAATGAAGTCTCGTTTTAAGCAGCTCAATAACCGTTTTTGCATTCGGGTGCACTAAATGCGCACACCGGGGAACCTGCGGTATATCTTGACTATTGAGCATTGCTATTGATTTCGAACATCAAAAGGCAGCATTTTCATTTATTCACAAGGGAACGTATTTTTTTCGCATACTAGTGTTACTTTGCCCGCGAATCTCGTCAGTGCGTTCAATATCAGTCGTAAAAAAGATCTGGTTTGAGAATCTGAAAGTCAGCAGGATAGAGTGGCAGAACGGTCCAGGGAGATCAGGAGGAACCTCAATAAGATGACTAAGAAAATTGAGAGAGAGAGAGAGAGAGAGACAGAGAGAGAGAGCGAGAGAGAGAGAGAGAGAGAGAGAGAGAGAGAGAGGGAGAAAGAGAGAGGGAGAAAGAGGTGGAGTTGGTTAGGTCATCAACAGGCTTCACATGAGTTCGCACTGTAGACAAGGCGTAGACACGTCTATTCTCGCAAGGATGTATGACCGCAAGGGAAGGATAATGTGGATTGTATATGGTTTCCTTGTGCTCTGAGAAATGTTTGAGTTTGGAAACATGATTTGTTTTAAAGCGACAGACTCGAAAGTGATCTCCGCTGGTCCAGAAGAGTCAACAGTTGGATGCACCTAAAAGGAATAGCTGGATGACACCATGACATATTTTTGACATCAAAAAGTGAAATGACTCAGAACTGATTGTGACTTCACGTTTGGCGAGGGGAATTAAGCATATGCAATGGATTTACACAACTCCAAAGACTCGGCTGGGGCAGAAAAGGCGATGCCCAATCTACTGGAACTGGGGACGTTTTTCGTGGACGCTGACATTATTTTTGGATTTACAAGTCATCTGTTGAAGCGAAAAGCCAAGGTAAGGAGACTTTGAAAGCGAACAAGGCATAATATTATGTTGTGACGTGCTTTTATAACGTTAAATGCAGATTTCATACTGTTTCAGCACCACGAACAGCTCCCATAATCCACACTATCTCTCAATCTCTCTTGAGTTATAGACTCAATAAATTAAGGTGAAATGGAGACTTTATTTCACTATAATGCACAACTCCAGACATGTCTGGGCAATTGCAACGGAAAAACAATATTATAATATAATTGAAACAAAATTGAAACTCTGACTATTTTGTACAGTAGAAAGTTAAAACTGCTGATATTCAGTCATGAGAAAAAATAAACCAAGCTTTTTAAATGCTTTAGAACACATTGCACCGGGTCTTTTTCTACGTTATTATTCTACGTAAAGAAGAAATAAATATTGAATGAATAACTTAAGAATCACCAGGGGCAAAAATCAAAACCAATGTTGATCATTACAACCCCAAAAGCAATTATATGTTCTTTAAAGCCACAGCCTGTCGCGACTTACGTTCGGGGACTAGCATCAGTGACACAAATGAACAACACGGTCTAGTTTTGTTAAACATGCTATTGTTAGACAATCTAAACTTAGCACTTAGCACAAGCAAACGTTCAACGAGTTATTCGTAATTAAAACAAACATTTCCACTTATAGCGTGGTTCACGTGGGAGAAAATAGCGTGGTTCGTTAGGTGCAATAGAAAAAATTGCCACAGGGTGGCGCCAAACTAAAATGGAAAGATTTAAATGCCACGGCGAGGTCAGAGTGAGCAATAAGAACCAAACCTCTTTTGAGGTGACGTAATTCATGCCAAGATGCCAAGCCCTCAAATTATATTAGTTCAGCTGTGCAATGTTCGTACGCATTTATTATTCGTTTTGTAATAATTATTCTAACAATGACATTTCAATAAACGTAAACACATCTGACCATTTTATTAATTCAAGAATTGTTCATTTAATCACGTATTGACACGAACTAATATAAAAACTACACGCGTTAAGTTTAGCGAGCGTTCCTTTTCACTTTTCAGTTCAAGCGACGTCCGCTTCAGAGCTCCACCCACACACTACAAAATGCCCATCATGCCACGCTCACTGACAGCAGTCAAACTCACGCGTCGCCATGGAACTACAGCGAAGCCAAACTTTACCAGCGGAGTTCGGTCGCGCTCTCGGGAACCTGCTCGCTGACCAGTGCATGTAAAGTCCGCTCATGCCCGCTCTGGCGTTATGACATTTTCTTTTTGAAAGATGGATTTAAAACTTGGAAACGCGCAGGAAGAAAGCCATATCAGCATGTCAACTGTAAGTTTTCTTTTTATAGAACCAACATTTACCGTGGACATGTTTACTGCTCTGTTTCTTTACCACATGCAAGGCAAGAAAGTTAACTAAACTAACAAACTTAGTTATTGATGGCAGGCTAAACTATTTTCATAAGTAAACTTCAATTGTATATTGTACTTTAATAGATAGATAGATAGATAGATAGATAGATAGATAGATAGATAGATAGATAGATAGATAGATAGATAGATAGATAGATAGATAGATAGATAGATAGATAGATAGATACTGTATACATGAGAGAGAGATAGAGAGAGAAAGAGAGAGAGAGAGAGAGAGAGAGAGAGAGAGAGAGAGAGAGAGAGAGAGAGAGAGAGAGAGAGAGAGAGATGCAATCCGTCTCACAAAGTTTTAGTAAACTAGTGTAATTGTTAGCTACTTTAATACAACTAAAGTTCTGTTTTTGATCACAAGGTTCAGGGCTGTTCAGAGAGCGAGTCGTCTGTCTCTCTCGAGCTGAGTGTCAGGAAGAGACTGTCTGCATCAGCGGAAGAAAAGTGCGGCAGCAGCATCAGACCGGCACCTGAAGGAGCAGGAGCAGTGAGTGTCTCCGAGTCCCACAGAGAAGAGACCAAGCCAGATCTGTGCAAACAATGTGAGAAGATTACAGCTGAACTACGGAGACAAGCCCTCATTCTGTCTGACCCGGCTTCCTTAAAGGTCAGTCCCAGATTATTACTATCCGTCGTTAGAGCAATAAATGCAAAGCACGTTGAAAAGAAAGTTTAGTTGGTACTAGTTTATACTGTTACTGAAGCTCAGATGCTGAAAGTGGCTTTTTTTTCCTCAAGCACTTGACTTTGACCTCAAGCTCAAGGCTTTGAAAGTTCTTCTGTTTGCAATTCTGTTCTGTTGAAAGCATCAGGAAAGTGTTTGCTCAGCACTAATCCAAACGTATAGAAGAGTGAGTGCTCATTAAAGGCAATTTTGAGTCCTTTTTAACCCCGTCAAACGTTATCTAAACCTTCCCACATCAGCAAATATTGGAAAGCTAAATGTTTGAGTTTGTTTCTGCACTCTAGAATTGGTTATTTATTACATTTTTATGACACTTTTCGGTTTTTCTAAATTGAAAGTCTCCATTACATGGTATGCATAGCCATGCATAGTTGGAGTTATAAAACTCACTTTGGATTTTGAGCTGCAGAGTTCGATGGAATTTGCTCAGAGATTGTATAAAAAGTACAATGTGTGCTGTAATAAAACATATATACAGTATGTACATACACACAAATACACACACTGAATAAGCATTATTTTATTCCCAACACCACCAACACCAAAGACTAACTTCACAGAATTTGTAACATACGGAAATAGCGTCTGCAAAGCATTTTCTCAAAGGTCATGGCAACTTTCTCAAAGAAGAAAAAAAAACATTGTTTCAGTCACCACAACTGAAATCAATAAAATGTTGAGCTCACAAGCGAGTGTCTCTGGCTTTGGATCCACAGAAAGACGTTTTTCCTTGAGTTCTGAGTTGATACTAGAAAAACCTTTGCACTGTTTGTTTCCATTACCTGTCTGTCTTCTGGTTCCTGCAGCCAGAAAATGTCAGTTTCTCACAACGTTGTCTTTCTAGAGTTTCTGTCACTTTCACACACACACTGCATTCGTGAAGTGCCAGTCTCAGAAAGTCTGCGAAGAAGGCGGTGGAAATGGCTCATTGTTTGGGGAAACAATGCTTATCTTCCCCCTTGTCCGTCGACACGGAGGGAGAAAACAGTGCATGTGCTCGCTCTGGAGTCTGTGAAGGAAGTGCAGACCCAGCTGACCTTCATCAGGCATTCAAAGTGTTCCTGTGTGCTCTTCACTAAATTCCCACCACGGTTAAATATAGGCTGTGGACTTTTTATTGTTGTCTGTCTTGCTGCTTCGGGTAGCCTCAGGTTTTCCCCCTCCTCCTGGCTTTCCTTTGTGCTAGTTTCAAGAGAGATCTCATGCTTAGGTAGGATTACAAGCCCTCCAGTTGGCTTTGAAGCCCCTCCTCGAAAGTTTTGCCTCTCTGGGTTTCCACGGGGGAGAAGAGAGGGCTTTTTGTGTAGGTGTGCATCTGTGTTTGAATGTGACCTAGTCTGTCTCGAATCCTACTGCACTTTAAAGCATCGTTTAGAACGGTTGTGTCGGTCT
This sequence comes from Paedocypris micromegethes, assembly GCA_028031935.1. Taxonomy (NCBI): domain Eukaryota; kingdom Metazoa; phylum Chordata; class Actinopteri; order Cypriniformes; genus Paedocypris; species Paedocypris micromegethes. The sequence continues at coordinate 12,946,939 of CM051497.1, forward strand.
GAAGGCGACAGGTTGCACTGTCACTTTCACTTTTCACAATTCAGAGGAGCGCAGTGTTCAATCACAGCCCACTAAAGCAACTGTTAAAGTTCATTTCAAATGATATATTTTTACAAATCAACACTGCTCTTGGCTTGGCAAATAATCAATTCCTATTCGAAAACGCTTTTTCTATTTCTGGGTCACAGGGAGATGGTGATAACCCCAGCCACTCTGGGCACATCTGGATTGGTGGCCAACCAATCACAGAGCAGGACACACACACTTATGAGGAATTTTCCAGGTTTCCATTCTCTTTTCAGGCCCTGACCTCGAAATTGAGTCTCGAATGGGTCTTTTTGAGAGGCAGCAGTGCTTCACATTATGCTGCTGTATATATACTGTATACTATACAGTCAACTCCTGTTATTTGTTGACTTTGGGAAACAACAATTTTCAAAGTTACACAAAGTTTGCATTAGGAGATATAATTCGAAATTCAGCATTTCTCCCAATAAAAGGGCTCAGTTCAGCGGCGTCGACTGTATTCTTTTTCTAAAATGGATTTTAATTAGTTTCTTGTCTTAATGAACACTACTAATGGACTTTCTCCCAGCGACCTGATGTCTGTGTGGTCCACTCCAGGTGTGGAGGATAAAGAAACGGGCTCAAGGCCTCCGTCCCCCCCTCCGCTCTTGGTTTAATGAGACTGTGGCTGCCTTGGCCGTGGGATTTCTGCCTTCCCTGCGTTTAGGGAAAGAAAGGAAGCTTTGTCCAGCAGGAGACGTGTGTCGGTTACCTGACCTGAACTTACACGCTCAAGTGCAATGATTCTAGAGGAAAAGCTACGATGTATAGCTGTTCCTTGCGGTGGCTTGTACACATGTGGATGTCGAATGTTAGTTTAAAGTGGTTTTGATCATCTCTGCTTTGCGAGAGACATCATTTCGTGCTTCTCAATTCATATGGTCATTACAAAAAATGTCTGGTTGCTCCACGAGGTTCGGATATCAGCCCGTGCTAATGACCAAGACGCACGTCATTGCTTCATGCTAGAGCTGCCAATTATTCCGCGCCAGCTTGTGTTGGCAAGAGAACCGGTCATCGGATCAATTGGTTTTGTGTAGTTGTGGATTTGGTTTTTTTTTTTTTTTGACAAAGTCTTTGTATCATATAAACGCAGTCTACAATAGACTGTTAGATGTAGAAAGCTCACTAAAATTGAATGTATCTTGTATAAAATATAAAGTAACTTTGTAAGTATAAAAGTACCTTGTAAATAAAGAATTTGTATATTTATTTATACAATTTATGTCATAAAACATATACAGTACATAATGAAAATTATCCAGTTATTGAAAAAAAAAACAATTATTGAGGAAATCTTCACTTCAGCCACAGTGTTTTTAAACTGAAATGAGAAATAGTGTTATTTTATTTATGTGATTGAACTATTTAATGAGATCTGTCATATTTGAAATATAACATACAATGACATCAGCTGTGACATTACATGCTACGTAGACACAGCAAGCCCATATACGGTCAGGACCAGCCAAATGTCACATTCCTGGTCTGGATCATGAACTACAAAGTCCAGGATTCTTATTGTTGTTCCCTTCTTGGATTTGTAGTCCATGAGCCAGTCCAAGAACGTGACACCAAATCCCTTATTTTCAAAACATTAAAATGCTCTAAACAATGTTAAAAATGCTAATTTTATTAGAAAAAAAGGAGAAAAAACACGGGACACCCCAAGGACAAATAAACATGCACTGTTCTATAATTATCACAATAAAATATAAACAATATATTATTATATTTTATATGTATTTATAAAAAAATTCTGTAACATTTCAATTACAGTATTCCAATACACACACACACACACACACACACACACACACACAAACAAAAGATTGTTCATTTTATGTAATAAGACAGATCAAACTGGCGAATGCGAAGTTAATGCCTTAAAAAATTGACACCTGACTCACATTCCGGATTCTCCCGGCAATTATTTCATCTGTGACATCTTTAAGAAGACAATCTGAAACCTCAAAAAAAAAAAAAGATCAGAAGGGAATGCCCAGTCAGCACTGCATCAGCGCGTGACAGGCCATTCCGTGGCCGTCTCCTGCCTAGCACGCGCTCACCGCCGGCAATTAGTCTTTCTTCACGCCCCACAGATCTTAATGGCTTCACTCTTCTCCAGCAGGTTTGCTTTCCAGGCAGCGCCATCCTTTGTTTTATTATTTATCACCAATGATTTCTTCGCCTGATATGGGTGAGGAACGGTCTCCTCTCTTCAAACAATAAAGAAGCTCAGCCTGCGATAGTTGATTCACTTCAGCGGCAGGGCACTTAACACTTGAACAATGCCCGAGGATGAAATGCCTGGAAGCTTAACACGCCACAATAGACAAAGACCTCGTTGCCCACAATGATTGGCACTTAACCTGTCACAAAGCTGGAGCACGCAAGCCCGGACTCTCCAGTCCAGAACCACCGGCACAACTTAAACAATTAGCGGGAATTCATCTGTAAAGCTCCGTCAATGACTGTCCTACTCAAAACTGAAGGGCATTGGCACCTGGCTTAAACCCATCTCACCCCGCTGGACTTGCGCTCCCCAGCCCATTAGCGTGATGAAGGAGTGCGTGGTGTATGGTATCACGTCTAATAAGAGGAATATGAGCTCGGGGGCAGCCGTTACTTCATCTCCATTGTCTAAAGAGGGGCTGTCATCAGACATAATAGCCGCTGCTTTTCCAGGGGTCTGTAAGGCCTCTGTTGTGACACGCAAGAAGTTGAAAGTCCATTCACAGGGCAGGTCGAAAACACCTGCATCCCCCCGTGAAACCCCAGACGCAGGTCGTGAGGAGAATATTTAGCTCTTTTTAGCTGTCACTCATCTTCTTTAAGTCTTTCTACACTAGGCTTCTTTATAAAGCCTTGAGAAAGTTATTTCAGGCATGATGGATAAAGGTCAACAATTTAGTTAATCTGTACCAAAATTTTAGTACGTATTGATATTTTCCCTGAGAAATCTGTTTTAATGGTATTTTTTTTTTTACTTCACTAGATTTGAAAAGCAAGAGTACTTTTGGAGAAATTAAGCTGTAAAGACCTAATAAAAAGACCCTAATAGGCCAACAAAGGCCACCGAGTCGACACATGACATTAACAATGACGGACACAGATGGCAGAAACACAGGGGTGTGTACACTTATGATAATTAAAACACACATACAGTAGGTCAAATGATGACGCCCAACAGATACTGGGAAACACAGAGTTCTGGGATATGGAATTTGCAAAAGAGTGAGGAACCGCGATCCTTTGACATTTCTTTATTATTACCACTTTATTTTCACCTTTATTTCTGTCAGTTGCAATCATTTAATGAATTCAATTAATGAAACTCAGGTAGGAGGCCTGGGTTCCCTCTGGGTCTCTGTTTTCCTCTAACAGTAGAAAATGAGGAAAAATAATTGTCAAGAGAATCGGAATTTGGACGGTTTCTCATGTGAGTGGGAGTGTGAATGTGTGTCCCGCTCTGTGATTGGTTGGCCACCGATTCAAGTGTGTCATGCCTTCTGACCAAGAGCTGCCATTGGTTCTAGTCAAAAAAAAAACAAAAGAAAATGGAAGGATTGATGTGACATGCTTATTTTTCATGAAAGGACATTTGTTTTTATTCCACAGGTAATGAATTGTGCATTAGTTGTTGTGGCATTGTGCTACATGAATGCCATCATACATTTGCATTTGTTTGATGAATGGTGGAGTGGATTAAATTCCAGTTGTTTGATCGATTAACGGATTCGTATGTGGTTGGTGGTAATGTGAGATACTCAAAGTTTTAAATTTCCCATCAGAGCTCAAATTGACCATTTTGTTTTTAGGAATTCCTCTCACCATCAATTAATGGTATTTTCAGTAATAATTCATTGTTATTGAGACCAAACTAATAGCATTTTTACAAAACGTTATTGTTTAATTATTTCGTCACACCCCTAGCAAAATTGAATGTTCTCACGACGAGCGAGAGACGACTGGAAGTCCTGGTTTGACTTGATCACCTCGATCTTTGTTGAGCCCTGCAGGGACGGTTCGCTTCGAACATGTCAAAAGCGTTCTCTATAAATCACTCCTGCTTTATTGCCGTTAATAGTTTCTCAATAAGTTTGGCTTTTGTGCCCTCGATTTGTCCTTTCGAGTTTACCAGAAACATCAAGGTGTTTATCAGAAAACGAGAAACTTCTAAAGACGTTTTGCCGTTGTCTGCCCGGCATTAAATCAAATATAGTTGTGTCGTGATCTTCTACACATTCGGTGAAAATGTTTACAAGAAATCAAACACCGAAAGACAAGACTGTAAATTTCAAGTTGTTAAACAGTCATACATAACAGAACAAAAAAAGTCATATATATTCATACTGAATATATATAAAATCATATAGAATCATGCTGGTTTTAATAATCATTTCAGTTTACATTTTTGTAATTTCAAAGCTGTTTTTATTGATTCATTTAATTCATTAGCAAATTTGTTTTTACAAATTATTATCCTATTAATTCATTAGCAAATTTGTTTTTACAAATTATTATCCTATTATATTTTTTTGAGGAAAGAAAATCATTAGATTGATTGATCGACATTAATTCGACATTAATATAATTGAAAGATTAATAGTGAGACTAGCAGGCAGACATACAGACATCATGTACTTTTATCCCAGTATCCAGCATCATACATAAATAATGTAAATTCAAAAAAGGAAAATTAAGCAGAAATAAATAACTAAATACAGGAGATACAGGCAGATATAAATAATATTGAACAAAAAAAAAGGCCCAAAAGTTAACAACAAATGAGTCACGTGCTAAATTGTACATGTCAATCATGTGCAAATCATGTTAGACGTGTACGTGAAATCTGGAGCACAAGGACACACACACAAGGACGGCAAATATAGAGTAAGATGTTTCATGCATGCCGCTCTCGCCTTCCTCTTGACCTTTCAGCGCGACCCCCGACCACGGAGAAGAGCTGGAGATGATGTGTGGAGCGAGGGAAGCACTGCGCTGCGTTATTGATGTCCCTCTGTTTAAAGCTATTGTTTGCTTCTGGGCTTTGGCACTGTGAAGCTGTGCGCACGGCTGATGGAGCACGATAAGCGCTTCTTAAATGCTTTCGCTTTCCTGCTCAGCCCTTTGAAGCAGTGACAAAATACTGGTTTGTCTTTCGATAAACCAGCATCACCAACGGAGTCGGTGCGTTCACGTATTGGAGCTGTTGAAGCGATTCAGGCCTGTTGTGAACTATTGAACGAGACACTTTCCCTCAGGAGATGGACTTGGCTTTGGTTCTAATGTTCCGTACTTCTCCTCTGGGGGCATGTGAGCTTTGTCTTTGGTTAATTGAAATGTTCATTTTGTGTATTCTCCACATTACATCTCTACTGAATGTTTCTTAATTCTAATTTTTAGATTTTGAGCATCGTAATTGCATCCAGTTTCATGTAAAGTGAAAAGTGACTTTTAAGACTTTTAATTCTCTGATAGTCTCAATGTACAGACAAATTTAAACAACACCAATGACTTATTGGCAGTTAGCGTGACGACAATACATCGCACATTACAATGTCACACATATCGTCCCACACTTTGCAATACAAGCACAAATGCACAGCAAACTAAATTTGCACAGTAAAGTAAAAAATTCAAGAACGTGCGGTTGTTTTAGCTTTGGCTGTAGCACAACTGACATCACTATCTGTATTTGCAATTTTACTTCAGTCTCTTTTGCACTTCTTGGATCCTTAAAGTAATATAGCAATAAGAATCCATCAAAACGACAGCAATTTCTAAAATTCTCACATAATATGATTATGAATTATATAATTATTGAATAAATCTCAGCTAGCAGGCCCAAAAAGCCGCAGGCTCCCCATGTCATGGATGTTTTTTCAGGTATGAAAATGGTTTAAATCTCACGGTGGCTTGTTTGTGGTAGAAATACATGTTCAGTTCAAGTTTATCTCAGTGGATCACTCAATCGTGTTACAGATTTGTACGCGGACATGGCTCAGCTAAGAAAAAAGAAAGCAATCAAACAAGAGAAACTGAAAGGAAAATGGCGCGCTTGAAAGTCCAAGATTTTCAATTAATTTATTTCCTTAACCACACACACAGACTGGTCTTGAACCTGGTCCATGGATTTTTTTGTTTTTAGAATTTATAGAATTCATAGAATAATTAGCCTCAACTAAGTTTAAATCTAGTGTTAAAGGCAAAGGAGATGTGATTACTTTGTTCAAATCAATCGTGTTAATGTAGTACATTTTGATGGGTTATGCACACTCAAGCACACACACTTATTCAAAAAGAATGTTCCTCGGAAAATCAGCCAACTAATTCCAGAGCAGAAAAAAAGAGCAGTTTGAAGTCGTCTCCTCTGGGGTTGTGTGATTTGTCCGAGACTGTCAACAGAGGAAATCAGTGTTGTAGGGTGCGACACAGGAAACAAGCTGAAGAGTGAAGCGGAGAGAAGCCGGAGTGCTCTGCGTGTGTCTCCTGCCAGAATATGTTACAATCCCAAAGACTGACTTTGTGGAGAAAAAGCACATCCAGGAATGTTTCGGCAAACATAATTGTCATTCCGTGTCATGCCTCTCTCTGTCCGGTCCTGCCTGCTGTTGCTGAAAATGTCAAGCCGATTGTAAGCTACTAGATAAGAGCCAGGCAGCTTCTCAACGTCTGTAGTTTTACGCTGAAATAAATTGTTCTGCTGCTCGACGCAGATTTGACTAAATGCTCTGGGAACAAAAATCCGAAATAGGCATTGCATTACAGTCAAGTTTGGCATTCTCGTTGATGCTTTTGCTGAATCAAACCACCCTTGGTGTTTCTAGCACCGGGGAAGATAACAGACCGAATGACTTTAACACCATTGGAATTCTAATGATGGATTTTCAAACCAACATCTCCAGCAGATACTACAATTTGAATAGTATACAAGAGCCCACGCCTTACTATGAATCTCAATGAATATATACATTCAAAGCCATGTTTTTTTTCATGGACGTGGGCTTTCTTAAACCAATAGGGTTGATGCTATTCTCATAAATCTTTTGTGTAGTATCAAGTGAAATGTCACTTTCAGTTCGTATGAAGAGATCTTACTAAACATTTCAAGAGAAACATAGGAAATTTCTTACCTTGGAAAGACGTGAACAAAATATTCCCACGTTTAAGGGATTAGCGACAGCAAATGATAAATTCTACCGTCAGATTCTCATCCTGCAGATGGATATTTACTAGTGTTGTAAAAGAAATATCAAATAAAAAGCAGCAAAAGCTGTTTGCAAGTCATGTGGCTTCAATCGACACATATATCAGACACGGTTTAAGATGGAAGTTGCGGTAAAAAAAGAATCCTGATGCCTTCTGAACTTCTTGGTTGTGGTTGTTGGGTTCAAACTCTCTCATTTTATAATTTAATACATTTCATTTAACAGTGTTGGGCCTCTTTTTTATTAACTGATTTTCCATTCTACCAACTTAATGCAAAACGCGGAGTCCGTAAATCTGTGCTCTGTATGAGAATGCCAGTGAAAGTTCAAGCTTAATTTCATTTCATGCTTCACCGTCTCTCTTTACTCCTTTTAGTTTGTGAGTCTGCTTGAGAAACCGTGCATTAAGAATCAGGTCAGTTTTTCAGGGAAAAACCATCAATTGTTGTTTTGCTCTCAAGTCTGTGTGTGTTTTCTGGATAGTTTGAAGGTTTTTCGCTGATGACTTCTTTGGTGTTTCCTCGCAAAATATGAGATTTTCACATTTTTTATGAACAATAAGCAGTTTGGCTTTCATCTTTACTAAGCTGTTGTAGCTACTAAAAAAGCTACTGCTAGATGGTAAAATTGGATGAATTCAGTGGATTTTAGGTCTTTCCGGTCAACCTCACACAATGAATCATCACAAAATTACAGATTAACCTAAATAACTCAAGTGTTCAACTTGTTATTCAGATGTTGTTTTTAGCAACTAGCCTGAATATCAAACGTAGCATGTGGTACAGCAATAGAGTTTAAAGTGATGAATCCAAATTGGTTATTTAGCCATGCAATTGTATGCGTTTGTTTAATCCGGTTAAATGTTTTAGGAGCCTCTGTTGTCTATTAGTATAATGTCATAGCTCAATCCTTTAAGTGTAAACATACAATAATTGGATTTTAATTAAAATCAGATTAAATCACCATCTTTACAATTTTAGAGCTTCCTGCCAAGGCTTTTTTTGGTTCGTTTTTACTGGCTCGTTGTTTTTTTGGCAACAAACTGCTGTTCAAATTTTGCCCAAACATCTCATGTGGAAAAAAAAAAGGTTTAGTTGTGAGTCAGAGTTTCTCAATGTGCTTTTCCTTTCATCTTCTCTGTCTTCCTTTAATATGATCGACATGCTAAGCTGTGATAATTTGTCAGATCATTTGTAAGATCATAGAGGAGATCACAGTTTATTATAACGACTAATAAATGACGGCTTAATGTTTTTTACGCTGTGACTTGAGAGGATGACGGTTCAAATCTTGAGTGTTGTCAGGGTGCCAGAACTTTGTTCATTTACTGACAGAAAAAAATGTTTCACAAAACCAGTTTTTGCAATTACTATCATTTCAAGGTCCAAATCTTTACATTGAATAATAAAAATTGAGTTTAGCCCAAAAGTAAATGCCACGGCTTAAAGCTGCCCAGTGCTCCGGGTTTGTGTGCATTCACTTCGCTGTGTGTGTGTGTGTGTGTGTGTGTGTGTGTGTGCGTGTGTAATACTGGATGTGTAAACTTGAGAGCAAATTTTCTACATTTTCTTCTGTTTTTCTTTTGAATCTAACTCATTTCTTAGTTAAATATTATTATTTATTTATTTTTAATTTTGTGCAATCTACTCCAAGACACATGGTGGCGATAGACAGCTTTACGCTTGTCACTACCTATCACTTAGAGCAGGAACAATTCATGACTGTTCATGATCTGCAACCATAGCGTAACCACAAAAGCTCCAGCAATTGTTGTTACGTTGAATGAGAAAAAACGATCAATATTTTTAGCGCTATATATTATATCCGCCTTCTGTAACATGTATTTAGTAGTGAATAGTAGTGTCACTTCACTCTAGAAGGACACGTTCAAGACCAGAGATCGAGTTCTGTGCAGAGTTTGCAATCTACGTGGGTTTCCTCCATTTCCTTCCACAGTTCAACAACATTCCGTCTGATCTAGAGATAACACACACTCCAGTGCTTCTATAGGACAAAAATAGTGCCAAGAAGAGTTTTGCGCGAGCAATCGTGTTTGCGCACGTGCGTGCAAATCTCTTCTGCTTGATTAGAAATCGTTTTGGGTCTTTTTTGACTCCTTTTTCGAACCCATCGCAAAGCTGATCCCTGCAGTCTCCGTCCCCGCCCACCACGACAGGTCTTACAACTGAAATAGTTTGATAGATTTTGCAGATATAAAAAGGATTATAAAAGATTTTAAATGTTTTCTTTGTGTCATTACTTTTACATTGCATTAAATTATTTTCCTTACATTTGTTTAAATTTAATATGAAATGCGCAGTATTCAATTGCTGCATAACAACCTGATGTTCAGGGTTGAATCTTTAAAATGAAAAAAAAAAAAAAAAAAAAAAAAAAATTCCCATTTTATCCAGAATCAAACAGCTCTAATTGGAGTTTAATTGGAATCCTGCCAATTTGTGTGAGTGAGTGTGTCCTGCTCTGTGATTGGTTGGCCTTGAATCAGTGTGTCCCACCTTCAGGCTGAGAGTAGCTGGGATTGGCTCAAGCTTCCCAGTGACCCAGAAATGGAAATCACCTGGATCCATGGGTGGCCTCTGGTGGCCTGGCAATTTCTTTCATCTTCTGTGTTCTCTACAACAGTCTTTTACCTTGGCCTTGCTAATTATATCACACAAGCAGCTTTGTATCTGTTGTCATAGCACGATGTATGAAGCCACACTCGTTTCCCAGCGTTTTTTTCCCCTGGTCAGACTGGTTGTATGGTTCTAAAGAGCTTGTGTTTTATTTGTGCTCTTTTAGACCACATCTGTCTTTACGAGCCCCACTGCTGTCTTTCCACTGCTCCACAGTCTCTTAGCTTCAAAGCCGGTCGCTTCTGGACACTTAAACGAAGCGGTGCGGTTTTCACGTAGCATTGTGGAATGGCCGTCAGTAGTGGCACTTGTGAGTTGCGTGAGGAGATGGAGTTTAATGATCAGCTATTAATGTCTGGTTGTTACACTTGAAAGGGACGATGGGTTGTGCGGATGCTCCTCACACCGTCTGCAACTGTTCAGTTGACTTTCATTTTGTCATTTGTTGCAGATTATTCTTTTAGCTATAGGGATAATTCGATCGTTTTTTTTCTGTCTTTCCTTTTTGTAATGTAATTATTTAATTTTAACTCCTCAAATGTAGTTAGGAGGACGCAATACATGCGTTGGATTCAGCATCTATCGGCCAGGGAGGATCTACAACCGGAGCAAGATATTGTGCTGAAGGCTGCCCACTGCTCCGGGTTGTCTCTCTACCACTGGACCAAAATAATAAACAATATAACATTTTCTCGAGCACAAATTATTGTTACATGGTTTTTGTTTTTCATTTGTTTCTTCTACTTGTTTTGGTATTTATATTTTTCTTATATTTTTACTCAAATTACTACACACATAATCTGCCTTCAGTGTTCTGTTCTGTCAAGACTTGTTTTTTATTCAAGTTTATCTTTTTGAAGACTGATTCAGCAAAAGAAATGTATATGATTCTTTATCATTGTTCACATTAAATTCATGTATTATTGCAATTTAAACAAATCTAAAATTAGAACTTTCTTTTTAGAAGTAATCCTATATATTAAATATTAACTATTTCTAATATATCTATTGACTTGAAGCTCGCGAAAAAAACATCTCAAATTTTAAGGCGTGGATTTTTTTTTTTTGATCGAACACTTTTTGATCAGTCTGAAAAACAAAGTACTGGCTCATATTTAAGAATTCCAGTGTGATTGGGACGCTGTGATTTATGAAGTCACGTGCATATTTAGAATGGAATGTCTTTGAACACGCTTTGTTCACATGGGCCGTGATGGCGAGCTGCTGAATTCCTCTTTTCTGTGGGGAAGGACCGTACTTAAGGCTGCACCTGTTTCCATAACCTTGGTCAGATTCCTGCTAAGGTTTATGGCTTTTTCTTTGTCTTCAGGGTATGGGTAGTTATAAGAGAGCTCAGGCCAGATTGTCACACTCTAGGCTAAACTCCGTATCTCCTCTCGTTCCATCCCAAAATCCTCTGATGGTGGGAAAACCAATGGAGGTCATGCTGATCCCTGATGTTCTTGCGAAAAATAACAAAGATTTGTGTGTGTGTGTGTGTGTGTGTGTGTGTGTGTGGGCGCGTGTACAGGCATTTAGGTCAAAGTGAGGTCCCAAATTATAGCTTTTTAAAGGTTGGGCCCTAAAGGCACTAATTGGAACCTATGGCTGGGACACAACTTTGAAAGGCCCATTTTAGGATGAAGGTGGTATTTTTGTGCTGCTGATCCAATAAAAACAGAGTTTTATTGTATTTAATGACACAATATCCTCCTCTGGGACAGGATGGTTGGGATTAGAGTGATAATAGAGGGACAAAATAACTGTGGGACCCCACTATGATGTAAACGTGTGCTTGTGTGTGTATTGTCATTATTTTAAAGGGTGCTGACTTCACTTGTGTTTAAATCACAGAGAGAAAAAGGCCTCTGTGACCTTAAAAATAGCCGCAAGGACAAATGTCAAAAATAATAACTCTTATCAAACATACCCAAAATATTTGCAACAGGCAAAACACAGCAACATAAAATAACAATCCTATGAAAAGATCCAAACATTGGTAAATCTTTCCTTTCCAGGAAAAGGAAATATGAGGATTAAGAAATGAAGCAATAAAAGAGTTAACGATAAACTGACAAAGTAGGGATCTTTCACAGAGACTTTTATTAACAAGACAGATGTGAGCCTTGTGTCTCCTCTGAAAGGAAACAGGTAACTAACTAAACTTATTCTTCTTCTTCTTCTATTTTGTTTAATAAGTAAACTTTAAACAAACATTCAATTTATATGCCTCAGCGTGTCATAGAGATCATGATACAACACAACATTGCGCTTATGCAATATTCAAAAATAAAGGAAATAAACCTTATCAATCATCAAATTATGTCACCTCATTGTCTATGGAAAGGATAGAAACACACAGAAAGTAATACAAGCACTCATTAATGCAAACACACAATCTTCTACTCTAGAAAGACTTACACAAAGGGTAAGAAAAAGGCAGAAAAGATTTGTTAAAATAACTGTAATACAGAGAGAGCGAGAGAGAGAGAGAGAGAGAGAGAGAGAGGGGGAGAGAGAGAGAGAGAAAGAGAGAGATTCATTTATTTGGGATTATGACAAAAAATTATAAAGCCCGGTTTAACTTTTAGAGCAATATAAACGTAGTCCCGTGCTTCACAATTCCTAATTAACTCTTAAACAATGGACGAGTGAAGATCAGAGAACAACTGATGGGGTTGTTGTGTCTTTGTGAGCAGCTTCCTGAACACATGGAAGCCCCCAAAAATCAGGCGTGGAGAGAGAGAGAGAGAGAGAGAGAGACAGAGAGAGGAGGAACTCCTGTCAACAGCCGACTCTGGCCTTCAAAGTGAACGTCACCGCTGCTCCACATTCATTAGCCTGCTTCACAGCGCACACCCACACGCTTTGTGCAGCTTTTCACGCTCCTCTAGTGTGGGAATTACACTCATTCACTATGTATATTTGCTGAGGACACATGTTATATGAAAACATTTTTTATTTTCTTTTAAAGGTTGTTGCAAATCAGTAATGCCTGATCTTCATGGTATGGTTACTTCACCCGACGTTGCTGTGCATTTTGCAGGCCACGGTGTGTCAAACTAAATAGGATTAATTTAAACTAGTCTTTTTGCCGAAACGTTATTGTTGGAAAATCGGTAATTATCAGACTTGCCATCTGATGGTGTGAAGTCTGCAGAATGTTCCAGAAGGTTTGTCACACCGATTCTCAGACAGAATGAAGATCATGGTCTTCAACGTGAGCAGTGCTGCCAAAAGTAGTCACATTTCTTACTTAAGTAGAAGTATGAATACTAGAGGCAAAAAATGCTTGTGGAAGTAAAAGTATGAACTTAACCTTTTTACTCAAGTAAAAGTTCTGGAACGAGTACTGATATAGACTAGAACAGAATAGAATAGAATGCCTTTATTGTCATTGTATCACAGGGTTACAATGCTATTAGTAGTGCTACTCCTTTTGGTGCAAAAAAAAAGATGAGATAATCGTAAAAAATACACACTGAATAATCAATATTAATAACTACAATACATTAAAACATGGTCCAAAATATAAGAGGCAATAAACAATTTAAATATAACACAAGAACAAGAACACAAGAAACATGCCATAGGACTATAGTGTTATATTAAAATGTTGTTGTGAAGTAATTACTTTGAACTTCTGTAATTACATTACTTCTGTAATAAAATAAAATAAAATCTGCAAACTTGTAACAAAATAATAGTCTTAGATTCTAATAGAATTTTTTCAAATACAGTAGTATGAAATAATGTCCTAAATTTAAACTCTTGGTTGAACCGAAATGAGATTGAAGTAACGTGGCTAGTTTTTTAAATGTAAGGAGTAGAAAGTACAGATAATTGCATATAAAAGTAAGAATTAGGAGTTAAAAGTAGGCAGAAAAATAATTACTCAAGTAAAGTATAAATAAGCCAAAATTCTACTTCATTACTTGACACCTCTGAATGTGAGAACCCAGGTTTTGGTCATTTTCAGTCCTTCATTTTGCAAATTTGGAAAGTTTACTGGTGGCAGGTCAGTGTAAAGTTCTGGTGGAGATCTTTACGCAAATGTGTCGGTCTGAACATCATCTCCGTTGCATTACCCTACTAATTACTAATGCCTTATTACTAGATTTAGACAATCTTATCATCTATTTTCCAAACCACGTTTCCATTTTTCGATCACAAGAGTATAGCCAATCACAGCAACTCTAAGCTTAAAGTGTTTTGGTGGGTTGACCAATCACAGAGCAGGACACACACATTCACACTCTCCCTAACACAAATGTAAAAGTCAAAAAGGTATTTCTCATAAATGTAATGAAAAATGTAAATATTGTATATATATAATATATATAATTGTATATATAATAATGTATAATGTAAATAGATTCATTGTTTGTATTGAGGGCGAAGCATCTGATTAGGAGCTGTATTGGCCATCACGCCACCTCACGTGTTATTAATAACACGGCCCAGCATCCGGCACTGGGTCACACCCTTCATATCCCTGTTTTCTCTACTTTGGAAGCAAGACAGGGATTTCAGCCAGCGTGCATCGATACAGTAATTTCCTATGTGGTCATTTCCTGTCAAAACAGGAAGCAGAGGAAGATAGCATGCGTGCACGAGCAGGGCAAGCAATAGAGTGGTGGGTGAAGCCGGCAGCTGTCCACACAGGTAGTTCCACACTGGAAGCATTTGTGGAAGGAACGCTGTTAATCATTTTTTGAAGCGCTGCCCTTCTTCTTCCAGGACGCTGTCTTTGACCCGCACACAATGCACGGCTATTGAAAGCGCACTTTCCTTTTGTTTTTCTCATCACCTCATCCATCCATCACTCTAATCAGTCTCTCCTCTCTTCACACCTACTGAAGGGGTTGAGACCCTGATCTAACAATGGGCTGTGGAACATTTTTCAATGCATGATGGAGCTGAATATTCGCTGTCTAGATGAACGTGTCACATGACCTGCAAAACCGTAGCTTCCACCTTACAGCGTTTCATTTTTAATGGCCGTTTTCACTGTAAATCGTATCAGCCACGGTTGGCTGCAGATCAGCCATCACGGCATATTAATAAACAATATTATGGTATGCGAAATGTTTGAAGTGTTACATTTAAAACTAATTCTTTGTATTTTGATTTTGTAGTTTTGTTCAGGCTTTTTATTTTTGTGAAATATTAATTCCAGGTCTCGGTTACAGATTTACAGTAGTCCACACATGATGGGTTAGATCTCACATCTTGTATGTTTCTAATCAGCAAAAGTATTTTTGGCAATCTGCAGTTGGATTCACATATTATGCATTTGTATTTATTTTATTTTAGAAAACAGGTCACTGAATGGATATAAATCTATTTTTTTTTGGACATGAATTTTAAATTGATTATTTCTCACTCGTTCTTCTTGATTCATTACCCTAACACTTGTCTTAATCTGATTTAAAAAACACACACACACACACACACACACACACACACACACGGGGCCAATGTAAAGTGTTTTTTTTTTTTTTTTTTTTACAAAATTGTGGGGCACACAAGTGTTTATAGACACACACTTTGGTAAAGCAATGCATTGGCGGTAAAAGTAATTTTTTTTCAGGTAAAAACTTAAAATAACTTTAAAAAATAGTTACAAGGTGTGTTCTAGTCATACGATGTAATTAAATCATGAAGTACTATTAGCAGTGTTTTTGCTAAAATAGCTTCAAGCGCTGCATTGAGCATTTCAAACATTTCGCTTGACTACAGTCCCCCTGAACACTTTTTTGCCATTTATTTTAATTATCACTTCAGAGCGTTGCAGGCATGATTATCCCTGCTAACTTTGTGAATGGGGTCACACAGCGGAGGCAGACAGAAGTCAGGCAGGAATAAAGAGAGGATAAAAAGGCATGTGATGCTGCCGAGTACATGACTCAATGTGTCAGGCCATTAAAATAATGTAACCAACGCTCGGCGTAATGGCTTCTCATTCATATGGAAATGGCAGTGGCTGCGGCCCTGGCCTTGTCTGCTCCTCGCCTCACGCAGACGCCTGTGACGTCACTGACACGCTCTCTGGGACGGACAGGCGCTTTGAATCCATCAGCGTTTTGTTGTAAGTGCGAGAGTGGAGCGTTTGTGCACATGTGCTTCAAGGCCGTTTCGCTCTTCTGCTGAGAGACTGTTTAGAGGCTGAACCTCAATGGCCCGAACCGGACCTAGCATCAAGGCGAGGCTCTTTTCACCAGAGACCTTCATGGAGTATAGTGATGCACCTGTAGTAAGTCACGGTCTTCCTGCCTTCCAGCAAAACGCTGATGGCTTTTTCTTTGTTGTGGTTCGCCTCAAGGCCGTTTGTGCTTCTGCTGAAGAACGTGACTAAATGGCTATTGTTGCAGTCGTGATAAGAGCAGCTTTCGGGGAAGAAGACAATGAGCGCAGGAAGCCCTTTTAATAGGCGTTTGACTGGATTCATTCGCCTCTACTGATGAAGATGCGTCTTATCTTTATTCGCTCAGTCTAGACGTTCATTCTCTCCCGAAGCATCCAGACCTGTCAATCTCCCAGAGGCAGAGACGTCTGTCTTGATGTGAAGTCCAGCTGACAACGCCAGAGCAAAGTGTTTCCCGAGAAACCTCTAGTAAAAAAAAAACATTTTGATCAAAGTTGCCTGACACTTGGCTACGTGTTTTGAGAATATGAAGGTTTTGTTTCTAAAAAGAAAAGTCGCCCAGCATTATTAAAACACATGGATGTAAAATATTCGTTTTTCTGAGCTTATCTATAGCAAAGAGGCGTACTGCGAGAAGAACCCAGTCGTCCAATCTTTTTTGTGTGGAGTTTTCATGTTTTCCCTAAGCTTGCCTTGCTTTCCTCCAGGTCTCCGGTTTCCTTTTGCAGTTCATACCGTGTGTTCAAAAGAGTATTACTGCAACATGTGTGAGTCATGCTGATTGGTTGTTTAGATCCCTTTAGACTCAGAGTTGCTCTCTCTCTCTCTCTTTCTCTCTCTCTCTCTCTAGATGGATGGATGGTTGGATGGATGGATGGATGGATGGATGGATGGATGGATGGATAGATAGATAGATAGATAGATAGATAGATAGATAGATAGATAGATAGATAGATAGATAGATCTTCATTTCAACAACTGTTTCAGTAAAATGGTGAGTAGTTCATGTGAATAAAAACCTATTTTCAAGAACTTCGGAAAGCTCCATACATGTTGGCACATTTCCCCCTTAAATCTTAAAGCCAACAGATGCTGCCTGGTGAATTACAGTCAACTATTCACATTCCTCTTCAAAGTCTCTTTTCTCAGAGCTGCTGGAGACACCGGCCTCAGTAAATCTTCAGACCGGCATTTATAGACGTGAGTTTGATCGAGGGATGCTGCTGTACAACATTCTCATCCATCCTGTGCTACAGGTTGTTTTTGAGGGGAGGAAAATGATGGTGTGTTTGTGTGCTTACGTCTTCTTGTTTGCATTCATCTTTGAGTAATTGCCTTCACTTTCTCACGCACACACGCAGGTTAGATTTTTGAGCAGAGCTCTGCTGAAAACATTGTTACTCTCATATTTTAACTTCATTTCCCATCAGTCCCAGGGTTTCCCAGCATTCTGTGTGTTTTGCTAACATCAGTCATTGGTTTGTGGCTTGTGTTTTATTGCTTCTTGTATATCAAATGTCATGTTTCTTCCTACTGTGTCAGTCATATACGTATTTTACACACTTTATTCCTTGTGCTATTTGGGAATACATAGTCATGGAGTACGCTTTCATTATCTAGCCCATTATCCTATATCTTTTTGATTAATGGATATTAATTTACTGAAGGTCTTGAAAGGTAACCTATGAATAAAATGTATAATTGTAACAACCATGAAAAAGTATAATAATATAACCATAATACTTGTTATTTTTATTAATATTATATTCATTATGCTTTGTCTGTTATTATTATTTTTTAAATCTCGTGATTTATGCGTTTTAGATACAGGCTACTACAGCCATAATTCCAGTATTTTCTGAACATCTTCACTCAATCCCAGCAACTCTGGACACTAAATGCGGGACACACCCTGAATTGTTGGCCAGCCATTCACAAAGCGTGACACACAGACACACAAACTCATTATTCCCCTTCAATCAATCCAGATTGTTGAAAGTAAAGTAATGTAAAGAAATAAAGTTTTATCTCATTTCTAATTGGCGTTTCTGCTCACACACCCACAATCTCCGACACTGCCTGCTAGAAACATGCAACCCAACCAGATTTCTGATTTTATAGGAAGGTGTGAAAAATGAATGACAGGCAAATAATCCGTCATCAGGATACATCAAAAGTTTTCTGGCGTGTATTCGAAGTTACTCATTTGGACATGGCTTCCATCCATAAAGTCCCTCATCACACGTCCATCTGTTGTCGATGTCGTGTTTGCAGTCGGGCTTCTGTCCCCAGTGTCATTGACCTTGATTTGCTTATTAATAGTCAAGAACACCCACAATCCCATTCACCGGTGACTTTTTCCTCAACGCCCTCTACCTGACTGCATTCAGATGCACTTCTAAACAAAGTGAAGAGTGATTTATTATTTTTCATTTTCACGAGCAGTGGCTGAATAGATAAATAAATCACCAAAGGCAGTCTGGAGAGTTTCCAGACAGTCTCTGCAAATCAACTGGTGTTAATTAGATGCGGGCAGGAAGCGGTGAGCGCGTATAAATATGCATCTACAGCGGCGGGTCTCTAGTGCAACATACGATTCCGTGTTAGTTTAACTAAGTTTTAAATCCTGCTGTAGCCCGGGGTCTCTTCAAACGTAATGTCTTAAATCTGCCCCACTGTGGTGAGTTTCCAGCTTAGTTGGTAATAATCAGGGTAATAATGATAAACTCATAAATTGTTGGTTGCATCACATTAACAAAAGCTTTTTAGAGAAGCAAAATGCATATAAAGTTAATGAAGATGCTTAAACTTGAGTCCGAGGGGAAAGGGTTAACACTGGAGACCCTTTATTTTGCCAAGCCGCCTAATATACAGGAAAATAATCTGAAAATATTTAGTAAATCTTTAGTTAATATTTATCTGTTTTAATGAACTGTTTTCCCCGCACGCAGAAGTCAAAATCTACAGAACTTATGTTTGCCAGTGATGCAAAAGATGAAATAAATATAATACAATGGGGTCGTGAGAAGCTGCAACCAATCACAGTCGTGGACTTGAAGGCGGACCCTGAATTGGTGACCAGCCAATCACAGAGGGGAACAAACAGACACACACATTCACGCTTACACCCACGGGCAATGTTGCACTTTTCAATACTCCTGAACATGTATTTGAAAACGATGTGAGGAAAGGAGAGACCCAGAGGAAACCCATGCAAGAAGCAATGCATTGAGCCATGAACTGTTGACCATAATGTTACCACAATGGCAACGTGACCATAGTACGCGTATTGAAATGCTATGATTTCTGGGAAAAGTAGTTCAGGAAACAGTGTAACTGCGACCATATTCTCATTGACATGCGTTAAGCTTTTCTCTTAGTAGTTTGAGGGCTATTGCTTTAAACCGTCAATATATTTATGTCTGTATTTATGAATTAAACCATCATTTAGTACTTAGTGTTTTTCAATCATTTAATAAGTGGATGCACCTACAATCATTTACACTACTCATTTAGTAAATTATTGTTAACAATTTTTTTGACAAAACAGATAAGCAAAACACAGTTTATATAGATCGGCAAACCTCCTCAATGTGTAGGAGATATAGAGGTCAGTCTGGAGCCTGACCGCCCATCAAGGGGCTTGACAAGCCGCTGACAGCTGGAGTGACCCATGAGAGAGAGAGAAAGAGAGAGAGAGAGAGAGAGAGAGAGAGAGAGAGAAATAGTGGCTTGTCCAAACGGTTGCAGAGAAAGTCTGTTTCTTCTTCAAGCCCCAGCGAGCGGGAATAAAAGGCTTCTAAATCTCCAGATGATGAGAGCAATGTGTGATGGACAAGTGATGTGGTAGAACCTCGACTCTTCCACCACGGACCATAGAAACTCAAAGCCACGTCAGGAAGGTAAATGTTTTCTCTGTTGACTGAAAAAGTTTGAGATATAGTTGAAAAAGGTTAGCACACACACACACACACACACACACACACACACACAGTAAACATTTATTTATTTGAAATCTAATCGACTTTAATGGAGGTTTTGTGTTTAAAAGATTCTAGCAAAATGAAAGTGTTTCTTACCCTCACACAAGGAATATCCTTGGCCTATAATCATGCAGTTAAATGATCGTTCTGTAATCAGAATAAGAGAAGCAGAGATAAATTGAGTGTCAAAAAGAGATCAAGAGTGTGTGAGAGAATGAATGACAGTGAAAGTGAGAGAGTGGGGGGGGGGTCATAGAGAAAGTGCTAGAGAAAATGATTGAGGGAGACACGAATGAGAGTAAAAGTATTAGAGCTAATAAAAAGACGAGTATAAAAAAAGAATGGAGAGTTTGAGAGGGCAATGAGGGAAAAAGGGAGAATGTGAGAAATTGTTAGTGAGTGAGTGAAAAGAAAATGGAAGGAAAAAGTTAAAGTGACTGAGAGGTTGTGAGTGTTAGTAAGAACGGAAAGTAAGAATGAATGAGAGAAAGTGAGAGAGTGAAGTGAGAGAGAGAGAGAGAGAGAGAGAGAGACAGAGACAGAGACAGAGAGAGAGAGAGAGAGAGAGAGAGAGACTGTAGCCGGTCACTTGCTGTCCGACTAACATCTGTGTTTTAATGGCCATGTGTACGTTTCTCTCACTGCCGTAAACACGTGGGTGTTATTGGACACCACATTTCATCTCTTTACAGAGACACCTCAGCCAAACTTAACACTTAGTATTGCTTTGTAGTATTTTTCTTTTATTTATTTATTTTACATTTGTTACATGCTTTTAAATAGAGGCTGCAGTATAAACTATATGTAAGACACTGTAGCACAGTTATATAGGATATATTACTGTATAATATCATGCAAATTTACTTTTACATTTAGTACAATTAAGTTGAAACTAAATGTAAAACAATTGGCACCAATTAAAATGTAGTCAAAACATAGTATGTTAAATTAGTTATAGAAACATAGTGGTTTATCAATAAAAACCAAGGATCATGGGATCGATAACCAGGGAAAAAATGAATGAATAATGACTTTATTTATCCCACTAAGGGGAAAATTCTTTAGTTTCAGCAGCTAAAGAGAAAATGGTACAATAAAGAAACAGTGATAACAGGGTAAAAAACAAATAATAAAAAAATGTGTAAAGGAAATAAATAAATAAATGGTGCAATACAACAAACAAAAGATGTTCTTTTGAGCAGTAATACAATGTTAGATATTGTAGTTTTTAGTTTATAATTGTAGTTTTACAAAACGCCTCTCTGGATCCACTTTTCCTATTCTGGGTCACAGGCAACATGAGCCAATCCCTGCAGCTCTGGGCCTGAATGCGGCACTCACACCCAACCAATCACAGAGCAGGATACACACACACACCCATTCACACTTTAACACTTTCACTCTATGGTCCACCAAAGTTTGGACCTTTTTTCAGACAAAATATTCACCTAAACACGTTTTTGTAACTAAACAGGTTTTTGTGACAGTGGATACTCCGTGAGAGTTGTTCCAATCATTGAAGCATTTCTGTTGGTTTCTTATTTGCACAATTTCTTTCTTAAAATCTTACAAACTTGTGTTTGCAGCCATAGAACCCCAGAGAATTGAATAGTGTATGCGCTGAGCCCTGCTCGGAATTCTTTCCCGTGCCGCGTTGAGGAAGACAAGATTGACCATGACATGTGTATGAGTGTTTCCAGAAGGCTCTGGAGTCAGATGGGGTCTTTTTAAAAGTGTATTGTATGTAATCTGTATTAGTGGCCTGCTGTGAATAGACCCGACTCTCACCTTCTCACGACAGGGTGTGTAGCAGCAGCTGTTCCTGTGACTGTCTCCACCCCTGAGGTGCTCCACCTCACACACCTGTGAAACCACCAGTGCATGTGTTCCACAAGAGAGAAATGCCTTTACAGTCTTCCTGTACGTACTTTCAACCGAAAGATCAGAACGCCTGTTGGTATTGTAGGTTTTGTCGTGATTATAATTATAATTTCAATCCGCGGCACATGTGAACATATTGACAAACCCACTCCCCTTTATCCTTCTTTCTATTGTTATTATTAGGGGCTCAAGTGAAAAGCAACCTTTTTTCTGTAAAATAAAATATACATTACTTAGTATCTTATCATTAAAAGTTTTTTTTTTATTAATCTATTCTAAAGCTGGTTTGTTTACTACATCATTTGTTTCAAAGAAAGCAGTTGCACCCCACAATTGCTTCTTGCAACTCTGTATTTTGTTTTAGATGTGGCCTTGTTTCTTACAAATGAAGGAGATACAATTAGAAGAATTGCATTGTTCTAATACAATTATGTATCTAAGTTTGAATTCTAAATTATAGGAGGTGTTGTTCCAGTCGCTAGAATAGATTTTTTTTTAATCTATTTTTCAAGTAAAATGATATCAAAGTGTGATGAGATCACAGGTTTGGTTTGTAAATAAAGGAACATAATTTATTTAAAGAGAAATGTAACTCAAGTTAGCCAGAAATGTAAAGAAAATACAATTATTTCATCAAATCTTTCATTTTTTTTGCGCCTGACAAATCAGGGGTGGTATATATTCGCAGGTGCTGGTATATTAGTGTAAACACGATACTTAAATGTCACTTTATGCTTATCTCACAAAATGTGCCCTTTTTTTTGTTCTCCACCTATATGCTGAAACTATTTCAAATAGGGGAAGTCTGTTGTTTCTAGAATTGTTCTGAACAGGGTGAAATGCTTGTATATGAATGACACTAGAGGTTTGAGGTCAGGGAACATATACTTGTGAACTTTAATCATCGCCTATCTCGTGTCCTGCACATACCTATATACTTCTCTGTGCCATATTAAAGCCAGCAGTGTAGGTGTTTGCTCACAAATCAAGCTCCTGTGAAGAGTTGTGAACTAGGTCTGAGAGGTTTTGAGAAGCAATTATTACGGTGTCAATTCCATTAAATAACCTTTATTTTACACCTTCTGGCAGATGATTCATGTGGCTTTGAGCAGTGGACCTGGCTTTTATTCATGCTGGTTACTGCTGTGTCTAAGAGAAACTCTGGGGCCATAAACATTTACGCTCTGGGCTCCAGTCGGGGTTTAACCTCTCTAATGCAGAGCCAGAAGAGAAGTGATGTCTCTCTGAGGAATACAGAGTGGAGATGTGAAAGACTCACACGCAGGTTAAATCTGAATATGAAAATAAAAAATACATAAATGTTTAAAAAAGAGCGTTGAAAAGCGTAGCATTTGTCGAGAATGTACACTTCATTTGAAGTTGGAGCTTGGACATGGCCTTTCTGTCATTTTTCCTATTGGGTTTCCTCCAGGTCTCCGGTTTTCTCTTACAAAACAAAGACATGCAAGGTGAACTGGAGTATGAGAATTGACCTCTATGTTTGAGTGTGAATGTGTGTGTGTCTGTGTGTACTGCTCTGTGATTGGTTGGCCAACAATCCAGGGCGTGAACCTCACCTTCAACCTTAGAGTTGTTGAGATTTTCCTATCCAAGAAAAGGAAACAATTATTGAGAGAATGCATTGAAAATAAAATGTATGTTTTATTTGCCTTTAAGTACCTGTATTTACTATTATGCTGTTTTTAACAAGACAACTAGCAAACTTTTTTACAAACTCTGGAATAATATTTTTTCATCTCGGGGAACTTCATTTCCTGCAGGGTCTCTTGTCATATCTCTCCTCGCTGGGACTCTTATCAAATGTAAATACACACTGCAGCGTGCTACATGCCTGAGCTCAGCTGGTGTTTTCTTTACACCGCCGTCCTTCCACCCACAAAACTCTCACTTTTCGCCTCTGCTCAGTTTATAATGCTGGAATTGAAGCGGTGCTTTGGGTTATCTGGCTGTCTGAATGTCTGCAGGCTATGAGTTTGCATATTTGTAAAACTGTTTTGAGTAGGTTTGGTTTATGAGGAGAAAATGCCACGGTGTGATTATGAAGGTAAAAAAAAAAGTACAAAATGTGATTCTAGGTTGAAAAGTAAAAGTTTCTTGGTTGACACACACACACACACACAC
>CM051497.1:12976499-13081499 GCA_028031935.1 Paedocypris micromegethes
TTTTTTTTTTTTTGAGTCGCCATCTTGAATAGACGTCGTGCAAATCTCTAAGATTTCCGTAATCTCGCGAGAACAGTGACCTGGCGAACAGTGACGTCATCATTCTTGCGAGATTACGAAAATCTCAGGGATTTGTAGTTAACAAGTAATGGTATGTTAGTATGTTAGATGATAGTAGTTTTTTTTAATAGTATTATATCAAATAACTGAAACAGTAGACCTCTGATTATTTTGACCTGCACAGATTAGATAAAACTATTCAATAAAGTTGGATTTGCTTGGGTTTTCAATGGGAAGCTTCATTTGAGATTTCTAAGACTTCTTTTTGTCTTGGACTTACTTTCATTCAAAGTGAAACTAGTCATTCTTGTCACTTGGTCTGAATTCTCACAAAGTCAGCGGTTGCTGGCCAAAATCGAATCTGTTTTCCAGTCATCACAGTCATATTGTCCCAGTCTCATGCTCATATTGTGTAGTTAAAACGCACAAGAGAATCATTTAAAGCTTACTTTTAACACTTGTTTTAAAACCACATTTAAGAGATTGTTCCCATATATTCTGAGATCTTCCTGCAATAATCAGGCGTCTGCATGATGGCCTTGCACGATGCTGTCATTTCACAGTATGGAAGAACTGAGGATCTGGTCACACTGGGAATGAATTATGCACATATTTACAATTCATTGTTTTTTGTATTTACATAGGTGTATTTTTCTGGCAACAACGAATCCACTCCCTGACACATCCGTCTCTGAGACACTTTACACCGCTGAAATGTACATGTTACATGAGGAAATAAACGTCAGCTAGCTTCAGAACAAATTCATGTACTAATGTAATGGTGTTCAGCTTTTGACACGTTCAAAATTCTTTTCTAAAGTGTTGCTTTTACACTTTCCTCTGCAAATTGGTCTGGGCGCTGACATTGACTCTCATTGGTAAATGTCAAGGACCATTAGCATTCCATTTATCGTCTCTTTACTTAAATTTTTGTTTTGTACAGATACTCTGAGAGTTCGGTTCGATTTTAAAAACATGTGTATAACTGCACTACATTAAGATAGTGTATAAATGAGTGTGATAGAGTGTCTAAATGTGACTGTTTGTGTGTCTCATGCCGTGATTTGCATTTGTGATTTTCCCGCCTTTTCCGAAGTACATTGGGATTGGCTCCATTACCCAAGGAAGAAAACGTGAAAATACTTAGAAGTCCTTAGAAATTGAATAGAATGAAAGATTCGCAACTTGCAGTATGAACAAAATGCTTTCAGAGACAAACTCGAGACAAATTGAACGAAACAAGTTAAACCATGAACAAGCTGTAATAATCTCCCACTGTGAGCAGCTTGTCATGCTTTTTCTCTTTAAACACAATTTCATCCATATGTCATCCACAGTAAGTTTTCTTAGCATGTTGACACATCACGCACAGCATGCCATATGCTTTATATGAGGATAGTTAATGATGTTTCTTTAGTTGCCAAACATAAACCCCGAGCAAACAAGAGTCCTGCGCATTAGCTGTTATGTAAATGACATGCCATCTTTGTCAACGGCTCGGCGTATTTGCTCGAAAAAGACTCTAGGAAATTTCACAACCTTACCTGAAACTTAAAAAAAAAATGGTTTATTTTCTATCCAGGCGCTTGACATGTCACTTTGTAGATTTAGGTGACACTGCTTTTATTTTCACTGAAGAACTATAACTTTTTCTAGTGACCCTGACAATAATCGATGACAACCATAAATAGCCATTAATCATGATCATGATAATATCATAATTTGACTCATAAATGGCGTGAATGATGCTGTCTTGTTTGAGACAAGCTAACGTTAAAATAAACGTTTAATTACATTTTATATATAAAAAATGTTTCATTTGTAATTTAAAAACAAACAATATCAGGTTAATCTGTATTACGCATTAAGTCTGTCACATTTTTTGCATTTGCACACTAAACTTGAGTAAAAACTTTTCCTCGCTGTGGATTATGTAACAGCGTGTTAAAATATCGCATATGAAGCATAACTGGTTGAAAATGACCTTTTGTGACCTCTCTCGTGGCTTGACGGACCTGAAAGCCAACTCTAATTGTCAGAATCCGAAAAACTTCAATATTAGCTTGCCATCTAATCCAAAAAATCTTTTGCCTCTGGGAATCTTTGTCCAAGCATATAATCCTGGTTGCCATGCTATGACTTCCACTGTGGTTATATGTAGAAATGTGGCTTTTTGTGTGCGAGCCAGAGACTAATGCTCCTCCCTGGTGGCTAATTATGGCCTTTCACTTGTTCTTCTATACTTTGATGAATGTGTCTGCATAATTGTTGCCTCACTGTTTTTTATACGCGACCTTTCCAGCATAATTTGTATGGGAACAGCCTCTTGCTCCATGTAAAGACCTGCAGGCTTTTTCTTCTGCTGCAAGTAAATCCTTTTCAAGGCGTGATCTTCTGTAGATTAGGTGTAGGAATCTTAAAACTGTAATTTAGAGAATTAATACTAAGTTCTTTGTCTAAATCGCGGTTAATGTTTTTTTCAGACACAAGACCTCATTGTAGGTGAAGCAGAGCAAAGTTCATGGTCTTCTGACACCACCGTCTCCCGAGTGTGCCTCACTCCTTCTCGACCAAGAGGTTCCGTTCAGATTGTCCCAACTGTGGCACCTTCTTCTAACCAGTCCACCTCGGCGGCAGCGTCATTCTTCATCAGGTTAGAACTTTTCCACGCACTGAGCATTAGTCACCGGCATGGTCTGTGTTCACCTTGATCACTTTTGATCTATTCCTTTACAGGTCTTAGAGTTTGCATAGTAGAATTTGGACTTCTTTGGAATTAAGGTTAATTTCCGATTAAAATAGATATTCTATTTTGGAATATAGATATTCTATTCTAATAATAGAAAGGATATTCAGATTTAATATTCAAACTACCGTGTTTACTCGAATATAAGCACCTCAAATTTAGGCACAAAAATAAGCTAAATTACTATAATGTTTTAAATACTTTTCCCCTCTTTATTGAACAAACCTAACTTGTGACTCATATCACTTCAATGTTGTTTTACTTAAAAATAATAAAACAATAATCTATTATAGCGAAACGTAAAGCTGACTGAACTTGGTTTTTGTTTTACGTAAATATTAGAACAGTCACGTTTTTCTCTGTGTAGCAGAAAGAGCGATTTGATTGTGTCTGGCTCGACAAATTCTTTGTTCTGAACTGTTTTTCTATTTGCTCCAAAGCTTTTGAGCGTGCTGGTCTCGTTTTCAAGCGCTAGCCCGTTAGCCTTTAGCACGGCAATTTACCGGATCCAATATGGTCTGTCTGTTCAAATATTAATGATTGTTTTTCTTTTAATCTTACTTCTTATTTTTTACCTGTTAAGTGTAAAAACGTTTCTAATGTTGCACTTCTTCCTACAGAACCATTATTTCAAGAAATGCTTGTATTTACATGAATAATTGAAATCAGTGATTATAAGCACCCTGCTAGTTTTTGAGCCGCTAAAATTGGGGGAAAAAAAAAAACAGGTGCTTGTATTTGTGTAAATACCGTATTTGGACAATGTATAGTGCCATTACTGAATTTTTCAATTCATAAATCTTTTAATAAACGTCTTTTTTCTAATCATGTTCAACAAAAGACACACCTTTTGGTAATATAGTAAATATAAGATCAAGTAATGTAATACGTGCTCATCTAAGAAAATACGGCTTTGGGAACGTGAAGATATTAATTCATTTATTTACGAGCATACAGGATGGAATATAAGAAAGCGGTCAGTGATGAAGAATGGTGTTTTTCAGGCCAGCGTGATGTGTAGCCACTTGCCCTGCACTTCCACGTCATTCTGAGACACATTAAAGTGGCCTGATTTCTGTCTGTTTGATTTAGACTTGCTGGTCTGTTTACTTTGGAATGAATTTCAAAAAGGCGGATAGGTATTGGGAGGGCGCTAAATCATAGAGGAAAGAAAGAGGAAATGGATGTTTTGCCTTCTCAAACAAAAAAGGCGTTTGTGATGGGTAACACCTACCAACCTATACTTTCTTTTAACCTTGACAGTTATTAAGAACAGCCATTCAAGATCATACTTTGTCTCAAAAGCGTGAAAAATGCTGTCTTTATCCTATTAGTGTCTCTTTAGTGACACTATTATATAAAATACTTAAAATAGACGGGACTTTTGTTTTTTATTTTTGTGATAAAAAAACTAAGCTATTTTAAAACATTGCAGTGCAAATTTGAAACAATGCTATGGCTCTGTTTTGATTGCTTCACAGCTCTTTATAATTTAACTGTAAACAAAATAGGTATTTAAAATGTAGAGGCTAGTTGTTTATTTATTTATTTGTTTGTTTGTTTGGAGGCCCGGTGGTGCAGCCGGTAGAGATTTTGCCTCATAGCAAAACAGACCCATTTCAAACTCAAGTTCAAGGCCCGGTCGAGACATTTCTGTGTGTTTTGCATTCGATTGCATCGGTTTCCTTCTGGTCAGAGATTTAAAAACACGAGTTTAGGAGAGTTGTAGTCTGAATAGCTGCTATGAGAATGTGCATGTGGGTGTCCAGCGCTGTGATTGGTTGGCCACCAACACTAGGTGTGTCCCCTCCTTGTGAACCAGAAATGAAAAAAAGTAAAAAAAAAATCCCGAGTGAAGATCAGTTTGTCTTTTCACTTTTTCTATACACTGAATTATGGTTTACATGACAGAAGAAATCACTGTTTATTAATAAATCAATACCACATTATGAATAGCTCGACCCCACAGCAGAAGTTCAGCTCTTGATTCCGCTGGGACTTGGAATGCTATCGGCACGTTCAACTCCGCAGAACTAGGTCTTATTTTCCAATCGACACTGCCATCATGCATTATGGAACGTTAACGCTGACTAGGTCATCACCGTCTCTAGTGTGTAACATTTTAAGGAGGCTTTGCAATGGAGGCATTGTAGGGCGGTAATGAAAGGCTCTTTCTCCGTCTCAGCATATGATCCAGAGAGACGAAGCATATGATTAGTGTATTGACATTCCGGCTCATGTAATGAATGCAGACGAAGAGTCCTACAGCTCGAGCGTGTACAGTGCGGTGCGTTTGGCTATTCCAGCCCAGTGCTCGGCAAGATGAAAAGCCTGAGAAAAATACTGAACTGATCCCGTGTGTGCAGGGTCATGTGAGTGAATCATCTGAGACTGGGCGAGATGAGAGTCGGGGTAGAACTGATTAAAAGGATATGACTGTTTAGGATGGCCACATGCTCTATTGACTCCAAAGGGGATGAGAGGAATTGAAAGAAAATGAGGTTGAGGAGACGCGGCGTCCTGGAGATCAGGAAAGAGCGCACTGAATAGTAAAAGTGTTTTGTGGGCTTGTTTTCATCATCTAGGTGGTGTGTTGTACGGACATTTACGTTTGTGCTCGAGCAAGAGCCACTTGCATTGCAATACAGTTGAACCACATTCTCGGGAATCCAACACACAAGCTTGGTCTTATTAGCACCGTATTCCTCTGATTGAGGTGCAAAGTTCAGTTTTTTTATTTCAAAGCTTTATTTTATTAGAGTGAAACTGTCTCACCACACCAGATGGGTAAAGAGTACCTGAACATGAACCATACTTGAGTAAAAGTACAAATGCCTTACTGTATAAATTACTCCATAACAAGTTACAAGTCACCAATTCCAAGAAGACTTAAAAGTTGTAAAGTATCCAATTTAAAATACCTTAATATTTTAATCGTACTAAATATAGACTAGAAAAACACCAAGAAGTGTGAATTGTTTATAAAAGAAAGAATGAAAAACAAATGTACCACCTCAATGTTTCAAAATGGCAGAACATAATAAATAAAAAAAGGACAAAAAGTCAGTCAAACTCAAATGTGCAAAAAGTGCAACCGCTAATTGGCGTTCATGTGAATCAGTTCATAAGTAGCAAACAGCATCTTCAACACCCTGCGATGTTGCCTTATCCGCTCTAGAAATTAAGCAAAGTAAAAAATGATGCTGACTTGTCACACACAATCACTATGTAACGAGGAACGATAAGTGTCCATTTAAATGTAATAGAGTAAAGAGAACACACTTAATCAATCGTATATATATATTTAGCAGTCAAGCTGCTTACATTTTTGATACTCAGTACAAATGCAAAGTACAAAAATACTGATGTAATGGAGTAAATTTCCTTTACATCACTGCACCACACACTAGCATTAGACGACAAATAAAAAAATTGGTAACATACTAAAAAATATTGGCACATCCTTCAACACAACCAAACACAGACAATTTACTTTCACTCAATCACTTTTCCTTTTCTGGGTCACAAGGAGCTAGAGCCAATCACAGCCTTAACTCGGCGCCTGAAGGCACACTGAGGATTGGTGGCCAACCAATCATAGATTTCTCCAGACACAGCATGTACTCACGTGCCTCCATTTATCTTTCAAAATAAAAAGCCTGAAAAACAAAAACACAGGCAAATACACGGCGTGTTGAATCAAAAAAGTAACGCCTTACTTTTTTTAGCTGGTACACAAACGTCGTTCTGTTGAGTAAGTCCAAAGTTCCCCATGACAGATGTTTTGATGACAGACATTTCTGGCTACCTGATGTTCCAGATGTTCGGCTCTATAATTTACCATTGTGTGTAAAAGACAATACCGCACTCAGCACAAGGATGTAGAGTATGATTTACACGTGTGCGCACTAACTCGTTCTTTATGCTGAAGAATTGAGCCTAAAACCCTGAAATGTGTTGATGACACTCGTGCTTCAGCCGGCGGTTCAGGTAGAGTAGAACCGTAATGACCATGTTGTTGCTAACATTCCATTGTAATTACAATAGTCCATACTCAGCGAATGAGGAGAAAGGACAGAGAGCTTTGTTTTCCTGACCTTAGGAAGTAACTATAGAAACACATAAACGTAGATGTTTGTGTGTTGCTTTGGATAAGCACAAATCCAGCTGACGACAAATATCCGTCTGTGTAAACCATGAAAGAATACAATGGTTTGTTTACCGCATCTGGATTGCTTTCATAAATGCATTTAACAAATGTTACTATAATTTAGTCATATGAACCTGGCCCCCGACCACCCTTGTAATTATTATGTTTTGTTTGCTCTCTGTTGTGTCTGTGTGTGTTAATAAGGGGGTTAGTTTCTAGATGGATGGATGGATGGATGGATGGATGGACGGATAGATTAGATAGATAGATAGACAGACAGACAGACAGACAGACAGACAGATAGATAGATAGATAGATAGATGACTATGATAATAAAATTAGAGTAATGTTTTTAATTTGTCCCCACATATTAAATAATGTTAAACAAAAACCAACTAATGCAATATCTTACAACAGCGTTTGTACTAACCTGTGAATGATATTTCCTACTGATTGACTGTATTTGCATGTCTTTGCCGTGGCTTTGAAGTGGTGTTGTGGGCGGGGCATAAGTTGGTAGATATTTAACCTACAGTATGCCGCTCTTGTACTGTAAGCTCAGCTAATGCATGTGGGCACTGGGCCCTTTATGACCGGCACGGCCCCTGAGTCCCAGAGTCCCACTGTGAGCTCCAATTTAAAGTCAATTAGGTACGAAAATGAATCGGTCCAATGTCATTGTTGGGACGATTCTCTTCCTTCTCCTGCTGTAAAGTGCCAATAATCCTAAAGCATCCCGAGGGTTGTAAACACGGGGATGCTATTCACCTTTCCAACCACATGCTGGTTGAGTGCTAATGGGGACGGTGGTCCGCTGATGTTTGGGGAATGGGGTGGGACTATACTGGAGCGGGCGGGGGATGGTGGGCCAGGGGTGTAGAGGTGGCCAAAAGAGTTTTTGCACTTAGCTTAAACACACATCCACAACAGCTAAGCTGATAACATCGGCTCCACAGGCCACCCATCACAGGGGATTACGGAGGGAAAGAGATCCTGGAACAGAGATGGACAGATAAGTGCCGAAGGAAAAGAGCAGCGGAGAGGAAAACAGACAAATGAAGCATGTAGATGGCGGCTTTTTGAGTGACGGCTCTAATCCACGTCAGGGACAAATTGGGGAAGCAGATTAATGTTGAGTGGCTGGAGCGGAGCCGGGCCGTACAGATGCATGCTGGGAGCCAGGATAGGAGACTTTCTGTGAGAGTGAAGGCTGATAGAGACAGAAAGCCATCCAGAAAGCATCGAATCAGTGAGTTTGTAGGCAGTGAGGTGATTTCTACCTAATAGACACACTCATGGAGGGCAAACTCTGACTTATGCTCAGCTGGAGAGAGAGAAAGACATGGACTGAGGAGGAAAGTAAGTGGAGCACGACCATGAAACTCAAGTAAGTCACCGTGACAAAGACTTTTCTCTTTCTTGATGAGATAGAACTTTAAGAAATACCTTTTGCTCGGAACTGTGACAAAATTACTGGAAGCTTTTCTGTCGAGTCTGCCACCGCAGTTTTTTGTTTTTCATTCACCACGTCACTTTTGATAAGAAGAAAAAAAAAGCATGGATGTAAAAGTTGATTTTGGAGCATTTCAACTCTTCTCGCCAGCGAGAGACGGTTTAGATTTGACTGTTAGCCAGTAGCCAAACTTAATGATTCCAAATGTGGCCAAAAATGTTTTCAAAATTATTTTCTTGTATATTTCATGACAATTTTGCACATTTCCACAACTTGGACATTGTGGTAGGCAAAATATTGATAACCGTTGATTTACTTTCTCTCAGAATGTGTGCATTTACGGTTGAATAATGTAAAGATCAAAAATTGTCTCGATACAGATGTTCCTTGCACTGAATGTTCTAAACATGTGACAAAATGCGTAAAGTTGCATTTAATTTTCTGTAATTAATGCACTGTACTACATGTAAATAATGTACTACTGTACTAAATGTACTGTAGTAGCTAATTATACACATCATTAGTTTTACACATTGTATTTACAGTGTAATTACAGTGAAATTGTGTATTTATTTGATTATATTGTACAGTGTTAACAAGAGCTTGTTTTGTTGTGTTCTCGTTGTACCAGGACGTTGTACGTTGAGTAGTGTATATGGACGCACTTTATCTGCTGGTCTCTGGCCCAAGTTTTATTCTATAGTTGTCATAGTTCTGCTGTAGTGAATTCTACTCCATTCTTTTCAAGCACGCACTTGCCTGTAATTGCACGTGTGTGATGATCATTGAGGAGCTGAGGCTGGTTCTTGAGAAGCGCTGGCTGAGCGTGAGGCAGATACGTAAGTCCAGGTGTGAAGAGTCTTCGGAGGCCATGAGCTCTTCTGTGTGGCGGGGGTGGATGATGGAAGTGTTGATGGATCTATCACCTCTGGGGATCTGCTCAAAGCATCTCATTTCCTGTCCTCTAAGCTATTGTCTATTGTAATCATTTACCAGACCTGAGTTGTAGGTGTTTATTATTCTTTTGATTTGTATGATACTAATGGGGTGTATGTATGTGTATGAATATATAACCAGGTAGTTTGGTTCCATAAAGTTATATTATTAATAGTAATTATTTTAAATGGTATTTTACTCTTAAGTAGTGTGAAATGTGTTATTCCAGACTACTTAAGAGTAATATACCATTTAATAAACCATACTAATACACCATGATATACCATTTATATATTACATACATCCTAGTTTTCTTACTTTTAAACTCTATTTTTCAATGGTTGTGTTATTGTCTAGTTTATTGGATTTTTACCAAATGGCTGATTAATATATGTGTGCCAAAAATGGTGCCAAATGGCTTTTAAATGTAATATTAGCTGAATTACACAGACACGTCTAAACAAACACCAAACCGTACGATTATGTTCGATCTTGCTGTTCACGCACCCCCCTGTCGTGCCAACAGCCCCTATTCTGTGAGTCTCCCTGGCCAAACTGTTCTCATTGGGGTGATTATCACCTTCAGAAAAACATGAAGAACACCAAAGCTTCTTTGTTTAGTCTGAATGGAAGGCGACTTACCTTTGAAGCACTTGAGAAACAAATGTGCTGTCAGCATTTTAACATCACAATGGATTTTCTCTCATATTTCATGCTCTCCGAGCTTTCTATTCGGGCTCCACACAATAAACTTGTTATGTTGACGTTCCTATTCTGCCAGGGAAACATGTTGACAATGATTTTTTTATAGATATATGCAACAAATGCCCTGTGAAGATTGTGTTGTCACTCTGCTGCAGGTCTTTGTGAAGAGCTTTTGCGGTTTTACTTGATACGTTTTATCTCGTAGAACATCACAGTTCAATCTCAAGACACGTGTGGCTAGTTTCCGCCTGGATTCGCCTTGCGCTGTTGAAAGTCTGGTCTAGGTTGGTCAGCCATGGAACAATTGATTTACTTCCGTCTAGTGTCCAAGCCAGTCTCAGTCACCCACATGTGGTTCCATTTCTTCTGACGTAGAGGTCACCTATGTGGACCATAAGTGATTTGCTGTGGTCCGGAAAGCGTTTGTTTACACGCTATAGTGTATCATTTTAGTGTAAAAATGTACTGCACAAATAATTTTGTGTTAATTTTAGGCAAGCGACAAGATGAGACCTGTAATTGTTTCTTTCACGTTAAATTTCTGCTTTTTGTGTTTATTGTTTGTATTTTTTTATCCCTGATCTTCTTAGTTAGTTATTATTCTCTTTCTCTTTCTTTTTCTTTTCTGGCTGTTCTGAGTGCTGTAAGCTGCAGGATACTGTGATTCTGCTATGATTATAACTATCTGTCTATCGAAAGCAATTAGCTAATTGTAGGAGGAATAGCACTATACAGCATTTCTTTGGAAATAATGGTGTCCTGTATATTTTGTACTGGGTATTATGTTCCGTTTGGGCAGGTCTTGCACTGATATATTTTCAATATTTGCGATGCACTTGTTGCTATATTGTTGTTTTCAAAAATTGAATAAAAAATTATTTACCATTCTTTATAAGAGAATAGAACAAACTTTTGCAATGCTTGTCAGCAAACAATATACAAGTACATGAATACATGAAATTATAATACAAATGTAAAATACAGTTGAAGGCAAAATTATTAGCCTTCCTACAAAATGGTCAATGGTTTTAAATTTTTCAAAAGTGCTTTTAAACAAAGCAAAAAAAAAAAAAAAATACACAGCTTTATTTTACAATTGTTAGCGTTAAGATTGTGATGATGTGTCCAGAGTGACTAAGATAAATAGAAAAACTAGACAATTTGTTTTTAGTGATTGATATTGACACCATTTTACATTCTCAACCAAAACATTCGACTTATTTTCAAAGTTTCTAATAAGGGTAAGAAGAGAACAACAGTAGCAATAGCAGATCACCTGAAACATTTTCACCAGGTCTTAATTTCAAAATGGGTCTTGAGCTAATAAGACCCTCTAAAAATAGTTTGTCCTTACCATGTGGAAATACGTTGCTTTAAAGTTAAAGATCTAAGGTTAGCACCCACACTTTATTGGAATGAATGATTGAATGATTTACAAAATAAGCAGTTTTATAGTGTTTTTTTTTTTAAATATATCTTTTGATTGGGGTCTGTGACAAGTTGGGGAACTGTTGTGAAAATGCTGTGTCAGGAAAGTGAAAGTGCCCGGTTGCATAGGATCACCGCAGGGACGGCAGGACCAGTGCGATCTGCTGATTCATCACTATCTGCTCAATAGACACTGGTCTACAGGAGAGCTGACGTTTGCCCCAGCACTGTTTAACTGGAGGAAGATGCTGTCAAATCCGTCATGCTACTTCTGTCCGGAGGGGATTCCTTTGTCAGCCTGGAAATGCAATGTTTGCATGGGGTTTTTATTTACTTTAAATGGAGTAAATGGTAATTGAGCCACTTTTACGTACTTTTTAACTGTATGATGAAAGCATAATTTGATAGTGATATTTTGAAGCTTTACATGTAAAATGTAGCTTATTTTTATACAAATAAAATTTTTTCAGTCTTCATAACAATTGCTATAAAATCACTTGTTATATTAGGAACGTCCTGATTCGATGTGAAGATTGGGATCTGTGGCCAATGACGCCCTTTAAATAAAATAAATTTGAATAATCACGTCAATCTGGACTAGGGCGAAGTATCACAAGTTTGATAATTAAACATCAATATAATGACTCTTCGGAGATGATTATTTTTATTGTATCAATGAAGGGACTTTTGGTTTTACTGACTCTGTAAACAGTCTACACATACACTGTAAACTTCACTGTAAACTAATTTCTATTTTGTTGTTTGTTATGCATGCAAAGAGCGACTGCAGCTTCGTGATTGGACCAGTATGAACCAATCACAGTCAGTGCTTGAACAATCGATAGAAAACACAATGTAATAATTACATAAATAAATGGATGAGCAGATACCTGAAAAGGAAATAAAACAATCAACACCTGATTGTTCATCACACTTCGTGATACAAAGAAAAAAGACAAACTATTTTCTTCAAACTCTGAATGTTTGATGGGGCAACTCCAATGATTTAATTTAAGTATTTAAAAAAGGTTTGGGTTTGAATCAGGCATTTTGATAGATTTAAATGTTGTAGGGTCATGTCTCAAGAATAGACCTAGAAAGTGTGATTGAGTTTAACTCACTGCAGTCAAAACATCTAATGGCTTTGTCATTGCTACTAACAGGTTTACTCTAAACTTGTGAATTATTTGGCTATGGTGACAGCAGAGCTTGTGAATATTCCTAAGCTTTCTGTTCGACAGTTCAGCTAAGGTTGATTTTTAATCAACACAACAGGGATTGATTCATGCACTGTAAGCGTGACAGACTGTAGCGGGCACACGTGCCATCTGAAAGCTTTGATTTCACTTCTGGAGAACGCTGATTAAAGCAAACCCTAAATAACAATTGAAGCCTTATTCACAAGGG
Organism: Paedocypris micromegethes; assembly: GCA_028031935.1. NCBI lineage: Eukaryota > Metazoa > Chordata > Actinopteri > Cypriniformes > Paedocypris > Paedocypris micromegethes. Next base: position 12,989,385 of record CM051497.1, read on the forward strand.
AAAACTGGCAGAAGACTGAACCACCACGTCTTCTAAAGAGCTTTCGGCTTGCCGGGATTTGTGCAGTACAGATGCGGATAAACTGAGCTTATTAATTGTGTTACCAGAGAGGGTGGAATATACATTTAAGGGTTTATTACCTATTGTCTCCTCAGTCTGCAGATGTGCTTGAAGTTCGGAATTCCCATGAGGTCACGCAGCCGGAATTTCCTCTGTTATGGCTGAAGAGAATAAAAGCTCCAGCCCAAGATCTCATCACCATCTACCCGGTTAATCTCTCAGCCTGAGCGAAAGAAACGAGAGAAAAACTGTTACTTCCAATTAGTGTTCAACCTTGGTGTGATTTCCCAGTCCGACACCACCCAAGTGCACAGTTCATACTTATTCATGCAGCATATTTTAGCACAAACCAAACAAGTTCCCCGCTTGTCATTGCAAATGCACATCACTCATTATAAATTGACCTTATTTTTACATGTTTTGTAAGGAGATAATATTCACTCAATCCCTACAGAACGAGGCTGCGATGGGGCATTGCTGGAGATGTACACATCTGGCTGGAGCAGGAAACGTCTTGCTTCTTTTAAAGCTTAGTTTTAACCGACACAGTTTATGACGTTTGGAGCAATGAAAACCTCAAAACAACTATTTTACTGATTTGTAGTAAAGTTATCGTTTTGATTTTTGAGTTTAGAAATTTGGATTTAATTGATTTTTTTTAATCCTAAAAGCTATTGCTTTTTATGACTTGCTATTTTTTATTACTCCACACTAAGAAAATAATGTATAAAATAACTTTAAAAAGCCTAGTTATTGTTAGAACTTTGTATTTCAATGTACTGCAATAACTCTGTTAAGGGAGTTCTACTTGAAATTGAAGCTGTACATTTTACTTAAAGGACGGCGGGATGTTTTACAATAATGTCTCGTCTTTTGTCTTTCCTAAGGAAAAACAATTGCGAAGAATATTTGTAAGATATATGTTTGTCCATCCCTCCCCATCTATATCCTTCTCTCTCAAACTATCTTATTCTCTCTCACTCTCGTTGAGAGATGAGCCAGTAATTAAATACTTTATCTGATTGACAGTCATGATGCATTTCAAGCACAAGTCCCTCGACCCCCAATTTAGCCTAAAGACATTCTAATCTGTCACACTAGTTTACTTTATTTTTCTACCATCACCCAGGCTGTTGTTCTAGCGTCTGAATAATTATGCACCAAAATTTCTTGCAATGGGGTTTAGTTGAGATGACCTCAGAGCGAAAGAGTGCAAATAAACGAATGAGTTAGGTGTCCTTCCTGCCAAACAGTGATGGATGGATGAGTCTGGAGGAAAGCTGGAGCCATAGGGGTGTTCTTTTTGTCTTCTTTCTGTGCCGTCAGGGCTTGACTTCCCACTGTCGTCTGCAATTTAGTTGTAGTCGGCTTACAGATTCAGTTGCAGGTCTGAATCTTCAAGACCGAGACACCACGATCGAGGAAGCTTAGATTAAGACTCTATGTTCGGCATCCGATTGTGAAGTTTTATTGCTCTCTCCATTTTGGATTACTTTATTCTTCACGCGTGTAGGCAGGATCATCCCATTCCGTGTGCAGCTTCATTAATTAAATTCCTTTTCCTCACAAGCCTTGTAGCGGAACCCAGTGCGGCGGGTTGTTTTAGATCCCACAACATCCCAAAGACGGCTTTCTGCAGATCCCGAAGCATGCGGAAGACAGACAACAGACAATAAAAACAACATTGAGATAAAGAAAGAGTATGAGTTCTTGTTATTTCTTGAAACGTTTGTTCAAGCTTTGCCCTAGTTCATATGATTGAAATGATTGAGTGGGATGTAAGAGATTACACGTTGTTTTCATCCAATGGCATCCTCTTCACACTGCTAATGGTTTCAAGCCCTTTTTGAAGCGTCGCATTTATTCACGTTTACTCCAAGACTCTAACAGAACGAGTTCAGTCTTCCATTTTGCAACCTTGAAATCTGGGATTCAAACTTGTGATCTTTTGTTCACAACTCTCTACCTCTGTACCACGACTGCCCTCGTTTTAAGTTTTAATCTCTAAGCCTGTTTCTGGCTTTTGCTTAATAATCTGTTGTGCTTTGGGTGGATAATCTCTCATCTGCTGAAAATGTCCCCTGATCCTTCCTTGCAAGCTGGTTTTATTTTCAGAGAAACTCTTTTTACATCAACTCTATTAGTGTCTGGACACGGCTTTCTACGACGAAGAGGCTTATGGCGTCTTTATAAGACATGTTAGAATGAATGGATCCCACAGTGGGGGAAGTTTGAGATATATACCCACATGCATTCTTAGATGAAATTGAATGCTCTGGTTATCTTTATAGCTTGTGCTGTATTCCACAACACAACAAGCCGAGTCAGGATTAGCAGGATATCCTGTCTGTCCTGGGATGCCATTGAGGGTCATTTAGAAGCTACAGACAACAATGCTTCAGACTCCCACTTGCTCTCCCCCTCATTAAAATGCTTTAGCTCTAACACTCTATTTCATGGACTGTAAACGGATTCATTCCTTCTCTTGGGTGTGGGCATTGGTTGGGGTAAGTCTGAGTTTGCAGTCGTGTCTGGACGTTTGCTGGCTGTTTTGGGTTTTACTGCTTTATGGGGCTCAGTGTTAGCACAGGAAGCGGTGACTTAAGGGTTTGCACCTACGTACTACTCCGGCTGGCTACTGAATTCACAATGGGCTGTAAAGCCACAACAGAAGCTTTAAAAACGGTACTGAATAAAGCACTTTGGAATGTTGGGACACAGTGACGTTCTTGTTTGGCATATGTGGCCTAGTGTAGAGTTGGACTTGTGACCAAAAGGTCACAGGTTCGAATCCCAGATCTGTATGACTGAAGTGTCCTTGAGCAAGATACTGAACCCGATCTGCTTGAAGTGTCACTGCCCACTGCTCCGGGTGTGTGTAACTCTAGACGGGCTAAAAGCAGAGCACAAATTCCTATTCTGGTTCTGACCAAAACTTGCCATTTGCTTCTCTTTTCTTTCTGTCACTTTCTCATCATGGAAAAATAAGACCAACTGTAGCCAGAAATGATAATTTAGTGATTTCGTAATGGAGTGTTTAATGAAGAAATACTCTAGAGTTTTGTTCAGTTTGTCAAAAGAGATTTATCACAATCACAGAGATGAAATCACCGTAGTTCTTCACCGTGCCGCATTTCAATTAGAACGTTTTCTTAAGCGGCTTCATTTATTTGGCTCTGCCGGGGGATTTCCACTCTAGTGAGAGAGCGAGACGATCTCTAGCTGAGCCAGACCTGACTCCACCGATCATTTTTCAGCATTCTGCTCTCACGCTCCAAATGATTTACTGTTCCGTTCAGACAGACTCCCAGCCAAAACACAAAGCCCGGTCTGATCTCTTCAGCTATCTGCTGCAGAAACAACACTTTCCTGGTTGTGCTGGCTCTCTTACCCCCTTACCCTGAAGATCTTCGCCCTTTTTTTTTTCAATTTCCATCTCATTTTCGGATTTTGGGGGCTCAGGTTTTCACCTATCCGCACACTTACCCCTCCTTTTTCATCTGTCTCGACGCCTGTCTCTCTCACTCTCTGCTTTTGATGTTGGCTTGTGTTCTTTGTTCATCGGCACTTCTTCTCCGTCTTCTTTTTTAGAGTGTGAAACACACAGACACGTACATAATAGTATCACCTGTTAGTCGGACAAGCCGCTTATTTGGACCGAATAGTAAAAAACCTCAACATGAGCCTGTTGCATGAGCCTAATTTTGTTCGCTTTTGGACCAAAATTCCAATTAAATTCACCCAACTTGAGAAGTAGGACGTAATGTCCAAAAACACACTTCAGTAAACTGTGTGTGCCTTGGTTACTCTACTGAGAGTGAAAATGATGATTAAAAAATTAACATTATCAGTAAAAAGAATTACAAAGAATGTGTTTCCTTGGACAGCTAACTTCAACAAAATAATATTAGTTACTCAAAGAATAAGACAATGGAAGTAGTACAATTTTCCTTTTTTATAATTTCATTTTGAATTTTTTAGTACATTTCATCTTGCATCACAAACTTCATCGCTGTGTTGAACGACTGTTCAAAAGAGTCTGTCAAGACACTGGATCAGTTTTAGAAACACTGAGCATGTTCATTGCGAACAATGCTTGGTTGTGTGTTTGCCAAACGTGTATATACGGTATATGCCATAATGTATTACGCAAAACGTTTATCTGTTGTCTCGTGGTTGCTGTACATGTATATAAATGAATGACAGAATTTTCACAAACTGGTAAATATGTTGTACACAAGTGGGATAACACCACAATTCATCCCGTTTGCATTATTGTAATATTTTCATATATTGTCACTCTTTCCTGGGTTTTTGAGCGTTCTTCATCATCAAAAAATGAATCTTGAAAAGTTTTATTAGGCAATATTTTACAGGATGGGTCAATGGCAAATTCTGCCCTGTGGTAATGTTGGTTTTGACATTATTCTCTGACTGAACAGGTATTAGGCATGTGTCTCATGTAGTCACTGTTCTGATGAGGAATAATGTTACACGCCTCGGGGCAGAGGTGCTTTAAGCAAGTGTTATGCTCACCACAACGTGTCTTTTCTAAACCGAAAAAGAAAATCAACAAAAAAAAAAAACAATGATGTCATCCTCTTTAGCCAATCATGGCAAAGTAAAGCAAACATCTTTTCCGTGATTGGCTAAAGAGGATGACATCTTTATTTAGGACCCACGCAGTGATGTCATTAAAATTAGCAAGAGGTGGTATAATTTGAGAAATTGGTGTTTATATTAATCATACAGCTAACGGCAGTAAATATTATAATCAATTTGTAAATGTAAAAATCCATGTTGATGGACATCTAGTAATTTACCTTTGTTATCTTTTGTCAAGCGCAGAATAAATACCTTCATTTGTCAGAGATGGTAAATGGGACCAACATGACAATTAGCAACAAAGATTATCTGGACGAAGAAATAGACAGACAGAAATCCTTACAAACAAGCTAATGGCTCTACAGGCTAATGACTCTGTCTGCTGGAGGAATCCCTCTTTCTAATTTGACAAAAGCTGAAAGGCAGAGAAGGCAGCCGAGGAAGATTATTGACAAGAAGCCAAATGGTTTGGCTCTCACAGCAGTAGATAAGTAAGCAACACATGATACATGTATTTGTGCACACTTCCACACATTCGAAGAATCCCCCGTTTCACCCCCCATCCCAGGGCTGCGGATAGCAACGTCTATTCTTATTTCAACAAAAGCTCAAAGAAGCTTTTCTTTTGCTTGACAACTGCGTGTCCCATTTAGAATGGTCATTTGTACATGCAGCCCCATTCTATTTGTACCGCACAAGATAATTAGACAGGGTCGATCTTCACTTCTTACCTTGTTATGAGAGTGCTGACACCAGAAATAGCAGTAAATGCAGTATTTTTGTTGTTTTATTGCAAATGTAACATTTGTTTGCATGGACAATTCTACATGTAGACCTACTGGCCAATCTGTGTGGCAAACCTTACTTGTACCTGGTTGGTACCTGGTTTTGCCTTCAGAACGGCCTTTATCTTGCATGGATTCAACAAGGTACTGGAAAAATCCTCTCAGATTTGGGTCCATATTAATATGATATTATCCCACAGTGGCTGCAGACTTGTTGGCTGCACATCCATGATGCAAATCTCCCATTCCACCACATCCCAAAGGTGCTCTATTGGATTGAGATCCAGTGACTGTAGAGGCCATTTGAGTAAAGTGAAGTCTGAGATGGTTGCACTGTTTGACATTTCGCGCTCTCCAGCTGGACACTGCGGTCAAAACGGTCAAAATGGACATTATTGCCAAAAATTCACAGGCAGGCTGTGACATTGACATGACGTGGAGGAATTGGTACTAACTGATCCATCGTTATCTAACAAAAAAGTCGAGTCATTACACCACCACAACAACCACAAGCAGCCCAAACAGTTGATACAACTCTTCTGTTGCAATAGAAATCAAAACTCATCAGACCAGGCAACGCTATCCAATCAAAATTGTTCAATTTTGGTGAGCCTGTGTGAATTGTAACCTCAGTAACCAGCTTTTAAGTGATTGGAGAGGCACCTGGTGTGGTCTTCTGCTGCATTAGCGCATCCTCCAAAAGTTTGACTTGTTGTGCATTCAGAGATGTTCTTTTGAATACTTTCGTTGTGACATGTTGTTTTTTGAGTTACTGTTGCCTTTCTATCAGCTCAAACCAGTCTGACCATTCTTCCCTGAGATCTGGCATCAACAAGCCATTTGCACGGAAAGAGCTGCAAATATCTGTGTATTTTTTTCTTTGTGGATCCTTCTCTGTGAACCCTAGAGATGTTACGCAAAAATCCTGGTAGATCAGCAGTTTCTGAATTATAAGACTATAAGACCCATTTTCAAAGTCAATGTAATCACTTTTCTTCCACGTACTTCCCCGTAAGTTCAAACTGCAGAAATTTATTTTACAGTAAAATTTATTTTACTGTACAACTATTTAGAATGGTTTTATGGTGTAAATTAATAAAAAAAAAATTGTGGGTTGTGCTGTTGTCTCACACCAAGAAAGACCCATTTGGGATTTAAGTTCGAGACTCTGCCAGAGTCTTTCAACATAGAGGTTGCATGTTCTCCCTCCATAAGGCTTCTTCCAGAATTTCAGTTTTCAACAACCAAAAACAGGCATTCAGGGAATTTGGAGTCTGGAAAATGTGCCGATAACTGTGAGTGAGAGTGTGAAAGTTTGTGTCTGTGTCCCACTCTGTGAATGATTGGACAGCAATCCAGGGTGTAGACCAGCTTTCCATGCCAAAATTGGCTCAGAAAATGGATGGATTGATTATTAAAGGCAGTGGGTTTCAAAGTGTTTGATAAGTGGTTTCTAGTCCGTAAAGTGTGTTAGATACCTAATGTAAACATTGTGTTTATGATTGGTTTCCTAATGTGCAGTATAGCGTTTTGTAATATTAGTAGTATTGCACTGTTATACCCGCCACGGCTCCAGGCTTTGCAGTGTGCGGTGCATATGTAGGGCAGTGTGTTAGGAGGCTAGTGTGTGAGACGGGCTTCAGACATTCTCTCTTTCTTTCTCTCCTCCGCTCCTCAGCTCAAATGAGCAGTTTAGGGAATAGGTCTCTCACGTAAAGAGCTTATGCTTGTTCCAGCTGCTGGTTTCCCCCGGTCTTGCCCTTACCCACAGGCCAAGGGCATTTCTAAGCACGGTGTGTGTCTAGAATATGATTGTAAGGCGCTTGTCATCCATAGCTTAGTTTTGTGGACGTTTGGTTTCCACACACTACGCCGCTCGACACCTCCCATATGCTTTTTTGCACGTTTGGCTATAATTAATAGCTCTATCCCGCCCGTCAGAGCAATTATGTTTGTGACAATGCAAACACGTGATGAGATGTTCAGCAGTGCTCGAGACACAGGTGCAGGATGTGGACAAACACTGCTCCTCCAACAACGTGTTTAGCTTTTCTTAGCGATGCCCGCTAAAGCTAATATAGACAAACTACTGTTGATATTAGTATTAACCTTTGACATGTAGCTCCTCCCACCAGCTTTGTTGCTGTGAATGAGAGTAGTTAAATTTAGATTTGTGTGGTTAAATTCACATTTTCTTTTACGCGTGTATGAACTTACTGTTTTTATTTTGACACAATGCACTTATTATAAAAATACGTATTTTTTATTTACTGTTTCGTAACATTTGATCAGTTTGTCTGATACAATCGTAGCTTTTATGATACACTTTTAACCAAAGTGATTTACGTCTTTTTCACCTCATTTTTATTATTATTTGCTTCGAACCCTCATCACTTTGCGCTTTGAATTTGAATTGCGTCAATATTTCAAGTAGGATATTTAAAAAGCAGAAACAAAGAAAAACAAGCTAATACAATCAACTCTTCTGTCTGCGCTTTTATTTTGTATTGACACTTGTACGTTTTCGGAGGGCACACAGAATGCGCGTCTCTTCTCTCTACACACACACACACACACACACACACACGCACACACACACAATCACCTAAAGCAGATACATGCACATAGACAAACATGCAGCCCATACTAAGCAAATCTGTTTGAAGTCTGGGGTAGAATAAAAAAGACCTCTTCACACATGAAGAATTCATGCAGTACGGGGCATGTGTGAGTGAGTGAGCGAGAGAGAGAGAGAGAGAGAGAGAGAGAGAGCGAGCAAAGCTCTGATTCCTTTTCTGGCCGTGGGGAGTGAAAGGGGCTGGACTGTGTGAAGAAAGAACGAGGGAGGAATTGTTTGAGTGTGGATGTGAGCTGGAGAGCTGGGGAGCTGCCGACTGCAGGATTCCTGCTCTTGTCATGCGTCAGATGGACGGATAGAGGGATGGATGGCAGAAAGCGCTGGGATGCGTGACAGCAGAAGTAGACGGAGTGATAGAGAGCGATCCAGGGCACGCGTGTGAACTTGCACAGTTTAGCGCTCGGCAGACGCCGCAGAGAGAATTTAATTGACGTGAACATCAGGACAGAAGGACTCGAAGGAAAGTTCTGGAGTTCTCCACACATTCTGAACTCAATGCGAGGTGTGCGTTGATAGAGAATGGGCAGAGACCGGAGGAGAACGTCTCGTGGGGATTATAATTCTTCTTCTGAGCTAAAATGTGGACACGGTCCCACAGACTGTGCTGCTCACGTGCGTTCTGCCTGCTTTGCTTTTGCTATGAGTTGCAAATACTCTAGATGATGGACTGGAAAGAAGTGTGAGTACTTTGCCCGCATTTTGTATTCATGCATGTAGTGTTTTAGGAGGACGTTTCTATCCGTCTGGTATTTTAGGAATGGTTTGCAAGCAACGGTCCCTTGAGCTCATCTGCCAACTTTGCACAAGCCGCAGTCTGGTTGTTTAGACGTGGTGGGATATGGATTGCTTGTGGAAGCGTGTGTGTTTGATGCAGGGTGTGTTTGTTTCAGTGAGTTTAAACAGAAAGTGGAAGCACATGGACGGCGTCTGTGCAGCTGTTCGACATTGATAAGCTCAGCCAGTTTATTCACCATTAGACATGGAGGTTGAGGAGGACGAGAATCACTTGTGTGATTCAAGAAAAACAAAACACTAACACTAAAATTGTGCATGTGTGTAAAAGCAATTAATTTTTTACACGGTTTTACGTTTACATTTTTTTTTAAAACTGAATTTGGAGAGGAAGATACCAATAGTTTTATGCGCCATGCTTTTTATAAAACATGTTTTGTTTTTACAGTTTTCTGGAACATTTTCAATATGATGACATTATAGAAATACTTTACATGCACACAAAACAAAAACATTGTTATTATTATTATTATTATTATTATTATTATTATTATTGATGTTACTATTTTACAATTTGCTATTTAAAGATGCAATTAAAGGTGAATCACAATTTTATTGTTTTTTATTAATCTTTAAATTCCTTTTTGATCAATAAAGTATTTTTTTTTTTTTACAAAATATTTTTTTCTATCATTCATTCGTTCACAGCTTTCAAAAAGCAGTGCTCAGACATTTCCCGAGTTGTCTCTTACTGTACACGCACGCACACACACACACACACACACACACACAAACACACACACGCACACACACACACACACGTCCTCTTGTGGACTACCCGCTCCCTGGGGAAGGGCTCCTTCTGTATTCCTCCTGGATGTTATAATTATTTCATCAGCCAGCGGTGTGTTTTCTGAGTGTGCTCTTGGGCTGATGCAGGGGGGCGGGTGCCAGTGAATGCAGAAAAAAAAGGATGGGGTGGAGCAACAGAGGGAGAGGGAGAAAGACAAGGAGGGTTGTCACTTCTGGAGGTATGAAGTGATGCAGTGTGGGGTGGGGAAAGAAAGGGTGTAGACACGCTGGGACACACACACACACACACACACACACACACACACACGGCCAACAGGCTAGAAGGTGGAGTAATGAGCTGGGATGGAATTAACAAAAATCACAAGCTTTACTCTACAGGGCTTCTGAATAAAAAGACAATCACAGAAAAAAATGTTAATCTAACTGTTGCATTTTGTAGATGTTGGATGGATGGATGGATGAAAAAGACTGATTATTGAAAGAGAGGTGGGCAAGACAAATTAATGAATGTATTGATGGATGACTGGATGGATGGATGCATGGATGGATAGAATTCAATGTTTCAAGGATGAATGGAAGTTTGGATGGATGATGGAAGAGCAGCAGAGTGAAAGAATAGTTGTGACAAATACATAGATTGATAAAGAGAGAAATGGATGGATGGATGGATGGAAGAATGGAAGAATGGATGGGTGCATGGATGATGGATGAATGATGGATGGAATAGCAAATTGTGACAATTACAGATAGATAAAGAGAGAGAGAGAGAGAGAGAGAGAGAGAGAAAGAGAAAGAGATGGATGAATGGATGGATGGATGGATGGAAAGCCATACAGAAAGTGAAGCAGAGAGAACCAAAATAGACAATTACGTAGATTGAGAGAGTGATACAGATAGTTAGAGAGAGAGAGAGAGAGAGAGAGATTAAGAAATAGATGGATGGATGGAGAGTGACACAGAAAGAGAAAGAAAGAAAGATAAATAGAGTAACAAAAACATAGGTGGACAAAGAGAGAATCAAGCGTCATTTTTGAAAGGTTCCTAAATGAAATCTTTTAAATGAGAGTTCAGCAGTAATTTTCATGTGAGCTCGATTATCTAAAATGTTATTCTGTTCTTTTAAACAATGTCTTGTGAAATGCGTAATGAGGCAGAGCTTTTGAACGCAAAATGCTCTCAGCAGCTAACTGATGGCCACAGCATACATCCTTTGTGTTCTTCTCAGCTAAACGGAGAGAAAAAAAATCCCATAATCTAACTATCTATTCATGTGAACTAAAACCAGAGGTAAATCATTTTATTATTACTCGCTTTCTCTCAAACTGTTCTGAGACAAAGTGAAGAAAAAAAATGCTACTCATTAATTCATTGTTGTTAGAAATTATAATCACAGAGAAGAGTGAAAAGGCTATTTTTAAAGCTTTTACACCCTTTCAGCGCAAACAGTAGAACTAAGTTACTATTTTAGTAGTCCAGAAGTAACATTTTTAGATGGATATCCAGGTTTTGGCTCTGCCTCCGGAGAGACAAACAGTGCTAATGTTAATGGCTAGCGCTAGTGCTACTGACCCCATTAGCCTCACTTTCAGGACATTTTTCCAAGGCACAGTTCTTTTATTTAGTTTCAAACTAGAGAGGGAGAGACTGCCTGTGGGGAAGAAGGGAGCCAGATCCGTGTTTACTCTGGCAATACGATAGGGAGCTTTTGACCTTTTGGTTCGAGTTTTATAGCATTCAGTTTTAAATGTCAAACCGTGCCATTAAATCAATCAGAACGAGTGAAAGAAAGATTTTCGGAGATGTACTTCTGAGTGACAAAAACTGTGCAATTAAACAGTGTGCGGTGGAAATTCAGTTCTGTATTGCACGTCTTGCAAGCTTGTTCTCACCGAGTGTGTTCAAAGCTTCCAAAATATCTCCCAAAACAGCCAACATATCCCAGAATTCACATTCTACACGTCGTTTGATAAGTTGGAATTTTGTTTCGTCTTTCGGTTTCAAAGTACATATGGGAAAGCGTCTGCCTCAGATCAAGAATCTGACAATAAACACCAGTGTTGTCTTTCTGTCTGTTCTCCCAGGGCTGCTCAGAAGCTGAATCTCTCATCCAAAAGAAAGAAGCAACAGCCACCACTGGTTTATTCCCAGGAGCCGTCCATCTACCCTACTAACTTTAGTGCTGTCCTACAACTCTCCCCTCCACCTGCCCCACCATGTCTGCTCAGGGCGGGGTCAAAGGCCAAGGAGAACCCTGGCATGGGCAAGGTCAGTCACTCCAAACTATTGTTATAGACGAATCTTACGCACATTTGTGTGTGTGTGTGTGTGTGTGTGAGTCCATCCATATATCATACATCCTACGTACATTCATCCGTCCACATCTTTAACTAAGAATGCATTTTGATTCCCAGTTAACAAGTGTAACCTTAAACCCTAAACTGGAAACAAGTGTTGGCAAGTTGCTTAGAATTCACAAGGGCTTTGTCTTTAACACCAAATAACAGTGTGCATATATAGGAATGAAGTTTTTGTAAGATTCCATGCCACCTGTTCTCTGAAGGTATGGCAGAGCTCCGTGCCAGAAGCTCCAGAAAGCTGAACTGATTGATGAGTGGCCACTGAGAATGGACTCGTTACAGCACAGCTTCACTAATGAGCTTCTCTGCCAACTACTGCAACACACATCTGATGCTGCCCGGATTCCAGTTGTTGGCAGCGTTTACCACAACTATAAAAAGCCACAGGCATTAGAATAATTGTCCAGCCGTCTGAGTAACCATTTGCTTTTGTCCAGTGTCCAACTTGTCCAGAAGGAATGCCTCTCCAAAACATGTGCTTGAAAGCATGGTACGGTTGAGTGGTTGAAGACAGAAACAAAGGAGACTTGGAGGCTTTGGAGAACATTTCATTCTCCTTAGTTCTCAAATGCACTTTAGGGTGACCACTCTAGTACTTGGAATACTCATGTTTTGGAAGCATTGAACAATCTGGTTAGCAATCTGGATTATGTATGAGAAAGTAACTCATTTGCATTACATTCCAGAGTTGTTTGGTAGGTTTCAAAAGTGGTTTAGAAGTTAAAACACCAAGTCTGTAGTAGTCAATCCATTTTGAAGAGAAGCTTGGCAGGCGGGGTTACTGGGCCAGAGTTGTGAATGTGTGAAGCCAGCAACACGGTGGATTAACTTGGCCGGTATCAAATGGCCAACAACTGTAAAACCCAGTGATTCAACCCAAGCCCACATTTCAGCGGCGTCTGGGTGGCACGTCCCATTCTAGGACCAGTCATATATGGAAGCCCTTTTCCAATGTCACGGCTAGTGTAATTCGTTCACCACATGCACATGTCCATCAGCGTAATCGGCCCCTGCGGAGCGCCGAGGGCACTTCACACCAGGCAGACGCGAGGAACAGGATCAGCAGTGCAGACATTGTTTTTTAGCAATGGAGCCTGAGTGTTGTAATTATATCTCTGCTACAAATCATCCATGAAATACTGTGGCTTTGTGCTACCATGAAAGATATACCGACTGTCTGAAGATCTCCCGAAGCAGTTTGGTTTCTCTCTCTTTTTTTTGGGCCCCACCGTGGCATGATCACAGTAAGGTATTGTTGGAGATAGCGTGGACTTCTCGTTTGGATCGTTGGTTTTCATTAAAGATCAACTGATTTGTTTTCTTCCTAGAGTGAGAGCCAGCTAAAGTGCTTACCAGAGATAGTCATTTCCATCCGTTGTCTGTCAGAGCAAACATCTCAGTCAGTTATTTTCTCAAAAGAATGGATCGAGTCATGCTCTGTGACTTAACCTTGAGCTGGGGAAGGCAATTGCTTCCGGAATAATCCAGAATCGCTTATATCTCTACCGCAGCAGCACTACTGATTCAGGAACTCAAAAAGGCTGGGAACTCATTGGACCAAAAATCCTAGATTGTAATCACACGCACCTTGATTGTTTCATTTTTTTAAACAGACAGATAGATAGGATGGATGGATGGAAGGATGGATGGATGGATAGATAGATTGATAGATTGATTAATTGATTGATTGATTGATGGATGGATGCCATTTTCAAGCCTGACTGATTTTGTTATTTGCGTGAGGGACATTTTTTTAAGACTCACTTTCTTCTCTGTTTTCATCTAGGTCAAAGTGATGATGCGGATCTGTCCATCTCTTGGGGTTTTGGACACCTCAGAGTCCATGTCCTTCCTGAAGGTGGACACTCGTAAGAAGCAACTGACTTTGTATGACCCCTCACTCAGCACACAGCCCACCTCAGTGCACAGACGAGCCGTGTTGCCCGCCCCAAAGATGTTTGCCTTTGATGCAGTTTTTTCCCAAGATGCCTCTCAAGTAAGTGGCCCTTTTGTTAAACGTGTGTGTTTTTTTTTATAGTCGACACATTTTGGTTTTGAGAAATCCAATCATAACAGTTTGTGTCTGGAAGAATGAAGTGCAGACATTCTTGAGCGGGTCAAGGTCGCTCTTTTGATTCCTCAGTGTGTGCCCAACAGTTGCTTCAAGTAGGGAAACATTTTATTTAGAAATATTTTGAATTCCAGTTTTGTATGTCTAGCGACACATTTGCAGTTATTTACATTATCTGTCCTCCAAAGCTCATGTGGCATCCATATTAAGATAAGTGGCCAACATTAGCAGATTGCGTCCTTGAATATGCGTAAGTGCTGCACTTTAGGAGTGACCACTCTAAGACAAACGAGACATTTCGAGTAAAATTATTTACTTAAATAATTGAGCAATGATTACGAGTTTTTTTCAATATGTTAAGATTGACAAAATTGGATCTTTTTTGAGTCGGTGTTACAAGAAATACAACATGATTATCCTGTTTCATTTGCTATACAATGTCAAGCGCAAATAATTCAAGCTAGTTAACATCTTTCCGTGGCAAAATTTAAATTAATCAATTTTAACACTGTTAATTTTAACACATACATTCACAATGTCATGTAGATATTTTTGTCATTAGCTACAACGTTTCATCTGGTTTGCCCAATTTTCAGAATAAACATTCTGATATTTATTTTCTATTGCTTTTTAATGCTTTAGAAGGCAGTGACCTTTCTGAAATTGGATCTTTGAGAAAACCACAGTCTGGTTTCTCACATTCTGGTAATGCTAAAAACTGTCTATATGTGTGAATGTGCCACTATGTTCTGCTCTGTGATTGGTCGTCCACCAACCCAGGATGTGTCTCGGTTTAAGGCCCAGAGTTGCTGGGATTGTCTCCTGCTTCCAGAAACTCAGAAAAATGATGTATGAATGGATGGTACCAGCCAAGCGAAATATCCCAGATCCTCCTAATCTACCTTGTGTGGTTTAGTGAACCACAGGGACATATTTGTTAACACTAAACTGTTGTTCTGTTTTATTCTTCATTTTTTGCAAGTGTGTGTGTGGTTGTGATTTATGGGAAGAAATTGCTGCAGTCCCAAATTGCCTCTGGGGACACAGGCTAGTGGAACAGATTGTTGTGTTATGGCTGCGTAGTGTGCGGGGTCTAAAGCCCCCCATGTCGGATGAATCTGTGATGAGGAGATGCTTTGTTGGAGCTTTTTGGAGTTTTTTGTTTGCTGGTGAATAAATCAATGATCTCCAGATCAAAGTAAAGACCTGCTCTGCCAAAAAGGCTTTGTAAAATTTCACAGATCAACTGATCATGAAAACCACAAGAGCTGATGAACACACACACACACACACACACACACACACACACACACACACACACACGCACGCCTTTGTAAATTCACTTCGTATATTTTTGTGAACTTGCAAATGGATTTTGAACTGAGGCATTGTATCACCATTTTTACGTTTCTTATTAATTGCTAATTTGTTAGACACGGTAAAACACCCCTGAGAATATGTACTTAGATTAACTGGTTTATCACAAAAAAGGATAGCTAATTTGGATTATCACTGGACAATTTGGATGAGAACTAGTTGAATAATTACTCCTCAGAAAAAAACTATGCTTAGTTTGTTATTGATGGTGTGTGTGGTACGTTTGATTTCAATAGTAGATCTTTCTTGTGGCTGATGAAATGTCTGTTTTTGCAGGCTGAAGTTTGCTCAGGGACGATCGCTGAAGTCATTCAGTCAGTGGTTAACGGAGCCGATGGCTGCATTTTCTGCTTTGGTCATGTCAAAGTCGGTAAGCTCGCAATTCAGACACTTTCTGTAGCAATTGTAGATTCATATGCTTTTTAGATTTAGTTTTAGACGATGTGATGTCTTCATTTTAGACTGAGGGTCAAAATGAACAACATTCCTGTTTTTTTCAACACGTGTGTGTGTGTGTGTGTGGGTGGGGGGGGGTAATTATAACTTAACTAATTAAACCTCACGGTCAAGTTTGCACTAATTAGGGGTTCGGTCTGAAGTGGCGTAACCCCATATTGTTGTTATTTTTGACAAATAAACATGTTCCGAAAACATTGATGTACAAAGAACAATAAAATCACAAAAAAAAAGGTTTAAGCCTAATCTATTTACTGTATTTTGCAATTCTACAGGAATCCTATACAGGATTTTCAATCTGCTATTTCAACCTGTTCACACAAAGTACAGGCCGAACGTTATAGTGCTTATTATGCTTGTTGATTTCAGCAAATGTTTTTTGCGTGAATCTCATGTAATTTGAGACTTGTTATAGAGAAGATGTGTTGGTTTTTTTATCATTCTCATATTAAAATATAACGCCCTGTGTTTTGCTAAACAACTACATCAACAAATCGAATTAAATATTTATGGAGACTTCAAGCAGCGATTTCTGCATTGGGATTTGATTGCAGTGTGTATGACTAGCATTCTGAACATCAATACTCTTTCATCTGTTTGTGGTCGGGAAAGAAAATGCTGTGCCACGCAATTTACTTTCAGGTTTTCGTCATATTAAAATAATGCAATATAGTGATGGAGCCACGTTGCCTCACAGCACGGACTCATCCGAGACTCAGATGTGGTGTCCGCACGCATCCCGCCTGGAGTTTGCACACTGTTCATGTTATTTCTTCCGGCTCTCTTGACACCAGAGTCTGGGAAATTGTATTTAGGTCTGAGTGAAACATATGTTTGAGTTTGTGTGTCCGGCTCTAGCTCCCTTTGACCCTGAAATGGAAAAGCAGTTCAGAAAACAGACTAAGAAATTAATATTATCGCCTCAACTCAAACCACTGACATATAGATTTTCTTTTATTCCACACGTCTAGTTTCACATCAGCCATTATATTATTATATTATATAAGCGCAATCCTGACAACGATATGAAGGTGTCACGATTAGAGGATCTTCTCATCAGACGGCACGCTCTCATCATGTCGGTTGCAGAAATGCCTGCACTTGAAACACTTGTTCACGAAGTGCTCATCATCGCCGTCTTCCTGCCAGAATCAACAGCTTTCTCTTTCTCTCACCAGGCAAGACTTACACCATGATTGGCACAGACTCATCCACACAGAGCCTTGGCATTGCGCCCTGTGCCATCTCCTGGCTGTTCAAGCTCATCAATGAGCGCAAGGAGAAGACTGGCACACGCTTCTCGGTACGGGTGTCAGCTGTAGAAATCTACGGCAAAGACGAGAGCTTGCAGGATCTGCTTACTGATGTCCCCACAGGCAGCCTGCAGGACGGCCAGTCACCTGCTGTCTACCTGCGTGAAGACCCCATCTGTGGCACACAGGTGAACGATACCACCAAGAAAACAGCTCCAATGTGTTATTTTAGAGGATTTACGTTGGACCGAAACACACACATGACAAAAAAAAGCACATTTGGGATCCGATGAGGATTCTGGGAGGTTGAGTTCTGATTGTAGATTTAGTTTGATCTGTTACTCAGGTAAAACAACATTGAAGTGATACGAGCCACAAGTTAGGTTTGTTCAACAAAGAAAAATGTGTTTTTTATGTGTAACTTAATTTAATTTAGGCATACATTTTAGTGGGTTTTTTTTAAAGAGGGTGGGTGCATTTTTGTTTAATTTGATATTCAAGTAAATCTGGTTGCTCATCATTATAAACACACGTTGGTTCAGTTCATCCGTAAATCTGAAATTTGAGAGCAGATGTTGTGATGGTTCCTTCACTCCACACCATCAGGATCCATCTGGGTGAGCCGCTGCTCTGTCCCACCATCCCCCTCCTTTCCTTCTACTGGAAGGGGGTAACGATAGGGGGGTAGCAGACTTTGGGGGTATTTGGAGGGTAGTTAAAAGTGCTGCCAGGTGTTGGCATCAGATGTTGTTTTTTTGGGGGTCCATATGAAGCCACACATCAAAGGCTGTGCAGAAGCTTGTGAAGTTCAGATCTGGAGAGTGGAGCTACACCCATCACTTCTCTCAGTTTTCTGCAATTTCACTGTGGTTTGATGGAGAGATCAATCCTCCCTCCAGAAATGCAGAAAGCTTTTGTTCTAAACATAAATATACCTTATTTTGCGGTCAACAGGTTTTAACGTGCCAACCAATTAACACCAAATATTCTAAAAAGTGTTACGTTGATTATTATAATTTTGAGGGAACTGGATTACAAACATTAA
This sequence comes from Paedocypris micromegethes, assembly GCA_028031935.1. Classification (NCBI taxonomy): domain Eukaryota; kingdom Metazoa; phylum Chordata; class Actinopteri; order Cypriniformes; genus Paedocypris; species Paedocypris micromegethes. The sequence continues at coordinate 13,007,577 of CM051497.1, forward strand.
TTTTGCTTAAACCACTTCACTCCCACAAGCCTAATCTCTTGTTTCACTAATAATGTCTCATCCTTCGTTAGCTCTCAATCCAGCTGTTTCTCGACATTAATCCTACTATGTCCTATTGTTGTGCAAGAAACGTGTTCGGAAAGTAAAAGTATTTAAACAACAATCAGCTTCAGTAGAATTCTGAAGCACAAATTCACGGGGAAAAACATGATCCTTAAACTTGACAAAACTAAACCAACAGAATTTCTGCATACAACTGTGTCTAGTTTGACTGCATGAATATGTGTTTTTGAAACGTGTTTCTATCATTTTTCCGTTCCAGCTACAGAACCAGAGTGAACTGCGAGCTCCCACAGCAGAAAAGGCCGCTTTGTTCCTTGACGCAGCTATGGCAGCTCGCAGCACCAGTAGGCCTGATACAGATGAAGAAGACCGTCGCAACTCCCACATGCTCTTCACCTTACACATCTACCAGTACCGAATGGAGAAGAGTGGCAAGGGCGGAAGTACGTTTTCCGTTTGTAACTATGCTAATGGCCCTACGACGTCAAACCATTTATGTCTGAGTTATTGTCTAGTTTATGTCTTTCTCCTCGTCTTCGGACTGTAAAGGTAACGCCAAGTGAGATTATAAACCACGCCAGAGTTGCAAAACTCTTTAATTTACCTCTCACGCCATAAGAGTAGGTGTGAAATCAATCATGTCTGCTTCAACCACTTCATTAAACTGTAATGGGAATTTTAACTGACAGTAATAATTCATGAGCAGCTTACATTTCTAATCATAGGGTAGGCACCGTGCCAATTTGCATAGAGAAATTTGGTATTGGTCACTATCTCATAAAAATGACTGTGAAAGCATCTTTCAATGGCTTTGAAAGCCGGTGGAGGGATTTTTGAACTAACAAAATATTAAATGTTGCCAATATGGAAATTACATTCATATAACAGGCAAGGACCGATGTTTCCTAATAAGCACAACACACAAATGATGGAACAGTTTTGCTTTGTTGTGGGTTTTAGTTTACCTTTTATTATTTTGTATTACATTTTTTGGGTATGGTGAATTGTGGTATGGCAACACTGAGTGCTAATGATACGATTACTACGCCATTTGTTTTGGATTTGTGTATACGCTTTTATCCAGCATTTACTGGTTTTGACTTATAGCATCTTGTGTAATATAGGCGTAATTAAGTCACAAAGTGTGCTGCCTCTACCAATCCACATCCAATGGAGATGAATGAAAATTGTGTTATAACACCATTCCCGTACTCTCAGGTCTATCATTGCTGCGTAGAAAAGTCAAATGATAAGCTTTGAGTCAATTGCATGATGAGCTAAGATAAATCGTACTGTAAGGGATACTATATAAGCTGTGACCCTGGGCTGTGACCCTGAGGTGAGATATCCATGATCCCTTCTCATGTTCTCTTGCGTCTCTCCGCAGTGTCTGGTGGCAGGAGCAGATTGCATCTGATAGACTTGGGAAGCTGTGAAAAGGTGCTGAGTAAGAGCAGGGATGCAGGAGGGGGGATGTGTTTGTCTCTCACCGCTTTGGGAAATGTCATACTGGCTTTGGCCAATGGAGCAAAACATGTCCCATACAGGTAAATTCCCTAAATTCTGGTAATAATTAACACGTGTGTGTATAGGAGTACCAACGTATGCATTTCTCCTTCCAGAGATAGCAAGCTCACAATGTTACTGCAAGACTCTTTGGGAAACATAAACTGTAGAACAACCATGATCGCCCACATTTCGGACTCTCCTGCCAATTACACAGACTCTCTTACTACCATCCAGTTGGCGTCTCGCATACACCGCATGAGAAAAAAGAAATCCAAGGTAACGATTTTACACACGTTTAGGTTAATAAATCACATTAATAAGGCTGTTGCCGTTGCCTCACAGTATGCATCCAGTTCTTCTGGAGGTGAGAGTTCCTGCGATGAAGGAAAAATTCGTCGACCACCACATTTGCGACCCTTTCATCCCCGGACGGTGGCCCTGGATCCAGACCTTCCAGCATTCCTCAGTGATCCAGACTACTCAAGTAGCGAACAGTCATGTGACACTGTTATCTATGTTGGCCCTGGAGGTGCTGCCATATCTGATCGGGAACTTAGTGACAACGAAGGTCCCCCAGCTTTTGTTCCTATCATTCCTTCCCTGAACCGCAAACGAGGAAAAGACGGACTAGTTGATCGAGATCATTTCAAGTGCAACACATTTGCCGAGCTTCAGGAGCGATTAGACTGCATCGATGGAAGTGAGGAACCTACAGCATTCGTTGGTGAATCGGGTGGGAAGCCTGCAAGCCCTAAAATAGACGGTGTTGCAACACATTTGAAAGAAGGATCTAGCTCTCCAAAGGCTACTATTAATACATCGTCAGTTACACACGACAACGCGTCTAAAAAGGCAATATCTTCAGCAAGTATCCTACCCAGTAGTCCAAAGAACAGATCTAATTCAGAACATTCCAAGTGGCATAATGCCAACACATCAGACCAGGATCTCAAAGAGATAACAGAAAATGAGTGTAGAACGAGTGCAGATGGTGAAAAGTTGAACATTTCAGACAGTGTCGCTCCAAAAACACAAAGCAAATCAGTAGTGTTCCAGAACTCTGAGCCCGTTGTTAGAGAGAAGATTTTTTACAATAAGAAGCAATTATCAAAGTCTGCTGCTCCCTCATCAGAACAGAAAAGTTATGGAAGGGTCAAAAGTGAAAATGAAGAAAACTCAGCAATGAGGGTTCCTCCAGTTGGAATGAGTACACAGAAACCAGTTCGATCCAACCTTAGAGAAAGGTGCATGGACAATGACATATTAAGGACAACGGTAACCCTCAAACAACCAATTGAGCTGAATGGTGAGGATGAGCTCGTGTTTACTCTTGTGGAAGAGTTGTCAATTGGCAGTCTGGTGAACAACGGGAGACCTTCCAGTATTGTTAGTTTCAACAGTGATTGCTCATTACAGGCTCTTGCTTCAGAATCACGACCCGTAAGCATTATTAGCAGCATCAATGATGAATTTGATGCCTATACGTGTAACGTAAATTCCTCAGAGAAAAACATTCAAATAGTGGCACCTCTTGGAGACAATGCTTATGCTTCACTGGGCAGCCGTGGTTCGTCTATCACTTCATGGCTCAGTGAAGTAAGCGTCTGTACCCTGGAGAGTGATGGTGCCCAATCCGCAGATGTCTTTTTGCCTCAAGAAACACACAGTGGCCCAGACAGGAGTTTCTATCTTGAGACTCTAGGAGCATTCCAAGGCTACCCTCAGAAGGAACCCAAAAACTCTTTTAATGATAGTGGCTGCAGCTTTTCTGAGATAGACAGTGACAGTGCTACATTAAACATACTCTCCCCTATGAAGTGCCCAGCCTCTCCTGACAACCTGAGACTGTCTGGCAAAGTTGTGCCAAAACTAGCAAAAGCAAAGACTATTCATTTATCGGACTCTAAATCATTGCACGACTCTCAAACTTCCCAGTACAGTCTTTCCAGGAAATTCAAACCTACCTCACACATCGCTCAGTCTAACAGCATTGTGGAAAGCAGTTCCAGTAGCAAGTGGCGGCGGGAACCACCGAAACAAGACTGCAAACCAGATCCATGGAGTCGTATGGATAGTTCCGGTTCTTCATCCAGACTAGTTAAAAGTGGAATACCTTTGAAAAAAGCAAGCACAAATAGTGTTAGTAGAATACCTAAAACGCCAGGGTCAAACACGTCTTTAAGGGTGGTGGATGGATGTGAAAAATCTAACAGCAGAAGGATGGACACCTCTAGCAAGATGCCACAACTTAGACGCGGGGCGACAACACTTGGGACGGTTCCTGTTATACATAACTCTAGCGATGTCAAGACTTGTCTAAACGGAGGGTCTACAGGCAGTTTGACATTTTCCTCTATAGGAAAAAGTAGAATGGCTGGCAAGCAGGAGGAGAACAGCTATAAGCTTGGCAATGTGTCGCCACCTCCACCACCTATTCGCAAATCCAGTTTGGATCAGAAAAACCGAATCCTCCTTCCTTCAAGTGCCTTAAAGTCTGCTCATGATACAGGAAAGTCTTCAGTATCAAGGACTACAGGTTCAGAGGATGAAACAGAGTTCAATGTTGGTCACAGAGCATCCAGCTCAAAGCCAGAATATAGTTTTATAAAAGCAAACTCCAGTCTTAAGTCTAAAGGCTGTAGATCTGACACAGGACAGCTGTATGGAAGCCAGATTTCTCTTGACAGATATGACAGTTTGTCATCTTTAGGGTCTAAGCCTGCTCTCAGTCGGGAAAATAGTGGTGCTAGCCTTACCAGCAAATCAAGTAGGTCTGCCAGTAGGACAGTGACACCAGTTGCCTCCTCTTCCCCAATTGCTACCTCACTACCTTCTTCTATAAGTCCTGCAACAACTGTAAAAAGTGGTTTAGTAAAAGGCGGTCTGAATTCAAGACCAGTGCCTGTTAGTTCAAACAAAGCTCGTACATTATCAGCGAGCAACTCCAAAGCCCTGAGCTCATCCACAAAGTCCCTTGCTGCACCTGCAACTAGAAATGCCAACCTTCCACCTTCAGGAAAAACAGCGATACCTCGAGGAACGGTTGGAAGCAATGCTAAAACCACAAGAGGAACTATAATGGGGACCAAGCAGGCAATGCGGGCAGCAAATAGTCGTGTGAGTGAGTTGGCTTCGGACAATTCTGCTGGGAAACAAGGAAAGGGCTCAGGGGATTCTGACAGTGGCAATGACTGTGGAGGAAATCTCAATGATGACAAGCACACCCCAATACCCATTCTTCCATCTCCTTATAGCAAAATCACAGCCCCAAGAAGACCTCAGCGTTACAGTAGTGGGCACGGGAGTGATAACAGCAGTGTCCTCAGTGGAGAGTTACCTCCTGCCATGGGACGAACTGCACTCTTCTATCACAGTGGAGGAAGCAGTGGTTATGAGAGCATGATCCGTGACAGTGAGGCAACTGGTAGTGCTTCATCAGCCCATGATTCTATGAGTGAGAGTGGGATGTCCTCTTCAGCTCGTGCAAGAAGCTCCAAATCACCCAAGAAGAGGTCAACGGGTGAGCATTCAGATGATGTTTTATAGATCTTTATTTTGATATTGGCATTTTTTTTGTTTTTGTTTTACATTTACAATGAAATCCAATTACACCCTTACTGTAGTAATTGTTCTTGTGATGTATCAGGCCTTCAGAGGAGACGTCTTATTCCAGCACCCCTGCCTGACACCTCATCTCTGGGGAAGTCTGGGACAATGGGCCAGTGGGTGGACCTCCCCCCTATGTCCGGACCACTAAAAGAACCTTTTGAGATCAAGGTGTATGAAATTGATGACGTAGAGCGCCTTCAGCGTCGAAGACAAGAGAAGACGGAAGAGGTTAGACTGAGTTCTTTTTTTTACGTCTCAGTTACAGTAGACGCATTTTATTACATATGCGACGTAAATATAATCCTTTATCCAGCCACTGTAAAATATTTCATTTTCATTTCATTTTTTTATTTGTTCTTTTTTTTTAGTGGTAATGTTGAACATATTCAGCCTTAAGAACAGGAGTGGGAAGAAGACCACGTCTTATTTGCTCCTACCCCATTCTTACCACAACATAAATAATAACCACAGATGGCAATTTTTATACTGACAAAAAACAAAACACAATTTTTAAATCATTTCCCATACAGTTGCATCATTTTCCGCTTACAACGACACTGGAATATAGTGATACTAGGACATTTTTTGAGGTCATTTTCCAGACAATTCCAGTACTGTACACCTAAAAATGAAATACACCTTTGTTTCAACGTTGTTTTTACAGATGGTAACTTAAAATCATTTTCCCTTCTACTATGCATTTGATTTAAAACAAATAAATTTTGCAAACCATTAGGCAACAGACCATGTCTTGCTTTGTACAAAATTAACAATGTTTGCAAAACTACCAAATCATTCAACTTAAGTAATCCTGAATGCAAAAATAATACAGAAGTAGACTCTCTTGGAGAAGTTTTATGCATTACTCTCAAGGCTCGTTTTTGTAAAATAATCAAAGGCATTAAATTAGTCTTGTAAGAATTTCCCCATATTTCCAAACCATACAAAAGGTGTGGCAAAATCAATGAACAATACAAAATTCTCATTGCTTCATAACTTATCAGCTGTTTTACTTTGGCTAGTATACCCAGATTTCTGCTTATTTTCTTTTTGATACAATTTATGTGCCCTTTCCATTTTAGTTGTTCGTCGATAATGACACCCAAAAATTTAAATTCTGAAACTCTTTCAATTTGAATTTTTCCAAAAAATAACTCAACCTGACTTATACATTTTTTGTTTGTGAACAGCATAAACTTAGTTTTCATTAAATTTAGTGATAGCCTATTTGCATCAAACCATTTCTGAAGCAGGACCATTTCTTTTTCAATAGTATTGATTAAAAACCCCAGATCCTTGCCCGAACAAAAAAATTTGTGTCATCCGCAAACAAACAAAACTGTAAAATATCTGAAATCTCACAAAGATCATTTATATATAAAACAAAAAATGTTGGTCCTAGTACAGAGCCTTGTGGTACTCCACATTGCATGTCTAGCAATCCGGATCGGTGCCCGGCATAATCCACGTACTGCTGACGATCTTGAAGATAGCTGTTGACCCATTTTAAAACAACACCTCTGACTCCGTGCAACTGCAATTTCTGCAGTAAAACACCATGATCAATAGTGTCAAAAGCCTTTTTGAGGTCAATAAAAACACCAACTGTGTGGTTCTTATTGTCCAGTTCTGTTGTTATTTTTTCAGTTATTTTCATTAATGCTAAAGCAGTTGAAGAATTATTCCGAAAACCAAACTGATTTTCATTCAATAATGTGTATTTTACGATAAAATTGTCAAATCTCTGAGCAAAAACCTTTTCCAGGACTTTTGAAAATTGTGAGAGCAAAGATATGGGTCTGTAATTAGTGAGATTGTGTTTATCACCTAATTTGAAGAGAGGTATTATTTTTGCCACTTTCATTTTGTCTGGGAAAATGCCAGTGTTGAAAGAAAGATTAAATATATGTTGTAAAGGGTTGCAAATAACATCTATGGTTTTTTTAATAATAAACATGTCTAAACCATCACTATCACAGGATTTCTTGCCGTGTATTTAGCGACTGTGGCGGCAATTTCCGCCTCACTAACCTCCTCAAGGTAGAGTGATTGGATGACTTTGTTTTTACTCTTCCAAGTCGCCTCTTCGTGATTTGGAGGAATAGCTTCAGCAAGATTTGGTCCAACATTAACAAAATATGAGTTGAATTCATCAGCCATTTCTGACACACCTATTTCTTTATTTTGTTCATTTATTTATTTTGTTCCAGTAGTACTTTTTAAAATTACATTTGGAGAGAATTCTTGTTCCAAAAATCAAAGTTACATTGATTGTTAATTGTTCTAACTGATTATTGACTCATGACATTTGTTTTTTACCTCTTTGTTCCAACAGTCAGCACAGGATGTTGAGAAGGTAAATTAGTTCAAATTATGTTCCATTAGGAAATTTAAAAAGACCGCCAAAAAAATGTCGTAGCCAAAACGTTCTTCTGTCTTCAACAGGGACTGATGTATTTCAACAGTAAATTGAAAGATCTTGAAAAACGACAGCAGCGAATCAGAGATATCAGAATCAAACATAAAGTTCTGACTGAAGAGCTGGAAGACACCAAGGGTAGACTAATGATGGACCCAAGCAAGTGGATAGGAGAGTGTAAGTATACATGGGAAAGCTTTATTCTGTGCAGTTCAAATTCAACAAGTGTTTTCTTTTGATTTGCAGTCGAGGTGGACCAGGATTTGGATCAGGATTCGCAGGAGTACTTGGACGCACTGGGTCAGGCTACAGCAGAACTGGAATATTGTGTCAACCTGTGCAAATCTCGTGTCATGATGGTCACTTGCTTTGATATCAGAGTTGTGTCTGATGTGCAAGAAGGACCACGAGAGGTGGAAGTATGAAGCCAACTGCTGATTGGCAGACAGTCAGAAAGAAATGAGAGAAAGATCCTTGGATAAGTGAAAAGAAGGACTATGAAATGTTTTAACCAGTCCAACGGCTCTGAGAAGATACAAATAGAACACAGAATGGTTACAATAATATCAAAAAGAGAATTCTGCATGGAGTGGGAACTCATCCTCAAAAGAAGAGAAGACTGTTCTGGTAAAATGCAGTGCCTCAAAATAACTGTCGATTCAAGGACTTGATTCAAACGAAACGCAAACCTACTTTGATACTTTTGACGTCTCCTGATTCCAGGAAAAAAAAAAAACAACTAACAATTGTTCCAACTTACCGAAGAGTTCTTCTTACTATGCCAAAGTGCCTTCTTTCATATAACTGTTTTGTACATTTGCTGTCAATCATTATTTTTTCTACTGGTGCTACTTCGAACCAGCATACCTAAGCCGAACCATATTTTTATTTTATTACATTGTATAGTGTATTTATATGATCACGCAATGTGTAAAATTTAATTTAGGATGTGTAAGGGGAGCAAAAGGAGAATAAGTCCTCCTGATCGCCTTTATTAATATGCTGTTAGTAAATCTTTTGAGCCTTATATTATAACTTCTTGTTACTGTGTGCGCGTTTCTACTTTTGCGAGTGGAATATTCTTGTCTTGGGAAGTTTGTTAACAAAACTCAGATGCCATACAAGACGGCTTCTATAAATCTCATTTCATTTGAGTGATAACACATTTTTTTAAACCTGTTTTCCTCTTGAACACATCAAAAATTGTATGTGATTAATTGGTACTAGACTGCCTAAGAGATGCTCAGTCACAATGAATGTACAAATTATTAGATTTTAAAATGAATTAAACACTCTTGAAAAAACAAATACATTAACAGAAGAATGTAAAATCTCACACGATGGGTTTGGTCTGCCAAGAAAATATTTTTTGCTTCCATGATTTTGTCGAGCTTGCAATTGAAGTGAGTTCTATTAGTAATGCAGGACATTTTTTTAGACACTTTGGCAAAGGGCTTTTACTCACGTAACCTACAAGACAAAAAGCTGTGGACTTTTTAATATTTCTTTATTTTTTTTGTTTGTCTGTTTTTTTTTTTTACTTACTAAATGAGGTTTGATCAGTGCGGTACAAGAAAGACTCTCCATACACTGGGATGTCCACACGTGTTGACATGCGGTATTTCTTCACTTTATGGTATTGATAGACATTCAAATGAAGGTTGAATTGAAATAAACAAAAAAGAATGTATTGTTCCTGCCACATTTTTCCTTCTTCCTGCCACATTTATAACATTTTAATTCTTGATAAATACACTGGATGCATATCCAAGCCTTAGTTCTATGGAACAACTCTAAGTTCTTGTGAACACATTCTGGAACTCGAGAAGACACATGTAGCACAAATGTTTCATGAGCTACCATTCATTAAACGGCCAGATATTCTGTATGTTTCCTGCTGTGCCGTTTAATAGATGCTTTGAAAGAGCCACGCGATTCTGTTTCTCTGAGTCACTGACACAGAACCAGTTTTCAAATGTAGCAGCTAAAACGATTTTCCTAGTTTTTGTCAATCAAGAAAGACCATGAACAACCCTTTGTTGATCTCACTTACAATCACGGCTACTGTAGACATTGTCTGTATGATTTACTTCTTTTTATACACACTCTCAGGCCCTTTTTTAAGATGCTGTATTAGGTTTGCATTTTTTTCTTTCGCAACCAGTGTAATTTTTATTTGTGAATGTTGATGATGAAGCATTCAGGATGAATGGTAATTATGGAATTAATCGACACCATATTGCAACTTAGTTTGGAATCAAATTCACAGATGTCGCGTCACGTTTCATATCAAATCATATTTTCTAAATTGTTTGCTTTTGTAAAGGGGTTTTATTTCTGACCTGTATAAATGTATTATATGGCAGGATGGTTTTTTCGTGAATAAAAATGTCCTCTTTGTGAACAAATGTCATAAAGTTTTATTCCTTCACAAATCTCTTCTAACGATGATATGATATATTTATAGAAAACATTCTCAGCTTGACTCCCCAAGAAAGTCACTGTTGCATGAACCGTATGAAAATGCAGCTTCACATTTCCCTTCTCGAGAGTAGCAATGTCAGTTTCCCAGAAATGCAGACCAATGCATTTGCTGTAGAAAATGACAATGTTGAAAAGTCTCTCCTCTCACTCCGTGTGAAAATGGAAGGTTTCTGGTTTCTTAACCAGCGCCTCCACACATTTCTATCTTTTTGTGAGTTTAGAAGTAAACTAAATATAACTAGGCAACTCGGAAGCTTTTTACAGTTGTTGGCATGGTTGTTTGTGTGTGCAGTGCCACGCGTCAGAAACCGTCTGATTGGCTCTTCATAATGTCAATCAAATGAGACTTTTCTAAGTTAGAATAGCATTTATTTTTTTTAGCCCCGCAATTAACCAGCAGAGCTATTGACCGGTAGATTAACAAATTGAGCACCTTTGCCCTAGTAAGATAACACATTACTAGTACATGTCACTTGGCGCATTTGAAAGTTTTGGTCACATTGTGGTTGCTTGACGATTCCTAGACAAACTAATAAAAATTCCTAGAAACTACAGATTGATAAGACAAATTGATAGCTCAATCATCAAAGAGAACTTACTATAATGGTTATAAGGCCTGGTTGATTTTATAATCTCTGCCTGTTTTTGTGGGTCTATACGTGTATCTCCTGGTGTGAGTAGCACAGAAGCAAGAATGATTGTTATTGGCCACACTATAGTAGCTGGACCCACAATAAAAGTGTTACCAAAAATGGTTGGTTTGATGGAACTGGGATTAAAAAAATAATTTAGAAAACAGGTTGTGGTCCAGTGGTACAGAGTTGAACTTGAGACCAAACCATTTTCTAATCTCCTTCATTCTGTTAGTCGCTTTGATAGGATAAAAGCGTCAAACAAATAAATGGCATAAGAAAAGAAAATAGATGAATGAACATTCGACGAGGGCATGTTAGAGATTGTACATGTGAGAAACTGAGCTAAATAATTAGCGTGATATTTCTGGAAGCTCAGTCCAGAGAACATTAGCACCATCAGTGTTCCTGTGCGAATTACATTCAAGTTTATTTAAAGCGCTACATTTACACACTACAGGCCTAGTGTGACCCAACAAAATCTTTTCAAAGGGTGGTGAGTCTCTTTGGATGAAAGCATCTGCCGAATGCGGACGTATAATTATAATCTCAGCAATACTAAACCGAGCTGTAACTGTAAACTGTCAATCTGTAAAGTCCCATCAGCCAACATCAGAAAACACTCTGAAATCAAAACCAAGGAAGCGACGTCGTAAAACACAGATACAGGGTGAGATGAGTTCTGAATGACATGCTGGTGAAGCACAGATGCTGCATCGACATATAAATAGTGATTTAACGGAATCAACAGGTGTTACAGCAAAATATAGTAGCGGCCCGGAAACGTCCCGACAAAAACGCGGCAAATGTTCCCGTCACCTCCTTGTGGGTCGTGTTGCCATCTGCTCGGATTCTCACAAATCATTTGTTTGAGTGACAGCGTACATGAATACACGTGCACAAACACGAATGCACATGTTCAAACCAACATAACGATGGTTATTACAGACGTAACGGAGACTCTATCAACTTTACTGTCTGGAAGAATGTGGCGTCTATCTGGTTGTTCTCCAAGCACAATGCAGGCCGAGATCACAGATCAGACGGGTGTTTCAATTAATATTAATAATGTTTTTAGCCAAATACTAATTTAGCTATTACATTTATCAGGAACATTGAGCGTGTGCTTTTTTTTTTGCTGTGCAATTGAATGGAAGCAGTAGCTAATGGAATCGTAGCCGTTAGCCTAGCAGACACTGAGTGGTTTTTGACAGCTAAAAAAAAAATCAAACGCCTCACTCAAACGGCAGTGATTGAAACTTAAAGCCACATGCAATCTGATCTAACAAAGTGTTTCACGTTACTGCTGGAGAAAACTAGAAATGAACAGGCTGTAGGTTTCAGTTGCGAAGAAGAAGTCAGTTTGTGGGAAACTGATCTGACAGAAGTAGACATCTATAAACCACTAAAAGTGTTTATCCTGGAATGATTATGATGTTTTGATTTTAATGTCTGTGACAATTAAGGTGTTTTTTTTATTTTTATGTTATTGTTTTTGTTGTTGTTGTTGTTGTTGGTTTGTTTTCATTTATTTGTTTGGCGGTGTAGTGAAGCGTGTGAGTGTGAATGTGTGGGTGAACGTGTGGGTGTGTCTTGTTCTATGATTGGTTGGCCACCAATTCAGGGTGTGTCCTGCCTTCAGGCCTTGTATTGGCTACAGCTCCCCATGACCCAGAGATGGTAAAGTGGAAATCGACCGGAACTACACAATTCCAGATTGTTTTTGAACGTTGAGCTTTGCAGTTCCTGGTATTCAGTGTGTGGCACAGTTACACACTGCGTTCAGTGTTCACACTGATAAACCGTTCAAGTTGTCACAACATGATCTCGGCTTTAAGAAAAAGCCACATCTCCCGCTTTCTTCACGTTTGAGGAGGTCGGTTACCACGGAGACTCTGAAGCGCTGTGGAGAAATGGGCCAAACCGCGGAGGAATGGTTATAAAAGGGCATTTTGACCCTGACGCTGAAATGAAAACTTTTGCAGACTCCTGCAGGGGTGGAACACCATGGCGATGTGATGAGAGGAAGAGTTCAGGTAAAAGTCAGATGGAAAAACTGCAGCTGAAACCACCATCACACACACACACACACACACACATGTATGATGAATGAATGAAAGAAAAAAAAGTGCAATACGGTGAAAGAGAAAAATAAATATATACATATATAATTATTTAGTTTTCATTTTCAAAATTTTATTTTTTTTTCAGTTTACAGTACATTGTATTGTGTCTAGTAATTCATAAATTCTATAATTCTGACTGTGACCCTTTATTTCTGCTGTTATAAAGCATCTCACAATAATCAAATGATCTAATGCTATTGGTTAATATTGTGCTATTAATTCTGTGTGTGTGTGTGTGTGTGTGTGTGTGTGTGTGTGTGTGTGAGAGAAAGAGAGAGAGAGAGAGAGAGAGAGAGAGAGAGAGAGAGAGTTTTTTTAGAACCAAGTTGATGTTGCAGACAAAGCTCAGTATGAAATTGAAATGCTTTGTGTGAAAAGAGGACATTTTTCTTGGAAAGAGTGTCTACGGTATTTGATTTTATGTGATTCCTCTCCATTTTACCAACACACTTTAGCTCCAATTGCATAACCCAGAAATGGAATAAGTGGTAATAAATGAATGAATGAATGAATGGATGGATGAATAGACAAAAAGACTTGCATCTTTAACTCTAGTAATAGTTGGGTTGTGGTAGAAACACACATTTAGACATTTTTTATATATTTTACATCTACATGATTTAAATGTTAGCTTAAAAAACGAATGCAGAAACAAAATGCAATGAATGGGTTGAATGATTACCATGCTCTTTGCATGCACACACACAAACACACACACACACACACACACACACACACACACACACAAAGCCAAAAAAAAAACAAATCATTCCCCCAAATTAAACAAAATAAAACTTTCCTTAAAACACGTGCATAATATGATTGATGATAGCAACAATATCAGCCACACAAGGCAAAAGCAAGTGATTGTTAGATTTACTTCCTAGAGTGATTTCTAATGCATAGAGCCTTCAGCGCCCTAATGACACTGGGTCTCTCGCTCGGTCACTCCCATAAAAACGCACAGTTGATTTGTGAGGGAGCTGAACCAATCCCTATATTGCTTAGGTAGATCAAGGAAAACATTATCACACCCTCTATAATTTAGTTCGGTTTACTCCGGGCATGAAAGGTTCATGGCTTCATCTGGCCAGAGTCGTATTTACTCCAGAGCGTCTAGAAGTTCAATGCTAAACTGCTTGGGTTTGTGTCAATTGAGAAAATCTTTTGAAAATAGCATTAACATATTAACATTATTAAAAAATGATATATTAGCTACCTTTTGTCTGTTCATCCATTCATTAGTCCATCCATCCAGCCATCCATTCTTCCACACATCCAACTATTGATTAATGGATCCATGCATAAATGAATGGATGGGATGGATGGATTGATTAGTTATTATTTCATCCCTCACATCTGTCCATCCATCTATTAATCTATCCATCCATCCATCCTTCCTTCTATCCATCCTTGCATCCATTAACCAACCCATCATCCATCTATTCATCCATCATCCCCATCCATCCATTCCATCTTTGCATCCAACAACCCATACATTAAATCAATCTATCCCATCCATGCATTCATCTATCCATCCATTCAATCAGGTTCCGTCTATAGAAAACTAAACATTGTGAAGACAGTTACCTGTCGTCCCTTTCCTTCTCCATGTGCACACCTCTGGCCTTTGATACTTTGGCACTGCCTGCGCCATTGTCTGTGTGAGGTGGGAAATGAAAGGAGAATTTACGAGTGCCCTGCAGTCAAGGGGCACAGCAGCCGGCCTGGGCATTGTTAGAGGAGCGGCAAGAACAGGGATTTACAGCTCTGCAAGCAGGCCGAGTTCGCTTTGAAAGCAGTGGCCTGATCTTTTAAGAAGAGCAATAAACTCAGCCAAATGCTGCCACTTACTCTAAGTAATTAAAACAAGCTGGTTCAGAAAGGGACCTTAAACTACCCGAGTGTGTGGCGTAGATTTAGTGCTCGCACATGCCTCGCTGTGCCATAACTATTGACAGACCCTAACTAACACACATATCAGCATCCTACGGGTCAGTCCTGCCCACTGCTTTACGCCGAGCCTTCCCGTGGGACTGAGCATGGTACAGGTTCTGAACAAAGTCAAGCCCTTAGATTGCTTTCTCGCATATTGCTTTCGATATACTAATGAGATTTCTTCTTAGATAGTTCTTTAGGAAGACGTTGAAGAGCACGCAATGCCAATCAATATTTACCTTATCCAGGGGTGTAAGGTACTTGAGTAGATGTACTTCGTTACTTTACTTAAGTATGTTTTTGGCTGAGTATCAAAAATATAAGCAACTTTTACTCTCTACTTCACTGCATTTGTGAATGAGTAGCAGTACTTTTCACTCCACTGCATTTGAACGAACACTTGTCGTTACTCGTTACATTGTAATTGTGTGCGACAAGCCGGAATCGATTTATACCGCGGTTAATTTCTTGGGCGGACGAGGTGAATATCGCCATCTTTAGGCTGCTGAAGGTAATGTAGGCTTTTTGTGAATTAGAAACCACAAGAACGCGAATTAGGGGCGTAAAAATGTGTTTTACAAATGTTATTTTATAATATATAACTTTATATAATACATATAATATATAATTTACTAATCAGCCTTATCATTTTACTTTTCAAATTTAAGTGATTGCGACTGACTTTTTGTTCTTTTTATCTACTTTGTTCCACCTGTTTTCAAACATTGAGGTTAAATTCTGTTTCTGTCTTGGAAAACAATAGTTTGTTTTCACATTTCTTTTTTTTGGGCCTATATTGAGCACAAATAAAAATACTTCTTAACACTTAAGTTCTTTTTAAATTGGATACTTTGCTACTTTGACTCAAGTCTTTTTGAAATTGGTGACTTGGTACTTGTATTGGAGTAGTTTTTTTTAACAGTAAGTATCTGTACTCTTACTCAAGTATGGCTGTCCGGTACTCTTCACACCCCTGACCTTATCATGGTGCCATGATTTACGTAGAACGAGCCAGGGACATCAGCTCGACGTTTTTACTCCTACCCCTTTAGTGCTTCTACAGGAACTAGGATTTTAAGAAGAAGAAATGAAACCTATTCGACACTAACGTCCCGAGTAAGAGAGATACGTAAAAGACATTTCTGATCCAAGCTGACAGCAAGACGCCTGCTAGGCCCGTGTATTCTCGTCATTATCTTCCCCCCTTCCAGCCCCCAACTGTGCTGCTGTGCAGAGTCAGACACGGTCTCTGCTGGACCAGTATTCAATGAGCGCTGACCCTTACGAGAATTCTAGCTATACCACTGAGAGAGGATGTGCTAATTAGACACACAGGATGACCATAACCAATTAAACCCCAGCTAACAAACTCTGTTTGTTGTCAAAGAGACATTACCGTCTGTACTGTGTATTTGTTGCAAATTACAAGGAAAAAGGTAGAGAAATACAATGAATGCGTCAAATCCTGAAAATGTGGTCTTTGTTTCTTTTTCGTTATCTACTTGATTCACCGAAATCTGTTCGGAAGTTTTGAACTCAGTCACAAGGAGATGTCAAGGCCCAGTTGCTTGGTTATTTGATGTCAGATTGTTTTCTACACAAAACATGAAGCTCTTCATAATCCAAATGATGACCCTACTTACTACAAGAATAAAACCTTAAAACAAGTATTGTCAATAATAATCACAGAACAAATGTGAACACAGAGAAGACGAACCAACTAGAGACTCTAGAGACAAGGAAACAGACTATAACAGGACAGGTTCACTGTTTCTCTGAAAATTATGTCAAACTCAAAGCAACTGTTGACAGCATGACTAAAAACGAGCATAAAATATATAATTTAACATTTTTTTTTCAATCAAAATTTGTAGAAATTGATGCATCCTGATCTTAATTTGTATTCACATCAACAAACCTCATTGAGGATGGACAAAAATTCTTTGTAATCTTTGACTTAATAAAACTACACTTCTTTAAACTTTATTTCCATCAATCGGCAGCGGAAATGAGAAACACACTAATCACAGGCACTGATAAAAGTATTTCTGTAGTGATGTGTTATTCGTGAGCAATTCATTCATTTTGGATAAATCTTATGAGTAAATAATCACTTCAGAGTGAGATCTGTTGGCTTTGTGTTTGACTATGTATGTGCAGTGAATTGGATCGATTCTACAAGTCTAAAAAAAAAAGTGTTGCTGAAAGAGACGTAAACTGTTGCTCTGATGATGCAAAGCGTGGTGGCCACGTTCCTTGAACATGGTTGTTTCTTATTCCCACACATTATTTTTCGATATTAAGCAGAATTTGGTATGCATTTGTGGACTTTTTATTTCTGTCAATTAGGCCTGATTTGGTCAGTCCGGAATTGACTATTACATTTTGACCTTTAGAATCTTGCATTCTAAAGACATGCAAGATTCTACAAAACTAGACCTTCAGACGGTCTAGTTTTGTAGAATCTTGCAAGTCATTAGACAAAATCATTTGAAGATCATATCCAATTTACACTTGTGTGGGAAAATTCTTCACACCATGCTGCTTAACGAAATTTACAAGTGAAAATAGAACTGATTGGCATATTAAAATTCCACCGTTGGAATACTTTAGGCAAACACTCTATAGGTCCCTCGCTAACATTTGCGACAAACACGCAACCTGCTAATCAACAGCTAGCTGCTCACATGGGTTGATTATTTGTCACCGGATACCAATAAACCCCATATGCTGTGAAACATGTGACCTTCACCAAACCCGCAACTGAGCAGTTGTTGTGCGGAGGCCACGGCTTTGTGTGGTAACACATGACTGCACTATAATCATTGTTCGGAGGGAGACAATCACGGCTCTTTTGATTAGCACCGGGCTACTGTTATGTTTGCAGGGCTGCTCATTTGTAAAAAATGCTAATTTAAAGCTCTACAAGCCCTGTGGGAATGTGTATGGAAACAAATGGGCATTGAACTATTTGCACAGAAGAACAGAGGTGGATCAGGTCAGCAAGTTGTAATGGGAGATGGCTGTCAAGTCAAAACAAATCAAGTAAAGTTCCAGTATAAGGAGCAAAGCAAAGGACTCCCTTGAGGACTGTTCCTGGGTGAATTACAATTCTAATTCTGTGGATTCTGGCTGGAGCAAGAGGACATAACGACAAGAACTACAACTGTCAAAATGGCCACCAGGGAAAGAACTACAAGATGGCTGCCCAGGACAACATGGCGGAGGAAGCAGCAGAACCTAATCAGGTTCAGACAGTTTGGTTGAACACAGGTTGAACACTGGTTTTCCTGAACATGGGAGAAAAAGTGTAAGGAGCTGAAGAAGCAGGTATTGCATTTTTTTTTTTTTGGTTCAATGTGGTTTGTTGAATGAACACGATTTGTGCTGGTACGGTTGGAAAGAGACTTTGGACATTGTCTTTGTGCCATCAAATGAAGATTCCTGCTGCTACAGTACTTTGTTGTTGGAACAAGGGTGGAGTAGAATTATGTACAATTAGGTTTTGTGTAATTGTAATCTTAGTTGCATGCTTGGTCAGAGAAACATGTTTTACTTGTGTGTTTTATGCTACATGTTAAATTTGGGGGCAAACATTTATATTTTGGACGGAACAGTGGCACTGTGCATTTATGTGGTCACCTCAATCAGCTTTTATGAGTGAAATTGTGTGTGTGTGTGTGTGTGTGTGTGTGTGTGTGTGTGTGTGTGTGTGTCCCACTCTGTGATTGGTTGGTTACCAGCCTGAGCTCCTCAAGACCCAGTAATGAAAAAGCTGAAAATTGATGGATGGATGGATGGATGGATGGATAAATGGATTGAAACATAATATGAAATTACAATCTCCCCACGTGTGAACTGCATTTATTCACACAGATGTACCTTGATTTACCCAAAAGAACAAGTGAAAAGCTAATGCGAGCATTTACCGTCTTCTAGTGTGAATATATGTATCTGGGTCTTTTGGGTCCTTTTCTACTAACAGATGGAGTTCTCTAATGAAAAAGACCCTTTTAATTAGCCTGTCCGTGGATGTTTATTCACCTCATATGGCCATCTCCCCAATAAACTTTCATTGAGCGGCCTGGTCTTACACCGGGCTCCCTGTATCTGCCATCTGGTGGTCCAGGGGCTTTGTGAAAGCAAAGCAGCTCTGTTGTTTCCATCACGTAGAGATGCATAAATGGGCCAAAGCAAACAGGGAACAAATATTACATTTTCCCTTCTTACCTTATAGATAAATAATAATAAAAAAATATATATGGATCAATCATACCTCATAGAAATAACTTTTGGTAGACTACACAGTCTACACTGAACCTATTTCGAAGCTTCACTTGAAAATATCTTCTAAAGTTATCCCAGGAGAAGCATATGCATCTCCATCTCAGCTTGAGGTGAACCGTAATTTCCTCTTCACTGCCTGCACTCTATTAAAGAAACCTGATAAGTTGAATTAGATTCATGGACTTCACTTGTTCTTGGATGGAAAGCACAAATTGGGTCTTTTTTGTATTTGTGCACCTTGCTCTCTTCATCTTTGGAAAAGCGGCATTCCCAGAACGTTCAATTGTGATTTGGCTTGTTTATTTTTCCTCCAGAGACTGTGTTCAAGGTCATTTCCAAACATGTTTTTTCTACCTGCAATGGATGCAATGGAAGACCTAAGAGGAATGTTGGGAGCCAGAAGAGCCATAAAGGATCAACCCAGAAACTGCAAATTGTATTAAGGCTGGAACAAATTAATTGGATTAACACAGCAAAAATATTCTCTACAGGACAAAAGTGTACAAATGCGAGACATGGTCTAACTTATTTTTGTCAAATAGTTTCACTGATACATAAAATTCGCAAGTAATTTAGCAAAAGGCACAATTTTGTTGCTTTATCTCTTCTCTACAGAATTTTTCTTGCCACACAGGTGCAGTTGACTTTGAATTATTATTATTAATTGAATTATTTATTCGAGGGCCAAGTTCAAACGAGGCTTTCCATGTAAGCTATACCTCAAAGCCTTTGACAAGTTGTTGTCCTTTTTATTAATATCCTCATAACCCTTATATGTACTGTATATACGCTTTGAATGTAAACAGGCACAATTTGAGTGCTTAATCATTTACAAAAAAGTCCAATTTCTGCAGATTGACGATTGGTTGGCTGATCCCGATTGCAGTTCTACTCTTTTTGTGAACTGGAATGAGTTCATTGAATGAGAGACTTACACTAAAAGTGTGTATCAATGTGATTAAGAGACACTACGACTGTCGGGTGTCATCACTCAGCGTGTGAGACTGGGAATTCTCGAATTGAGAATCATTATAATTTGGACCCAATCGGTAACCTAAAAAATGTAATATGGAGATCTCTACATAAGACTGTTTTTTGATTTTAAACGTACAGGCTTTTCAGGGATCTTCAAACATTCTCGTATAACATTTTAGGAAGAAATCTAAGCGAACAGCTAATGATTGGACTTTACAGCTCGTGGTGACTGCAATCCCCCGGCCACTGGAAATCATATTGCTAGATATAATGACTTTTCATGCGGGACTTTAGCATGGCTTTGTGATGTGAATTCATTTTTTTTTTAAGTAAGACTCAAAGCCCACCTTAAAATCCTCTGAAACTTAATGTTGAAGCCAGGCATGTCGGTAAATATTTAACGCTCCACATATATCTGACGTGATGCTGCTCTGTCATTCTAAAGTACAATGAGTTGAGTTCCTTCTGAGAAGAAGCATAGTCTAAGGTTCCAGTTTAATTTTATAGTTTTATTATCACTTTAATTTAGAGAGTTTTCTAACTCCATGAGTTTGCCACATGCACTATCAGTCTATAAAACATGGCAAACTATGAATAATCAAAAAAAGGCTTGACAACAAATGGTGGGGTGGGATACGGCTTTAGATAAGTAGACAATTCAGTTACCACCTCGGCAATCTGTTATGTTTCATTATTTGCTTTGTGTATCTTGCTCCTCAAACATCTGTGATGGAATTGTTATATTGATTTGTCTGGTGGAGCAAATTACACTCGGACTCCAGAGGAAACGGAACCATTCATACTGTTCAGTCCCGTTTACCTCCCTCGTCCCGACTCCTGACAGACAGATCTTTTGAGGGGTAATTACTACTGTATACCTGCTAATCACAGTCTCTCTCCCTCACACACACGCACACACACACACACACACAAACCGGTCCTTTTAATTGGATGTCAGATGTTTTACAACTACAGCTCATTGATCAGGACATGATGGTTAATAAGTACCGATGACGTCTTTATTGAAATGAATGACACTGTAATAATACAGGAAGACTTGAGATTCATACGTTCACATCATTGTCACCAGAATATCACAATTATTGACGATATACTTCGATGTGTGTTCAAACTAAGGGAGATGGTGATTAAAATGTACACCAAGATATACATAAATGTGTGCATAGGTAAACGTACAGTAACATTGGAAAAGGCAAAATATGCAGCTGTCTTATTGACTTTAAGGGTTATGGCGAGTTATATTGAACGCAAGCACATAGATATTACACATAAACTCACACACATACACACACACTGATACCTGCTTAGTAAGTCTTTTGTGTCTTCATTACTCAGATTTGGACCATACTTTATCTGGACACATGGTTGCGGGCAGGAAACTGGCATCGTGTCCACTGTTCTGTTGGCAGAATGACCGCTGTCCCGTCCTGTGTGCGGCCCCTCCTCTCCGCTGCTGTCCCCTCACAGTTGTTCATGAATATGAATGAAGGGCTACTCTTGCTCGAATTAATGCACACTAAGTCCTCGTAAATCACACGTGCATAAAACTCCAAAAGATTTACTATTAAGGTCTAATAACAAGAGAGTGAGAGAGAGGAAAATTGATCATTTTGCAAGTCTTAAACTTATTATTAGAGTATTTTTTTGGCAGAGTTTATCACTGATTATTAATTTTCATCCTGTTTATATTATAATTCGGCTTGGGAAATTCATTAGACACATGGTGGGGTTGAGATTATTACCTACCGTGTCACTAATTACGGTATAAAATAATATATTTCTCATTGTATTTTAAACTAAAGGTAAAGCCGCATTATGATTACATGAAACCATTTTTGTGTTCCGATTTTCCATTGATAATTTAATGACATTCTTTTAAACACAATTAAAACATCAGTGGAAAAGAAAAAAATGCAATTTTAGGTTTGATTGTGCTTATTCAATCATTAGGAAAAAAAGGAACAATGTTCAGATATAAGCAGTGGAAACATGAATCTAGTGCAACTCTTGTCTACCTGACAAAATCCGGGTAACCTTGAAAACAATTTCACCCTAGTTTCATTTAACAGTAAGGAAGTGTGTTTTTTTTAGCTCATATCTGGCAACCCATTAAAAATAGATGTTTCCTGGAGCTCCTGAGTTCCTTGGGTTAATTACATCCAGTGTGATTCAACAACGAACTGGGATTCATTTTGTTCAAAGATTTTGCCCTGTTTAGAACTATTCAAAATACGCTTGCACACAGTATAATGTGCTTTGAACAACTACTGTTATGGAAATGGAAAAATTAAAGAGCATTTTGGTTTCACTTGTTTTAAAACGAATTATTCAGGTCTGACATACAAAGTGATCAGACATACCAACATACATTTTTAAGCTCACCCCAATAGACAATATAGAAAAAAGTCTCTAAATGAACAATAAAAGCTATGACTATGATGGTTGAACAAGACAGTACATGACATTGGGTAGAAAAACAAACTAAAGCAAAAAGAGAAAATAAGACAACGGGCAACCGGGGCATAAAATATACCTCGGGGTGAATATCAACCAATTGTTGGCACACAGACGTCTAATGTTAGCAGCTTTTCTTTGTTGTTCCATCATGTTCTGATCGAGACATGGTGCCAGAGTTACATGTATGCATTGTTTCGTGCCAATTATGCATCACTTTATGGCATTATGTACAGAAGCTTCATCCTTTAATTAGAGAACATTTAAAAATAAAGAGGCTCTAAACCAATTCAAGCTTTCAACCCATTTCGGAAAATGTTGAATTGCATGCAATGATTCACAGGTTGCGATTTTAGTTTTTTGCAATTGTATGCAATGTTTAACTCCAGACATTAAAATTGAGTTGATATGGCTGTACTTGTTTGTTCTTGTAAATAATCACAGCCAGATTCTAAACCTTCAGAAGCTTCTCTACCAGCCAAGCATCTAATCTAACTATCAGGTCATATATGCATGCATTCTTTCTGAATGGCATAAAACACATTAGCCATAATTTGTGATTATGTGAATTTAGTACCAAACAATAATTAAAGAAGGTTGCTGTCCTTAAAACAAGGTCAGGGGAATTTGGTTGGTTTAATAACATCTACAAGCTGCTCAGACTGAAGAGGCAAGTAGCCTTGATGTGGGATCTTCAGTTCTTCAGGCTCGAGTCTTTCAAAAAGAATCAAACCTCTTCTGATTAACCTGCAGAGCAACCTCAGACGGGCAAAGCTGGATCCAGTAGAGCGTTTGACTGCCTGTGTTTGCTTGAAGTGCAACACAATGTTTGGACGTCGTCTGGAAAATCACTTTTGTAATGATTCTGGTGATGGATGGCGGCTTATCGGTTTCTCTTTACAAATTGCAATCAATCATTTTTTTTTTCTCCATTCAACACAAAACAAGAAAAGCTTAGTCTTAGAGGACTAATAATTGAGAATGAATGACAACTTAATTATAGTTTTTTTTCAGCAACCTCTCAATACTAAAGAAAGAAAAAAAAGTTGTTTCTGCTTCTCGTCAACTGCCAAGACAATAACTATATGAGGACTATAAATAAAATTAATACTGTTAAACAAACTCTTCTGAAACTCTTCTTTAAATTAGTGTAATTTCATGTACAGTAATGAGAATCTAATTCCAATAAATGCATGAATATTTCGATTGATCTCTGAGGGAAAATGATTGCAAACGGTTTACATTCTCTCAAAATGAAGGGAATCCTTCTTCACGTGGCGTGTTGAATGTATTCTCGCGTTGACTCGTGATGCATTAAAAGAGCATCATGCTAGACGTGTGCGCGTGGTTCTTGAGAGGATGATGGATTCACTGTTTTGATGAATGAATGATGCTCCTGATTCTTTCATCATGTTCGATTTGTTTTTGATTTCCTTGGGGACGCGGTGAGTTGGCATATCGCTCATTGAACGCGGTTGAAATTCCGTTGAATTGCTGAAAATGATAGTGACAAACCCAATAAAGCAGCTTTAACAGCTCGGCTCTCCCACTTTACGCAGAATGAGATTATGAAAGGCTGAATGCTGGTATTAACCCGGTGATGTAATTACCTCTGCAGGTTGAGTGCTAACACAGTTACCATGCATGCTGAATATCTACTAATCCCATTAGAACCCGATCCGTCTCTCTGCACTGCATTTTGCTGTAATTTCGGGTAAGAAGACTAACAACCGTTTATCTTGCAGTAAGCTGAGACAAAGAGGGGATTTCTATCGGACCCTCACGTCTAGAGGTCACTTTCATCCATGGCCAGACATGGTTCGAATGCATTTGTTCTAAAGTGTTTATTTGTAAACATGAGCTGAAATGATACAATGCATTTCGAAAAAATGGTATAAAAGTCGACACTAAGCATCCAGTTTGAGTATAAAAATAATCAATATGTTCAAATATTTATAAGCAAAACTCTTAACATGGCTTTTAAAAGACACATTTCAAATACATTTTTATATATTAATAGTTCTGAATAAAACAATCTTTTTTTCTGTCAAGGAGAGCGGTGGAGCTGAGGGTGAAGGTGTGGATGGTATTATCTGCAAAATTGTGGACCAGAAATTTTCCCTAGATATCCTATAATTGAGACTTAAGGTCACGAATGGGGAAATAGGACCTTTTTCAAACGGCAACTGATGTCCTTACCACACCAGCAAAAGTTTAAATTAAATTACACTGTGCAAAAAATTCATGGAATATAGCCATACTGGGGAGGATTACTGAATCAGATTTTATACAGTATGTAAATATGTATATGTGTGTGTATGTGTGTGTGTATACCATATAATAAATATATATATTATATATATATATATATACACACACACACACACACACACACACACACACACACACACACCACATACATACAAGGTACGATATGGCTATGAAAACCCCTTAATAATGTATATCACTAGATTATCAGTTAAATTAACAACATCAATCATCATCATCATCATCGTCTTCAGTCACAGTTCTCTTAAACAGTTTCCAGGTCTTCTCTCTTCATTAACAGATTGTCCTGTTATTTGCTCCACTGTATCTATAGAAAAAAATGATTTCAGGTTGTATCATTCAGAGGTGACAAAACGACACGCATCAAAATTCGAATGAAGACACTGCTGCAATTCGATGGATTCTCTGGTCCAGGTTGACTTCCTACATCTCACTCTTATCACCATTGTCAAAGCAGGTCTTGTTCTTCTAGATGCTAAACTGTAATGAGCTTCTGAATCATGTACACCCTGCTCCACACTATAAACTTTTCCCTCTCATTTGTTACCTAGCTAGATTTGGCTTAGAAACCTTTTTTCTCATCTGACTCTTGGCTCTGACGGATTCATGTCTGCTCCTCCTGGGTTCTTGTTGAAGGCTTCTAATACACTTCTCTATCTCTTCAGTTTTCAGTTCATCCTTCCATCCAGCCATTCATCCATCCATCATGAACCCATTTTGGACAAATCTCTTAACATACAATCTGCTCCTCAAGTCTGGAGAAATGAATTGTATGGCAGGTTCTGTTTCACGGTCTGCTGCACTTTGTGTGAGTCTCCGGATGAGATCCTAGATCTTAAACTTTTTACATTCTTTTCATGAAACTTGCTTCATGACACACAGGGCTCCCGTTAAGATCATAATAACCAAGATCACGGTTGACAAAAGTGTTAATCTCAATTGAGTGAAAAACAGATTAGAATAAGTAATCGTAATTAAACAAATACGATATTGACTTGATTTACATATAATCATTTAGTAGATGTAATTTTTAAAAAGCCATTTTTGACTGTATTGTAGACAGAAATTATTACTTTTATGCACTCGGATTAAAGCTTCTTACTTTATAAGTCAAAACATCCCTTTATCAATTTGGGGAGAAATAAAAAACAAGATGGAAATATAATTATTAAAATCATATGTGCAATTTTCTATAATATTATAGTTATTAATAATCATAATTTATAAAATTTAATTTTAGATAAACTCCTAAATGGAAAACAACAAAGAAAATGTGTGTGCACATGAAAGTTTACTTCTGTAGAAAATATTGTGCTTTTTAAGAGCTGATACATGTTGCTATTAAACATTGTTAATGTCATACTAGTAAGATTCGTTTGACACATTTGTAAAAATCAACAGAATCAGCATGTATGAGTAATTTTCTTTGCTTTATTTCTGTTTGGCATGTATTTGTGTGAGATGAAATGCACAAATAAAGGTCAAGCGCTTGTGAGATCGGAGGTGTCGGAGACGTCAATGATGTATGTGCAGTCTTCCTGTCGGCGAGTTTTCAGCCTTCAGACCCTCAGCTGGTCACTGGCTCGTGTGATTGTTGTGCATCAATAAAGCACAATCAGTCCCTGACAAATCAATGAAATCAAAGCTCATCCCGCTCAGACATTAATTATCCAATAAATGGCATTTGGTGGCGCTCCACACGTGAACCAATCATCTTCAAGTGACATTCTGTCCTTTAGATTGAGGACGAGTGTGAGGATGCTCCACACGAGCAACTTTACTTCATCTTTTCTGTACCATAACACACTGTTGAGTGAACTGAGGTTGCTTAAACTATTTTATTTAGATGTTATATTGATTTCTAAAAATGCTAAACTGTACATAACTAGCATGCTTTATATAGATTTTTTTTCTGTACAATTTTTAACATGAACAGATTTATATGAACATTTACTTCACCTATACATTAAAATGCAATTTACTGCATGTGTATATTCTCAGATTAACAAACACATTAGTATTTCTCTGATTTCCACAAGGTCTCCGACATTTGTACAAATCTTGAAGAATATATTCAACACTGCTGACAAAAATGACTGAAAAAATTGCATGACTACCAGCGATTCGTCCATGTTATAGTCACTTTCAAACGCTGCTATGACGTTGATCAGTGTCTCCTAACACTACATTACCTACAGTTCCCTGCTGTGAACAAGATTCTTAATATTAGCTTTAAACTAATGAATACGTATGGCAAAGTATGAAACGTGCTGGACTTCACACATTGTCGAACCGGTTCCCTGGAATAAAATAAAAGCTTGGAATAAATCAATCTCTACTGGAACGCTTTTACAAGGGTGCCTGAAATTGGAAAGAAAAAATGTTCTAGTGTGTTCGGCAATCATTGATAACGGGTTACGGAGAATTGTGGAACCACTTATGCGTATAGAGCATATGAACCCAATGCAACTATTTTTTTTTATTTTCAATTTTAATTCATCTCTCTGCTTGGAATTAATACATAAAACATTCTCCTATTTCATTTCTAAAATCTATAGGCTTCATATATGACCCTGTGAACAAAATAATGACTTGGAAACAGTAAAGCTAAGCTTGCTTTCTGAGCATGTTTTTGGAGAATAACAACGGTTTTCTCTGCATATGCTAGTGATAAAAACGATGAGACACACTCCGCCAAAGCCGTATTTACACATTGATGTGTCAGCACTTCTTCGCGCCTAATCCAATATTGTCTCTCTGACTTAATTACTCACACTACCAGTCAATAGTCTTTGCGTGATGGAAGTCGACATCCGCCCTACTGTCAGAAATGAAGTTACTGCTGATTTCCGTAAACTGTGTATAGCATAGTCATATACGCAATTCTCTTGCTTTATAAGAAACACACACACACCACAGAGAGAATCTCTCTCTCTCTCTCTCTCTCTCTCTCTCTCGCTCGCTCTCTCTCTCGCTCTCTCGTTATTGCCTTTCAGTTTTCCAATTGATGGATCACATCACTGGTCAAGGTATAAACAAACTATTACTCAACATCATCTAAATCACATTATAAAGATATTTTACATTAGGTTTAAGCAGAAAGATTGACAGCTATAATGATATCAGTCAAAAGCCAAGGAAACGGTTGTGGTGTAGCTGTCCATCCTCGTTTGCCCAGGAAGAACTTGAAACTTATTTCACTGTCCGTAAGTATTGGATGAGGGTCCCGGGAAAAATATATAAATAATAATAATGGCACATTTTCAGTGACCTTTATGGAGGAGCCCAATGCCTGGAGAAGTGAGCAGCAAACTAAACCACTTTTATGATAATTACTATGGCCGAGCTCAATGAATAATTTAGTGTTTAGAGGGAAAGATTCCTAATACAGGTCCAAAACATTTACATATGCACTGACAGCACAACACCTGTCTCACCATTCGTCCGTCGAATATTCTGAATAAAAAACATGGTTGTTAAAATACATTATGCAGTTTATATTTGTATTTGTAATGTGCGTGCTATTTTGTATTTTATGCATGCAGTGGCAGGCTGTGGTTCTAAGAATAAGCACACACACACACACACACACACACACACACCAGAACAAACTCAACGGATCAGCTACTGTAAAAACACAAATATTGCTTTTTTTGCACTCTGACTCACATCATGTTTACATCCATATTTATGGTGCGCTTTCATTCTGTACCGCATGTCTTGCTGTAGTTTGGTGGAGTGTACGAATGCTTGCAGAATGCATTAATTGCCGGGGAGTGGCTGCGAATGTGTTGCGCATTATAAGCAGTTTTGGGGATTAAACGATGGTCATCGGGGGTTTCGGCTTTGAAGAGGCAAGAGCAAATATACATGCGTGGATTTCTAATACCTATAACTTAAGGATGAAAAAAATAAAACATACACTATCTATTTAATGAAAACAATTTTAAGTCACATCTTCACAGTATTGCTCTAGTTTTACTTTTAAAAACAAAAGACATATATAATTAGTTTTCTAATTCTTGTTTGCTGAACTGGGGTCCAACCCCCATTCAACTTTCCCTGAATATTAATGACTTCTCTCTAAAACATACATATTCAGAGGCGTTCACTCTGTTTGAAAAAGGGTTGAAATATAGATTTATAGATTTTTTTTTTCCTCAGCTCAACATGCTCACAGAATACAGCTGAATATTCACATTTCGAATCGTCTTTCAAACGTAGAGGTAAACAATCTGATCTCAAAGGAAAATACTGTAGATACAGTATTTGCTACTGTTTTACGTTGTGGTTGGGAGAGATACTGTAAGTGTGCCAAATCTCAATTTGCATTTGCTTAAACATGCAGAAACAGAATGAGATTTTTGCGTAGTATTTTTTGTGTGTTTTTTTTTAGTTTGAAAGTTACATGTTTTCTCGATCCCCATCTCTCAGCAAAGCCGCACTTTTGATGTAAAAAAGAAAAAAATCCCCCCAACCTCTTCATCTGGAGCTGTCTGATACATTCTTCCAGTACAGCAAATCTGTAATTCATCTGAGTCTTCAACCTCAATCCTGACCTGGCAGACACATATTTAGACTAGAGATGGATGGAGCATCGGAGCATGCTCATATGTCACTGCGCCGCTTGTAGCAGCAGCAAATAAATAACGATAGCATTGAACAGAGCTGGAGACAGTGTCAGAGCACAGCTTCATCCAGGGGAGTAATACCACCAGGTGTAAATCAGCGACTGAGAAAAATGAGCCCAAGGTTATTGAGTGTCGGCTGAGTGATGGAGACCTCAAGACGTTTGGGTCGGCAAATCAGGTTGCCATGGAAATTATTTCACTCTGAGCTTTGCCACTTTCAGTCCAACGGCCATGAGCACACAGATCTTTGGATTTTTACATCTATTTGCTCTCACGTTGCCTTGCTAGTAAAGCTTAGAAAAACCAATCCTCCATTTTCTCAGTGGTTTGCATGAATAATTTAAGGAATGGGTAATTTTTGCCGATCTTTTGGTGGTACCACGTTCAGACAGAATCCAAACATTGTTGGAAATTGTAACAGTTTATGGAAACGTTGCATTCACTGTTCTGACATTTAGACAGAGATTGCAGAACATTCTGAAACAGAAAATGTCCACTTTATATGCAGAAGAAATGCAAGAAAAGTGTTGTGTGGAGGGGAGAGGAGAGGGGGATTTAGTTTAAGAGGAACAGCTGCAGACCCTCCAGCAGATACTTTACACATACACTGTCTGTGAAACCTCCATCTGTTAAAATGATGGCAAAATCGCAGTATCATCCAAAAATATTCATAATGGACTTGTCAAATGGTGAAATCTTTTCTTTGACAAATTCCAAATGTAGTAACATTTTAAAAGTTTAAAATCATAATTTTTATAGGGTTTTTTTTTTTTATCACATTTTTATATGGAACAGAAGGGTGTGAATGGGGAATTCATTTGAGACTCAAGTTCGAGATTCAATAGGGTGTTTCTGTGTGATGTTTGCTTGCTCTTCCTGTGCTTGCGTGGGTTTCCTCTGGGTCTCCGGTTTCTTCCACAGTCCAAGAACATGTTTTCAGGACAGATGAATTCTGGAAAATTGTCAGTAGACGTGATAACGTGAATGTGTGTGTCACTGTGTGTGTGTGTCCCAGTTTGTGTTTAGTCGGCCACCGATCCAGCGTGTTTCCCACCCTCAGGCTCAGACTTCCTGGGTTTGGCTCCATGTGACCCAGAAATGGAAAAATATATGGATGCAAATATTGTTTCCCTCTAAACTTTCTCGCTAAACACTACATAAATGGAACTGGAATTAAAAATAAAAAAGTTTTGGAAAAATCAAATGGCAAAAAGATGTCTTGGCTCAAAGCAAATACATTTGTTTGCTAAATATCTTTTAAATGAAAGCATTACAATGGACAGCATGCAAGTTTGACTTTAAGCCTAAAGTTTACATTTCTTTTAAACGTCAAATTTGAGTCATGCGGTCATAGTTTTTAGTCAGTTCAGTTATCAATCATATTTAAAAATTCATTTTAAAACTATTATCCGAGGATCGGTCAGAGTGTTTTCTTCGGTCTTTCCGATGTCCCAGCATGTCTAAATGGCAACATCAAGCTAGAAGAGCCCACAGGGTTCCTTCAGTGTCCCTATAGAGAACTAACACAGCTCTCCATTTTCACTTCAGCCGTGTCCATTTAACCCACCAACTGTCTATAACCGTAAAAAAGTCTACTGGGGCTTCCCGCTTTCTCTCACACCATGGATTTAAAATAGCCCTGGTGTCTCATTTAAGTTGGTAAAATGACATGGCAACCCGTTGACTCCAATCTTGAGAGCGGCTAGTGCGATGGTGTATGTGTCCATCCGTGTGTGTCTGTGTTTCCAGCAGCGAGATACTGGGGTATTAATGACAGCGACTCCACAGCAGCCATCATCGTTTCTAACCCTTTCAATTCCCTGAGCTTCAAGGTCATTCACAAGGATTGATAGAAAAATAAAATGCTCAAAAGCAAGAGCCATGACGGAAAATATAATTCACTTCTAGGAATGCAAAACGTTTTTTTCGAAATTGATTTGAAGGCTATTGAGGTCAAAGAACTTGTTGACTAGTGTGTGTGTGTGTGTGTGTGTGTGTGTGTGTGTGTGTGTGTGTGTGTGGACTATGGCAATATAGTATCAACCACCTACATAATTATTTGAGTAGCATCTTGACGATTTTTAATTTTTAAGTCAAGTGTAATCTATGTGTTTTAGGTTTCCTTAGATTGTCTTTTCTGTGTGGAAAAGCCTTTAACTTTGGGATCTGTCCGCCATTGTTCTGTGAGTGTTTTCTCTCTGGATCACCGTCAATCCCCGCTCTGTTTGATCAGCATATTCTACACCATATCCTGAGATTTGAAATCTCAATCCAATGAAAACATCAGCAGAACACAGCTTCCCCGTGTTGTCTGGTTCTGCGTGTCTGGCTTTCTCATTAGCTTGGCTTGGTGTTTGCTCACATAGTCAGTCCTCAAGCCTCCTTCACTCCTTCATATGCAGTCATTTAGTTCATTAAAAACCGGAGGGCACCAGGCACTTTTTGGGCATGGTGTAATTAATGAGTAGCACCAGCTAAAGCGGCTGCTCGCTGCTGGGGACTTCCTGCCAATGCGACTGAATATTCATCATTTGTGGTTAAAAGAGGAGATCAGTGGATGCTGTTGGAGGGGATGTGTGATGGCCCGCAGGTCGCCAGTGTCCTGCTGATTCCTTTTTCACAAAAAGAAACGAAACCCACTGGAAAAGACTACTTAAAGAGACAGATCAACGTAGAAGTGAAAAAACACAAGTTGGTTGTGAACTGAGGCAAAGTTTTTGATAAAACAGGTTAAGGTGAAAGGGAATGTTGGTGTTAGGTTAAAATCTCTGCAAGAGAAAAAAAAACTCCCACTGGTTGAGATATGGTTCCTAACTGGTGATGGAAAGGTCGTTGTTCAGAACCAAATTTCAGATATTGTTATAAAAAACATTTTTTATTAAACACTTTGGTTAAAATAATAAAAAATTACTTTCTATGAAATTATAATTGGTGTATAATTACAAATGATAAAATAATAAATAATTAATCCAAATAAAGTATACGTAGAAAACAAATAGGCAAAAGCAAATAAATATATAAATGAAATATCTAGAGAGAAAACAAATAGACATTTTTAAAGAACAATACTGATCAAAGCAGGAACAATGGGCACAGCTTGTGTTCACCAACTGAATCGGAGTTTGCCAACAGCAGCATATTTTTTCCCAGCGTTTATATCCATACTGGTACCACTGTATGTGTATACAGTCTGCGCATATATGTCTCCCAGTTGTAATCATTACATCCACACAGGCTCGATGTTCTTCAAGTCTTGTCTTTGAAAAGCTCTGGGTGTGATAAGAGCGCCCACACCACTAAAATGGCCGATTATCTATGAAACAGACTGCCATGTGTTGGCAAAATAAATAATTAAACGAATAACTGCGACCATTGTGATGTGTCTGGCAAAAAAGAATCGATATTCTCCAGGAAATTGAAAATAGAGTAGGAATTGGTAGCAACATCATATCTCCATCAGATTACAGAGAGAGGCAGAAGAACCTTGGCAGTTCCGCTAAGCACATGCTTTTGAAGGATTCTCACAGCACAGATTGTATTAAAAAATATGGCCACAGTTCCGAGGCAGCAAAACCAAGTCATATTTTAGCTAATGGATGGAATTAATGGATCCAGATGGCACTTTGTGTTACCAGATACAAATAGTTTTCAGCTGGATAGATATAGTCACAGTGTAGAAAAATACTGAAACAAAAAAGGAATAAATGACAGAAAGAAAGAAATATACAGAGATAGAAGAGAAGAACCAGACATGTGAACACTCACTCATGGAGATTGTCAAAACAAACACGTTTCTGGACTGTGGAGACCCGGAGGAAACCCGAGCACGAGGAGAATATACAAAGAGGATATTTACATAATCAAGCGATAATGAAGTTATCGTTTACATTATGCATGAAATTTCTGATTAGCCACACGGTATCCAAATATGCTGTAAATATGAATAAAATAGATTTATCAACTTATTTTTCTATGCAACATAAATACAGATTTTAAAATGCATAAATTGTGACGTGATAATAAACAATCGCCCTGAGTGTTTTCCTAAATATGATCTTTTTTTTAGCCATTATTTAGCGTATGATTAGTTAACATACTTGTTTGTTTCACTTGATGTCTGCGTATCTCCAGCAAACACCTGGACACGTGTGCGCTGCAAAACATGCAAATACTTCATAAACGCTGAGAGTGTGACATATGGCACATTATTATTGCTCTATAGAAGCTAAACCACAGCTAAAATAGAAGCTAAAAAGACAAAATGAGAGAGAGAGAGAGAGAGAGAGAGAGAGAGAGATTTGCGTTGTTGCGTTATATCTTTGGTTCACCATTTCTGAAAGATCAACGGTTTAGCTGTAGAAATGCTCTGCATTCATCTGGTTTTCTCCCAGGCACCATATTAGACAAGACACTACTGTGAGAAGCAGAGTGGTAAATAGTTAGAGTTATGGCGATGGTGTTTCAAAAAGATGGCTGTTTTCATAGCTCTGGTCGTCAAGCAGCTCTCCTCACGAGCGGCTGTCAGGATGTTTGGCTCATGATGAATGAACTCTGTCTACATGATGAAGTCTTCCTGGGAGGTTGTTTGCTCACAAATATCCTCCCATCCTGGTTTGCCAAGCTCTCCGTCATAACAAAACAAGCCGATCGACCACGGCCTTTTAGCTGCAAGGCTTTATGGGTAATTAATCACATGGGAGACAATTAATCAAGGACTAATTCCACTTTAATGATTCCTATCAAATGACTCTTTGCATTGGACTGTATGTAAGTACACGAGGAAAACATCTTCATTTCTGTCGTCTTCCAGGCGTGTGCCGAGGTTATGAATTAATAGATTCATTTATTTATTACTGTCTGGTACTTATGGAATTCATTAGGGTCCGCTGAGCACAAGCTGAAGAACATAGCTCAGGAGTTAAGCGAAGCTAGTGAGAGGTTAAATTATGCTGTTCGTGTTTAGAGGTCTGAGTAATTTACGAAAAGCTTTTTAGGGCAGAAGAGAGAGAGAAGAACAATGAAAACAAATGGTATCTTAATTTTGTTTTACGTGCACTGTTTTGCTTTTTTATTGTCAATTCATTTCCAAAATACATTTTTTAATTGTTTGATTTTGATGTGGTATTGGTTATTGGAATTATGATTTTATTGCACATGATGAACTTTATTCATTTTATTATTGACTCCAAAAATCATTTTTAATTACCCGTAACTGCAGTACATGGAGAAGTATTTTAATTTATGACTTCACAAGTCAGGCAACGCAGAGACTTAATGGTTGGTCTTTCTCCCATTCAAGATTCAAGTCATTTGATTGCATCTTCTGTTTGTTTTTCTTCACAAAAACATTCAAATGTGATACTGAAAGTAAGCGAAAAAAAAAATTACGTTAAAAGTAAATGTCAAAAATATTCAATCATTACTTGGCCTTTGCTGTGATTTCTTTATTCTGATGCAACTTTGATCTATGTCAAATTTGGTTTTGGAATTTGGAAATTGAGATATGAATTCACACGCAAGAACCACTTTTACTTTAAATACTCCTAAATACATGAGCCCAAGTAATGCACAGATAATCTGCCCTTCATTATAATATGCCATACATAGAAATAACTGTAATTAAACATCTGTTTTATCACAATTATCTTCACTTGTAAAAGCGAGAATGCCCCGCAGCAAAGGATTCCAGGCCCTGTCCCGAATGATGTGTCATGAATAATATGGATCATTATCTCTGCCATCAACAATGTTTTTCCAGCGGAATTGCCATGAAGACACTCTCTTAATTGGACTCCTAATTACATGGGAGAGAAATGCTAACTAAAAGCAAAGAATGCTAAGCCTAGTTGAAAACACATCTTTCTAACTCACACTGTAATTAGTTGCACTTTAGTTCTTTCCACTTTGAATTTCTTTACAATTATTTTTCATGAGCGTGCTCTAAATGTAAAGAATGTATTTTTATCGGTTTTAACGGAATACGAAAACAATTACAGAATTACCAGGAGGTAGCTGGACAATTATCTTCTCGCTTTTTTATGGACAGTAGGGGTCAAGCAATCCCAAAGCCATAAAACCCCATAAACGTCCGTTTAAACTCAGTGTATAATCTATAATGATATTAGGAGCTCAATTATTAGGATACACGTTTCTCCTCTTGTGTCCTATGTGTCCACAGTCTTGCATTCACAGATTCTACAAACTTCTTATTCAGGAAATGGAGTTGAAATTTCACTCCTTGATGTTGCTGTCATGCAGGAACAGCTTTGATTTTAGCTATCTACTTTCACTCTATGATGGCTCTTTCTCAAGATGATGGTTAAAAGACACCGTTTATTGTTAAAACACTGCTGAATTTAATCAATGCAGACGTTTTACTCTTTTTTTTTTTTTTTGTATTGTTTAACATGAGAAAAAAAAATGAAACAAAGTCTTAATTGGCTGTGTGAAGGAAAAAAAGAAACATTTTAATTGGACAAAAGCAGCTTTTGAAGTTGCTGAGAAATGCAAACTATTTCTTATCATTTAAAGGCCCCAAGAAACAAGCTAGACATAATACAGAAGTCATGCTGTTATGGTTCAGGAACAGAAAATCAGGGAACATTCCATGTCATTTTTAATAGTCCGAAGAAACGCGTGGCTATGACCCATTTCTGGTTGGCTGCCCAATATGTTAATCTCTCAACACGATGTCATACCGGAAACAAAACACATTGCTATAAGTAAAAAAAAAATGTTAGGCAATACAATACAATACAATACAAGAATATGAACAATACTAGCAGGCAAACTCGTTTTTTTTTTCTAAATGATCCTGGACAAAAGCTTTAAAGTAGATAAGACACATGTTTTCATATGACACATATTGTACTTTAATATGATTCAAAGCGAGAAACTTGTTCTAATTTGGATCAAAGAATGTCTGGAAATGTCTGGAGTGTGAGAGGAAACCCGGAAGAAACCCATGCAAGCACGGGAAGAAAATGGAGAGGATCTGAAATCTATATATAGCTGGTAAGCTATATAATTTTTTATTATATAAAGCTACATTATTAGCTGGTATTTATATTATTGTCTGCAATATTATTTAATTAAATACAATTTTTATAATCTTTTTATGATTTGCCCTGCTGTGTAAGGTCCAGCTTTGACTATATCCTATATCGTTTGCACTATGTTTTGACAAAGCACTGTTCAAGAATTCAGTTCACTTTCCAGGTTCAACCCAAACAGGAATTGTATCCCAAAATGTCTCTCATCACCAGAATAAAGCTGGTTTGAGAAGATAAGACATCAAGCTGGTCTGGTGGTGACGTCACCAGTGTAGGACGCACAGAAAAGCCATAAAGTGTTAGCTACAGCTTATTTTAACTTCACTAAAGTTTAAATCAGTGGAAAATGTTTTTTTGGTGGTGCATTACCTCCACACATTAGCCATGTATAGAAGCAATTCACAGTTTGTAGTTTGTTTGACATCATAATTAATTGTCTCAAAAGTGAAGATTGTTTTTATACTTCCATTCATGTAAATGGACATGCTTGAGTTGGCTGGACTAGTTAGATGTGTGTTAAAGCAGGTTCTACTTCTTTTTTAGGTCTAATTGACTGTTAATTAAAGTTCACTGCATCAGTAACTCGAGCCACAATCAATAAAGCACGGATGAACAAATTCCATCACACGACATAGCTGAGTACACACACATTAAACACGAGGTGCATTGTACACAGAACTCTTTAGTGGTTATAAATTGGCGTCTTTTAAAAACCAAATTTCAACGCCGGGGCATTTTTGTGTAGAGTTTGCGTGTTTTCCCCAAGGCGTTAGTCTTCTGTTTCAACAGTTTGATATTAGAGGCTAAAAAGTTGCCCATATGTGAGTGAGTGCATTTGTGTGTGTAGGTTTTGGAAATGTGAGGAATTATAAGCTGACCCTAGTTGTGTGAGCACATTTATTTTGCATGGATATAGGGAAGCCAATATGTTCAGTGTTTTAACAGAGGCTTTTTAAAAATCTTTTGAAATTGAATGCAGTGTTTTACAGAGGACTGGAAACCGAATGAATGGATGGATGACAAAAAAAAAAAAAGAGTATTGTGGGTTTTTGCCATGTCATAATGATTTTAAGGATGCTCTGTTAATGGCGTTTTAACAGCTGAATTTATACACCGGTTGCATGGACTGAAAGTGTATAGAGCAGCAGACAGGGACTCACTCCCGACTCTTAATTACAGCTGTTTTGTGACACCTCAGAGAGTTAAAGCCTCCATAAATAGTCAGGGCAAGTTTACTGTGGCTGCTGAAATGCAGACATAAACCCGGGCTTTAACGGCCTCTTCCCGAGAAGCTGACTAGATTCTTTTTCCAGGCAATGCTGAGAAAACTTGGAGCATATTGGCTTCCCAGTGGATTTACATTGGGATTTGTTGATTTTTAGTCAGAGCTGTGTAAAATGCCAAAACCATCCAACCATGTGTCCGCTTTAAAGCAACTTCTTTCAAAGCCGGTGTGTGGAAAAGCAAAGTCAAAAATCGACTGTGGACACCAACTGCCACCTTCTTATTAGCCCAGCCATAGTTAATAACTGTATTAATGAGACAGAGACACATTAAGAATAATGACAATGAGAATATTGAAGATAGTTGTGCTATGTTAATTCTGACCCTACTCAATCTCAATCTCAAGTAGTAAAACTGCAAACAGCTGCATAAACCTGATACCTGTCATTTTACGCATCAAGGTTTTATTTTTTTCATTATTTTTTTTTATTTTTGTCCTTGCTATCTAACAGTCGGCTTGCCCAGAAAATCCATCATCACTTCAATCATCTCCCTTTTTCCACACTTCTATCTCTTCCACCACCCACACCTACTCTCCATTGTGTCTCCTACTGTTTTATTGACCATCTCACTAATTAAAGCTTGCATAAGCAAAGCCCTTAAAGTTATTGTACAGCAGACTCACTTGACTGGATTGGAAAGTGGGGGTTAGGTGGTCTTATTATTTCATTGAGCACAGAAAAGCCACTGGAGGCTAGAGATGTGCCTTTCCTCTGGCAGGTACACACCGTCTCTGATCATACATCATTGATCACAGCCATCAATATTCCCCATGCCTCTTGCATATCAATGCTCTTCCCCATCTCTGGATTAGGATGAATGGCCTCCTTTTTTCCTCAACTGGCCAGAAATTGATTTAGGGTGGCATATTGGGATGTCCATGTAATTAGACTTCCAACTTCTCTCTGTGTGACCGTCTGGATGGCTGTAGTTTATCACCATTTAAATCACTTTCCTGGCTCACAAAGCTGGAAGAAGACCAAGAACTGAAATCCAAAAAGATCTCAGCATTAAAACCACATTGTTGTGATGTGTAGCTAAACTTACGTATGCAGGGATTTAGAACCATTGGTTTAGTGGATGACATTGGATGAATTACTAATCGTGTATTTGCGTAGATGGTTTGTGTTCATTGTGAGCAATTTGTCATTAGCCGTAATGCACAAAGCAGCGGGGGACAGTTGGGGTCCGCACGATCCTCTCTGGTGCCTTATCACAAATTCAGCGCAATAAATTGTATTATGTAAGACAGTCTAATCTCTTTAATTTAGGGGTTTATCAGGACTTTACATTTTTTTATGAACTGAGTAAATGTTAGATAGCTATTTGTTATTGCCATATTTGTTGTCTGCGAAGCTTTCCAATTCAGTACAGCCAGATTTAGTGCACTTCTTTTTTTTTTTTAGAACGAAAATGTTTGCTGCAGTTTGATGCGAAGCCACTGAACATGTAATTATCTTTGCTTTATTATGGAAGTGCTGCAAGATAGTGTTGACAATCAGTCGTGTGTGTCCTTTCTAAAGAAGTTAGAACCAAATGCACAGTCATTGTGAATAAATTAAACTCTTCAGTCAAGCATTTTTTTCCTCCTGATTTTACTGAGATTAAACCCTGCCAGTCATCTTCTTACCTGCGCGGCACATGTTGGGGACGTCTTTCTGTCTAAAAGCCCACAAGGGGAAAGGCAGAATGACCTAGAAAGGGCACTGAGGATTTGACCTTGTACATGAAGGTTCATAGGTCAGACCAGCCAACCATCTGTCTGAGCTGCTTTGGAGTCAACCCACCATGATAGTCTGGAAAAGAGGTCAATGAATTCAGATAATGTGATAAGAAAGATGGAATGGATGCAAAAAGAATTGAGAAGAGTTCAGGAATAGGAAACATCGATTTTCTTTCCCTCTTTTTCTTTATTTTTTTAAATTCATTAGAAATTATAAAAAATGATAGATAATCTGCAATAGACGTCTGTGGGACTTTCACTAACCTTTTTAAATGCCAAAAAGAACATGAATGTGACTTTCAACAGTACATGATGGACTGTATGTTACAATTTTGTGCTCATACTAAAAGGTTTGTTAAATATATGCTTTCACTTTCAGAAAGCACTTGGCTATAAAATGCTGCATTCTTTTATACTTTACCATGATTTAGAATACTGACTTTAAAGAAAGAGGTGATTTGAAAAAAAAAAGTTATTGCAATTTTAAAAGCATGTATTTACTTTACTAATATTACCTTTTAGTCAGTTTAGGCGTCTTAGTTTTAAAAAACATGATTTATTTGGATATAGGAAATCAAAATTACAATACTCTGACCTGTACCAAACAAGCTAAGCTTAAAGTGTTTAGCTCGGCATTTCAGACGGCCATTCAGACATTCATCAATGTGAAGCAAGGCGATCTTTGTGAGTCTGTTCACACCTCTGGTCACATATAAACACATATTTCTTTTGGTCTGTCTGCTCTTTGTCAGACAAGAATAACTTAGCTCTCAGATGAGCGAGACTTGTCACTTATGTGGGACAGACAGTGATGTAGAGCTGACCTCTGACCCTTTGCACTTGGGCCTCATTATCACATTCTCCTCATCTGGGACCAGAAACAGTGTTTTCTCTTGCAGTTCACCACAGACTTTTAGACAGAATAATTGCCTGTACAGAGTCCAGACAGAGTTATGTATTCTAACAAAGGCTTTCACTTTGCCTCAGAGAAATATTTGGTAGAATTTTCCTTTTATTGAATCACAGAATCTTTCTGGTGATATGTTGGCTCCCACTGTGTCACTAGATGGGTCAGAAGAGCTTCACGCTTCTTTGTGAGAATAGTGGGAGGGTGGTCCCAGTTTGACATGGAGCAATCATTAATATTACCTCTAGCTGTTGGTGGCCCATCGTGTAGTTTGCGATCGTGTTGTTTCAGGATGCGAATAGTAATAGCCTGGAGTGGAATCTATCACAGCCTGGTCAATTGAGAGTGGGTGATGGTTTCTAAGACAAACTATTGGCATCAAACCGCTCCCACTTCCAATGCCAAGCCAAGGAACTTAAAAAAAAAAATAAAGAGCATGAGGACTTCTTTGCTGGGAATGTACTGTTATGCGCAGTTGTGTTTGCAAACTGTGTTGTCTTGAAGATAGACCCTAAAGTTCTCCTCCAAGCCATGTGAATGGATTCTGTCTGATATTGACCATGGCCATTAGGTCAAGTTCCTCAAGCAGATTCTCAAAAGTAGAGCAGAACCAAATCCAACTCGGGATCTGCATGCAGACACAAACTTTGCTCTCTGAAAGACAAAGGTAGAGGTTTGCACAACCGTGTTGACTTTGGTCAATCAAGGAGGAGCTCACGGCCCAAAATGTAAAGATGGAATATGTTATGGATCAGCATTGATGGTGATTTTCCAGCTGTGCAAGCAGTTCATGAGACAAGGTCTTGTGCCACCACTTAACATCAAAAATTCAGGCTATTGTACCGAGAGCTGATAACAACTTGCTTCCTTTAGCACAGAGGACATGGTGTCCCAGTTTTCCAAGAATAACTTCTTCCCATTTTGATTCTTCTGACCACACAACAGTTTTCCACGTTGCCACAGTCCATTTTAAACAACTCTTGGTCGAATGTGAAAACACCCGAGATTTTTTTACATGTTAAATTATAATTTGATCCTCTCACAGTTCCTTTCATGTACATTTATCTTTTTCTGTCCATTTTTTTACATGTCACAACTTGAAATACATAGCTATCCTGAAATCCAAAACGAGTCAACATTTGGCATGGGAATTCAAAATGCTTTGAAAAATTGATGTTATCCATATCTAATTGTGAATTAAATAACATTTTATGAGTCAATCATGTTCGTAGTCTATTTTTTTTTTAATTATTTCAAAGATTCATTTATCTCAGACACGTATCTGAGATAAATTAATCTTTGAATGAACATTTTATGAGTTTTGGATGTTATTGGGTTAATTTATTTTTTTCAATTTATGGTGTACCAATTTATTTCAGTTGGTTTTCTTGGTTTATGAGTTCAAATTTCCCCTTGCGGAATTAACAAAGACAATTTAAACTGTATTGCAACGAATATACAGCATCTGGATTAGTCTTTGTAAAACAAGCTTTTTTGAGAGATAATACAAGGGACTTGTGTTTCTAATGTGGCTCAAAGGTCAATAAAGTTCCATGCTTTGGTAGCAGAATAATAGCCTAAGAGTCATACCTTGGCTAATGAGCTTTTATTATTAATAAAGGAGTGGGAGACATTTTAAGCCCGATTAACTTACTTAAATTAGCTCATGTGTTTCTTACACCAGACATCAAAGCTGTTTAAATTTCCTGGACACTACTATTAAATGGAGCAGTTAACAACTTCTTGCTTGGTCTTCAAAGGAAACACAAACACAGCCGTGAATCTGCCACTGTCCTAAGTTCACAGGCCATCAGCTAAACATGGTTTGTCAGCTCTAAGGCTAATAAAGAATGACCCGGAGCAGTGAAAGGGTAATGAAACCCTTTATAAGTTGCAGTTTAGAGCTTTGTGTTGCTTAAAGACATTTATTTTGGCCAGACACCATCTTTATTTAAATATCTATCCATCTATCCATCTATCCATCCATCCATCCATCCATCCATCCATCCATCAGTTTGTTTGTCTCTCTATCATCCATCCATACATCCATCATCCAAAATAAATAAAGTACTAAACAAATCAAATTAAACACACTCATTGGTAAATTAACTCATGAAATAACACAATACGTACATAAATTGTGTGTGTGTGTGTGTGGATGGGGGGTATTGTGAAGGTTGAGGTTAGGGTGTGTGTGTGTGTGTGTGTGTGTGTGTGTGTGTGATGTCCAATCGAACAGTCATTGACACACACTCTTATTCTGCTTCCCAGAACAGCCGTGTAGCCCCAGAAGACCCGGAAAGCTCCAGCGAATTAGATTACTTACAGTGTTATGGAGATGAAAGCTCCATTCATACATTATCCGACTCACTGATTAGTGAAGTGACACCCTACAAATGATGTCTGGATTGTATTGACCTTTTCAAGTGTGAATAAAATATACATCATCCACCTGTGACAGCCATAAGCTGTCGGTTGGAGCTCGTCTCCTTCTTTTGTTCTGAAAACCCGGTTAAATCTGTTAAAATGACCTTAAAAGGTCAATTGTAGATGCCATTTATAATTTTTAACAACACACATATTTTTTTTTTTATTTAGACAAAGTGTTTCTTTAAAGTAAAATAAAGAAAGCCACACTTCATGAGAGCCTGACAGTGATTGTCATATTCCATTATGGGATGTCTCGGTTCCGTGACATGATGGTAAATTCGCCTTTATTTTATTCTCCGGGGTGTTGAAATACATTCTTCTTCGTAATTTGTCTTTTAGTTTAAACTTTGACCCACTTTGCCGTCCTTATGTCCCCATTGAAGGCCTTGACTTTGACATATGAACTCTTTATTTAGTTAAAGAAACACACTGTACGTCATTTATCATGTGGCACTGCTGTCTTTATAGTGCTGCCTCAAAGTTGATTCTAGTTCTTTCTCTACCAATATTTGCTTTTACAGATTTTTGGCTATAGTAGACTGAATGCTCGCATCTGTTGTTCCTGGGGGAAAAAAGGGTTTTCCATTCTTGCTGTGTCACAGATTCGTCTTCTTTTTTTCATACTAAGATCGTGTTCTATTCTTAGATTGTTGCATCTGTTCAACATTACTAATGTAATGCAACATGGATTATGTTTGACTTTATTTTGGTCCCCACAGGGTAATTAAGTTCAATGTAGTTCCTAATTAAAATGCTTTGTCTGATTTGTTGTTAGAATTTAATTAAATTTCTCCAGCATGTTCAAACTCTGCTACAGCTTAATTGTTTGAAATTAAAAGTTACAGAAAACCGTGTCTAATAAAAAAGACATGGCCAAAAGTCTTCTTTGTGTGTGTGTGTGTGTGTGTGTGTGTGTGTGTGTGTGTGTGTGTGTGTGTGTGTGTGTGTGCGCACACACTTGTCTTTGCCATTGATTCATCTATCCATTTTCTGATGCGCTTTATCCATTTCTGTGTCCAACCAATCACAAAACGGGACACACACACACATGTGTTCTTTTTTTTATGCAAGCGCCACCATACATCCACTTTTGTACTCACTACTTAAAAAAAGAAACTTTTTACAACCCAATTAAAAAGTGATGTAAACTAAAGTCTGGGTTTTAATTGGTGCACATGTTGACCACAGTTAGACAGGAGTTGGTTTTGAGATTAAGAGCGGAACAGTGTTCCAGATGTGGCTCACTCGAGACGGCTTAATTAAACTCAACACACTCCATAACTTTAAAACCTTCTGCTGTGTCCTACGTCTGAAGTTGAAACGGGTGGCATGATCTGTTTTATTCACACGGGAGAAAACACATCTTCTGTATTTCTCACCTCTAACTTTTTCCAGATGGGGAAACGTCCCGTGAACTTTCACCTTTCCCGACACCTAAAGTCAGCGCAATAATGGCTGCAGTAAAATGGCTTCTGTTTGGTAAAACGGTTCCATATATGACTCCATAATAAGACTTATTTCATCTTCCCAAACCTGCGGCAAAGCAGCAAAGATCAGGGAGTTTTTCTTCCCCTGCTTTTGCTTGGGGAGCCCAGGGCCACATGCACACCAGCAGCGACAGATATTCTGCCAACTCAGATAAGCTTGTAAAACCACAAGACGTCTTGTGCGGATTTTGTTAAATGGATACAAATGTTGTCAGAATGTGTCAATGAGTTTCCCTCAGGAGAAGGATCCCTGGCAAAGCAAGAAGGTTTTGAATGTTCTCCACTAGTAATTGAGAGAAAGCATTGTTCGTGTCACTCAGTAAAGCCATGGAAAAGGTCAAAGGAACGTTTCAAGTTGATAAAAAGAGTTGAAAATAACGTTTTATAAGTTACGGAGAATGCGTCTTAGATCTCACTTTACAGTCTTTACCTGTTATGAACTTCATTTCCCATAAGATCTAGTGGTGTCCAGGGTTCTAGAGTCGTTAGTTCCAGCTGTGCTGTATTCATCTTGTTTCCTTTTTCACCTGAGCGTGCCTTCTTTTTTTGTTGGTGGTTGTTTTGATTTTATGAATTGTTTATTAATAAGTAATTACGTGCTGCTTTGTTTCTGT
This sequence comes from Paedocypris micromegethes, assembly GCA_028031935.1. Taxonomy (NCBI): domain Eukaryota; kingdom Metazoa; phylum Chordata; class Actinopteri; order Cypriniformes; genus Paedocypris; species Paedocypris micromegethes. Next base: position 13,052,511 of record CM051497.1, read on the forward strand.
CTCTGTTTTGTGTTTGATGTATATTCAACGCATTTGTGAAATATGGTTCTCTATGATAACAGTAAATACGGATTTAATCTAAATGCATTTGCATTCTTTGCAATCTTCTAGTGTGATTGGTGGATAGACACTAAATAACTGAGAACATCCACTGACACACGAATAAACATTTTTAATAAAATGTTCGCTTTTATCGTCTCTCAATTCAAGCTTGATTTTAATCACACTATTTTAATGTTGAATTTCAAAGAGCTATTTGGAATTGAATCGAGAACTGAGAAAAAACTTTAAAGGCTTAAAAAATAGAGAACATTACGTTAGATTTCTTACTTCACTCTGGTCTGGAGTCCAGCAAAGATGTAAAAAAATCAACAGCGCTGACTGAGTTGATCTATTTTTATTGTTTAATCTTTATACATCATAAATTACTCACTACTCACTAAATATCTCACACAAATTAATTTGCGTGTTATTTTACAATAATGTGCATCTTGATTTGATTTCTAATTTTCTTATGGTTGTCATTAAAAATGTTAAATAATTACAATCGGCCACATTTGGCTTTTCAATTACGAATATTTTTTATCCATAAATGTCTTGCTTTTCTCTCTCTTTTCCACACTTCTATTTCTACCCCTCTCTCCTTCTCTTTCTCTCTATTCTTTTTCTTTCTCTTTTTTCCTCCTGTGCACACACACTCACCCTCGTGGACACACACCCAGACACATCTTTAGCTGTTAACCCCCCCGCCACTCCTTTTTTTTTTCATTTTCGCCCTGTCTGAGAACGATGGCCGGAGGCTTCTTCTAACCACAGGGGGTTTCAGAGAGGTGCAGAAGACAATTATCTGCGGCATGCTGACAGGCCGCTCAGAGTGAAAGCTTTTTTTTATGCCAACCTGAAGTAGTGAGTGGGTGAAATAAGTGACACCTCTCAAGACCCTTGATGATGCCCTTCGTTGCATGTGTACATCTAAGCAAAAAAAGCTGTGAGGTTGAATAATTAAAATATAAAATGCTATTAAAAGTAGTTCAAAATACAACCCCCTGGCACAATTCTATAAATAAAATTGACATTAATATTATCTTCTTTTTTGCAGACTACTTTTTTTCTTATTTTTAATTATTGATTGATTTATTTTATACTTGGTTTTGCTGTTTGAATATACAAAATTACACTCATATTTCCTATTATATTATATTATATTGAGGAAACTTTTTCAACAAAGTTGAGGGTTCACTTTCCAGGAAAACATAACGCGGTTTCAATCTATAGCAAAAGTGTCTATATGCATTAGTGCAACTTCCAGTTGACATACACTTATTAACCTGTTGTGGTGTGACATTTAAGAAAAATTCTATTTCTCTTTAAATTAATGAGAAAAGAGGTGAGTTTGACATTATGACCACTGGGGACAATATCAAAACTGTCGACAGCATTTACCGTCCAGCAAAGTTACACAAACACGGTTATGACACACACACAAACCCGGAGCAGTGGGCAGCTTTAAGTTGTGATGAAGGTCAGTGTCTTGCCCAAGGACACTTGTGAACCCCACTGGACCAGGATTTGAATGACAACACACAAGAGGGAGGTGAGAATCCCTATCACTCGGCCCCAACTCACCACATTTAAATAACAGCACGCAAACAATACTATTCACATACAGTAAATCATAACTGTAACCTGTAACTTAAAGATGTCAGAATGAGCAGTGACAAACATATGGACCGCATGGGGCTGAACATCTCTTTATTGGTGAAGGCTTGCTCGAAAGGTATCTACCAGACAAAGACAGAACGTATGCATTGAATGGATTTACAGTATGTGTGTGTTGGAGTATTATAGTAAAATGTATATAATTTATATCATATTTGTAATACTTTTTTAGTAAATAAATAGTATTTGGCTTCACTGTTTACTTTGCTTAAAAAACGTTAAAGTCTTACAGTTATAAAAATTGTAACTTACAAAAACTACACGAAAAATTGTTCTTTTCACTTTGCTTAATAACGCCTTTACCATATAAATAACAATAATCAAGATATTATTTTAATAAATTAATTATAACAGAACTATTAGAACATAACTACTGTATATTATAAAAGTATGATGGAAATGTACTTAACGTACAGGTTAATGCATTACTTGACTAATTCTCTTTTTGAAATCAACACATTTTGATTTAGTTTTCGTTTCTACTTGTTAAAAAAAAATCATCAAACATATTTGTTTCGCAATATTTCAAGCCTCTGGATTAGATTCTCGTGTAAATTAGAAACAGAATCCTTACTGAACCTTGGAACCTGCTTGACTGAATGCAAAATCATGTCACTTGGCATGTCATGTTGGGAAACATCCACTATTATGGTTGGCAGTTAACATTTTATAAGGTCAGCGTATAATTTATGCGCATCACATTTATTTTTTCCCGATCAATTATGAATCTGACATCAATTTAGGGAATTTGCTACGATGTACACTGATAATCATCTGTTTACCCCAATCGCCAATGCCGGAACAGCGTGAAGAGGCTTCGGAGCATGAGAAGAGCCTGGTGATTGACAGGGAAGGTCCTGCATTAGCAGACACTGGAAGAACATGCGTGTAATTCAAATATGCATGTGGTGTTTTAAACATGAGGTCTGCAGGGTCACAATCACCCGTCTGTCAGCGCTCTTCTTTGTCAGGCTCGCCGGCAAAGGCTTTGTGGCTTTAGAGCTTCGAGATTTCATCATGTGCATTTCTTTGCTCAGTTTCTTCCATTAAACCAAATGTATCCATGAGAATTCAGCAGTGCGCAGAATACCGACAATGTTACATAATGATGGAAAACAAAATCTCCATCGGATTTTAGAGCCTTTTTGCTTAGAGGACCATGTTTTGCTGAAAAAGATATTACCTGTAAACAGTATATTTATATAGAAATACACATCATATGATATGTCTTATTGGATAAAAGCAAATGGCTTTCAGTTTGTATAGAAAAAACATCATATATGGAGCTGCACTCATCTATATTAGTGACACTTCTAGATTAAATTACAGCCTTGGGTTATGGGACAAAATTATTAGCCCACCAACAAAATGGTCATTGTTTAAAAGGTATTAATAAAGGGCTTTACAATAGAGCAAAAAATGTAATAATTCATATCAATAATAGATATCACCAACTTGATTTTATCGCCAACTAGTTTTCTTAACTATTAACACTGATGATCACTAATATATGTCTATTGAGAATACATTGTTCGCATCACCTGTGATTTATTAACGCATTTATTTTTAGATCCATTTTTTAGGATTGTCATAATGTTGCGATGTCATGAAATTGTTTTTTTTTTTTTTTTTTTTTTTTTTTTTTTTTTTGCAATTTCGTACCTGAAGATGTTACCATTTTTTGACCCAAAATGATAAAATTGAAAGAAAATGTATTTGCTTTGACCAAATTATGACCTATGCGGACAATTCTAAGGGAACCTGTTTGACCAATTTCATTAAATAAACAAATCATGCACGTGATCAAAAATAAAATTTCTGAGTAAATTTAAAAAACCACTCTTCAGTGTCTTTTTAGACCCCGGTTAAGAATATTTTTAACTGGACAAAGCCTGGCACCAAGGAATCCTGTAGGGTACTGGCACAAAAGACCCTGAAAGGGATTAACTCTCCGTGGTCTTTCTCAGTCTGAGAGCATCTGTGATGGGTATTTGTGCCACACCTCATCACTACTGGAGGAGGGTGATGACATACTGCCACGTGGACTATGCCAATAGGTGCTTGGCACAGCGGCCCACCAGCTGGCACAGAGATGGGGGGTGTGGTTACTGAATCAGAGGCCACAAATGTACAGACCACCCACAGTCATGGAATGTTTGCTGTCACAGTCATGAGACATAGTAGCTTCATTTTGAGTAACTTCATACCTCAATATACACAGTAAGTACAGTAAATGACCAGCGCTCATTTATCCATACACCTTTCTGTTGAGTTTCCTGCAATGCATCCGTGCCATCTGTTTACTCAATGGCAATTGGACCATTTCAGCATAATTATTGCAATTAACTGGCTCAATTTCAGATGAATTCCAATACAATATCTGTTTAAATAGATTGGTGTGACTGGCCATATATTTATGGTTCGCCATGTTGACAGTCTGACTCACTTTGTTTGATTTGATAGCATAATACATTTCAAATATAGAATGCAAAAAGAGCTTTGCCATTATTAAATGGCCATTATGCCATTATTTTATTGGCATAAGGGCCATATGCCACATTGCCATTATTGGCATTTCGCCATATTGCCATCAGCCTTGGTATATGAGTCACAGGCCAATCCAAGCAACTTTCCTCCTGATGTGTACCAAAACGTATTGACCAATCACAGAGCAGGACACTCACTCCTATGGACAACTGTTCAGACTTCAATTCACTTGCATGTTTATGTATTGGGGGGAAGAAGCCGGAGACCCAGAAGAAACCCATAAAAGCACAGAGAGATTGTGCATATTACACTCAGAAAAGCCTCGAACTTGAGCGTTGCCTTTTTGCTGTGTGGCACCAGCGCTATCGGACCCATTACCCATTTTTAACATTTTTTTCTTTATGTAGTCTTGATACAGCATATCATCCTGTCCATTATAGAAGCAGTTGGCAAAAGTGAAACTGTGTCAAGTGACATAAATGTCATCTTTTGTTTCTCCCGAATAAGAAATAATTGCCACTAATTAAAGCTATTAAAGCTCATGAACCAAGCACTTCTGTGGTATTCTGCGGGGTTAATGCCAGCACACTAAAGATAGACACCTTTTAAAATGATTGGAATATTTAGTACATCATTTCTTTTAATTGCTTGTTTATGTCAAGCAAATAGCCCGTGCTCTGTGAGGGTGACACAACGTCTTAGCACAGCACATTCTAATAGATTTCCTAAACCAGACGAGACCATCATGGCAGAAGTGGCACAGGTCAGACAAACGCTCTTTTCCCCTATTTCCTTCAGAAAGCCAGTCAATAAACAATCTGCATATCTTTAGTCCATCAATATTTAATACCAGGCAGACAAAGGCCTCGACTCTCCGGCTCAGTCAGGTTTGATGTCTGTTGCTTTGAAACGCGCCACATCCCGAGAGACTTGGCAGCTCCGTGCTTGTGTGTTAATGCTTCAGTCGGAGCGGACAGTCAAGTTATTTGAGTATTATTTACCAGTATGTGTGAATGTTTCACTTCAAAAACCCATAAAAAATATATTTCGTAAAGCTTCTAATACACCATGGCGGTCTGATTTTCAACTCTTCCATCAGGGGGCGCTCTATTAGAGGGGGTGTTATACTACAGGATGGGGTATCGTTTTCAACATGTTGGTGAAAATGTCATACAATGATGACTTATCTCACTATCGCACTAATTTCACATTCAGTAAAGGCATTATTTAGTAAGCTGAACGTGCAACTGTGCTTAATAGTAGCACTGTTAGAGCTCAATGGATCTATGATCTATCTATTCTCCCACCACAATACACCTCAGTGGTCAAGACACATGGGTTTCTGTTCAGATTATTTGACATGGTGTTATATGCTATAATCACACATTATTGTTACCGCATTTATGCAAATATCAGCACCACCCTGATTTTTCAGGCACAAATTTGAATTTTTTTTAATGAACATTATTGGTTAAATTACGTTAATACCCTCTTAAAAATACATTTTTTCTTTTTCTTTAACAAACTTAACTTGTGACTCGTGTCATTTTAATATTGTTTTACTTGAATAATAGATAACAAAAAGTCAAAAACAAAAAGAAATATTATTTATCCCCTTCATACAGCGACCGACTGTTTTTATTTTTTTTCCACTAAACTATATGCTGGTCATGGTCATGCCCAAGAACACTTAGTTGTAGAACCCACCTGACCAGGGTTCAGAACTTGCTCCAACTCTCTAAGCTGTCTTTGTGTTAGGATTGTTAGGAGTGTTAAGAACCTTCTACCAACTCTGCATCACTAGATTGCCCTCTACTTCTTCCTTGCACGTGGTACAATGCATGATGTCATCTGCGATTATCATAGAGAATGGAGAATCCAGTCCAACCGCAGACTATTGTCCTCTCCATCAGAACGGCTCAAAACCGGCCCTTGATGCAGACACATCTTCATCTTGATGTCTTCTCTCACACTCCCAGTGCATCTCACCATTGATGTTGGTGATAGTGCATCTCACCATCTTGACCATTGTTAGATGGGTTTCAGCGATTCCTGCACCCATCTAACAATTCTGTCACCCCATAGCGCCACAACTTCTCTCTGACATTCTTGCAGATGTCTTCTCTAAATCTACAAGCATAATGCAACTCTCTATTCTCAAACATAATAATGTATGCTTAACTATTTCAATGCATAACCCATATTACTGTTCCCACTACTTCTCTTATCTTGGCTTCCAGAACTCTCTGCCTAAACGCCATCGCATTGCTCATCAGCTTTATTCGTCTGTAGCTGACACAACTCTGCACATCTGCCTTGTTTTGAACATTTGTACCCAATACATTTCTTTATTCCTCTGACATCTTCTCATTCTCCAAGTGCTGGTTAAACTTAGACTAGCACCTCCATACCTTCTCATATTCAGGTACAACTGTTTTTCCACACCATTGTCTTCAAAGATCTCGTCATCTCACTTAATGTACTTTATCGATTTCTTCAGTCTCAACTTCAACATAACACTTTTTCCTATCTTTTACCTTCCTATCTGTTTGGACAAAAAGGAAAAAAATATATTATGTAATCAAAATCTGCTTATACAAAAAAAAACCAGTTTACAAAGGGAATCCAAAGGTTAGTAAGTTAATAGGTTTAACTTACCAATGCTGTCAAGTCATACACGCAATTAAACCTTCAGAGGACACTGAGCTTTGAATATGTATGTCTTGTGTGTGTGTGTGTGTGTGTGTGTGTGTGTGTGTGTGTGTGTTCTCTTTCAGTAAAATCTCAGTGTATCCAAACAATCAGACAATCCACTCCAAACCATGACATTGAAGTTGACTTGGGTGATGTTGGAATGGATGAGACAAGGTTTGTTTTATACTAAATTTTAATGATCATAACAACTAAGCCAGTTCAGACTGGTAATTAGGGGACAGTGAAGATAATGTGTTGCCTGCAAATGAGCAACACGTTGGCCTTTTCCACACTCTCTGGAGTAAACCTCCACCCCTCGAGGAGCCTCATTAGCTGGGCTGGGTTTTGAGTGAAAAGGGGGTGATGGAACCCTTTAAAGCTCAATAACACTCGAGATCTGTTCTGAACCACAGTTCAAGGTGTTATTTGCTGAGCTATTTTTTTTTGATGCTCCTTCAATGACAATGAATGCATTCCCAAGGTTGTCACATAGATGTTGGCACATAAGCTCAACATGACTAATTCTTATTCCAGCTTCCCTATTCAGTTATTAGATATCTCAGAGTGCTATCATTTGGAGGCAAGGCTCATTTCACTGACGAGAAGATCCTCGTTGTGGATTTGATCCACGTTCACTGGTTCAGATACTCCCAGGGAGTGACACTGATAGCTGAACAGCAGCTGTCTATTAACATTTAAATGATCTGCCTTAGAAAGAGATAATATTATGAAGGAAAATGAAGAATTAGCTTAATGCCCTGGTCTTAGCTGGTTGGAAAGAGCTCTCGCTCCCCTTTGGATGGTAATAAGTGTCTTACAATTACACCTAATGAATTCTAATGGGCAATTGCCATTTACAGTTCAGCCATGTCCGGTATGGAGGGTCCTGGTTACATTTTCCTTAGAGTAAATGCTTAGTTAATAATGGCTGATGCATGTTTATAGTTATTACTCTGTCTCTATGTAATTTATGCAGTAGCCTTAAATTGTACGTTATAGTATACATTATGGATGGATGGATTTATAAGCGGAAAAAAAATACAGATACTGTATATGTTTTGAACAGTTTTTGTCCTCTATGAGCTATGACTGCTTTATTGTAATAATATTTTTCATGTCGGCTTTGGGAGTCACACACCATGTGCTGTGAGTGCAGTTCAATATATGGTTAAATTCTCAATGACTGGAAGCTGATTTGATTTACTTTGCCGTTTGTTCACTGGAGGTTTGAAAGGCTATAGGAAAACAATGGGGATGATAAAATCACTTCTGAATACTGACATTAAATTGATTATGATGTAAATTCAGCATAAAGCCTGAGGAAATTTCTAGAAAAAATAAAATTCTATTTGAATGGAAACAAACCAAAAGGGCTGTGTGGGAAAATAACAGAAAAGACATGTATAATTTTCTTATAAATAAAACATGGTTAAAACGTAATATAAAATATACATATATAGCATAGACAGTGTTCATGAATGTTTTCCTTGGACTTTTGAAGTGTAATAATGAAAGCTGTGTCCCTTAGTGAAAGCACACAATATAAAGAGAGGACAAGTTTGGACCAAGAATTGAGCCTTGTGGAACGCCAAAAATTATGAAATTATACATTTTGAAGCAGAATTTTGTTTTTAAGAAAAAAATGAATTATTTTGTTTTTTCTTTTCAATATTTAAAATGCTATATATTATCATTCAATTCACACTGCGAGTGTTTTGTGCTAAGTTTGTTTGTTTTTATTATTACGTGTAAGTGATTTGTCCAGCCTGGCAGAAACTACATTGTTCCTTTCCAAGCTTACGTAAAAGCTTATGTTTAGCAGGTGGAGAGACAGATACATCTTATTAGTGTGAACACGGTACTAGAAATCAACCCTGTAACCTTGATGTTGGTACCACCATGCTCTACCGACAGAGCTCAACGGAAGCTGTGGGTTTAGAGTAGAGCATTAACACCCATGTTTGTAGTTCATTCATTGTTAAGTTAAAATCCTTAAAGCGCAGTGTGTTTTGCGTTCTCTTCTTTGTAAATCCACTGTCTGTTCTTTAAGGTTATATCACCATCGTGGCAAATTTAGCTTTACAATGAACAGCATAGGATGGTCATGATCAATAGAATTAAATGAAAATCTCACTTGTAAATAAAAATTTTTTGGTTGTGACACAGTGAGTAACAAAACGACTGAGCTTTACGACCTGGAGTTTGTGCAATTTCCCTGTGTACTTCTTTTTTTTGCTGAGTCTCTGGAATCTCAGAGACCAAAAAGATGTACCAGATAATTGGTGCTTCTAAAGGTCACGAGTCGGCCTGTGTGTTCCAACTCATATTCGGTTGGCAACTGTTTGGTGTGTATTTCCTTGAATACGGTTAAAAACTGCATGTTGGGTTCACTTGTGTTCTGTCTTTTTTCTCTCAAGCAAAAAAGATTAGCTTGATTTGGAAAAAATAAAGAGGAATAAATGAGGACGATGCCAACCTGTTTCCACACCTTTTTGTACACAGCTTTAATCTCACATGCGCAGCTCTGCTGTTTCCTTTCACTGACTGTCTTTTGATTTGGCGGCTCCATTAGATGACGGAGACTATTGTGGAAATGCTAATGAAGCCGAATGTCTCCGCACAGTGATGGAGAGCTCACACTGACAGATCCTTTATTCCTTATGGTGCTTGACTTGATACATCGCTCAACTACCAATCGTTTTTTATTCTTTCTATTTAATCTATATTTTAATTCCAACAATGTAATAACATAACCCGAAGGCACCTTACGGCAAACATCCTGTGATCTGGCTGTGAATGTGTGGTGGTGTGTGTTTGGAGAAGACAACACACTCAGCTTTTTTATTCAGTATTAAAGGAAACAGGATTCGGGAAAAAATTTAAATTAAACAATCTTTTGAAATGTTTTAAAATCGGGTTTTTTCTGTCTACATTTTGAAGGTTAAGTGTTAAGTCAAAGACGTAAATCAATAATTCAAGGATAAAGTAATACCAATAATTTAAACTCAATCAATCCCTCTGAATCTGAACAGTCAACACAACCAGACCCGGAGCAGTGGGCAGCCTTACCACCTGAAGTGGGATTCGAACCTGCAACCTCATGGACACAAGTGCAATCTCCTACCACTGGACCATCAGCCTTATTGTAATGTTTTATTATTTTTGAAGAGAGAAAATAAACGAGTCTATCCTACCCTTTCGTCATCATAATATTTCAATCTAATTTGAATAATTGGAAAATATAATACACAAGTGAACACAACATGCAGATTATAATTGAAGGCTGTTTTTATTGAGGAACCTTTTGACTCACCTGATATTGTACTGTGTCTTCTAATACCAACTATATTTGGTTATATATTTTTTAAACATCATAGAAACGTATACATTTTGCTTGGCCATGGTTTTTCTGCATTATAAACAGAACGTGTGGTGAAAGCAGTTTGTCAAACCCGTTTTCCAACTCGTTGAACATACAGAAGGTGTCTTACCCAGAGGTGAACAAGCCTTTAAAGTGAACAGCGCTCGTCTTTTATTGGGAGAGCATCACTAGAGAAGATTCAATTGACCAGTCCACGTGTTTGGGACAGTTTAATCCCAGAAGCTTCATTTATCTCCATAGCCACACATCACAGAGGCCAGACTCTGGAACAGCGTGGCCACGGATTAGACATCTGCACAATGCACTTTATGTACAATGGCTCTTCAAGCAGAGACACATTCAAAACAGAGGATTACCTTCCATGCTTTTGTGAGGGTGAAGGTCTGTCTGAGCACACAACACTAGTGATTCCCAGCTTTATCTTCTGTGTGGCTGAAAAGTTGAGATAGAGCAAAGGACAAACAACATTAAACCGGTGAAATTCAAATTTAAGGACATTCCTTCAGTTTCTTTCCCCCCAAGATTTATTGGGAAAGAGACAGTTTTACATTGTGGACTCTATATGTTTTAAGTCATTCGTTATTTTTTTCTAGGCACCCGAGACCTAGCAAAGAAAATGAGTAATGAAATGTATGAGTGGAAGAAAAATGGGTGGAAAAGTATTTTTCTGCAAAGATGCCATAAATGGGAATAGCATGTTGTTATCTGCCAAGTGCACGTAGAGAGACAATACAACTATGATTTCTCTGATATATATGTATTTATATATGTAACACTATAATATATTTTTTTATTATTTTATTAATTAAACAATTTTTCTCTTGGGTTTTGGTATATATTGTACATTTAAAAAATTAATCAGAATTTCCACATTAAATGCAGTGATTTCAGAGCAAAACCACGTGACGATTAATAACAGCAGCGCAGCGGCCTTCATCATTCATCATCAGTCTCTGCACAAATTTAGCATAAATTATTCATCAGAACAATTGACTATTATAGTTAATCTCTACATATTCTTGAAATATTAATAACCAGTATGTTCGGTATAATTTGATTAATTCAAAATCATATGCCAATCGAGTTTGAACACTGACTGAGATTCACTGTAATAAAATGTGTCAGGGATTCAGGAGGAAAGACCCAGTGGCTGAAAAATACATTTATTTACCAATGAATAAATAAATAAAAAACAAACACACACACACACACACAGAATCAGAGTGTTGTGTTATCCGATTAGTACAAATTAGTAATAATTGTAAACATTACTGGTGATGATGATTATGACTAAACTACTTTCCAATTTTGTATTCAAATTCTATATTTTTGGAAAGAAACAAAAATATTTTTTTACTTTCCAGCATTTTTCGCCAGCTTCTCCCTTACGATCTACCTGTGTCTGTGGCTCAATCCTCTGTTTGTTTTATCTGTATTGACAATCTTCATTGAAAGTGGTTGAAACGTTTAGTCGTCCACACTGGCACGATCCTTGTGCACCGCCTCTGACCTTTGACCCGTGACACAAGAAGCAAGTTGTTTTTTGTTTGCTAATCAGGCACAAGGCCGTGGTGTCATTGGCCAGAGGGGAGGAAGCGCTCGACCAGATGTTTCATTTCCTCTGCTGCTGAGTCCTGATAATGATGACATCAAGCAGCAATCACTAACTGTAGATCAGGACACAACCGCCCCTTCAAAAAACCCAACGGAGCAGAAATTGCTCTTGTGCTTTATTGATCCAAAATACTCAACTTCATTTTTAGCTTTTTGCAAAATTAGACTTGCTAAGATTTCATTAAATTTAAAAATATGTTTTAGTAGATTTAGAAGACAGATTGTCTTCTGATCGGATTATGTCAAAATGTGTTACGACTCGAGAGATGCAGAGCCGGTGTAGATACCAAAACCTCTGTGACCCGCGACTAGTGATGATGTCACACCAAGGTTACACCCATTGGACCAACCACACATCATCGATATGTTATCAGGCTCGTCATACGGTTGGTTTCAATTTACGCTTTTCCTTTTGAAAACTACAGTTGTTTCTAATGATGCCATTTTTTTATTTGAATTTGTGTCTGACACTATTATGTGAGTAAATGTATGACTGTATAGCAAACATGTTTTTTATATAAACGGAAAATTGTTTTAAAGCTTCGCATTACACCCAGACCAATGGTCCTCTTACACGTCGTCTGCCAACGTGATTAGTCTGGACCAATCACCATCTAACACACCATTGTACCAACTTACAGCCAATCAAATAGTGTCACGTTTTTACACCCGAGCCATTTTTTTTTACCTACACCGGAGTCTGTAACTTCATTATTAAAATTTTAAAATCTGCATCTTAAAATCAGGCATTACACGTACACGCTGCAATTATAAGGGTGAATGAATACTTTTGTTTTGTTTTAAGTCTGCATTTGCACTTGCATTTATATACGTATATTGCTTTTATATAATTTCTGAAAAACCTCCAAAAGCGGGCCATGGTGGTCTATTATTCAACTTTTCCACCATTCTATTAGAGGTTTAACGGTATATAAACAAACCAACAAATATTTTGACAAAACAATGAGACAAAATAAAAACAACAAAAGATGGAAAAGCAGTTGAACTTCAGTTGTATGGCAGACAGCTAAATAAAAAGATAAATACATAATATGTGTTCCACAATGCATGCAGACTCTATAGCTCGGCAATCGCTTTGAACCATTTTTTTTTTCGTACCCACGTCACAGTCATGAATTTTTACTGTTGTGCTCAGTACAGCGGACTCCCACATGACAGTGCCCAGTTTTTATTCCCAGGGACTATTATGCAGGATAAATAAGTGAGAAGCAATTTATTCTGTGCAGTGAAGGTTGAAAAGATGCGTGTGATCAGCGATTGCCATTATCATACTCCTTGTCAGCATTCCACCTGTAAGCGCACCAGTGAAGCAGTTCAGGAGGCAGGAGGATGATAAAGCCATCAATAACATCATCCGGGAGAGTGTACACGTGTCTCCCGTGGAGGGCTGGCTCGCAGAGGTCATACGGGGTCACAAAGCCATGAGTGAATACTGATGTCATCCACCCCCTCGGGGTCACTGCGGGCCGTCTGTCACCTCATCACAGTAACATCGTCTGCCCACCCAAACCACCTCCATGGTCGTGTGCACAAATAAGTGTACAGACGCTCACACTGGATTGGACATATGACAGCTCGTATAAGAAATTTACTGCTCCATCACTGCCATTTAATTCTTTTTCCTCACTATGATTAAATTGAAAAAGGGGGAGGTTTTATTGCCCGAGATGCTATTTAATATATAGGAGACTTGTGGTGATTAAGTGTTGTCAGACATATCATTTTTTTTTCTCTTAAGAATCAAAAGCTATTTAGCATGACAGACCTTGAGCGATTGACTAAGAAACAAGCCGTGTTGCTTGAGTGGATCGTTTTGAAACGCGACATTTAAAAAGACTACAAACTTATGGAGACGCTCAACTCTTACAATCTATTTCTTTTTTTTTTTTTTTTTTTTTTTTTTTTTTTATAAATTTTAAAATCATCCCACATATTTTAAGCATGTGTGTTTACAATGTCTGTTTGCTCTGGCATTAATAAACCAGTAATAATAATAATAAAAGAATGTTTAAAAGCTTAATCTCTTGGTAAAGTGTTTAGTATCTAGAATCTGGTAGACTATGGAAAGTAGAGTCTCGTTATTCTTATTTGTTGCCATTAACCAAAAGTTTGATACAATTTCTAGTCATTTAATATCATACGCAAATGCTGTCCACAATAAAAAGTGTATAAATGACTAAAAAACTATAATATTTACTTGTAATCAATATGAAAAATGATGATGGATTTCGAATTATGCTGCTTGTAACTCTGGGTCAGTAAGAAATAAAAAAGAAGCAATTAATTAATTATTACAAATTATTTTTTATTATTTCTATTATTATTATTATAAACTCTGCATATTTTTAAAAGGACCCAACCATGTTTCAAACAGATCTTCCTTGCTGTGACGTGTTGATGCTAAACACTATGCCACTGTGTCTCTGACATATTTATGTAATAAAAGAATATAAATTATTCCTACTTTGTAGATAATTCACGTATTAAATATGCGTATTAAGCTGTTCTTATCAGCCAGACAACATCCATTTTACCACAAAGTCCATCCATGCTAGAGCAGATAGACCTTTCCAACGATTTTAATTTGTAAAAAATAAAGAAGCAAGCAGAAAGGTGATTAGATTCAATTTAGGAATCACAATTGCGTATTCACAGCCATGGTTTCCATTCAAAAAAATTAATTACTGTTAATTACAATTTGCATAAGTCTTTTTACTGAACGATCTCCCTTTAATTGCACTTGCTAATGCATGTTGAGGTGTCGAGCCAGTGTTGAAAGAGAGGATGAGATGAGACAGATAAAATGATGATGGGGTGAGAGTAAACGAGGGCGACTCTGTGTGAAGTGCTTTTATTCACTTCGTTCTGCTATGATAGCCTCTGTTGATGGCAATAGGATCAACTTTAATGTTGATAGTTTCCATTTCACCCGCCATAATGCAGCTTAGGTTACATGAGTCGATGGGTTTTCCGAGATCAGTTTATCCGTAGTATCCATAATATAGTGTATTTTTTCAACGACAAATTATTGTTTCCCATGCACCACTGTGTAAGAACATATTCACATCACGAAGTCCAATAGTTTCCTTGCTAAGGTTTGGTCTTTCTCACTTTTATGGGATGTTGGACATAAGACGATCTAATCTCCTCCTCAACATCCTTTGAAACATGGAAATGTCCATGAAGTGTGATATGTGGACATATGCCCGAGTTTTGATGTGGTAGTAAATTTTCGTAAAGTTACGACTCATTTTGCAGAGGAAATGTAGCGAACGACAAGCACTCTCCTATAAAACAGCTCCACTTTCCAATGTGTGGTGCTTTAAAAGGCACTCAGTGATTTGATTGCTGTTTTGTCTTGATCTGATTCTCGATCAGTGCACCAGGATTTTACTGCTTCCTGTGCACAAAGTCCAAAACAAAGCAGAAGATTTGACGGTTAATCGGACTGTCTTAACTAGCCTCCCATTTACTTATTATACAGAAAAGCACATTTCAAAACTCCCCAACGTGCCCATACACATTTCCTGAAGATATTATTCATCGTTGGCAGCTGACGAAGCAGAAAGATGCAATCTCTTCTAAACAAATGACGTGGTGTGATGATGAGACCAGCCAGAGTAATCAACAGTTGAATCTGATTCTCCCGGGCTTTCAGAGACATGCTAATATATCAGCGCATTAAATGATCTGACACGATCGTAGTCTAGACTTGCCTGCGATCTGGGAACAGCAGTTTTATCAAGGAACACACCCATACAGCCATGATCATATATGCTTTCAGAAGCATGACCAGCGCTATCACTTAGTCGATTCAATTCTGTCTGCATTAGTAGGTTTTCCAGACAATTTTAACAAAATAATGTGTCTGTAAGAGCACCAAACACCATGTCACAAAGTCCAAACAAAAGCCCAAGTGTCTTGATTATTGAAGTGAAATGTGGTGGAATAACCACGTACGTTGCCTCACAGAAATGCTCCAGTCAAAGGAGAATGTGTTCTATTGGATCCCTTAGATATACAGGGAGCTTATAATGCCTTGTAAAACTACCCTTTCCTACAACTAGACATACTAGATAATTACCCCATTCAAAAATCTGTTCTCTTCTTTTAAGACAAATCGCTTCAATTGCCCCTTTTTACAATGAAACAGGTCAGGATAACGTAAACGTGTTTATGATTTATTTTAAAGTATAAAAAGAAAAAAAAAATAATTGCATGGAGCGCATGCAAGGTTCTCATTGGCCAAGTCTGGCTCCACCCACATTCAGTGCTGTTGGTGCATGTGATAGTCAGATAATGTGAGACGAACCATTATTGTGTCAATCTATCCAACATGTGGAAACCTTGATGGAAGAGTTAAAAATTTGTCCGCCCTGGCATTCTATTAGAGGTTTTACGGTATATGCATTCAACAGAACTGGATCTAAAACGAAAAGAATTTCATTAGTATGAACATCAGTTAAAGGTTGGATTGTAAAAAAAACGGTAATGCAAAGTTTGTCACGTTGAAAAAAAAAATGCCTGCTAAAAATCTAAAGGCTAGACATTTTCAGTTTTGTCTGACCCGAGAAATGGAAGAAGATATTTATTGTAAATGAATGAACGTATGCATGAAATAATGACTTGATTGTGTTGTATGTAACGCAGAAAACCTCAGCTCCAACTTCATCTGTATTGACGCGCTCCTCTGCCATACTCTGAGAGAATAATCGCGACACGGAATATTCCTTTAGCATTGTACTGATGGATGCACCTCATTGAGTTCAATTAACAACCTTTAAACCTAAATAAGGACGCCCTCAATCATTTTTACCTTTTTGCGAATAAAGCGCAGAAAAAGTCCCTTTGCGTTTTATTAAATGTCTGAATGACCAAGTTGAAACAATCAATCAAGCCAGTTTGGTATTGGAAGCCATTAGATTGTGCATTCTAAACTGAGGAGAGACTCCCTTCACTTCGCCTCATGGTTTGATTAACATTGCTAATGGAGGAATCCCTTCAGCCGACTGCGGTGGCTGATGCATCTCTGCCAAGTGGCATGGGAAAGAGGTGACAGAAAATAAATTGAACTCTGCTGAGATAACCATTTCTGAAAGCCAGTCTTATTTGATGACAGCCATTAGCCTCGGCATGCCAAATTGATCAAGTTGTCACCAAAGGGTGAACTAGCCAACTTATTAACCAGCTTTTTGGTAAATTCATGTATTCCCTGCTGTAATGAATGTTGAAACGAACTGGTGTGCATTGAAAAACGTTTGCATATTATATACGTGTATAGTTGTTGCACCAATTTAGGTAGACAAGGACGTTTTAGTTCCATTTAAAACAACATTCCACAATTTGGCATGTTGATGTAATTTGACAACGGTAGCATCCGACTTCATATCAACCATTTTGGAATTAGCACCACTACTGAGAGTACAAAATTAAGTACCGTAATAATTTTTAAATCTGTAAAAATAAGAGAGTGAAGTGTGATCAATAGCCAGATTTGTTTAAATCATTCTGGTAATTGTTTCTAGACTTCACACTCAGTAAAGTGATCAAACAAACCCGGAGCAGTGGGCAGCCTTAAGCCCACTCACCTTTTAAACCCACCCAACTGGGAATTGACCCTGCAATGCCTGGGTGGTCTCACTCCCTACTACTGGTCCACAACTGCCCTGTAAAAATGACGCATCACTGAGCAAAGGTGGATGAACCAAAAAGGGATATTTGGAGAAATGACTAGGAATCCAACATCCATTCCAGATCAAATGCTCTACTATTTGAATGGGAACACAATCCCAAGAAAGGTTATGGAAAGCCTTTTAGGAAGCAGTCAATGTCACAAATGTGTCAAAGTGAGTATTTAGTTAAAGAATGTATTTAATACACAAGTGTATTAAACAGTTGACAGCTGCCTACACATGGATATCATCATCTTTTGCTTGATGTTTGATTTGTTTGGTAACTATGTTTACACTGTCTCAGTTGAATATGACTAACATTTCAAAAGTATCTGGAAATACTGATGGAACAGTCGTCAGGAAATATTGCATCTGTCATCTTTGCATATATACAGTACATATACGTATATATTTCTGTGTTCCAGTTGTGTCTTGTCTGGCATTAATATCTGTTGAATATATGTATTTATTAAATAGTGTTATATTTAAATAGAGTTGGGAAGGTGGCCACCGTGGTACAGCATGAGTTTACATGTTCTCCCGCAAGCTATAAACTAAGTTACTCATCTGTACCTAATCAATGAATCATTTATAAAGTGTTTTAGTATAAATAAAAAGCATCAGTGAGTAGTTTCTTTATAAGTTCTGGTCCCCTTTTCTGTGTTCTTTTATTTGAGTAGTACGACAGGTTTTTATCTCATTAATACGCTTTAACAACTCAAACAATCCTAGTCTAAGAAAAGCTCACTTTAACAGTGAACTGACTGTCAGAACTACAGCTAGAAAGACATTAGAAGTATTGTACTTTCAAGAATGTTGAATGTGGCAATAACTTAATGTATATTTTTTTGTTTGTTTTTTTACAGGATATGAAATTACTTTTCTAATCTTTTCAACTTAAATGTATTAAAATGAAGAAAATGATAAGCATGCTCTATGCAGCCTCATTTTACTTGCAACCTTGCAGTTGGCTTTAAATCGTCAACCTTTGCTTAACTAACAATTCCTTCATCAGGATTCTGCTCAACACCGGCACAGGCCTTCTCTTTATTGCTCTTTATTTCAAATTAGAGTAGCGGCAGCAGCCATCCATCATGGCCAGGCCTGACCTTTATCAGAGGAGATGATAAAGCCCATGAGCGCACACACATTGATGCTCAGTGTTGCAAATGGAGTAACAGTGGTGTGGTCTCACAGGGGTGGTCCCGCAGACTTAGACACTACAGTATCAACTCATTTTAATGTGTTTAGTCTAATGGGAGTTCCAGAAAAAAACAAGGAGATTATAATAAGACCTAGAGATGCATGTCAGGACAGTCTATAAACAGCTTGTAGTTTAAATAGCAGGTGGTCAGACTTGCTTGTAGTTTTCTAATAATATTTTTCAGTATAATATTATAAATTATTCAAAAGTAGTCTGATGAAGTTGTGTAAGGGAGACAAACAATTTCTATTTTCTGGATTATTGTTTTTCCAGACTGTAAGTTGTTTGTTGTTCACCAAAAGTACTGCCATTCTTTTATATTTTTACATATTTTATAATACGATTGCAAAGTAGAGCGATTAAAGTAAATCTTAAAGATAAAATTAAATTTTTAGTAGGTTTTAAATATAACTTTCAACTGTAAATATTCAATGTGTATATCCCAACACACAAAAAAATCTTTTTTCAAACAATGGATTCAAAAAAGTTTCTTCTGTCCCAAAAATATATAAAGATCAATCCATTTGAAATTGGCCCTGCCAGCAAAATTTCATTTTTGAATAAACTACTTTTTATTAAAATTGTCCTCCATCCATGTGCTGTTCTTCAAAGCATGTAATTTGACATCTTATACAAGTGAAGAAATGAAACAGAAGTGTTAGATGAAGAGGTTTTCTCCACTTGGATAATAATAGACGTGAAGATGCTGAATAGCATCGCAACAGGTTCAGCTGTTAATTCATTGTGCTGACAATTATCATCAAGCTCCAATGTGCTGAAAATGCAAAAGGCATAGTTACGGCTTGGAAACTTTTAAGCAATGCCTGAGAACCTGTATTTTTCCTCAATCCAGAGGGAATGTTCACTACTAAAGATCTAAGCTTAAATTTCTAATTGAACTTCATTGCAAATCTAAACGGATAGCCAAGAAACATTTCTTTGGGATAGCACTGTTCAGGGCTCTAAAAGTCTAAATGAAGGACATTATAATCTGTATAGTGTTTACAAGCCAAAGACAGTCTTGCCTTTTAGGACAGTTAAGAGCAGTAAAAGGAAGACTGTGAATAATGAAAATAGTCGTTTTATAGACGTTCAATATTGAAATCTCACTTTATGATTCCCTGGTGTCTCTTAGTAATGATGAGGTTAATGAGGCAGATGCACCGAGCCAATGTTCTCACAGAAGCGATGCCATTATTCCTCTTCAACTCGTGTTTCACTTATTTAGCCGTTTTATGAAGTCTGTACAACCAAATGTCTACAGAAATGCAAGAAACCCACTGTCCGTGTATTATTATTCTTTTCAATTTTAGCTTAATAGACTATTAGCACAAACCAACTTTGTACTTTTAATGCTTTAGGAAAAATAAGTCTTGTCTTCACTTGTATTGATGGGCAAGATGAATTGTTTGTGATGATTTTTGTCAGTATTTGGCATAGTCGAGACATCAAGACTTCCAGAACCAGCAGCAGCTCGGTTTTACCTCAGAATCCTCCGTCTGATAAGGTCAGATAGCATCTCTCTATTTCCACATGATGTACATGCTCTGCATGGTGCGTGTGAGATTATGAAGGAAATCCATGTCCGTGGGACGGTTTTGATAGAGGCACTATCTCCGATCACACAGAAAGTCCACAGCGTTACTGATGCATAGCTGGATGTCTGAGTCCTGAGTGACGTGAAGAAATAGTTTGGCCGCTTGTTATTTTTCATCTGTCAAGTTTGAAGGGGGTGACTTTATTTTACAGGTCAGAAAAAAATGATTGCGGTTTGTGTAGAAATAATTCAATGTGTCCTAACAATTCGATTCTGACTTGGTTCAGTCACTAGTTTTCTTTTTGCGCTGATGAGACTGGTATTCTCAAAATCTCTTGACCACTGGTAGTTGAGTGTTTGATGCACAATTATTTTGCCATTAATCTTACTAGCTAGTAGTTTAGTTGCCTCACCTATTGATGTCATTTGTTTTTTGTTTCGTTTTATTTTGGTGCTGAATTGTTCTTGGTTGTGTCGATAATTTTCTGTTGTACCCCAGTCATTCCCCGAAGCTAGAGAACAGGGAACAGGGAAATGGTATTTAAAAAAGACAGAATATCACACGCAATAAAATGTTCAATTATCCCGACTTATACATTTGTTCAGTTGAAAAATTGCAAACAAGAATACGTAACTCTTATTAAAGGATTAAACCTTCAAGCTTACACCACTGAGATTACCATGACAGCAATTCTGAGGAGTTTGGGCTCAAATCCAACTAATTATTTCTTTATGAACTTTGGCTTTGAGGCAATCTGTTCTATTTTAATAACAAGAAACATTAGTTTAAGATCCATTAATCATTCAAGTGAAGGGAAGAGTATAAAACATTTTGGAAAGTGACAAATAACATAGTTTAAGTTCATTTTTTAAGATTGTTCATCTCTCTCTCTCCCTCTCGCTCTCTCTCCCTCCCCCTCTCTCTCTCCCTCTCCCTCTCCCTCCCTCTCTCTCTCTCTCTCTCTCTCTCTCTCTCTCTCTCTCTCTCTCTCTCTCTCTCTCTCTCTCTCTAATATATTAAAGACATATTAAATACACAGTATATAAATCACACCAAATGCAACAATACATATTTGCTTAAACGCACAAAATATATCTGGTATTTGGAGGACATAGCCGTAGTGCAGCATTGACTGACAAAACAACTCCAGTAACACACTTAACAAATGAGGAGCCAGGTGAAAACAATGAATCATGTGACTACAAATAGGAAATGGCCGACACTAAGAATCCTGGGCTTTGTAGTCCATGACAAACCGTCCCTAAAAAAGTGACATTTGTGTAAAAACGTAACGTGTTTGATTATCTGCATTAAATGAAGGTGTTAAGTCTCAAAACCAATTGTTGTTGTATAAAAATCTGTATTTTTTCCTCAAAAGGAAAAAAAAATGATTCAGAGAAGAATATTCCTAAAAACGAATGGTGAATAATGAATACAAGCCTTTCATCGGCTTTGTGTTAAGTGCTAAGATGTTCACCTCTCAATGACAAGAACATTCAAAGAGATTTTACATGTTTGTTTGTTAATTTGCTTTATTCTCAGAAAGCTACAAAATTGAGAGACAGACACTAACTAGATATCGAAAGTTTAATATTTTTGGACGAAGCAGGATTTTGTCTTACACACACAGTCGCACACACGATTGAAAGTCATGGTCTAGTTCTGAGATCCATTAGAGAGTACTTGCTATACGTCTGTGCGAGAGAGAGTGTGATGGGGGCGGACAGTCATTGCCTCGAGCTGAGCTGCATTTCAACTCTTTTCTTTGGCTGTAACTAGCAGACAAGCTCCTGCTCTGCATCACCTGTAGCATTGTGTAGGTGCTATTAGCCGGCGACAGATGCTTTGTGACTATTGTTCAAGTGTTGCTGGTGCTCACAGCCATTGCTTCACAGCTGGTGTGTTCGCCATGTTAATTCTGTCCGGCTCCAAATCACAGCGAGCCAGCATTCAGGCTGCTGAGTTCCCTCAGTAATTGGGCTGGGACCACCAGCTCTTACACCGGGGTACTGAGTTGGTGGTTATTCTAATAGATTGGCCAATTAGCCTCGGGGTGCAAGCTTTAGAGGAAAGAACGGATTTGAGAAGGAAACAGGTGGGACATTGACGCCTTTTTTCCTCTCTGCAGGAACAACATTTTAGTTATAGAATTTGGGTTGTTTTATTTTTTACACTACAATGCTGATTCAACTGGTTTCAAAAGTGATGAAACAGAATACAAATGAAAACTAAAAATACATGAATACACGTTGAATCTTGCATGTTTATAACGTTCTTGTCAAAAATTGTACAGTAGTTAAAATTACACTGTAGAGATTATAACCGTGCTTAACATTTTCCCATCATTTTTTTTAATCGTTGATTGACAGTCTTGACAGACAGACAGACGTTGCTCACCAAAACACCATCTGAAATAAAACATAATTAGATTAAACAGATACAATGTTTAACAGTTTACCTAAAAGCTGAAACAGAATATTAAAAAAATGAGTCTATCTTGCTTATATGCTTATAATGTTTTTGGCTATAAAGTTTATACTGTTTTTTTTTTTTTGATAGTTGATGGATTGGATTGAGCTAAGATCACTGAAACACCGGCTGAAATAAATCCATATTCAATGAATAAATACTAGTTTTGCTCTCTTTTTTTATATAAAATAAAACAATACCGGCAACAGATCTTCTTCTGGACACAATGGTCTGGACTGAATTATTGTTGAAAGAGAATGCCAAAACTAATGGGGAATCTGGCAACAGAGAGCCGGCATCTCTCCACCAGCACCACAAAAATGATGTCCGTCATTGTTCAATAGATTAAATTGAAATCATCGTATGAGCAATGTTTTTATTTAATGGAATGCTGAATTATAAATGCTCAAAATGATTTAAAAATCATTGTTTATTGGCAACATGTTTGGCCTCAGATTAAAGATTCTAGCAACAGATAAGATTTTTTATTGGAGTATTTATGGCATGAATTACAGCAGGATCTTTTTCTCTATTTGGATCAAAAAAATTCACTCGGACATAAAATGAGGTACACTTGTCACATTTGTGGATTGTCTGAACAACTCATCTTTTCCTAAATTTCTCCATCATTGTTACCCCCTCTTTTATTAAAAAAGAAGTAAAAAAAGACATATATTTGGATGAAACCATACTCGGATTTGACTCATTCAATCAGTGAAGTGTATATACACGGTAAAGTGAACACACAATAAGCACACACATTTTGTTTGCTTTGTAAAATCGGTTTAGTAAAGTCTCAAGAGAAGTTCATGCTTATTGTGTCACATTTATGCAAAGACCGTTATTGACCTTCTCCTTTCAGAACTCGGGATACGAGCCACGTTGGACAAAGATAATTAGAAAGTTGTGCACTGTTGACATTTCAATATTAGTAAAGTGTCTTGAGTAATCTGCTGAAGGTTTTGGTTCTGTTGTATGCAAGAAACTGTATTTGTCAATTAAAATAAGTCAATGTTGAGCAGTTCATAGTTTAATGGTTCTAACTGGACATCTAAATTGTGCATGATATTGGATATTTCTTATAAGGAGCAAAATTATCTGTTTAACATGTCTGGCACTGAAGAAGATTCTTTATGCTTGTTTTCACAGATTCCTTTTTAGCTGTATAATATTACATGAAAATAACACCCATGCTTTGCACTTTGCCCAAACCTGTTTCTCTTTAATGGCTTACAGTCAGTGCAATTTTGTTGAATAATGCTTTTGTGATCTGGGTCACTGTGTTACCTGTTCCTCATCCCTCCACCTTCTCATTAGGCATTTCTGTGCACTAAATGACAGCCTGCAAAGAACGGCTTCAGGACAGTTTCAACAAGACTGAAACCATTTTGGAAAAAGAAAAAAGGATTGAAAATGAAGAGCAAGTGTAAAGCAAACAATGTAGCAGTGTGAGGGGTTCAAGAGTTACTTTAAGTTTCAAAAGAATGTTTCAGTTACAAAATGTATATGTTCAGCCTAATGGGTGTCCTTTTATTGTATTTGTTCAAAGCCAGAAGATATTAAATGTGAATTAAAACATTTTCATAAAAATTCTTTATTAAAACATTTTCAATATTGGTACTGTATATTGATATACAGTAATTCAGTATTTTGTCGTTTATTCTGACAGTAATTTGTGATCATTTTCACGATCATGACGCAATGGTGAGATTTATTTCTGGAGATTATTTTCTGGAAAAAAATACTCATTATATTAGATTCAGAAAGAATATACAGTGTGTATATATATATTGTGTATTATATTGTGTATTATACAGTGTGTATTATATTGGCTGATGGATTTTTTTTTGCCCTGAAAAAGCTTTTTGTGTCTTTAAGTTTTGTCTGAAGGCCAGAATTAAACTCTTTACTGCACATTTTTATGTAGGAATATAAGGAACATTTTTGTTATTTATTTAATACAATACCTTCCAAAATTCTGGAATATATATTACTGAATAACACAAGTTTTTGGTTTAATACAGGTGTTGTTTAAAGGTGTACTTAACCCTCGTTCTTCAGGAACTTAACCACCGGTCTGAGCTTTGTGATTACATTCACACCTCAGCTTCCGTGCAAATGGGCCAAAAAATAGTGATGTTCTGAGTCGAAGTGCTTCTGAGAATGCTGCATCGTGTTCTCGTTTTTTTTGTTTTTTTTTTTTTTCCCCTTTTATCATGTTCAGTTGTGTTTTCTTGATAAGTTCAAGTTCTGTTCAGATGCTTAAATAATTAAAAATGAATGCACTTCAACTTATGTTGAATTTATTGTGAGTATAATGTATAAGAAGCAGTAATAAATATGTTATAAAGCACAACATCAAAATTCTATTTTAAATGGGAAATGATCACACCTAATTGAACATTTACTTGTTTGTTTGTTTGTTTGTTTGTTTGTTTGCTTGCTTGCTTGTTTGAATTCCACTAGATGTGTTACCAAGTAGAGGTGTTGCTGGTGTTTATATTATTTGTAACTACTCCTCAAACGCCCAAATGTGTGATTTGTAAGCTGGACACATGAACCCGTGCTGGAGCTCCGAAGCAAACACTCCAGAGGTCAGGACGAGAGGACACTGCCAATCTTCTTCCTGAAAGAGGAAATGTTCAGCCACGCTGTCAGATAGCAAACAAGCAGGTCTGACAGAGAAAGACGTGACATCCGGAGGTCAGGAGAAGTGTGCAAGTCATTCTCATGTGTGAATATTTGAGTAGGACGAAGGCTCGGTGGGAATGGCCCATTAGGGAGACCAAGCACCCAGAGGATAATCAGATACAGGCCAAATTACCCTCAGCAGGAAGCCGGTCCTGCATTTTCATGAAGACCGAGAGAAATGGAAAAAAGCCTTTCTGGTGAACTGGTGATTGCAATTGTGATTCCATACAGAGCGCTGCTCAAGCCTTTGACCCTGACCCAGTTGGTAGGAATGATGGTTTATGGGCTATTGGACTGCATTTAAATTTGCTGACAACAGGGGCCCATTATGGGCACGACTGCTGGAAGATTTCATCCTTTAACCCTGTGAACCTTCTTCAATCTAAACATTTCAGGTAGACGTAAAGATTAGGCTCCTTGCTTGAGACTTTGGCCCTCATGTTTAAGTTTTTTTGACATGAGTTTGTGTGAATTATTGATTGTCTTAAGTTCAGTATGCATTGGCATGAGGTGAACATCAGCCTTATACTCTTCTTGTTCAGCAGATAACATTATTTCAGATTGTTATCTATCCTAGTTTATCCAGTTCTCTAACCTACTTCAGTTTTCTAACCGTAGTTCTCTAACCTGATTCAGTTCTCTAAGCAGCCTCACGTCTCAAACCACCTTCCGTTCTTTAAGCTCCTCCAGTAGTCCAATCACCTTCAGTTCGCTAACTTCATTTATTTCTCCAACTCTTCTCAGTTCTCAAACACAATTCTGCTCTATATGTCAACTCAGTTCTCTAACCTCCTTCAATACTCTTCAGTTCAGAAATCCTGGAATTTGTTATAAAACACTTCTGATTTAATGAAGCATTTGCCATCATAAGTCTTCAGTTGTGACCTTCTTCTGGCTGATCATGGTACATTGTTTGTAGGCTGTAACCCCAAAATAATGTTGTAACAACTCCTCTTTAAACATCTCTACTGAGTGCCCTTCTCGCGGCTGATGTGTGGAGATATTGTTCAGGGTAAAAGAGTAAATCTGTCCACTCTCTATGATTCATGGAGGCTCGTAAACACTGTGCTAGGTGTATGATTATGGGGCAAGGTGTTGAACACACAGTTATTCACCCTGGAAGAGCCCAATCCGCCATATTACTATGCAGCTGTCGGTACTTGTCGCTTACTGTAAGAGCTATAAGTCTCTGTCTTCTTTTCTTTCCTTCCTTTTGTCTGCTTTTCCCCTCCACATTCCAGAACGCCGTAAAAAAAGAGCAAAAGTGCATACTTATTCGGTAAGGTAATGGACCGTATGGGGATAAAGGAGGCTTTGACGTGTTTACAAGTCACCAGCTCTGTAATTATGGTTGGGAATTGTTATGTACACCATCAGCTAACTGGGTATCAATCCCAGGCCTATCCTGCAATCTGACAGGAATTTACAAGGTAAAGTTTCAAGAAGAAACCGTACCCTGAAGTACATCTGCGCACTGGTGGAAATGACTGGGTGGATTTGCCAACAGACGCTCTACTGAAGAGAGCGAAGAGATCGCTGAACTTGCTGACTCCAATGGCATCACGAATGGCACGATTGTGTAAATAGAGAAGGAAACAGTTGGCTGTGATTTACATCCCGAGGAAACTTTCCCAAAGTGCTCTACAATTGAACAAATTTGTTAATCTCACCTCGTGCATGAGCAAAAGACGGGAATTTACTGCATAATGGGAAAAATATAAACAAAGGAGTGAAGCAATATAATTGCATAATTTTACATTTATTTAAGACATTGACCCGGAATTAGTTTGAACACTTGAATATTCAAACTAAGTAGGAAATGCCATTGTTATCAGCTGTCACTTTGTTTTGAGAAGTACACTTCAACTTGTGGTTGAGTTTTGATTTTTTCCCCGATATTTTGTAACAGTTCATTTATAACTTATTCATCATGTTATGGACTACAAAGCCCAGGATTCCCGGTGTTCTGTGACTTTCCAGTGTTTGTGGTCTCATGATTGATTGGTTTCACCTGTTCCATCGTTTGTTAAGTGTACTTAAGTTGTCACTTGTGTACTCTCAGTTGTCTGTCAGTTGGCACTCACCTATGTTGCCGTTATGCTCCAGATGTGTTCTGTAAGAGTCTGCTTAAGTTTCTGTTTTTTTTTTATTAATCATGTTGTTACTTCACCATTGACTCCAACTTCCCTGCGAAACATATGAACACCAGCAAATATTTAATTTTATATAGAGGCGCTCACACGATTAGTTATAGGAACATCATATGAGACTGAGCAAGCAATCTTAGACTGAAAAAAAAATAGATAAATACATGGCAGCAATGAATAAAATGGAAAGTGAGTGATTGTCATTGAACATATTTTTTTATGAAATTGTTGACAATTTAGAAACAACTGTCACTATAAAATGTAAAATCATTACAAAATATCTAACTAAAATGAAAATAAATAAATAAAATAAACTAGTTGAGTTTGTTTTCTACAAAAATACCTATTCTGTGCAAAACATTTGGAATTAATTAATGCAACAAAAACGAGAGAGAGCGAGAGAGAGAGAGAGAGAGAGAGAGAGA
This sequence comes from Paedocypris micromegethes, assembly GCA_028031935.1. NCBI lineage: Eukaryota > Metazoa > Chordata > Actinopteri > Cypriniformes > Paedocypris > Paedocypris micromegethes. The sequence goes on from CM051497.1 coordinate 13,080,574, forward strand.
GAGAGAGAGAGAGAGAGAGAGAGAGAGAGAGAGAGAGAGAGCGAGAGAGCGAACGAGCGAGCAAATGTCTGGCCCTATAATATTCTTGCCAATTGTACAGGGTGTTTTCCAGCTTTTCTGGCCAAGGCCGCTGGGATTGAAGCCCATGAGAAAAGGCAGTTTAGATAATGGATGTGTGGAGTTGATATTTGTGTTGTAAGAGTCATAATCTAGTTCATTCATCCATCCATTTTCTAAGCCATTTCTTGAATTACTGGGTCGTGAGAAGCTGGAGCCAATCCCAGGACCTTTGGGCTAATGGCAGGGATACACCCTGGATAGATTGGCAACCCATCACAAACACACACACACACACACACACACCCACACACACACACACTCAGTCACACCCACAGGCACTTTAGAACCTTCATTTCACGCGATGCCTGATATGGACCCTGAGAAAACGGACTTGGTCGAAACCCAAACGAATACTAGAAAGAACTGGACTCGGGAATAAACCTTTGTGTTGCCTTTGCTGCCTTTGTGATGCGTAACATAGACCATTATACTAATTGGATTCTACACGTGTACCAAACACTTCACAATTTACAGAAATGTGAGCGCACTTCAAGTGAAGGATCTGCAGTGCATTTGCAAATCCAAATGAATGGTCCAATGGATTTAAATTAAAGAAAAAGACATTTCACTTGGATGAAAATCACCACTTTCAGACAAACTCAGAATGGATCTTGATAATGTCATGCATTCATACCAAAGCCTTTCTTCTTTTTGAAGCGAGTCTGGAGTAAATATCAGTGATCTGTGAGAGCGAGGAAACTACACTTCTCATTATAATCTCAAATACCTATAAACACTTCCTCTCCTTTCTCCCAGACATTCTCAATTGTTGTTTGCTTACTATTCATTTCACGCTCTATCTAGCA
>CM051497.1:13083999-13100914 GCA_028031935.1 Paedocypris micromegethes
GAGTGTAGAGTGTTTTATGTCTTTGTGGTATCTAGTTCCTGTCATTGTTTTTTCAGACGGACTAATGCTTTCTCTCGTCCCTCTAATCCCAGTCACTGCTGGATGGAAAGCAAAGGGAACTGGAAAACTGACAGTTCCCAAAAGTCCTAATGGAGTTTTGTGCTAGCATGTGTCTGTTCATTGTTTCTCCACCTTCTTAATTTGCCATTTGTCATAATTATAAGTTATTTACCATTTGTTCCAGATCGCTTCTAAGATACGTTTTTATCGTTGCCAATTGTTATTTCCCTCATGCCTTTCTTTCCATATTAATTTGTTAAATTTTCAAACTTGTTTATTTTTCATCCTTGTGTGTTTTTCTTTTCTTTCGTGGTGATGGTCATGCCAAACTTCGTTTTGTCGTCCAAAGTGTGCAGTCTTTGTTTCAGCTTTGTTTACTTATCTTGTTTTGCTGTTTTAAACCTTTATGGCATTTTGTGTGTACTTTGAAATGTGTTTGGAGTGAGACTTTACCAGTGTGGCCATGGCTTTTTTGCGCGTTTTTTTTTTTTTTTATCTTGAAACCAGGTCTTCCTGGAAACTGTTTATCACAATTTAGCAAAGATGCATTGAAATGTTGGAAACTTTTCATTTCTGAGGGTAACAATTGGCACTGATGAATATCAAAAATGGACCAAACTATCAGTTCATAACATTATTATTAAAGTGATCTGTGCATCAATTTATCATCTGCCATTCTGCGATTCGAGTCTGTGACCTTTTGGCTCCAAGTCCAACTCTCTACCACTAGGCCACAACTGCTCAAGAAGACTAAAATAGATAACACAGATACCAAAAAGATAGCAAACATACTTTCCTTAGGTCTTTAAATATGCCCAGACAGCATCACCTATCAGCTATCAGACAGACAGCTATCACCTCCACAATTAACCGGTTATCTGACGAGGCGATACGTGACAAAATCAGACTTGGAAAAGAAACTGTTGAAAAGAGTTCAACAGACCACTTGACATACGCCCAACAACCAGCGACTCCATTACAGCATTCCACAGCCTCACAACTCATTACACTACAACATGCCATCTTTTTTTGGTCAAATTGGCAACAATTTCATTTCAGTGTTGTATTTTGATGATTGCTGTGTGTTTCATCAAAGTATGAAGTGTGTGAACTATTAACACCAGTATCTTTGTAATGGTGTTAAAAGTGATTTTGCACCAACAGCCGCGAACGGATCTTTTTTCTGCTACTGGTATTCAAGACGTATCCATTAAATATTCTTCCTTAATAATAAATAATGTTTTATTTTTTTTTATCTTTCTTTTTTATCTTTCTCTATTTTTTTATCTTTCTCAATATATACTTCACTGGATGGTTAAATGCTTTACTTGACTTTAGAGTCATTTATCAAACTGCTTTATCAAAAGATTACAATTTTTACATTTTTACGTATTTTACCAATACACAACTTCCCGCGTTCCCTGGAAAAGCCATGATCCTGAGTTCTAAACACCAGCGCTCCCCTGACTGGCCATATTGACAAACTCACTTTACATAAACACAAGGCTCGAGAAACATTTGTGTATCCTATAGTGAATCACACACACACACACACACACACGTCCAATGCATAATACTTCAGTTGTCCAACCTGATGGTGACCTTTTGACTTAGTTGGTGACCTTTTGATCACAAACACAAGTCTCTAGCCAGTAGGACACAGCTAACCAATGATCACGAGCAACTGTGCAGGCTACCTTTATGTCCACTAGGCTAAATTACGGTCCTTATCAACACAAGAGTCTCTACATTGTGTGTTGGCAGGTAAAGATGACAAGTTAAGGGATGAATTACACCTCCTCAGTTGGTTGATGCTCAGTTTGGCAGTGTTAGTTTTCAGTGCAGTGTGTATTGGCGGCAAATCTGACCTCGTGAATATTTTAAAACGATTTGGGGAAGAAGCTAAATCCACTTGCTTTGATTGTAACATGCCGTTATTAGTTTTTCTCAGTGTGTCGCCCCACTTCAGGATGCAGACGCAGTAGGAGAACATCTTTGTAATCAAAGTGATGTTTGTTTTGAGAGGGCTCTTTCCTCACCGAGAAGAGATCATCTGGCCCTGGGCGTGATTCCAGGAGAGTGCCATAATGACTGTTGTGACTCCCTGACCCCTTATGATTTATGCAGTGTTCCTCAAATAGCGAGGAGCCTCCTACACATGCATTCTATCCACTCCAAACATCCACCCCCACAGTCCCAAAAGGTCCTAATGCCCTGGTGGGATGAGTGTCTGAACGATCAGCCCAACGTATCCGAAAAATCATCCCCAGCACACGTCCGCTTAGGCCCTGGTGTGCTTTAGGGTGAAAGGTCACGTTGGAGCTGTCAGCGAGCTGCGAGTGTTGGAGGTAACAGTGGTCTCCAGGGGCTGTCGTGCCCTCCATCACTCCTCGGACGGAGGTGTGAGGAGGAAATGCAAAGCAAGGGGATTCAATCCTGTCGGTCGAGAGATGGACAGACGTTTTGAATTTGTATCAGTTGTGTGTGGGATTTCTTTTTTTTCTTAAGCAGTCGTATTAAATTCAAAATGCCTGAAACCCTGTTGTCCGTCTACATGGAACTGGTTATATGAGACGGTCGGAATTGTCAGAATAGCTTTCATGTGCCAATACAGTTTATGTCTGTTTTATTTTTTTCTAAGCTAAATACTGTCATGTCTACCTATCTGTTAATTTATTATATACAGTAGACCAACAATCAAAGAGCAAAATAATAAACCATACATTGACAACTGTGTTTATCAGCAAGATGTCTATTTTTTCTTCTTTAAATATTTATAATATTTGACCTTTTGAAAGGTCTGATCAATTCTCCCCAAGCAATTATCGGGCAGAGATGATTACCGATAGATCACTTCGATCAAGCACCTTTCTATATACATTATATATATATTTTTTTTTTTTTATTTTTTTTCTATTTAAAAAATACTTTTTATTTTTCTTGTTTGCTTACATAAAATAATTAATTTAGTGTAGTTGTGGAGCTTATGAAACAAATATATATATACAATTTGCATTTTTTTTTTTTTACAATATACATTTTAAATGAACGACAATGTCATAAAGAATACCGGTACTTTTCTTCAGATCTGAAATAAATTGTGCGATAAAAAGACAACAACACATTGAATGAAATCAAAGAGAAGTTGACCATATTTCAGTTCTGCTTGGCTTTATAACGGCCTTATTATCAAACTTTGTTTAAACCTGCAAAAAACACTCTTCCCCCTAGTGTGTCACAGCTAATGTATATATCTATATGCACTACTCATTGGTGCCTTCACACATCCGTCTGTTTGAGTAAGTATATCAGACTACCCAGCACAACCTAAAGCTTTATGAGGCCATGAATTGGGTTGGTTTTAATTGGCCCTCTGTGTAGATGAAGAAGCCCGGAGCTCCGCTGAGCTTATCAGCCCCTGCCCTCCATCAATAATGCATGTGTCGGGCATTAATGCGCCGTGTTCTGCCTGTTAGCAAGAAACAACAGTGGAGTTCCTGAGGACAGAGTCACTCAGGGAGGCAGATGAATGGTTCGCCTCAGCAATCCAGTCTAATACAGATGAATGAAGGCAGTTTCTTCCCCGTCTTGCCAGCCCTGAGGCCTTCAACGATGGATTTCAGCAGTTGCGAAAAATCAACGCAGTATTTGTCGCAGGATTTCTGGGTGTTGTTTATTTTTCACATTTTTAATAAACCACGTATTGAACCCACTTCTGGGTACACTGTAATTGCACTGGGAATCGATCCCACGATCTTTGAAATTCCAAGCGACATGTTTTACTGAACGATGTGCATGGAAGCTATCGGCTAAAGCTAAATAGTAGATAACGGTGGCTGCGTACTATGATATGAAAGCAAGCACGCTAGTCCTTTACAGGCACGAGAGCTTCGCTGAAACCTGATGCAGAACTAGTCGGGGGTTGTAAGAAATATATTAGTTATGGTAATGACCGGTGCTGAAGCAGAAGCGCCGGAGGGAATGAAGGGCGATCAAAGGGAGCAGCTTTGACTCCGCCCCTCTCCTCCACAGCAGGAAGAGCCCTCAGCGGAGATGCATCTGCCACCAGGTGCTGCTAACTACCGCTGTGCTTACACTGCTGAAGCAGTTAGTGCAGAAAATATGTGACAGATCACATAATTGTCAGGGTTTGAGAGAGGGAGAACCCCAACTGCTTTTCAATGAAGGGCTTTTATTTGGGGGAAAAAATAAATACATGAAAACCAAACGTCCACGCAAGAGATGAATATAAAAACACTTCGTTTGAAGCACGACTTAAAAACATACACACTTACTTAGCACACAAAACTAACAAGTCACAATGGGGAATCGAAAAGCAAATTGTTTAAAAATAAAATGATGCTATGTCAGGGTTATTAATCCATTCTATTTCTAGCAAAGCAATTTATATTTCATAATGTCATCATGGTCCGAAAATTTGTGTTCAGCTGAAATTCTGGAAAATTTTGTGTGTGTGTGTGTGTGTGTGTGTCCTGCTCTGTGATTGGTTGGTCATTGATCCAGGGTTGTCCCGCCTTCAGGCTCAGAGTTACTGGCATTGACTCCAGCTCCCTGTGACCCAAAAATAGAAAAATGTATTGAATAATAGGCACATTTATTGTATCAGGGTTTTGGAAAAGTCAGCATTTAGAAAAAATAATGCACATGCCTGGGATCCATTTTAACATTCACTCACTTCTTGATGTCTAAGATGTTCTCCTGGATAAATGGAAAGGGCTTGTTTCTCTTCAATGAGTTTTTCTTCTAGTCATTGTATCCTCATATAGACATTATAAACATTGAGTGCTATTGCTTTGTGCTCTTTCTGTACAGACAAAGTGCTCAATTAATAAAATAAACCTTAACTGAACTTGAACAGGCAACGATTTGAAAAGAGTCTTCAACAGCATCATGCGAAGAACTCAACGTTCAGAATCTCCCCTCATGACTTTAAAGGACAAAACCTACATGAGATTGAAACCTTATTCTTTGTAAGTAGCTATTTTATGATGAGTGTCTGTGCTTGCAGCTAAAAAAAAAAAAGGACAAAAAATGTGTGACGAACAGATGAAATATCTTGAGGATTTGGAAACGTAACGATATATAAAAAACCTCACTAAGCTTACAAGTGATGAGCGTTGATGTCTACATTAAACAAATGCATACATTTAGCAAACACACAAATGCATCAAATTTCTTTCAGACAGTGACTCATTGGCTGGAATCCTCGAGATCACTCTCGCGCCAGACAGCTAAGGAATGATGTACCACATTCACAATTTATTACTTATTCACCTGAATAAAAAGTATGCAATATATAGTTTAATTAATGTATTTAATGTTTATGTATTTATTGCTTGCGTGTTTGTTTGAGAGTGTTGAATGAAAACTTGATACTCAGCATAAGCCTGTGCAGAATGAATGTTCTACTACTCAGTCTATGCATATGATACGTAACAAGCAAAGATGTCTTCATAATAATAATAATAATAATAATAATAATAATAATAATAATAATAATAATAATAATAATAATTAATAATATTATTAATGTTATTAACATTGATATTACATAAATTGTCTCCTTAACAAATGACCTGGATCTGCTCGATTACTGCTTGTGTCAGCAAAATGTAATGGAGAGGTCTGCTGAGTCGCAAAATCCCAAGAAGTTATATTTACTGTGAATAAAGACAACAGCATGCCTTACTGTGATTAAAAATACACTCAATGTACACACTTTCTTGTCATAAATCCTGCATCACTCCGCCAATCAAATTCCTGCAGCTTTTTAGTATCATTAAAACTAAGGAGGATTAAAAAAAACACAGAATTCACAGCAATGGTTTGGTTCTATTCTCCTCAGCAGGATTAATATCACGATCTTCTACATCCCGTCTTTCAACAACACTTCACGAGCCACCATTGATCACGGTGTGAGAAACCCTGGTTAATATGCCATGAAGGTCTTTATTCGCAGAGCTCTGTGTGATGTTCTTTGCACTCAAGGGGATAATCCATCACATTCTTAGCTTACGGAGGAATATTCGTGATTGATCCGATGACAAGATGGAGTTTTGTGAACCTCTCTTGTCCATATTTCCACACAGAACTTTCCTCACAACTGCAGCAGCTATTGTTTGGATTGATTTGTTTCCTTCATCTTAGCACATGATTCTACTGTATAGCCGCAGTAAGACAATATAAGTTGCCTCTCGTGCGAGACTTACTGTAGAGGTAAACAACTCTCTGTGACAAGGCCAGGGAATAAAAGCTGGTGGTGGAGGCTAATTAGTCGTCGCCTTGAGCTGCCGGAGCAAATACATCTCATTGTGTCATTTGCAACAAGCTGTCAGAGCTGATATGAAGCCCAATGTTTCATAGGCAATTTGCTGCACTCTCACCTCATTCAACAACTTTTGCCTGTAAATCTTTGCTCATAACTATATTTATTGGCGATGTGAATGAGTAGAGGAAGGGGAATGTATAATAAAAAGCCACACTTTGCTGTACTTTAATGCTCCTTTGAGGAGTATCATGGTGCCGGAAGACCTTCCGGTAAAGTCATGAATCTGAAATGATGCACAGTAAATTTCTCTGTTTTGTGTTTCTGTCAAATCAGAACATAATTCTTGTTTTTTGTTTGTTTTTTTTGTTTTTTGTTTTTTTATTGTCATATTTTGGTTTTTGAACAAACATTTTTATTTTTTTAATCAATCATACAGTGGGTTCTTATTTAAGGGGAAATCGTTTGTGCAAAAGCTAAAAAAAAAAAAAAAAGGTGATTGCTGTGCTCCTATTAGAACAATTCATTTGTCAAACTTGCAACTAGTTAAAACCAGTAGGTGGCATGTTTCACTTAAATTGGTCGGATAAGAAACCAGTTTTCTATATTCAGATTTCCATAGTTAAAAGCATCTGTAGAATTTAGATTTGGAATTCAGCTCCCATTAACCCAGAAATTAAAAAGCACTCCAGAAATGTGTGGTTGGTACAGTAATATAATGTGTCCACCTCACTACCAACAAGTCAATTTTTAATTTTTAATTTCTTCTACATAATAGGTTAATAAAGCCTTCCATTATGAGACATGTTTAAAACAACCATTAACTCTTCACCTTGTTGTCTGCCCTTGAGAGAACATTCATCACGACACACACAGGAAATAAAATGTTGTACAAGGTTATCTGAATCCAGCTTCAAGCAGTACATTGTTTTTTTCATTCAACTCTTTTGAGTTTGAATTTTGGTTTGAGTCCAAAAAGGAAGAAAAATGTTGCAATTGTACAGACATTATTTTTGTGCACATACATCAGTTCTCTCCTGCTTATTCCATTTCTGGGTCGCAGGGAGATAGAGCCAATCCTGAGGCTGGACAGACGTCCTAAACTGGCAGTGAACCAATCACAGGCCAGGACACACTCTCAGTCAAGCACATTGGCAATTTTCATTACTTGTACTATAATTTAAACAAAAAATAAGAAATGATAGATTAATTTACAATTATATAATTCATATTAACTGTACTGAATTTAGAAATATCAAAAGTTGAAAAGAAGAGCGTGACCTGGTTTTTATATAATTCAAGATAGTTTTGCCTCTGCAGAATCCAACTCCCTCCATACTAATTCCACAAGAACATTTAAATCAAGGTGTTCAATCCCTGAATTGTCTCATTAAGACATTTTGATTGAGTGTTTGCCTGGAAAACAGGGCTAAAGAACACTTGGCCATGCCTGGAATACTTTGATTAAATGCTCTGTAGGACAAATTCTTCATGTATACGTGTTTGCTGAAAGTAATACTGATGTGGAGTAAAGCCAAATTCAACCTGTGGCCACAGGCAAGAGTTTAAATCAAGTATTTTATTGAGACTTTCCTTTTGTATCTGACAGGGGACCGGCGACTCACAAACCCATGACCTAAAAGAACCATTAATCTCTGCCGTCCCTCTTGGCTCTCATAGTTGAAGTTCGATGTAATAAGACCTGACTATACTCGGCTGTAAATAAATTACAAAGCATGTGGAAGGCTTCGCCATGCTTCTTTGTCTTTTCTGCAGATTTAGAGCCCATGGAATTATTAGAATATGCAACCATGATCAAGGTGGTTCGGGTCCATTGTGTTACTCATTCTGTGGAACTTATAGTGAAGATGCTCAATGTTGAGATGTTCAGATTCTTGCATTGTTATGTAATAAGACTAAGCGACATCTGGCGAAAGATACTTTGTTACTTTACTTAAGTAGAATTTTGGCTTATTTATACGTTACTTGTCCTTATTAGTACTTATTTTCTGCTTACTTTTTACTTCCAGTCGATTCCGGAGAAATCCGCTCTAAGTTTTTTGTCAGTTGATAGTAAACATGCTTTAAATTTATCCATTAAAAATCCCCATCCCCAATAGTGGATTTGTCTGAAAGATTAACATTTTTAAATAGGTGAGATTAAAAAGTAAACACAGACTAATCAGAAAGGTCAATTTCATTGCGTCACTGGATACACGGTGTTAGACAAGAACGTTTTGTTGCATTTAAAGTATTAGTGTTGGGACTGACCAAAATCACTGGCTCAAGATCTACAAAAGATGGAAAGGTCTGAATCATTGATATAGAGAGGCAGTTGAGATTTGAACCCAGAACCCTGGCGCTAAACACAGCACCTTGTTTCAATGCACCACTCATTACTTTTACATCAAGTAGTTTTACCAATACCAATAAGAGTAAAAAGTACCAGACTAAAATGGTTGAGCTGATACTTCTACCTCCACAGAAGTGTTTCTCAACTCTGGTATTTTTACTTCTGCTTAAGTAACCGATGTGACTACTTTTGACTTTGTAAATGTTTGGCAAGTTCACAAACAAGGGTTTAGCCAGACGAAGTTTAATGGCTAAGTAGATATAGAGAATGGCAAACAGTTTCTCTCTTGACTGAAGAAACAGTTTGAGTAAAAGTTCCCTCGGCAGAAGAACCTAACGAATACATCAAACACACAATTCCAATGAATCAAACATAGAGTCTGAATTGAGGTAACGCCTTACGTATGTTTGGGAAAAAGGACCTTCATTTTCAGAGGTGTAAAGAGTAAGTATCGGAAAACCATACTTAAGTAAACGTACTGTAATAAATTACTCCATTACAAGTCACCAATTCCTAGAAGACTTGAGCAAAAGTCTAAATAACTTAAGTATTTTAACAGTGGTAGGAAAAATATGTCAACTTGTGACATACAATCACATCGAATAGCGGTAAGTGTTCATTCAAATGTAGTGGAGTAAAGAGTACTCAATACTCAATCAAAAATGAAGTCCAGCAGAAAGTAAAAGTACAAGGAAAAAGTAGCCAAAAATCTTAAGTAAAGCAACAAAGTCCATTTACTCGAGAACTTTACACCACTGGTCATTTGTCACTTTCTTCTCACTAGTTTTTTCTCACTCACGCTAGCAATTCTGAGCCTAAAGGCAGACCACACAATGGATTGGTGACCAATCACAGCGCAGACACATTGACACTCTCACTCTCACTCCCTCCTATTGGTAATTTTCCAAAACTGCTCTGTGAGTGAGAGTGAAGGTGAGAGTGACTCAAAGGTAAACCCACGATAGCAGAAGAACACACAAACTCCTCGGACTAAAGCCCCGATCTCAAACTGGTTTCCCCTTACTGTGAGGCAACAGTGCTGAGCCACCTGCCCTGAGCAACCATGCCACGTCTTCAGATATGGGGTAATAACTTCATCGTTACACAAAGCGTATGTCTCCTCCTGACAGAAACTCTTGCTGCTCTGTGGCACGCAGCATTAAAGGTAAAATACGGATCCCTGGAAAGCCATTTGGCACCTAATTGAGCAGTGCTATTACTTTAAACTCCTCACAGACAGTGCCATTCACTGGAGTGTGTGAATGAAATAAAACATGGAGGGAGATTGACAACACTCCATGGTTAATGGGCCCTTGTTCTGAGCAAAGTATTTCTTGGAAAGAGCGGAGCAACATTCACAGCCAGTAATTACACTCGGCTATCATTTATTAGATAAACCCAAGATGGCATATAAACCCACAACCTCCATTACTTTACTAATGAAGGAACAAATGTGAAGATGATGAGGTCCTGAAGTTTTGATTTCACCACTTCATTTCACCAACATCTCCATGACAATCTGAATCGTCAGCTTTTCTTGAACAAAATAAAACATGAATCGCTGTTATTTTTGGACCATCTGGCTCTGAAAGAATTGCAGTAATCAGAGGTGCAATCTAGTCGAGTAAATGAACTTTCTTTACTTGTTTCTTTACTTACACAAGTCTCTTTTTAGCTACTTTGTACTTGTTCTGAATATCAAAAGTATAACTAGCTTTTAATCTCTACTTGACTACATTGATATGTACTCTTTACTTGACTACATTTGAATGGACACTCATTACATTTGATTGTGCGCGACAAGTTGTCATCTTGGCAATGGCAGACGAGGCAATATCGCCATCTGCAGGCTGCTGAAGGTATTGGATGCTGTTTATGAGCTAAATTAGCGGTTGCACTATTTTGCACATTTGCTCTTTTTCTTCATCTCGTTTGAAACATTTCATTTAAATATTATGAAATTAACTATGTATGTGAATATATGATATGAAAATATGAAATAAAATGTGATATAAATGAAAATATATGAAACAAAACCTACAAAAAAGTTGTTGTTTTTGGACCTACATTTCAGTATAGGAAAACACGTACGTTCCTTTAAAATTGAATACGACTTTTACCCAAGTCTTCTTGGAATTGGGGATTTTGTAACTTGTAAAGGAGTAATTTTTTACTGTAAGGTATTCATACTTTTACTCAAGTACGGTTTTCAGGGTCTTTACAATTCTGGCAGTAATGCAAGCGTGAGTTCGCCCGAGTTTGGCTCAACTTCTGATTGAAACTTCAAGTTGTCCCACACAGAAATGGACAAAGCTTTAAAAAAAAGAAAATGATGAGACTGGTCAAAGGGTGACAAGTTTATTTAGCAGAGTTGTGCATGTTTGACTGATGCTACATTAGTATTCTCTGTACTGTCTCTGGGCTGCCAGACGCATCTGTCTGCTTTCAGTTCAGCGGAGATGAGAATACAGATTACCCATTTAAAGTGTTTTGCCAGGAATTTGTTAAGTTTATGAACTAAACAAGTAGATAAATTGGTTTTCTTGTATGTAAATTGGAGAGCTTCAAGGATAAAATGTTGGGCAAATTAGCATGAACCACCAAAGCAACAGTTTAAAACATGCACAAGCACTCGCTAAAAATTAGTAATACTTGTTTCCCACAACAACACTTTATATTGTGTTTCAAAGAAAATAATAGAATAGAACAGACTGTAACACAATTTTGGCATACTTAGCAGCAAAGCGCTAAAATATATGTACATTTCATAATTCAGATCCTTTAAACAAGTTTGAAGAAGCACTGTCAGCATGTTTTTTGATGCAGGAGTTGGTATTCTTTAGGTTTGTTTCAATATAAGCAAATACTTAATACCTGTGTTTTAAATAAATGTGCATATTGTTGCCATGCTTATATTCTGATTTCCATTAGTGATTATGTTGCCAATAGGCTGCGGGCGGCTATCCACAACTGCAAGGATTTTGAACATGACACTGAATCGATTTGCTCATTCTGCAAGCCATTTTGAGTATTGGTGTTAGCAAAAATTAATATAATTTAATGCAATTTATATTTCCTTTGTTTCAAACGTACCTACTTTTAAGTAAATTACCTTATTTTTGTATCTAATTACCAATTTAAACTTGGTTTGGAAAATGAAACCTTCCTAGCAATAAACACATTTCTATTAAAGCCAATAAAAGTCAATAAAACGACGACTATTCCGTTTTGACTAACTGTTCTATAATTCAATGTATTTTTCACCCATATAATCCCCGATGTTCAGTTCAAACTTATTTTCCCAGACCCTGTGTGTGATACCACCGTATCATTGAAGCCATTTGTCCGCTGGACACAGTCAAGCCTGGACACGATGCGATGTTTATTCATGCAGAAACACATCTTTGGCCTTTCACTGTGTGTATCTGTTGAATATGAAACAGTTCACCCCTGCTGTCACGCGCGCGTGCGTGTGTGTGTGCGTGCGTGTGTGTGTGCGTGTGTGTGTGCGTGTGTGCACATGGGGACACACAAGGTCAGGGAAACCTGGCCACACACTCGCTCTGTCTCTTTACAAATTACCATTCTGCCTTTTGGATCCGCATCAGTGATAAGTAAAATCCAGCCCCTTGCTCGGTTTAAGATCAGTTCACCCTGAAAAACGAATGATGGTCGTATTTATTGAAATATGAATTCCAGTATATTTGTGTACAGTTTGATTCTGTAAACATGTTAAAAAGAATAAGTTGTAAAGTAATGAAAAGTTTTTATTGTAAAGTCCCCTCGTTTTTATTTTTAATTTGTTTACTCATCATCTATTGCAGAATGAAATCAATTAAACACATGATGCTAAATTACATCATTGGAGTGACCAATCAGCTTGCAGATTTGCACTTGGACAAATGGTACTTAAATGACTGATAGTTAAATACTTAGAAATGCTGTACAAAGGAATAAAATGTTAATACTCCTGGACGTTGGTTTTACAGTCAGCAATTGATGTTTCAATAATGATTTTTTTCCTTCTCTTTAGTTGCTCGAATGAGTGCAGGCATGATTTTTTTAGAGCAGGACAGAATATTTTGGAGAAGAGTTTTCTCTTAAGAAGAATGACACTGAACATGATAAAAAATAAAAATGTTTGAAAAAAGTCTGAATAAAGTGATGACAGTAGAACTAAAGAAGACAACTGTTCAGTTTTGGTTGGCTCTCAAAATTGTGCAATCAGCCTAGTATATAAAATAGTCGGTTGTTATTTTTATCATTATTATTTTGTAATGAAAATCAATTGCTATCAATGTAAACTATTACAATTTTGTAGAATAATTACATTACAAAAAACATTGAGCATTTCATTTTATACAACCAAGACATGTAGGTTCTTGGTGCACTTATATACTTGAGTTTGTTCTGGTATATATTATTGTTTCTATATTATTTTTTAAATAAAAGCAACGATTTGGTCAATGATAATAACTTTAAACTAATTAGGAACACACTCTATATAAAGGTAAATAACTATTCTAGCGGGAAATGTCTGGTTTTTGGTGCAATATCTAAACTACACTTAGAGGAACATTTCCAGCAACTGTCACTCCAGTGTTTTAATGGTGCAATGTGTTTGCTAATGGTGTCAGAAGGATAATGGATGATTGTAAAACCCTTGTTTGATCATGTTAGCACTGCTGGAAACGGTTTAGCTGGTTAAAGAGGCGATAAAACTGACCTTCCTTGAGCAGGTTGAGAATCTGGAGCATCACATTTGTGTCTCAATCAAACGCTCAAAATGGCCAGAAATAGAGAAACTCGACAGTCTAGCCTTGTTCTTAGAAAACAAAGTGCGACTTTTCATGGAACACACAAAATTGTCTAGGTGAACCCCAAACATTTGAATGGTAGTGTATATAGGGTATATAATGCTTATATGTATACTGCTTATGCACCTTAAGAGAAACAAAAATCCATTCGGAATGTATCTGTATATCTGTGCCTTCACTATTTCTTCAGAAGCGACGACATCAGGATTAAGGAGACAGGTGTAGATGCAGGAGCCGTGAACAAATGACGGAGCACGATTTCTCTCACTGGACTGGATCTGTGGCGGTGGTGATTATAGCCGCCTCCGCTGAGAACAGCTGCAGGGTGAGGGGTCGGCATGAGCAGCTGCCCCCTGGATGAGAAGGGTGCCGTGCCACTGGGTACCAGTTGTAGATAAGGGGCAGATGGCAGACATTGCCAATGTCTGGGTTCAAATCCACCTGGTTTGTGTCAAAATGCAAGCCGATGACTTCAGGGAGCAAGACCCACGTGATTTACACTTCCTATTCATACTGGTGAATGAGCAGAAATGCTGTAGCTTGCTACATTTGTCCAACAAGGAATGGAAACTAGAGTTGAAGATCAATGAAGAACCATCAAAGTGTTTTTTTTTTATAAGTGATGCAGAATTCATAACCTTCACATCAATCATCCAAACTGTTGATTAGAATGATAATGATCTAAGTTTATAGGAGATAAGATTGACCACAGACAAGTATCCATTGAAAGACCATGATTGTATCCATTCCTTTACTGAACCGCTTTTCCAGGTCACAAGAAACTGGAGCCAATCACAGCCACTCTGGTACTGGATTAGTGTCCAACCAATGAGAGAGCAAGACACACAAACCCACTTTCCAATTCTTCTGGACATTTTTGGACTATGGAAAGATACTGAAGACTCAGAAGAAATTAAGACAAGGACTGGGAAAACATAGTCCCATAGTATTTTGCACAAATAATTTCCAATGCCAAACACAAACCTTTCCCTCTCAACTGAAGCCATTCAAGGTCAAAAGAAGAACTCATCAATATGTGTTTGTGTGTGTGTTCGTAAATTTCGTCAAGCCACATTAAAACCTCAGACATCATCAATTTTCTCCCCCGACACAACATGGTTAGACTGAGTCGATGAAATTAAATCAAATTATCTCTGGCCAAGCAATATATTCCGCGAAAGTCCGAATCCTGTAAGCCACACCGCACAAACACAGACAGGAAGTCTTTGAGGAACTCGGTGTCAGGCTGAAAATGATATCGATACAGCTTTGGCTTATTGGAAAGAAAAAAAAAACATTACCTATGATTTTGACCTTCTCAGTTAAATTGCAGAAGCTGCAGACACAAACACTAAAGGGTGGGAATTGTACTGCCGAGGAGAGGAGAGGAGAGGAGAGGAGAGGAGAGGAGAGGAGAGGAGAGGAGAGGAGAGAAGAGAAAGACACACACATAAAGGAGAAAAAACAGAAAAGAGGAGAGGAGAGGAGAGGAGAGGAGAGAAAGACACACACATAAAGGTAGAAAAGGAGAAAAAACAGAAAATATATTATGGCAATAGAGAGATAGAGAGACGGAAATAGTTAAAGAAAGAAAGAAATGGAGACAGAAAGAGAGAACATAACAAAGTCACGATAAAGAGAGAGAGCTAGGCAAGAGAGAGAGAGAGAGAGAGAGAGAGAGAGAGAGAGAGAGAGAGAGAGAGAGAGAGAGAGAGAGAGAGATGTTAAATTGTGTCTCTGGAAGGTTCCTCATTAAACTGAACTAAGGCTTCAACAGTTACATTAAAAATGACGATTTTTGACATTTCATCTTCTCGGATGAAAGACTGAAAGCAACAAGATTGAATCTCGAGGCCACTGTGACCTCAGAAGAAACGTTATCATTAAACTTCTGCAGGATGGAATTCCCAAAAGCGCCAGAGAAGTTCCTCTCAAGACTCCAAACGGGCGGAACTAGACTGATGATCAGACTGAGAAGATCAGCTCAGACTCTCTGAAAAACATTGACCTAGATAGTCAAGTCTAGTACATGTCTCCTAAACTGCTTCATGTTGGTTTAAAATATTAACATTACTATGTCGGAACCAGAAGTGTTCAAACTAGAACCCTGAGGCAAAAGTCTGCCTTCATTTATCCATCAGTTTAGCCGTTAATTTGTAAACATAGAGAAGCAGTGTAAACTTTTCATAATACGCGGCCAAACTTTGCTATGAATATTGCAATCTAGTTGAATTTAAAATGCAGCTATGTAAATTTGAATTATGCAACAGTAGTTGCGTATCTGAGAAAAATAAAAATAAACATGAATAATTGTCGGGTTTGCCATCCAATGCTTTATGATTCTCGGACAGAATGAAGATGATGGCCTGTAACGTGACAACATGAAGAATGAATCCTCTGCACAAGTCTGGAAAGTTAACTGGAGACAGTTCTCTTGAGTTTTTTCTAAATTTGACCTTGACTGTCTGAAGGTCATTCTTAGCATACAGTCAAAACACCTTCGTATCTTAAATAAGTACAGTATGTAAATATCAAAAACAAGACATGAATGAACACCTCTGAAGAAAATGAATGTGACAGTTAAATTTGACCGTCCCTGTTTGGTAATTATGTTAAAAGGTCTAAGAAAGTTTTTCCTCAGACTGCGTACTTCAAACAGTATAGTGACAAAGATTCAGTTTGGTTCCATACTTTGAAATTTATACCAATCCAGGGCTTTCTATCTTGATTATAATTTTCATATCAAAACGAACAGACCTCATTTGTATGGAAATAGGTATAGAAATCTATTCGTGATATGTAGATTTCTTGACAAAGCCAGTTAAAAAAACCCTGCTCTCATTCAGTGGCCTTTCGATAGAACAGGCTTGTTTTTGCCTGGGGGACGAAACACAAGTCAAGTGATTTCGATTGAAAGTTATTTCACGCGAGACTGAGAGAAAGATGTTTTCAGACTGAGGCATGACTCTGTAACCTTTATTATTCCCCGCTTACCTTTAAATGTTTTTCAGTCAGTTTGTCCACTAATCATATATATGTCCATCCATTATTTTATCCATTCATTTATTTTCGATATGTTCAATGTTTTTCTTTCTTTCTTTCTTTCTTTCTTTCACCTTTCCTCCACCCTTTCTTCTAACTTTCATCTAGCCACCCAATATATTTATTTCCGGCCTTCCTTTCTACCTTCCATCCATTTATTCATTAACCCATTCCACGTTTTCTTTCTTTCCTTTCTACCATCAGATTCAGATTCGATTAAATCAATCAACCAATCAATCAACCAACCAATCAAGCAAACAATCAATCAACCAATCAATCAATCAATCAATCAATCAATCAATCAATCAATCAATCAATCAATCAATCAACAAATCACCCAAGCCTACCTATATATCT
>CM051497.1:13100932-13153995 GCA_028031935.1 Paedocypris micromegethes
TATATATATATTTCTATTCACTCATCTATTCATTCTTCTATCCATATATACATTCATCTATTCATCCATGCATTTTTTTCATTCATACATACATTCATTCATCAATCAAACCAGTTTTGTTAGAAAGAAAAAGAAAAATCCATGAAACGCGTTGATCTTTGATTTTAGATGCATATCGCCCCCTTGTGGCGAGGTAACATTTACAAAAAAAATAGTTTAAGAGTGTTTTAAAATATAATTCCTAATTATTCTTGCTTTCCATCAGTTCATTCTTCGATCTTCTGTTCTCGTCATACAGTTCCTTTATTAAAATCCACTCTGTCTTTTAACACTCTCAGGCTCACATTCCTCCTTTTCTTAAAAGCTGCTGATGTGTGCATAATGAATAACATTCATCAAAGTCAATATTGCTTTTGGTGTTAATTCACCCGAGATCTAAAAGAAGCAAAGCCTTTCGTTAGTAAAAAAAAAAAAAAAAAAGATTGATGCAAAGCTAATTCAAACCTGCAAGCTCTATATTTTTACTACTTACTACTTCTTCTTCTTCTTCTTCTTCTTCTTCTTCTTCGTTTCACTTATACGTAATGTAGTAAAATTGACTGTCTCAGTTGTCTCAGTTCGTCTGGCCAATTCTAAATTGTCAACAGTGCTATTCAAAAAATCGAATGGACATTATATTTCAGCGTCACTTGCGTGATTATAAATCCCACTTAAGGCCCAACTGTGTTTTGGCAGCATAAATTCTAGCTTTTATCTACACAGCGTGAAATTTGCATTCATGATTTTAAAATGGTAAAACTTCTCTAATGCCACGAGCAGAAAAAACCTGGCATAAAGAAACACACGGATGCTGATGTAAGTATTTTAAGCATCATATGCTCGGAAGGGCACGTGTGAGGTTTATTATATAGTAATAACTGTTTATATGCAGTTATTGCCCAGGCCTCATTTCACAATTCTGAGTCGTGATTGGTCGGATGAAGCGCCATCGTCTTCGCCATCTCAGCACAAAGCTCAGAAGACAATTCGCCGAACATGAATTTTTAATCAAGAGGAGTTCCTTCTCCCAGTTTCTGACCTTCAGCCTGAGTAAATTCTTTTCAATAATTCATTTTTTTTTCTGTATCCCACCCCACCCCCCAGAAGGATACAGGGAGTTTCTTTATATATGGTGAAGGAGTCAGTCATTTAAAGATTATGGCATGTGGCGAGTGTGTGTTTTGCACTTGTGTCTCACACCGTTAGTGTGACATCGTGTTATCAGGCAGTGTGTTATTTCTCGGACTGAATAAGCCACGTAAAACCAACCTTCTGGAGAAGCATCAAATAACCTGAGATCTTTTTCATGCCTTTTCGGTTTTTTGGCACTTGTCGTACACACACGGTTTTCACAGACCTGTAAAATCTCCTTATACAGTAAGTGCATGTCTCTTACATCTTCAATTTCACAGTTGGCTGTGTTTTTACCTCCAGCACGAAGAAACACTCACAATCTTGAAGGCATCAGACTCAACAAGCAATCTTCCGCCTCTTTACTAGATCGACAACTTCCTCTGGCTGTCTGGAATACCACACATCATAAAACATCACCTGTACTAGACAGATGTTTGCAGAAGGCTCTGGTCATTTCTGGGTTAGTTCCAGCAACTTTGGGACTGGACGCGGGGCACACGCCCTAGTGGGTGAACAAACCAATCACAGAGCGGGACACACACATTCTCACTCGTTCTCAATAATCTATTGAGATATTCCAATTTCCATATTGCAATTCTCCTGCATGTTTTTGGACTGTTGGAGGAAACTGGAGACCCAGAAGAAACCTGCACAAGTGTCAGCAAAGCCTCACTACTCCAGAATATTAAGTCTCTGCGCTCTTCATCGGCATTAGCGGGACCTACAGGCTGTGTGTGTGTGTGTGTGTGTGTGTGTCACATTTAGGTCAAAGTGGGGTCCACAGATGCTAGGTTTATCACTTGAGTGGCACTTGGAGTTTTTTGACGGGGAGCTGCATCTTCGAAGGCCTTTGAAAATCAAAACCCAACAACTGCATTTTAAAATCAGCGAGTGGTTGTGTATTGCACAGGAACGCTGTGGAGCTCCTCACCTCCCCCCGCCGCACTGCATCCACCGGTTAAATAAAATCATTAGGGAAGTCAGGAGCACTGAGCAGGGTCACGCTGAATAATTCACCAGCCGTGTTTTCCCACACAGATACGCAGGGGATGCTGAGCGGGGACAGAAGAGGATGATGTCATCTCCTCCATCCACCAGACAAAGCTCCGGCACCGCGTGAAGCCACTCCAGCTCGCCGCCATCGGCATCTGATTTGTGCCGTCAGGGTTTCCTAATACCCAATGTTTGACAATTTCCAGGAAGATTAAAAACCGAATGAAAAGTTACACCACACAATGATATCTAAAATGAAGTGTAAGACTGAATGGCGGAGATGTGGACGTATGATCGGGTGGGGGCTGATGCCAGTGGGAAGGAGCGAGATGGAGTTGGATGCCACATTAGATAAATGACTGGCTGTAATAATGTCTTTCTTTATCGGAGGCAGACAGACAGGGGTGGCATCGTGCCATTCCACTTACTTTGTCCTTGTCATGGATGCGCAGAGGGCACGGACCACAGGGGGAGATGAGACAGTCTCGCACAATGAGAAGGCCAGACAGTCAATCTTGTTTTTTTTTGTAAGAGAAGTGAAACAGGAAAAGAAAAGATGCGATGCAGAGGGGAAACCGGACTGGTAATGAATGCTATCAGATCATTTAACATTTCTAAATGAAGTGCTCGCCAGGGCAAATTGAAATACATCTTGGAAAAAATTCAAATGTTGCTAAAGCAAATCCCACAATCAAATTTTCATCTTTTTTTACTCTTTAAAGAAAGAAAAATCACGATTTTATTTATCTATTTGTATATTGATTGTATTGCACGGTTAAAATATATAAATGAATAAATAATGATTAAAGAAAAAATATATACGTATAAATGATACATATAAATGCTCCTTTAAATGTTGATTTTTTTACACTGGTTTTTTTTGTTACATTGGATTAACTAAGTATACAGTGAATGTGAGAGAGAGAGAGAGAGAGAGAGAGAGAGAGAGAAGATAGAGAGAGAGAGAGAGAGAGAGAGAGAGAGAGAGAGAGAGAGAGAGAGAGAGAGAGAGAGAGAGAGAGGAGAGAGAAGAGAGAGAGAGAGAGAGAGAGAATTTTATGTGGGAGATAGAAAGAGAAAAAGAAGAAGATAAAGATGGAGAGAGACAGTGACAGAGAGGTAATGAGAGAGCAAGAGAAAGAGAGAGAGAGAGAGAAGGTGATAACAATGTCTGACAGACAGAGAGAGAAAGAGAGAAAGAGTGAAAGAGAGAGAGAGAGATAGTTTTTTTTTATAGTGGTTTATATAGAGATAGTGGTTCACAAATTCATAGCCAAACACATTCCTAAAACAACATACACCATTGCACTTGGTCTCTGGGCCTTCGCCTCACATCCATCATCATCTTCCAGCTGATGCAAGCTGACAGGGCGACACGTACAGTAGATGCAATATTCAGGTGGGCTTGCATTAGTTCTGTCGAGAGACAAGAGGGTTGTCATCATGTTCCCGATGACATCATCGCTCTATCCATCTTACCCTGAAAATTCAAATGTTCACGTTGAAGTCAAAAGTAAAAAGAGGAAAAAATACAGAGTGTAAAAGTGGGCGATGAAAACCTCCAGCAGGGAGGAGCTCACTGGTCTAACCTAAGTGATGGAATTCCATTACGGGAAACTACTTTCTTTGACCAGCTATTAGTGTTAAACCCAAAATGACTTTCAACACAATGGCTTCCTTTGAAAAAGTCCATCGGTCAGTGACATTGACTAAGGCCATGGTCATTTCAAACATTGCTTCTACAGAAAGACACTTAAAGGTGTAATTCCCCTGTCAGGTCTTCTGGTTATCATGTCCATCCTGATTATTTTCACTTGGCTGGTAATGGCTCGGGGCTTCTTCACCTCTTTTTAGTCTCTTTTTTTCTGGTTTTTCCTGGCAGCAGGCGCCTGATTATTGTTCAGTGTAGCATTAAATGTTCAAATTATAGGAGGTTTCCTTGACGACTGAACGTGTCCATTTATTAATATTAAGATCTTCACAGGGACTGAGATAAATTGGCTTGTGAAACAATATAAGAGAAAGATGTTTGTTCGTAATAAATATTCTATCCATACTGATTTAAGTAAACTAGCTTTCAAATCCACAGCTAGTAATCATGCTATATGACTAGTAGTGTGCAATACGGTCAACCTGTAGACGGATAGTGGTTCCTTAAAGCCAACACACTAACTGTCTTTTTGATGTGATGCTGAAATGTTAATTTATGTTTTTCAGTTCATTCATTATGTTAATCCAACAAATGTGAGTTATCTTGTGTGAGCATCTCTGATCTTTGTTGATTTTTTATTTCTTTTTTATTATTTTTTTTTACATGTTTTTGGCCTGTTCAAACAAGTAGAGTAGTAAAAGTATATTATTTACAGCAATTTTGAGTTTTATAGTTTAAGATTATTTTTTGAGAAAGTTCCATCTTATGTATTTGTTTATGACATCCTTTGAACACTTACATCTGATTTTTGCTAAATTATTTGCCAGTGTTGAATTTGAGTCACACCTCATTCCCCATTATAATTTTCACTTTTACACCAGCTCCCAGTCATAATATTAGTGACTTTTTTTAATTAATTCATGCTGTTAGACACTAAAACACACATACAATTCTTAGGGAAGTTTCTTATTGTCCCTACCTGACAAATGAATGAAACAGAATGGTACAGAACAATAATTTCTAACCCAAGACCAAATACCTTTTCATAATCTGCCCATAGATTGTTAAACTGTCATGGCTACTGGAGTGATTTGCGGTTTTATTAAAGACAGTGTTGCTGGGATGATTTTTTAATGAGAGGGCTATTTTATTCAAGCAATGGGAGTCATTTAGCATCTGCGCTAAACTCCAGGGAAGGCTAATGTCTTGGACTACAGGTTAAAACATTAGAGAACACATGTTTTTATGGCTGTTTGTTTATTAAGACGCTGGCTTGGAAATTAAAACAGCTGTGTTAATTTTTATGGATGCCATAAACAATGAACTCTTTCAGGTTTGGGAAGAGATGTCCTGATGGTGCCATATTGCTTTGTGTTTGAACAGTTTTTTTTTTCCAGGAGGTAAAATCAGTTTCCGTATGTTTCAATTAGTACTGTACTGACACGACTAGAATACAGTTCTTATGTTTTATGAGGCGGTGTTGCAATACGACACAAGGGACACTCTGGTCCTGTCCCATATTATTCTGATGCAATGTTTTTCTCCTAGAGGGCTGACTGTATATTTCATTAATTCATGATGTTTGTACACGAGACCAAAGCAGAGAGAGAAGAAAGAGAGCAAGAGCGAGAGAGCAAAAGACACGTAGCGATAGAGAGAGAGCAAAGCAAGAGAGAAAGAGAGAGATAGAGAGAGAGCAAGACCGAGAGATACGTAGAGATACGTAGAAATAGCGAAAGAGAGCGGAAGTGAGATAGAGAGAGAGAAAGAGAGACAGTGAGAGAGATAGAGAGAGAGAGAGAGAGAGAGAGAGAGAGAGAGAGAGAGAGAGAGAGAGAGTGCAAGAAATTCATAGAGATAGAGAGAGCAAAGTGAGAGAGCAAGAGAGCAAGAGATACGTAAAGTGAGCAAAGCGAGAGAGAGGGAGGGAGAAAAAGAGAGATAGTGAGAGAACAAGACCGGGAGCGAGAGAGCAATAGATACGTAAGGATAGAGAGAGAAAGAGAGAGAGAGTCTTTTGAAAACCTATGAGACTAGTACTTAAGGAACCCAATAGAGACAGTGACAATAAAGTTTAATCTAATCTAATCGAATCTAATCTACGCATCTGCAATTTTTTTGATGGAGACTACTGTGGTCTTACTGCTGTGGCCCTTAAACGATATCAGAAGTTTTTTTCTTTCATTCAAAACTTCCCCTTCCTTGATGTCAGTATCTTCACGAAAAATGATCTCGATCTTGATTGTGATTCCTGTCATTTCTAAATTTCCCAAAAGTTAGCTTTTGACATCACATTCTATTCTTAAAAATTGTTCTCCCATTAGGCCAGACATTCTTTTAACCAAGCGCTACTATACGTCCAACTGGTCACCCACAGATTGTTAACAGTTGATTGTCTCATTCACCTTTTAGAACAACAGTCTGCGATAGTTTGACACGGCCAGGGTTCACAAAGATTAGATTTGAATTTATGAAGATTGCTTTGCCCAGGTTGGTGGTGTAATCTATGCCTTTGTAGTATTTCATGTGTGGCCCCTAGTCGCCGAGCTTCCCAAGGGCCCCATAATTCACCATGACAACGTAATCACGGGTTCACATTAAAAAGTCATTATTGTTTAGAATGGGGTCCTCATCCAGAAAACACCAGCTATAAAATCTCTTAGGGTTTGTCTCTCAGCACACATGTTTACTCAGGAACACGAGCTCAGGTGATTTAAATGACCACTGGAGGAGACCATTGATCGGCGCAAAAATACAGACTCTAAAGAAAAAAGTTAGAATTAATAAAATGTCAAAATCCTAGCAAGAATATTAAAATCTATACTTTTGGTTCACGTGAATCAATTAGTACACACATAAATCTCACACATAGAACTCTCTGAATGCCGCTTCTATTAGACTGCCACCTCATCAAAAAGCTAGTGTCACCCTCTATTTGAACGTCACTTTTATACAGGAATTTACAGTTTTATAACTTCCAAAGAGTCGAATGAGAACTTTGGCAGCCATGAAGGAACAAAATGACGAAGCACCGCAGGCCAAAGCCAACCTTACTACCAGTAAATTTACTCAGCAACTCAACGTGAAAATGACAAGGACGGCAACAATGGCAATGATTTGACTTTTGATTTTCAGTACGATTAATCAGCAGTAATCTTCCTGTATTTCTTCCTTTTTCCAAATATGTAAATGTGTAATCTGCGTTCCCTTTTCATCAATGACTTTTATCCTCTCAAAATGATGACTTATTTTATCCTACTCTTTGGTCAAACAATAGACTATTTTAATAGAACGTCACCACTACCATGTCAGATGCACTGTATATTTTTTCTTTCTTCAAAGGGAGTTTGCCTTAGAGACTGTCACAATATGTGTGTGTGTGGTCAAAAAGCAGACAAATCTGTCTTTACAAGGACCAAAGAAAACCACTTGATCCCAAATTCTGTTTTGGCATGTGCCAATTGTGCTGTAAGCTCCTTGATCAAAATGTAAAGCTCCTGTTAGAAAAGCGTCAAACGCCAGCCTGTGCTCTGGTGAGGTGTTTACCAGACTTGTCTTCTGAGTCTTCTGGCTTTGGGGACTGTGGTAATCCCTCGGTCACTTCAAGAACTGCTAGAACAAAGATTACGCTCAAACCTTTCAGGGATTACGGGTAGCACCTTATTGTTTTTTTTTACAGGCAATCATGATGCTCTCGGGGTTTTATTCTGAGCTCGACCTGAAAGGTTATTGTCCTTGACTCGCCTGCTCTGTTCTAGACCTCAAGACGACAAAGCAGTGAGTAAAACTAGATTTACGAGCTGTTTCACCAACCTAGACACTAAAAGCGGTTATGCAGAAATGGCAAGCGAGCACTTATTGTTTTGAGATAGGTTGAAAACGTAAGAAGACGGGAATAAATTCGATGTATGAGGGATATACGGTAGGACTAGGTGTCAGCACTCCATGGATTTAAACGTCTATTTCTCCTTTCTTTTTTTCAGTCTCCGGCTCCTTGCACAGTGTTTTCTAAATGGATCAATAGACTCTATTCACGAGTCTGCCACCTTTCATGA
Organism: Paedocypris micromegethes; assembly: GCA_028031935.1. Classification (NCBI taxonomy): domain Eukaryota; kingdom Metazoa; phylum Chordata; class Actinopteri; order Cypriniformes; genus Paedocypris; species Paedocypris micromegethes. Next base: position 13,108,805 of record CM051497.1, read on the forward strand.
ATTAGATTTTTCACTTAGATCAATATATTCCCAACTGACTGCATCATCACCTCTAAGTCCATTTCAACAATCCCTACCCAATGTCTTTGAAGGTGAATAGTTGTGTAAATGCAATTGATTACAGTATTAGTCTTATTAAACTACTAAATTCACTGCCTCAAGACCTTATTCGCTACCGCCTTCACTCTTTTACCGCTGAAGGGCAATTAGAAACATCAAGTATGGGAAAAACCATGTGTAGACCGAACCAAGGACAAGAGTTGGTCTGAATCGATTTTAAATCTAGAAATTCCAATATTTACATGAGTAAATGTAGAGTCGACTCTGCTTAATCGGGCCACGTCGGGTTTCAACCATTTTTGCCCAATAACAAGGCTGTCCCAAAAAAGCGGCTTCGTTTACAACGTAAGGACAATCGGTTTATTGATCACGCAAAAAGTCAGAATTGATATTACAGAACATTGATAATATTTTCTTTCAATAGATTTTTTAAACGTATTTAATTATTTGATTAATATTTTCTATTTTTTTTGTTAAAGACGCTGAGTTTTCTGTACAATTTCAAAATGTTTTTGGCACAAAAGCATTTTATATACCCATACCCAAAGAACCCTGGTTTTCTTTTTGATGAAAATGACTTACGGTGTCTTCATACTCCGATGCTCCTTTAGATTTATTGGTGTTCAGTAGGGGGCAAACGGACAAGAAACTGAACCTGTCTGATCACTGGTTACATTCTGATTTACTATCCACAACTTAATTATGTTACAGGGTGTTGACCAGCTGCTGGGAGAGAGAAGAACAGATATCTGCTCGCACAGTCTTCCTTTAGTTCTCCCCTGGGATGATTACAGCTGGGTAGAAAGGCTTTCTGGAGCCCAGAGCCTGACGGATGCTGCTGTAATTCATATCTCTGTGTAAACCTTGGTTTGATTTCAAATGAATATGAGACTCTTGCTGTCATGGGAGGCGGATATTACAAGAGACATTTGACTCCTTTTCGGTAACTTTGTATTTTAAACACAGTTTGATGTTTTATGGTCTAATTCCAATCCTGCAACTTGATAAGTTATAATGGTGCATGAGAGGTTCTACACTGTTTGTTTAAATGCTGTTGGTAAAAGGAGGCATTTATAAAATGTGTCTTTGAGACGAAAACAACTACAAGAAATTCTTGAACGGCCCATTTTAAGGGAAATAATTTCTATCCTGAATGATGATGATTTTGTAATGAGTGAGGATTCACATTTCAACACGCGTGAACGTTTATGAACTTCTAAATTAAAGCAACGGTTTATCGTGCAATAGAATTGCAATTTGCCCGTACGTTTATAACCATGAGGCCTGTCGAGGCCATTAAATCTCAATAATGAGATTTGCATTGTAAAATCAGAAGGATTGAATTCATGACAACTGGATTTAAGACTTTTCTCATTCTCATTCATTTCCAGTGAACAAACTGTGGCAAACAAAGAGAAAGGTGATGACTTTTTTAAACGGAAAGAGAGATTCTTTGTCTTTTCTTCCTTTTTTCTTGTCTCACACACTCCGCCATTGAGTTTAGCGTCCGGTGTCACTCTTGCTGGTTTATATGACAAGTGCATGTTCCATGACCTGCCCCATGCCATTTCTGGCCAGAATGATCGGTGTTCTTTCATTAATGTAATTTCTATAATGAATTCTGGGAGCGATCTCGCAGTCGGAGCCAATCTGAGGCAGATGGTTTCCATGTTCTTTCCTCTGCCTCGCTTTTTAAATCAATATTAGGTCTTAATTCCTCATGTCTCAGGTTTTATTTTCACCCTCATTATTGGAATCCCATAGTGTGGATGGAATAAAATGACTAATGCAAATCTACCTACTGGTGAAATATGTTCAGTATTCAAATCTACGAAATGCTGTATTGAATGTAAAATCAATTCACGCCACTGAACCGTAAAGTCAGACTAAATGTTCCTTCTTGCTCTGGCAACTACATGAAATAGGTAAATGAAATATGTGTCTACTGTATTATATAAAAGCAGATATATGTAGTGTACATATTGTGTACATAAACATGCACTGTATATACTGTGTGTACAGTGTGTGTGTGTGTGTGTGTGTGTGTGTGTGTATGTGTTATACAGTACGCAAATATAGTTACATACCATCATTCCATTATACGTGTTTTGTATAATTATTATGGATGAAAGGATGGATGAGTACATATACAGACAGACAGACAGAATAACTAACCGACCAACATTTCTGTATTTTCCATTTGTGAAACTGTTTGTCAATAGATGGTTGGTTGGTTGGTTGGATTGATGTACTGTATGGATAACTGAAAGGATAAACAGACAAATGGAGGAATAGATGAATGTATGGATGGACAGACAGGCAGACAGTTAGAATATATCACTAGAATGAAAAATCCATTTGGTCATAAAAAAAAAAAGGCTGACTAACCTCTCTAAACAGTGAAAGTTGTAATCCAGTAAGATAAAGGACAAACCACTAATTTCTAAACGGGATTGCTAGTGTCTGGAATAATTATTTCTAATGTCACTCATTACTGTGTCCCCGTGGGAGAAGAATGAGATCAACGCTCTTGTTGCTTTGCTTGGACACAATGACGTCTTTCAATTAACCTTTCCTCTGTTCTATAATCAGCTCTTTCTGCTGGTCAAGCAAGCACTGGATTAGGAAAGAGTGACTTGGCATTAATGGGCCATGACATGGAGACAGGGAGATGTGAGATAGAAGCGGAGACGGAGAGGCAATCCCTGCAGGGTGAGCGGGAAAGATCTGTGTGTTTCTGGCTGAGCGCCTGATCAAGGTCAGATCCTTTATATCAAGCAGTTACAGATATCCTGCAATTACAGAGGTTTATATAGACATGCAAATACCAAGTGACTGTGAATCAGTGATGCTCCGAATATTCCTGCATTGCGGAGCAAATGACAGAAAGCATATCTTTCGTTTTTTTTAATTACACAATAAACAAAGTGCTCACAAACAGTGCTCTCCGTGTAATAAATATTCATAGGGATCGGTGTGTGTTTCAGCATTTGAAATTAAGCCGCACTATTTGGACTGAGAATTACTTGAGCACAAGGTGCAAAACATGAAATATGCAGAAGTTTCAAGAGTACCTGAAAACCATACTTAAAGAGTAAAGAGTAAAAAATACCTGAAAACCAAAGTACAGATACCTTACTGTAAAAATTGATCCACCACAAGTTTCACCCTAAAAAAAATTATTCCACACCACTGCAGTTATTTTTGGTTTATTGTTATTTGTATAAATTGTAAAGTACAGGTGTCACACAAGTGTTTTTGTTTCAAGTCAGCAATTCAAAAATTCAAAAAGACTTGAGTAAAAGTCATAAAGTATCTATTCCAAGTATATTTTACTCAAGTACCTTTTAGGCTAAAAAAAACCCATCAAGAAATATGAAAAGCTAAGTGTATAAAGAGTAGATATATTCAATAAAAAAATGATACTCAGTACAAGCACTGTACAATACAGCAAAATTATACTTAAGAAATGTAGCAAAGTCATTTTACTCAAGTACTTTACACTACTGGAAATGATTTAAACTACCTGGATAAAAACTATTTCCCAAAGCCCAAACAGTATATTGAATTTAAAGCTGATGGGTATGTGGCAAAATGGAAAGCAAAAGAGTGGAACAAATCTGACCTGTCTCAATTTACTTGCTCAACCGCAAAGGTTATAAAGAACATCTTTCCCTTAGAGAGATGAAGTCACGGATTTCAGAAGTTGCTGGTGTCCTTTTTCTAATCTGATCACTATGACTCCAAGACTATTGAAATCAAATTATATACAATTTGTACCACACCACATAGAGGTCACTATGATTCACCTCACATGTAGAACACAGACAGATAGAGAGAGAGAGAGAGAGAGAGAGAGATCTACAGAGATCCAATGTGGAACATTTCTGCAGTTGACCATCATATTTCACCTGCGAACAACTGTTCATCCTCTTCTCGCGCACAGAAAAACACGGAAGACAAAAGACGTCCTTCCCTTCAACTAAATGCTGTCCTGCAATGTTTAGTGATAAATGGCCATTTGGCATCAACTCTTACTCACGCGGCTGTGGAATGGCCCAGAATCTAGCGTCTCCTATTATTGCATCGCATTTGTTAGCGGGCACAATTTGAGTAGATAAACTAAAAAAGATGGAGGGAGTGAAGGTCTTTCTGTAAAAGATGTTATGTCCAAATGGGTGTAAATGGGATTGCACTGATGATATCTGTGCTTTGCTTTGCTCTGGCTCAAAGGGAGGAAATGAATCAAAAGATAGATGACTGTAAGGTGGGTATCATATTCACAACTCCACAAGATGATGGTGTGTCCAGGTAAAGATGGAGAGAGAGAGAGAGAGAGAGAGAGAGAGATAAGGGAGGGATAGAATAGAGAATAGAAAAGTCCCTGTTTTGCTCTGTTCATCCATGTTTGCACAAAACATTATAATCTATTTTAGTCAAGTCTTCTTTCCAATTATTGTGCAATTCCAACTGGTGTTATTTTTGATCTATTGTTATTTGCATTGTAAAGTACTGGTGTCCCACAACGTTATTTGTTCAGAACAATTTATTTAGAAAAAAACATATTTTTTTACCTGATAGTTTGTATTGTGACTTTTAGCGCATTTGATTGTCATTGCGGCGTATTTCAATGGAAAGCGCTTATGTTATGTTGGAAACCTGATTCATTGGCGTTGGGCAGAAGAAAAACAATTCTGCATTTGCACAAGAGAAAAATAGTCCTTCAAGGACAAAAAGGTTGTGAGAATAAATACTGTGGAGATAGCAATATTTCACAGTGTGACTTGCCCTCCCATATTGCTTTAAGCAAGCACGTAAATCATACTTAAAAATGTTTTCGCTACAGTATATTTAACAAGCAAGAGGAACGAGCGAACAAATATTGTCATGGCTAGAGACAGCACAAAACAATGAGCGTGTGTGCCACCACCACCACTGACCTTCCATCATGGAGATAAGCCTGGCAGATACCGGCTTTCATTCAAAAGCGCTTGTGCTCGATTACCCTCAGTTCACAACCAAACACCAATGCTTGGGCCACTTTTATGCCCCGTGTCATTTTGACATACAGCCTTATTCCGGCTCATTATTGCCTCACGCTGGGAAAGCTTTTTAGCCTGTTGTTGCATTACTGACTCGGTGGTTGGTCCAGATGTGACAATGCCTTTCAAACATGCTAATAGTAGCCTGGAACAAAAAGTACATTTCAGCAAGTGATGCTTGTTGTTTTAGATGTGCTATTCAAGATTTTCTTTTTAATTTCTGTCTAGAATGTGTAAAAAAAAAAAGATGGATTGGATAGATGGATGAAATGACGGATGAATGTATGGATGAATGAACATATTATTCAGATAAACGTTCAGTAATTTATTTGTTTGTTTGTTTGTCTGCTTGTTGGTTTGTTTATTTGTTGATTTAGTTTTAAATAAATGCACTGCTAGAAGGATGGTAAATTGTTCACAGTTCAGTATTTACTCACAAAAACACACTGATTGACTGTAGATCCATTCATCTATCTATTCATCCATCCATCGATGCCCTACCGCATATTCCATTTCTGGGTCACATCCCAGAAACTCTGGACCTGAGGACTTTAGATCTACATGAACCAGAAATTCAAAACGACTTAATTATATAAATATATATTACGTATTCACACGCAGAGCGCCCATTTGACACTATTTAAGCAGGTTGACATTGAAGTTTCCATCAAGAACACATCAAGCGCGAAGAGCAGATCTTTAAAAGAAGACTCTCCTGCCCTCTTCAGGTCTGAAATATACAATATTTATTATATACTGTTTTGTGTGAACGTGTGTGTGTGTGTGTGTGTGTGTGTGTGTTTATTATATATTATTATATTGAATATTATTTATAGTCACAGTTGTTTTAGTCACAATGGCTGTTTTGGTCAATATACTATGTTATAATTACATTTCTTTATAATTGTCTGAATGGGAAAAATAGAGTCGCTCAGTCAAAGAAAGTCAATATCCTTCCTTTTGCTTTATGCACTAGTCACTTTTACTAAAAACACGTGATTTTATATAAAGCATGGCAAGCACATATCAACACTATTCAGTCTGTCTTCTGTCTTATAGCTGATCCAGGCTCTGCAGTTATGAAAAAACAAGTCCGAGGTGTAATGTGATTTTATGAAAGTAATAAGCAACAGTCATGACATGTTCTGTAGAGTATAAGCAGAACCGGACTGCTGTCGTGGATCGAAATCTCAAGATCACGGTTCTGCGTACATTGCGGCTTTTCTTTCAGCCGGAGAAAAAGTGAAGCGGTCTGAGCTAGTTGCAGACGCCGTAGCTGGTTACAGTAATTCAGAGGAAATAGTTCATTATAAATTGATCCGGTTAATATTGTTTGAGATCATCACCAGCTAAACAGACTGCACTTTGTTTGCCATTTCAAGCTCATTCAGTCCAATAGCCGCGTGTCTTTGTTCCCTGAAGACAGCAAAGTATCTTGGCCCTGAAATTGAAACGGCAAGCAATATGGGGATCCCGGAGTGTCCTCCAGTGCTAAAGCTAATATTGCAGCGTAATTATCATGGATTTTACAGCGTGCTGAGCACATTTGTCCTAAAGGGGAATCTGTCTGCGTATCTGCAGATGGAATTTTTTTATTAGCTCACAATAAAATCACCCTCTCCCACAGAAGATTAAAACAATCCCCCACTTTTATATTTAGTCCATGTAAAACAAATGCACAAACTGAATTTCATGGTTATAAGGAAAGTGGATTTATTATCAGTGTGATATGCCGTCACAATTGCAATGTGAGGAAAAACAAAAGGCTTTTATTTTACAAATTCCACAAGGGGTAAATAAACAGCAAGGGCACATTTCTCTCGAAGCAGGTTAGCACTTAACGTAAGTTTAGCTTAGTTTAGCTTAGTTTAACCATGACAATGCGCCCCTGAAAAGTTAGAAGAACTAGCACAGACAAAGAAAATAAAACGTTTATATCAAAGGAACACATGAGGCAAGTAACAAGAGACACAAGTGGGACACTAAACATATTAAAAGAGAAGTAATAGGATAATAAGAGGACATGCAGAAAATATCAAAGTTGTGCTGCACAAAAAACCCGTCAGTCTCTGAAAATCTCAGTCTTCTGCCCAAAAAGTAAAATAAAATAGTGACTGGATCCTGAGATTGAGATCCAGGTCTAATAATTACAAGTTTAAATTAAAGCTGTATGAAACACAATGAACAAAGATTAATAATTAACATGAGCAAGGTGGTAAGAACAGGGCAACTGTGATGGGTGATTTTCAAAAAATGTGCTGTTTGGTTTTGAGAGTATCATAGCTGAGCTGAAAGCCAAATGCTTGTTTCTCGAAAAACTGCAGGAAATGATTTACTTCACCTCAGAGAGAAGTTTGCAGCTCTAAAAGCTGGCAATTTTGATCTGTACAGATGGCATTTAGTAAATGGCAAAAGATGCTCCAATTCATTTTGAGGATCACATGCATCACGAATTCCATTTGAGGGCCAGATTTATTGCAACAGATGTGCGAGGACGATAGATGCCCAAGACGATCGTAATTCTTTCCCCAATTGTTTCTATTGTACCGTGATCTCTAATTTCAGGCCATCTTTAAAGCATGTGTCGCATTTGTCTTCACCTTTATGCCTGTTTAGTTAGATTCTTGGCTTACGGGCTGCATAAAAACTCTTTATTTGTTTGTAGAATCAGTGCAGTGTTGCTGGAGAAAGCCATTGTGGTAATTCTCATTTAGAACTTTAAAGAGAAGAAACCCACATCGTGAACACAAAAAGATAAAAAGCAAAAGAAAAAAAATTATGCTGAAAATAACACATATCAACAAAGGCACAAATCATCCCTGCCCATGAATTGCCAATTGGAAAGTCTGAGGAAAGTGCTGTGCTTTTTTCTTTTGCAATTCCACTCATTGTCCAACATAAAACATGAACCGACTTTACAGCTTATTCAACTAGACAACTGCAGAACTGCATTCAACTCGCCGAATAACCACAAGTCCCTAGTCTCGGCCAGCTAAATTTCCCAGGAGATACGTGTATAGTATCTGCTGTAATAGACAGACATTTGTCCGACCAAAATTTCCAGAGAAAAACACTTGAAACCTGTTTTTCATTACTAGGAAGTAACATGGACCTTCATCACGCTAAAAGGGTTAAACTCCCCACAAAACGTCTTTCTAATCCATCTTTTCATAAATCTAAATGAGTTTAATGTGTTTGTTTTCAGGAAAGCCAAAGTTCACATAAATACTGCTTTAATTTACTTTATATTAATCTGAAACAACATTTCTTGCCCACTAAACATTATCCCAAGAGTATTTCTTAACCACTCTCCTTTAATCAGATCAGCAGGCCTTGCCATAAATCCCTACTGTAATTAAGGCATAATTAACAGACCTGCCACATCAGCAGCCCATTAGATGCTGGATTAGAAATCAACAAGGAAGAAACAGAAGGAAGTCCGGCATCTGTTGAGGGCTCTGGCAGCTTTTTCATCCATGGAAATTTGAATGAGAAAAATCTGAGGTCACGTTATAGCCAGGCGGTGGTATAGTGCTGTCGCCTCCTTCCAGATTCAAGTTCATGGTCCATCTGTCCATGGCAGCACAGCGTAGAATATAACATTATATAACACTGTTAAAAAAAAGACAAGAGCCAGATAATAATACAAAGAGAGAGAGAAAGAATGAAGAGGGTCAATATGTCCACCAGCAACCATATCAAAACCAAATGGAACCTGCGTCCTCAACCACAACTGGACCACAACAGCTAAAAAAAGGACAGATGGCGCTGATTGTGCAGTAGTTTGGGAGCTTTCAGTGTGAAGTTTGCATCCCGAGTAGGCTTCTCCCGGGTCTTAATTGTTCTCCAATGCATTTAAATAAATTATAGTCTGGAAAATATATAGTTCAAAGGAGTGAGAGTTGCAAAGTCTGTGTCCTGCTCTGTGATTGGCTGGCCACCAGTCCAGGGTGCTTTCAGGACCAACACTGCAGCTCCCAGTGACATAGAAATAGAAAAGCGGTTAAGAATGGGAAAAAAAAAAAACAATAAAACAAAGGATAGCTAGATCTTAAAGTCTGGTCTTGGTTTTATTGTTGATTCTATGCCACCCAGAAAAGGTCAACCAGGAGAACACAGAAAGGAAATACAAATTAAATAAATAAAAAAAAATGTATATATGCTAATGCTAATCTATACCAACTAAATATCAAAGTGCAGTTCTTTTTTGCGCGAGCAAGCTAATGCATAATGCATACTTGTTTTATTGACACAGTTTATTGACCTGATGAATTTTCTATAAAGCAGATCTATAAAGTTCTCATCGTATGTGCTCTACGACATAAAGGGCTGGAGGAAATTAAATGGCAAGCCCTTGTGGATCAATAAACACATTGTTCTCCACTGCTGAGAGCCGTCCTTTCAGTCAGGCCGCGGGGCTAAACTGTTCACATGTATAATGTGCACCACTTCTTCTGGGCTGTTAAATCCAAAGGAAGCTTCTCTGATAGAAAAGGCCCTGACCAAATTTTATGCTTAATTAAATTTACAGTCTATTCATTCGCACATGAGATACCAGGAACGAAATAAAGGCTGAGGTGTTGTTAAAAGAAAACTCCGAGACGAGAGCTCGTGAACATTTACAACATGGTACAGTAGCAAATGTTACGGTTTTTATTGCTGTTGCTTTATCTAAGTTTAGGATTCAGAACAGCATCTCTGGATTTTTGGATTTCTGCAAATGCAGAGAAATGAATTGGTTTGTATGTGTGTAAACTAATCAGAAGACAGTCGAGAGACGAGGATGAGAAATGTAATTTTATTGATTTTGATTAATGATAATTGAGAAGACAGGTGGGTCGTTCTGATGAAGCTGAGATTGCTCTCCAGCGTCGTCCAATAAGAGTGAGAATTTCCCTCAAGCTAAAGTACCATTATCACGACCCAATTGCGTTGAGAATTAATTCCCGCTTCAATCGAAAAACATGCTTCAATGGATGAGCTGCTTCGGAGGAATGAAGTTGTTTGAGAGGAACATCCAATTTGTCTTCCATTTAGGATTCATGGATCAGAGCAAAACCAGCATATTAGCCAAGATGCGAGCTAAAGTAATTTATTTTGTTTGATTTTACACTTTAAACTGCCACTCGGCTGTTACGAGATATCCGTGTGAAAAGCAAAATGCTTGAGTTGTTTTCACACTGGCATATTTGCTCTCTTTCCGAGATGTCATTTCTAAAATATGTTAGAAAGGGAATTCTACTTATCATATACATATACTGTAAAGCCTCTAATAGAACACCACGGAGGTCTAATTTTCAACTCTATTAGAGGGTGGCAGTATCATTTTCAACATGTTGGTCAATGTCATACAATGATGATTTGTCTCACACTTTCTGAGCATTGATTGTTAAGCAGTAGGGAGTATTGATACTCAGAAGTTGATACTTTCGTATCAGTATAGATCGATACCGATTCTAATAAAAAACGAGCCATTTGCTTTCACTTCTGAGAGATTTGGATGTGTGAAAATCAACTGAAGCGTATATCTAATGGTCTTCCATTGCTACATGATTATGTCAGCCTGTCACAAATAATGAATCATTTTGAATAATTTCATATATTATCTATATTTATATAATGCATTTCTGAAATCTCTGAATATATGTAATTGGCCAAACTAGCTAATTTCAATGTGTACTAAGCCTTGATGTTTAGTTTGCAGCTAAACACATTGTTGCAACAATGTTACATTATACAAATATGTTAATGAGCAACAGTGTGTCCTTATCCAGACATTACATTTACTTTACTACACCTAGATTTTATTCCATTATTTGATGAATACGTTTCTGCTTATCCCTCTTTATCCAATACTACTTTTGAGAAAACATCTGGAATTTTATGGTGCATTTTAAGAATATTAGCAAGTAAAATATAAGCATTGTACACATTTGAGAAACAGAAATATTCACATTTTATTTTTTTCTTTATCACAAAGTTAACAGCACATTGCATTTTGTTCCGACTGGCCAGCTTTACCCATTCATCTGTTTTTGCCGATGATGCACTATTAAATCTTGTTTTACCTTAAACAATCAATTCATTTATGTTATTCAGCACTGAGGCTTCCCCGGAGAACCTTGAGGTGTTGCATGTTAACCTGTAAATTAATGTATTTTACCTTTGTGATGGGCAGGGGCTTGCTGATCTGTCACGGCATGTATACACAGGTACCGTGTTTTATTGATGCCTTAATACACTTAATACAATAAGTACAGTTTTTAAAAAAACACCTCTCTGCTTTTGAGAAAAGACATTAGACTTACACAGAATAGTGTCAACTAGATCTGTGTGTCCCCCTCTTAACAATGAGGGATTTAAAATTGCTCAATTTCACAGGGGGCCAAAATTCAAACCACACTTTAAATCTGTGGCCAAATGTTTTTTTGTTCAAACACACTAAAACAAAAAAAAATTCTGAAGATATGTATGGATTAATAAAACAGACCGAAATATTATTCCAGAGTAAATGAGCTTGATGTTTTCAGAGTGCATGGACATTTATTAACAGACTTTTAATAAAAAAAAATTTAAAACACATAAAACGAACACAAACAGAAACAGAACATCGCTCATAGCCAATAAACATTAACTTTGCCATATGTACAACTAGTCAGGAACGAGACTAGTCAAAAACAAGACAGGACATCTGGTGACGCAACAGATACGAGGAACCAAACCACAGCACGCAAACACAACAGACAAGAGGATAACCGAATCAAAGCGAGCAAACACACCAATAATCCTCAAAAATGAAAGGAAAACAAAGGAAACCACTTAACAAAAGCCTTAAATAACTGAACAAATTAGGACAGAACAAGACACAGATGAACAGAACGATCAAATGTTGAATTAAAACATGACAGAAGTTTCATAGAGAAGTATTTTTTATTATTATTTTAAACTTTTAACACGGGTTACTCTGACCTGGACAAAATAGGAAATTGTTAAAGTAAATTAACAATGGCAAAAGTGCAATTGGTGTTGTTAGGAGGCAGCTGAAGCACTGCATTGTGGGATCTGTAGTCAGTGTGTCATCTGTGCTTCCACTTGCCGTGTCATTAATACTAACGTCACAGGCCAGTGAGTTTGACGCATACACTCTAGGGAAAGTAAAGTAAAGTTTCTTCCACGCGTGTGTGGATTTCCTCCAAAGACAGGCATTCAGAAGAATTAGGATTAGCACGAAGAACGGAACGAGCAGTGTGAATGGGTGTGTCTGTGTCCCGATCTGTGATTGGTTGATCACAGATCCCAGGTAGATCTAAATCGTTCCAGTGGGAATACAGGCCTAAAGTTTTTGCTCCCGTCCCCGTGAGCTAGTAATGAAAGCGTAGTTCAGAAATGGCATGGCGTGTGTTGGATTCTGTGTTTTTCACTTTACGCACATCGACAACATAACAGGTTTGACCAGACAATTATCAGTTTGTGTAGCTTTGTGATTGGAGATCTGACGCACTCAGAGCAGTTGTGAAGAAACCAAAGAAGCCACGTCTCAGTTTGACGTGTGTGTGTCGGGCCGACACCTGTGTGTCCTGGCAGGCTCCGTCTTTTCAGACTCATTACAGAGAACAATTCACCACATCCTCAATGAGCTGTCCTGCTTTTACATCAAGGTCATTATTTTTCCACTCGGACGGTTTCACGGGACACTGGGTCGGTCCACCTGGATGATGACGCAGATGGAGAGGATGAAAAGCTGGTGAATGTGAGCGGAGCTGCAGGTGCTTCTTTGTTAGTGTCCATCGTAGAAGAAAACCACGCAAGGGGAAGGTCGCGTCCCGTGTGAACTGCTCTCGATTTTAGCAAGAGTGTCAAGTGTACGATGCACTTTTTCACACACCGTTAATCCTCGTGGCTTCAGACGCTCATGTCATTTTGAGATCTGAAACGTCTTTTTGCATGAATTACATTTGAATTACATAAAAAAAAATCCATCTTGACTATTCCACTATTATTTATCAAATGATATTGTATGTTTTTGGCTACGGTAAAGGTCTTTAGCTTCTCATGTCACTCTATGAAAAGATTGTTTTTTTTTTCTGTACTGGGTGGCTTGACATTGAAGTAATCCGATTAGTTTCCCAGTAACCCATGCGTGTGTATAATCGGCCTAATGGTTTGGTGACATTTTGGTTTCCTGTTAGAACTTCAACAAAAAGGACAGATGGCACATTATGATCATTCATGTTTATTGATTTTGATTCGTTTTTTTGTCATTCGTTTTTGTTTTTATTGTTTTTATGATCTTGTATAAAACCATTTGTTGTTGCCAATTTGTATTCTAACTATCATTATCTTGTATATAACAGACAAAAATGTCTTTGTTACAAATCATTTCAAAAATTGAAATTATTGAGAAGTGTCACGTGTTATATAGAATATAGTTATGATTAGGTGACACGCATTACATGACCAGAGAAATTAAGGGACCAGGTCGAAAAAATTAACATTGTACAAAATGTGACAAAAGACAACAATTTCTCTCACTATAAATTGTGAAGAAGAAAAAAAGTTTGGACACTGCACTTATTGTGAAAAAAAAAGAACAAAGAATGTTGTGGAAGTTGTGAAGTTATCTAAGCAAAATACATAATGACATGGACCAATTGTTTAAACTGATTTAGTTAATCAAAAGTAGGGTCACATTCACCACGGCCACTAGGGACCATATCGATATTCTGCTCTGCTTTGAACCATCCAGAAAAAATTACACACACACACAATGTGCTTTGTTGACTAATCCAACAGATGGAGCCAAATTGCAGGATATGAAATTTCTCTGAAGACAATGAAGTGTACAATGTGTGTGTGAGAGAGAGAGAGAGAAGGAGAGAAAGAGAGAAAGAGAGAGAGAGAGAGAGAGAGAGAGAGAGAGAGAGAGAGAGAGAGAGAGAGAAGGAAAGTTAGAGAGGTAGAGTGCGTATGTGCGTGTAATAAAAAACATGTTATTGAATGTCTTATATAATTTCATTTCACTCTACGGGTCATGTCCTAATCACAGTAAATTAATAAAATTGAAAGTAAAAGCCTGAAATATCATGCGTTCTGGGTAGCTGGGGAATGTGGACTTCAAAATTGGATGAATAACAACGTTATGAAAGCTTAATGGGCATTATATTATATGGGCTCAGCATTTATAGCCTGAGGATGAGAGAACAGCAAACACTCGAAGTCTACTCGCTCCATAGATAAATATTACATCTTTGTGTAATATTTGTGACCCTCAACTTAAAGAAAGAAAGAAAGAAAGAATGAAAGAAAGAAAGAAAGAAATTCATTCTGTGATTACCAAACCTCTTGTAATTTAACTACACCTATCCGTAATGTTTGCAGTTTGATCAAGCACCGTCAAGAGCAGTCAAGACAAATATACTTTCTTTCTTGAACTCTTTACGTGACATCATCTGACTGTTATTCCCTTGAGAATTTTTGTGTTTTTTTCATGTTATACAGTAAATATCTTGTGCTGCGACCATTATATGTATGCATTAATGAAGAAATGTGCTTTAAGTCATGTCACATTGCCATGGACTTCTTGAACCACAAGCCTCAGTTTTCCGTGGTTTTCGTTATTCATGCCGTGAATTTAATACACTTTTATATACACAATTAAGTCATTCTTTGTTTTCATTCGTCAGTCAACAGCCTGTTGCCTTTTTTTTCCCCAGTAAATGTTTTTATTTCGTCACAATTCACTTTGTTTGTACATCTTCGCACCAATAAAAGTACCTTTACTGACCGGCGTCTCAATCCCAGTTTTTCCTCAAAACCACAGCCACCATGTTGACAAGTCACAAGTTATGTCGTTAACCCTGCTACTCCTAACAGTGACCACTAGGTGGCGTCGTGACCGTTTTTTTTAAGCCTAAGTAGCTGGTCCAAAATTTTGAGCGCAACCGTTGTGGTGGCGCTTAGATGCTAAAAATGATTTTAAATGTTTAAAAATAATTTTATAGAGTGTAGAGATACGGTGTTAAGTTTGTATTATCACTATCTGAATTAACACGTTTTTATACCAGCTATCTTTGCATCTTCGTTTTGCTCTTGACCCAAGACCATAACAAGGATATTATTATTATTTTTTTTTTTGGGTGGGTGGATGGATGGACGGACGGACGGACGGACGGACAGACAGATAGATAGATAGATAGATAGACAGACAGACAGACAGACAGACAAACAGATAGATAGATAGAGGAATAGATGGATGGATTAATTAAGAAATCTGATATTTACAGTTTCAATGTGTGGCATCACTAGAATTGTTTCTTGCACAGCCATTGGTGAAGGGCAGCATCCATCAAACAGCAAACCTGTCCTCCTGTGCTTTGTGATGCAGAGTGGGCGGTTCCGAGCTCTGTCGCCTCCTCCTCCTCCTCCTCCATCCTTCCCACGCACACACACCTCCTGCCCTTCATCGGGAGAGGAGGGAGAAGAAAAGCCGTGATCTGTGCTGCTCTTACGTCGCAGCGACCAATCTCTTCCTCCACGACTCCTACGCTGTTCAGATGGGAGACGTGAGTGCCGTGTCACGTGAACGCGCACGACAGGTCTCTCCGGCGGGCCGTCCCAGCCGCGCGGGATGCTGAACGGGAGTCGCGAGGGCTTGTTTGACCTGGGCAGGCGGCTCCAGCAGGAGGGAGACTCCCCAGCGGCTCTGCGCTGCTTCCTGAGCTGCCTGTGTGGACTGACACACGTGCAGAGCTTCCACTCGCTCCCCAACTGCCTGCATCAGGTGAGCCATGTCTGCAGGATGGGTGGATGTTTGTGGGGTTAACATCTTTTAATGGATCTGGCGTCTGAGATGGTTGTCTGCTCTAGGTATTGCGAGAAATAAACATGCACGCACATACAGTACACACACACACACACCCACACACACACACACACACACACACACACACACACACACACTCAATGCTGAATCGGAGTCATGCGTATGGGTTGTTAATGATGGCACACTGACCTAAAACCAGTCCGCCTCAGTCAATGCATATTTTATACTGGCAAATGGCTTTTGCAGCAGTGATGAACAACAACGCAAAACACATTTGATCTGAAAAACAAAACTGTTTTCAAGATTATCATTGACATTAGAATAAATTACTGTAAAATATAAGATTGTTGTGTAGATGTATTATCTGCAATGAACCCAGCCAGTTTATGCTAAAATTTCAAATACCTGTTCAGACAAAGTGACGACAAATGCAGAAATTCTCCTTCCACATAGGCCCAATGTTGTACAATTACAACAATTTCTTAAAACCTTACCAAAATATAAAAAATGTCATTACTTATCTACTTTGTCATAACGTATTGTCATTACGTTACTTTCTACATCAGAGGCCCCCTAAAACAATATCAGTGAGGTCAAAACATTTTTTTTTCCATTTTTATCTAAATTTGGGTCTTACAGGGTTAAGGAAAAGCACAGCAGGTGATTTGCATGAACTTGCTTTTCAAAGTGTCTAAATGCTAAATATATTTCCCTTGGATTGGTTCTGTTCATCTCTTGGAAGCCTTATATGTGAATGTATTTTGACATCACCCATGCGTTGTGATGACAGTGCATGTGATTAACACTCTCACTCCAGATTACTGACTCTTGGTTTCACTGTTGAATTTGTTCTGGAGAAAGTCCAGAATATAAACAGTGCCTCTTACACAAGGGAACTGGAATGTGGGCTATGAGGGTTGCAGGCCATTGAGGGTTGCTAAAAAATTTGTATTCAGTGGGGATATATTTATTTGGTATAAAAAGCAAAGCTATAAAGTAGGACAAAGACTTTTTCTTTTTGTGTCTTAATTTCGAACATTATGAGCATATAGAGTAGACAATCAGACAGAAAGACTTTATAACCACAATTCAATATTTTAGACCTAGTTTGATTAATGAATGATTGGCTCGATGGATGGATGAACCATCTGACATTCATTCTCATCTAAAATGAGAATCACGATTTCACCTTGAAAATCAGGTTGTCAAACAGCAATATAATAACACATATTACTCTTTGCTCTCAATGTAAACAAATGGAATTTAAAAAAGGCTGATCGTCATCAGCTGACTTTTTATACAGTTTTTTTTTCTATACATTTTTGTGTTTCGAAATTTAAACCAATCTTCTTGTTTCTTTCTCTTTTAGA
Source organism: Paedocypris micromegethes (assembly GCA_028031935.1). Classification (NCBI taxonomy): domain Eukaryota; kingdom Metazoa; phylum Chordata; class Actinopteri; order Cypriniformes; genus Paedocypris; species Paedocypris micromegethes. Next base: position 13,126,099 of record CM051497.1, read on the forward strand.
TTGCCGAGCTATACATTGATGAGAAGAACTGTATCCTTTTGAAAAAATATTTATTAGGAACCCCTTAAACAAGCGAGATCCATTATACTGTACATATGATTACAAAAGCACTGTGCAGTCACAGATGACCATTATAGCTGGAGGTTCTTGTGTCAGTCTTTTTCCAAGAGGATTTAAAGGGACTTATCGTATGTAGCGGTAAGAGCATCACAGCTAATTAACCTGCACTGGCCCAGAATGCATCCCACTGTCATTATTTATCCACAGACCACCGATAACAGCGTCACATGACACACATTCGTACCCTTAGTCCACTGCTCTTCAATTTATAAAGTGAAAAACCATTAGATTCAACTGAACAGGTCGCTCCGCTTGACCCAAACCATTAGCCAAGATCATTCATGACCTCTTTTCCAATTAAAACCTAATTACAAGCAGGAACTGGTTTTCATCTGAGTCAGTTTACTAGTAAATACTGGTGCCAGACTTGCCAGAATTTCTAATTCGGTGTTGAATTGTGAAGATTTAATCTTCTGATGTACTTAAGATGTTATCTTTTAATTGAACAAAGCTACTTAAATGTATGTGCATAGCATTGGGATTAAATCAAACACGTATAATGATGTTTTTCTTTTATCATTTATGTAATTGTCTTGATTAATAGCACAATGATGTGCCAAATATAGATGATTGCAGCCTCTTTAAAATTAAAATTCAAATGACTATTACTACAAATGGTTGAAAATGTTTAATACCTTATGGTTGAATTTGATCTACATATGGAAGGATCTTGACCGAAAATAAACATTCATGCAATATGTGCCTTTAAATACAGACTACCCATATATACTTTTCATATTTGCACACACACACACACACACACACACGCACACACACACACACGCACACACACACACACACACACACACACACATTCTTGAGGGATAGCGTCACCACTACACACTAATCATAGGAACTCAAACCTGCCATGGCTACAATCCAGCAAGAAATAATTCATGAGCACTTTGTACTTCTTCAGATCACTGCTGGGATTATTTTTAGAATGACTTTACTGCAGATCTCAGATTTTAAGAAGCTTCCAGAAAATACACATTTTTTTGCCAGAGATTATCTGATTGACATTAACTGTAGTAAGACATCAAAGTAGTAATTAAACATTAATACATCAGAAACAAATTAATAAAATAGTAGAAATGTGTAGCACTTTTTGAATGTAAAGGCATGAGTTTCACTACAAGCAAAGAATCCCAGGTCATAATTTCAGACAATCGGAGGAATAGTACTTCAGAATAGTAATTCTGATCCTGAGTACTCAGAACATGGTGAGAGTCAAAGATATGAAGTATCTTTTGTTGATTGCAATAGGTTTACATTACAAAACGTTAGAATGCAGAGCAGAGTTCAGTTTTACTATTATTAGCTTCACATGCTCCACAAATAGTTTTCTGATTGACAAGGTGTTTGCTCAGTCAACTCAATTGTTTCCTGCTGGAATCTGAAAATATTTTTGGGAGACCTGCCATGAGACATATTCTGCCACCACTACAGTGTATATATTATAGAGTTTGCACTTCTCCGCATATTTATGTGTGGGTTTTTTTTGGGTCTCTGAGAGCTTGAAGGCCAAAGAGTGTCTTAACTGTCAGCAGACTAAGATAGGCCGAGGCACAGGAAGTGTAGTATTCACATCAATCATACAGGCCTAAGAACATAATAATTTAAAATCATAAATCCACTCACCTAAAGCATTCCTTCAGCATTACACATATATGAATCTACAAACCTACATCTTAAATCACACAATCTCTAAAAACAAATGTTAATGAGATTTGGAGTCTGGAAATTTATCATAGGATTGAGTGAAAGTGTTAATGTGTGTCCTGCTCTGTGATTGGTTATCTATCAATCCAGGGGGTGTGTCAGCCTTCAGGGCTACAGTTGCATTGACATTTGATATACGTCAAAATGAACATGATTAGAACTTACTCAGTGTGCCATAACGCATGTTGACAAACAGTTTTTGAGAATCTTTCGATGTTGCGTGTGTTTACATGTATTTTGAGAAACAATTCCAGCGCCATAATATTCATTTTCCTTGTAACATTGTAGCCTTTTGTCACTGGAAATAAATTCTTTATTCGTCAAATTTGTAATTTTTTTACAAAATTTTCAAGTTCCACATTTAATTAATTAAATACAGTTTAATCTTCAGTTAAACTGTTTTCATTTCATTTAAACTGTCTTCAGTTTACAGTTTTCATTTTTACTCTTTAGCAAAGTCGAGACACACTTGTCACTTTTCGAGACACACGCAAACAACATTGGACACTCTGTAGGTCATTATGTTCTATTTCAAAGAACATTTTATTTCTGGACGGTATTATACTGCAAAAAAAAAGAAAAAAAAGCACTAGGTGTGTTTTGGAAAATGTCTTCAGGGTCTATTATTAACCCGACAGCACGCGACGTGTCTAAATACAGACATAAACAATGAAGGCGTCACAGATGCAACATGAACCTAGAATCACACTGACTTTTAGCTGTGTGATATATATTTTGGCTTGTCACCGGTGTGTATCGTTCACGCTGATTAACAGTTAGACATATGGGGATTTCACTGTGCATGGGCCGCTCCTCGCTGAGAGCGATCTTAACAAGGGTTCTTCCCTGCTGACAAGCCTGTCTGATCCTTCACCCGTATGCAACCAGATGGCAAAGCTCTGCAGTTCATTCAGGCAGAGAAGATGTTCTACGAAGTGGCTTTGATCGAGCTCACATCCCTGCAGGCCAGCACAGGCAAGTACAGTCTTCAACACCTGCTTTTTCACTAAATTCTCTTTAAATCTCAAGAAAGAGCATACAGAGTTGCCTTTATTCAACATACGCTAGATCATGTGTGTCAAACTCCGGCATCATCCGGCTCACCTTACAATTCTACCCTGCCTGCGGGATTCTTTAATATGGAGCTGTTATTGTTGGTATTAATGATCTGGCATTAATTGATGTATCAGTTTTTATTGTATCATTTGTAATTTGTCTTTAAAGGAACAGTTTTATTTTTTATTATTTATATTTTCAATGTACACATTTTTCAATATTTGATTTTGTTCAGCGAGTTTATAACTTTTGACTTTAAGGATGTGAACGTCAAAATCATTTAAAAAATTACTGAAAGTTGAGGTAAATTATTATAAGGCAATGTTATTGCCCAGTTTTATGTTTACATGTTCAAAAGTATGTTTCAAATTAGTGTTTTACATACATGTCTATCCTGTTTGCGCGTTGAGTTTTGGCCTGACGTGCATTTTTTCAACGCAACGCTTATCCCAGCAACCTACACAGAGCACACGGCCGAGGTGGTTTTCTGTGTGGTGCAGTGTTTGTGGGTGATGAAGTCACATTGATCTTGGCAGATGTCAGGTGGTGTGTTTGCTGCTGAGGCAGAAGCAGAGCTGAGGAGAAACAACTCTTGGACTCTGGTTTAAGAGCACTAACTAATCAAAAGTAATAAGCTATATGTGTGCTGACTTATATTATTATTACGTGTAGCATTTGCTGAACAATTTTTTTGCACTTCTTTTCACAAAATTTGTAATTTGAGCATGAAAGGTTTGCTCACTTTAGCTCTCTCTCTCTCTCTCTCTTGCTCTCTCGCTCTTTCTCTCTCTCTCTCGCTCTCTCTCTAATGGATTGTGTCTGAATCAGGTTCTCAAGGCGACAGAAAGCTGGGACCTTCAGGATGTCTGTCTCACGAGGAGTTATCAGAGCAGACTTCACAGGCTCAGGACCTTGAGAGACTGGCTCAACTCTGCATCATGAGCAAGAGGTGAATCACTACAAACAGATTTACCAATAGATTTAGTAGAAATGTGTAATGTGTGTGTGTGTGTGTGTGTGTGTGTGTGTGTGTGTGTGTGTGTGTGTCTGTGTATGCATAGGAAGAGCGAGACGATGAAATATGACTTTGGCAACTAGTCAAGATAGACAACTGGTTAATTTTATAGTAAATTGATTGTAATTTTTAATCAAAATTTATGTTTTTCTGTGTTTCTATTATTTAATATATTTTAACCTACATACTTTTCTTCAGATTTCAATATACGTTATGTTAATTTGTACATTTTATTTACATTTGTTTGTAGTTTTTTTTAATTAGTTTACAATTGGGTAAAAATGTGTTTCAAAACTTGTAACTTTACCTAAGCTCTTTGAGTCACTTTAAATGTACACACACACACACACACACACACACACTCACACACTCAGACACTCAGTTTAGCATGTCGGGTCACATCAGGTAGAAACAGTTTCTCCAAGTGGACATAAAGTGAAAGAAGAAAGAGAAAGGTCACTCGTGCTACGTGAGTCTCATGGTGTCTGATGTCACAGGGACTTACTGGGTTACTCGATGAGCCAGTCCTTTGTAAGACCACTCACACTTACAGTTGAGGACATTCTGTTGGCACGGCTCGGGGACTGAAGCATTTCACTTGCCCGTCCCAGTGAAGAAAAGCGCTTGAAGAAGCCACGTGAGAGAGGGTGACATTCAACATCAATGAGACGGAGATTGTCTTTTCAGGCGATGCATTGCAGCGTGGCCACACCACTTGTGTGTAATCCCTTAAACTCTTTGGCTCAGGTGACTCTTGAAGATCTCCACGATCGGTCAGCCAACTAGGACAGCGGTCACGGTTGAAGCTGTTGCCATCTCAGCGGTATCTGTGCCATCCAGGGTCAGTGTGGTGAAGAACGTTAGGACCCCTAGAGACCAGCTCTAATAATAATACATTCATTAGCAGCGTCAAAAAATGTTTTCATAGGACCCAAAACTGCTAGGCGTTTAGCTGAGACTATCCCACGTAATTACGCAAAAAAGAGCACCCTGTAAAAATAAAAGCACCCCCAGACTTTTCATGCACAATGTGAAATGTCCATGAATAGGCAGACATAATCACCTCCTTATTTTCTTGGTGTTCTGACTTTCCAGTAACCTAAAATTCCAGGCTAAATACTTCTCTTAAATACTTCTTTTACGAGCGCTTTTACTCTTACTGTAGACAAGTCTTCCATAATAACACTCAGAGCTTCCGACCAATTTGTTCATGGTCTTTCACGTTTGTATTTTGTAGTTGAGTTTTAAACACAAAAACATTAAAAGGAGTGTAATTTGTTGTTGTTGTTGTTGTTGTTGTTGACGACTTTGGATAAAAGTGTTGGAAGAACTTCAAAAGCTTAAGGCTCGAAACTTTAATATACAGTGTGATCATAATTTAAGACCATAGCAGAAATGAAACCAAGGAGAAGACCCGCACTCACCGCTCAGTTTTGAACCAAAGGTGACGCTGTAGCAGGCCAAAATGCAAATATTTAATTACTCTAAATAATTTTTTTATTGTTGTTCTTGAAGGAAAATATGCTACACTGGAAGCTTAAATCTAACTTGAACTCGGGTTTTGAACGGGACTTTGTTGATAAAATACATATCTTAAAAGTGACTTTGATTCGAATAAATGACCCAAATATAATTACAGTAGTAAAGTAATCCGCTAAAAACCCAATCTGTATTTAATTCATGGAAACGTTTAGAGAGAAACAACCTCCCTGAAGTGGTTTTGCCTTTTTAAATCTTTCAGTTATGCCGGAAATGCTGTTATACTTGAGAGCTTAGCCATGTCACGTCCGATCGAATGTCCACTGAGGACAGATCTAAGCCGGTGCAAATTTACACTTCATCATTATTAATTAAATCACCGTCCACAATCACCTTGCGGGCACGTGTAAGACTACAGTAAGAAACAGGATCTGAAGCAGAGGAAGTGAAAGAGTTATTATATGAATCAAAGACACGCCACAATTCTGAATGACCTACAGTATGAGGTGATTAATCGGTTTGACGATCGAAATCTACTGTTCATCAAAAGGCTAGAATGCATGCATTTATTTCCATGAAATGTGTTTTGAATGACTACTAGGGAGCCGCCATTAAGATGATTTGTCACTGCATACGCTCACACAAATATATGAAACACATACACAAATATATACTGTATATAAACCCAATAACCTCTAACAGAAGGCCACATAGTAGAAGGCCACTATGGTGGAAAGGTTGAAAAACAATAGCGGTTTTAGCGGTTTTATATATATATTTTTACATATTTTATATTCATTTTACAAGTAGCTCTCAAGCTGAAAGACTCTTGATCTAAATGATCACATGTGGAAAGTTTAAAGACACCGCAGCTCTTCACAGAAGCCGAGAGGGAAGAGGATGTCATTTCCACAGCCTCCATCAGGCCCGTCAGCAGGATTCAGAGTTTTCCTGACGGTGGCTATAATGCCTTCACATCAGGCTAGTTCTGTCGGTGCATTCAGACTAACTGGCAGGAGAGCAGAACCTGCGGCCCAACACCCGTCCAGAAATAGACCTCCTCTTCACATTGAGAATCTAGATTTTTATCCCAACTTTTTTTGTCCATGCATTGTTCATTTCATACTTCAATGTGTATTTTTTTTGCACTGGATGTCTTGTCTGTGTGATAAACGTCTTCATGAGCGCACACACCCGTGCTGCAGTTAATCTTTATTTCTACGGAAATGTTCTCTTGATTTTATTCCTCAGATATTTTATTCTTTCTCTTTATCTTATTTCTATTGACTTAATTTTATTAATTTTCATCCACAGATACTTATGTGTATACTGATGGATTTTGTGAATTTCCAAGCATTTATGTCTGTATACATGGATTTATATTTGTTTGATGAATCTGTCCATCCATCCATCCATCCATCCAGCTCACACACACACACACACACACACACACACACACACCCACACACACACACACACACACACACACACACACATTGCGACTACAGTTTACAGACCTGGGTTTACATTTTGTTTTCCCAAAGGCCACATCAATTTTATGGATTTTCTAATTGATTATCCACAGGAACACAGTGCACAAACGCTCTCTTTCACAGACAATAATACATTACAAAGTCAGTCAAACATACACAGTTTTCAAAGTACCATTCTTTACTATAAATATCTTTCCCTTTCTTATTGTGTGTGTGTGTGTGTGTGTGTGTGTGTGTGTGTGTGTGTGTGTGTATCTGTGTACAGTATAGTGTGTGAATCTTTGATAAAAGGTTCAGTTAAAGGTTCAGTTCAGGTAAATCTCTAATAATCGTACCAGTAGGACAACTGATCAAGCAAGTTACATTTTTGCTTAACAAAATAAAAAAAATTATTCTAGACTAAACATACGTACTAGAAACTTGCCTGGTGTCATAATGTTTCCTACAGAGGTTTAGATAATGGAAATCACCTTTTAGAAAATTAGAACATTTTCAACAAATACCTCAACAATTATAACTTTAACAATAGTTTTTTTTAAATGAACCGCTTGTCACTCTGTTGTTTTCAGACCCCACCTTGCTTTAGAATACAGTGGTAAGGTATGTGCATTGTCTTTTATATACACGCTAAAAAAAAACATGTTTTCAAAGTGGATACATTTAAGAAAAATACTGTCTATTTTTAGGCCACAAAAATCCACCAGCGGGCTTTTGGTAACGACCACCCCATCACTGCCAGGAGTCTGGAGCTGCTCGCCACAGTTTATGCTGAGATCGGCAAACGGGAATATACAGGTACGAGGAGTCAAAGTATCCAGTAGTAGACAATATGAACAGATTGGTGCTTTTGCAATGATGATTTACCACAATGTTTTCTACGTGGTCAAATCTGAAAAGTTTGAAAGTGTCACGATCTTCCGTGCTTTTTTGTTCTTTGCTATTTGTTCGATTTGGAGCTACTGAAAAAAGACGAAAAAGGTCTTTAGGTCTTAGAATTGCTTTAGCTCAGCAGCTAAGCTACATTGGAAAGCATACCTGATTCTGTCTCATTTATCTGAATAGTCTTTGTTACGTCTTTGTTTTAACTTGATGCTTTTAACCACTGATGCACTTTGATTCTCTTCAGATTCTTTGGGAGAGTGTGTGTCAACTATTTCCAAAAGCTTTTCCGCCACAGAGTCATTCAGTGATGCTCTCAGTGGAATTTATCACAGCCATAAGAACAGACACTCAGAGATACGACACCGAAAACAGCCATATTTACAACCGGAAACTAGTAAAATCAAGGTAAAACCGCAGTGCGGGGTCATTTTTTAACCACAGTCTTGATGATATTGCACAGCAAAAGCCATTGATTTGTCTAATTTTGTTTCAGGTCATTAGTGAAAAGCCTCCCACTTCCATCCTGAAAAAACCAGAGTGTGAATTGTCCCGCAGGCGGAAAACTGAGAGACGCGTTCGTTTTCGCGATCCGGAGATCACTGTTCACGGTGAGAGGGTGAAACACCTTCCTCAGTCCTCTCCACTGTCACTGAGACGTGTGTTAAACTGGATCTCACCAGTATTCAACCAAGGCAAATAAGGTGAACCATAACTGCTTACAGTCAAAAGATTTCTACCCGCTGAGATCCACAAACACCTCAGCGTGATTTACTTTCCCGGTAATGTACGCACACACATCAGGCCGCGTGTATTTCGGGCCAAAAAGCCTGTTACGGTAATGAAGGCCTGGTCTCTTTTTATGAGCTGGTGCCAAATCATGTCAGCTTTGTGTCTGTTTTGTGTACATTAAGAGACTTTTACTGATCTGATTGAACTAAAGCGTGTTATTGTGTTGGGTTTTCAGACATTCCACACTATGACTGTTTAGGAGGTGAGTGAATGTATCGACTACCTGGTGTGGTGGAACAAATAAGTGCATGGCTGATACATGACTGATGCGTGACTGATGCGTTATTGATGTGTGACTGATGTGTGACTGATGCATGACCTATACTTGACTGATGCATAACTGATGCATGACTGATGTGTGACTGATGCATGACTGATGTGTGATTGATGCATGACTGATGTGTGACTGATACATGACTGATACATGACTGATGAGTGACTGATGAGTGATTGATGCATGACTGATGCGTGAATGATGGACATATTGGTTTCAAGAGGTTGCATATAATGTTCATTTTTTAGCTAAACTGAAAATCTTCAGCTGTGGTCTTGGATTTAAACCCGGACTGGACGAAATTGTCATTCTTCCCATGAAGCTGTTTACTTTTTCTTGAAATGGTCTTTTGTAATTTGGTTCTCTCGTATAATAACTTTATTTATTTCTATTTATTTGGAAGTGATGAAGTCCAGTCCTGCTTGCCACTGAAGTTGGCACAACTGTAATAAATAAAAAGCACTTTTACTGTACTTCTATGTATTTACACTTACAGCGTTTTTTCTGGATCGGGGGAGTAACAAACTTATTTGAACTGAGACCAAAATTCAAACCACCCCTTAAATCAGGTTTCGAATAGGTTAAACATTAAAACACACTAAAACTGTGTTATGGACATATGGATTAAAAAGACAGAAATATCATTCCAGAATAATACTTTTTTTTTTTTTTTAGAATTACATTCTATCAAAATGAAGCTAGGTCATGCTGTAGAAAGTTCAAGGAGATAAAATGTGCTTTAGGTAAATGTTACAAATTGACATGTACCTTTATACAAGGCATGGCAGCTAATGCACTGCATTATGGGATCTGTAGTTTGTGTGTTATATATCATATTGCCAGGCCATTTATATAATAAATAACTCATAACTCATAATAACAGCTCTAAATAAAAGGATGTCATGAGCCGGGTTATGTTCGCCCCACAGGCCTTTGATACTTTGATTCATTAGAGTTGTAAATTGGACGCAGAAAAGCAAGAGGTCAGGATAAGTTGAATAAACATTAGAAGTCCATGATATCGGTTCACGTGTGTCTATTTTTCACGGCAACTCTTCTATATTCTAGTGTACGACAACCCCCAAAGCCGACTGCACCTGGCCCTGCTCACGTGCCTGTTCCTGCTGTTGTCCGTCCTGGGATTAGCACTGTTCTGCACCGACCGGAGAAGACCCCAGCGTTCCTGTGAGGAGCTCAGGACAGCACTGGCTGTTCACCTTCTGCATTTCAAACAGATTGTTTGGGCCTGCTGGATCTGGCTAACCATGCAATGACATGAACTGACCACAGGGGGCAAAGTTGGACAGCCCAAAGGGGATAACTTGTAAAAAAAAAAATCATTTATTTCAGTGAGCTTAGGTTATTTTCAGAAACAAGAATGCGTCCTGGACACATTTCAAGTAACATTTACATTTACTTACAAACTGTTTTAGATCAGAAGTCCATTAGTGGAAGGTTTTGACCTGTTACACCTACAAGACACAAATCCCCCGTGAGCAGTTTGAGATGAAGTCATTAATCTCAACACTTTCACGATCGGAGCAGTTTTATGGCCGGAAGCGATTGGCGTGTCGCATGCGCTCTCGAGCAGAATAAAAGCATGGAGACGGCTGTCATTTGTGCGTTTGTACGGTACACGATTGGCATGAGCGTCAGTTTAGCATGCCGTTGTCCATGCTTCTTGTTTAATCACATTCTTTTGTTCAAACTGGTTATTTCTACAAGCACACCGTCACACAGTAACAAGGGCTTTATTGTTTGATTTGTTTAATAATTGACTTCAAATCTTATACAGAAATCCCAATAATTCCCAGAAAACACTCCACATAATGTTCTGAATGTGCGAAAGCAGAATCTGTTCATCACAATAGCATATTGCACATTTTTTTCATTCGTTTTTTGTGCGTGTAATATTTATCCGTGGAATGCAAGTGCTATTTCTAATACAGTTCCAAGTGCATATGTGCATTTATCACACCTATAAATAAGGAAGGATTGTTCACACTACAGACACAATGTCACAGATGTCGTGTTGGCATTTATTTAGAGTTAGTATATTATTGTTTGGTTTTTTTTTTCATCCTCCTTGATGCCAGTGTGAATTTCCTTTGAATTGGATTGGCTCATTATCAAAGGCTTGAATGCCTCAATTGGCTTGCAGCTATTTTTATCTTTTCTAATAGAAACAATGTCTCGTTCAGCTCATTTGTCAAAAGCTCTTTAGTGCTTAGCTTTTAGTTTTTGGTGTTAAAAGCTTAGTATTAGATTGTTACATCGTGTAATAAAGCTTTCAGGTTCTATTCATTCCCCTTTAAATGAAAGTAAGATAAAAACGAATTTGCTACAAAAATTGTATAATTTATATGCTGTGACAAATCACTGTGAGAAAGCTCAATGTCACAAAAGGGATTTCTTTAGGGCTATGTTCATGTTTTAAGTAGATGTACAGTTATTTAATGTGTGTAACTATCATTGATCTTTATAAGCACTTTTTAATACTTTCTGTGCCTGTTTTAACGGAATTCAGATGACTTAAAAAGCAATAGCAAAACAATCACCCAACAGTGAGTCGCGGAATGATAAAACCAATGTAAACTGATAAAGTAGTGTTGTTCAGTTTACCTCATTTACAACAAACAGTCTAATATCTGTGACATGAAGTTGTATAAATTTACTCCGAATAGGGTCGTGTCTGTTTATCTTGCTTGATCTGCAGTATGAGGAGGTGAATGTTAGATTTGCCTTTTGTTGTTTTTGGCTTTTTTACTTTTTTGCTGCTATGTAAATCTCAGAACATGCCCAGTTTAAATCTTCCATTCTTTGTCAGATATCAGTTTTTTCCCACTGCTCATCTAGCTGTTGTGCAATAACATCTGCGTTGTGAAAAAAATACAGAAGCAAATAATTCTATCCATGGTTTTTGTTTGTTTGCTTGCTTTCTTTTTCAACTGATTTTTCTTCTACAGTATTTATTATTTTATTGTCGTGTAAACCACCTTTTCAATCACTGTAGATGAAACTTCTGTAAATTTTATTTTTTATTTTCATAGAACACATGCTCTTTTCTTATTGACAATGTGCTTATAATAATAACATGAACTCACACAAATAAAAACAATGCACAAAACGTTTATGCATAATGTTTTATACTTGAGGTCCTGAGTGTTTTACAGACACTGAATTATTGATCACATACTAGACTTTAACATAAAAAATGTTTTGTATGTAGTATATTTATTTTTATTATACTGTATATTAATATATTGAATGCATGTACAATTCATTTCAGAAAGCATATTTAAAATATAGTAAAGTATACTGAGCAGATTATGTGGAATAACTTTAAACATGACATTTTATCTAAAGTAAACAAACAAGAAAAAAACAATAAATAAAAACATTAATCAATTAACCATTCCTAATCATGCATATTTCATTTTTATGTAGTCATTTCTGAAAGCAACGTTTACAATTGCACCGCTGAGATGAATTAAACCTAGTTGTTTAATCCTTTTCAAAGTTGATGCTTTAGGTTAGCATGCAAGCTTGTTTCTAAAAGGAATACTTTGAATACCAACACATCACATAATGTCTAAATTCTAGGTGGAAGTGTAAACGGTTAAAGTGCTTGAGAATGTATTAGACATTGATCACAGACGGGAAAGTTGTTTAACACTAAATTCATTGGAACTTCCTGAGCTATACGGTGTGTTTACTAAGTCCAGCTCAAGTCCATTTAATGTCGGTGAAATCGATGATACAAAGAACACAACTGAAGATGCCCGGATGCTTAAAAACATACAGCGACTGACCTATAACACGTTGATTGTAAGTCACAAGAGATTCAGAATATATCTATATATTATGTTAAATATGCCACAGAATTTTGGATTTTGTCAGTTAGCTTGTTTGGTTAGTTTTAGGCTCGGTATAAAAAAGTTATTTGGAATAAATGCATAAAAACAAAAATGTAACAATTTGTTTTGGCAGTTTCCGAGTTTTTTTGATGATTCGGGAATATTTAGCTTTTGTGTTTAAAAAATTATATCATTCCACTTTTCTCATCAAACACATCTGAACACCGGCGGGATGCGTGTCCAAGTAGGAATTCTTTCTCATGGATCAAGCTGTCAACCAGATCTTCTTGACGGTAGTTGTGGTAGACCTTCAAGAAAGCCATAACCGTGATCCCAAGCCAAGTCAGCCATGCTGCCCACAGCCCGAACTGGAAATACACAAGTCCTCACAGTTTACCCTCTGAATATCAACATGAATGTTATAAATGATTCAGTAAGAAATCATTCTTCACTTTCAACAAGTTCCATTAACGTTTTGTTGTAGGTAATGAAAGTGGGTGGATAGCATTAGTGAGTCTGCGTCTGAACTTTTCTGAAGGCATCGCTGACCTTAAGCCTGGTCTTTGCTGACCAACCACATTAGTATTCTGAAGCTGATCAAACTTCTGAAATCCAGTTATAACATCTTGAAAACTGCATTGGAATCTGCAGCGATGTTCAGTGTGGGCTTCTTGCAGAAGCTAACCAATGGTTGTTTTCATCAGTCTCAATATAAATGTTGAGATTGTCTGTGCTGCTCAAGCGGAGGCAGTATTTGTGAGTATTTGTTGGTTTTGTTTGTTTGTTTGTTTTTTGTGTAAAAAATATCAATTGCGATGCTACATGCACAACGTAAACTTTTTCCCAATCCAATATTGACACAATAAGGTCTGTGAATGCCAACTCAGACGCATTGCTGGATCTGCCAAATTTTGAATCTATCCTTTTTGGCTTCTGAGACAACCTCATGGCAGACGACAGAAGATTCCTGCTCCTCTAAGGATGCCAAACAACTTTCATAGCCGCTCTGAAAAGCGCATTTTTGGACTCATCTCCCTCCGTTCTTTAATGGTTCTGACCATGGCCCTTTTGGGTACATACACACTTGGCCTACCATGGTTTTACAACCAATGAAGTCTTTCGAGCTTGATTTCACAGGTCTGATCAAAATCAGACAGGAAAGGCATCGTGTCCTTTTGATTAAACACTACTAATCCACAAAGTAGAACTAGATGTGGACTGGATCACTAGTATCATTCACTGATACAACATTGCATTCCCTTCCATCAGTTAACAGTTACACAAGTAATCAAGATGTTTTATTAAATACAAACTTGAGAGTTGTTCAATCAACTACTGTGAGTTACTATTATGAACATTCTGTAGTATTTAGAAATGTCAGTAACGTTTTGAAATTGTCAAAAGACAAACCTGTGCAATAGCAAACTGGTCATAAAAGGCAGAGTTGTCTAGACCTAGTTCGAGATCAGTGTCTTGAAGGTCCTCACAGCTACAGATAAAGAGATAAAATGGTGTTAGACATGATGGACAGTATTTCAATTTCCATCTAAACATTGGACCCGTGCTCACCTGCTGGGCATACTGCCTCCTTCAGTGATGGCATCACACCATAGGTTGAAGCCCACGCTAACTATTGTGCTGGACAGGAACACAGCAAAGACCACCAATATACTAATGAGCAGGTTTAGGAAAGTGTTGAAGATGGAACTGTAAAACAGAATGTAAAAAAAAAATGGAGAAAACCGGTGTCTCACTTAGTCTTATTCATATCTTAAATTTTGCATGTATCAATCCACATTTTTTTACTCTTTCATATATATTAAATGCTAAATTGCAAAACCATCACATTTAAAAAATGAGGGAAAAAATTACTATTTTGTTGATTTAAAATAAATCAATTTGAATTAAATTGAATGTCACAATCCATCAATTACTGAATCTTTCAATATTGTGCTTACAAAAGTTTACTAAATGTTTTCTCTATCTATCTGTCTGTCTGTCTGTCTGTCTGTCTGTCTATCTATCTATCCTTCAAGCATGCACTTTCTTTTTTTTGTATAATATGTATCTGATTCTCCAGCATTTTTAATGAAAAAGCTTCTTCAGATTGTGCTGAAGATACAGTTACTGACTCGTGCATTTTGATGCTCTCACCATCCTACAGCATCATCGCTCCGTTCCCGGTCGGTTATAACTAGTGAGAGTTCAGTTTAACCCGCGTTCACTCACTCGTCGTGGCCTTTACAGATGAAGAACAGGAGCCTCCAGGCTTGTACGGCGGACAGAACGAGAGATGCGATGCCGACAGCGGTGATGAAGCTGCAGGATGACTGCGGTCCCCACTCCTCAATGATGAAGCGCTGCTTGGACACCGTGATGTTCTCATTTTGCCACATACCTCGAGTAAAAAGCAGACATTTTCCACGGAAATCCTCCGTGTTTTCCGACAGCGGTATTACGGTAATAAAACCAAAAACAAAAGCTAGAAAATATAGGATGCACTGAGCAAATATGAAATTATCCATTGCCATTTTTTCGTCTACGCACACAGCGCGCCTCGAGCTCTGGAGCTGCGCCTGCGCAGATGCACGATGCAGCAGACACGCATCTGCATTTGCTGGAGAGAATGGCATCAGCTTCAAGAGACCGTTTACGTATATATTTTGGAAATTACACTGCAGAACCCTGTACTTTACCTAATAACATGTACCTAATAGATCGGGTGTTTAATATAATTTCGACTAGATCAATATAAATAATAACTATGACATTTACATTTAATTCTCTTATAAATTGTATTTGCATGGTAAATAATGTGCACTTAATAGTTTCTACTAGTGGCACACCACTATATTGTTTATATGGGCAATTCCATAATTTTTAATTATTGATCATTTAGTTTATTTATTTGTTTGTTGGTTGGGTTGTTTATTTTTGCAAATGATCATGCATAGAAAATAATAAACATTGTGAGGTAGGTTGCAGAAAGGGTTGCACTATTTATTTTTTTTCAACTCTGTACTAACTATATTTATCTATTATGCAATAGGCCATCATGTGGTAACAACTATGAACTACATCAAATGTATTGGATGTAACGTTCATTCAATGAGAACAAGTGTAAAAAATGTGGTCCAGCAGTAGGAGACAGTTTGGAACTGAGTGACCTTGGGCAAGACACTAAAACCAACATGCTTCTTGTCCACCATGGCTCAAAGCTGCTGTGTGTGTAACTTCACCAAATGGGTTGAATGCTTAATTTCAATATAATAATATATATAGAAATGCTCAAATATAGATGTTTGACAAAATACTTTAATGATAATCCAAAAGTCACTCTTATCATGTAGTAGTTATAATAAATATTTAAAATTTTAAAATATACATTGTGAAAAAGCCCACAGTGTAAAAAATACATTTGTGATCGGGTCTTATGTTCAGTTAAATGCACATTTTTTTACTTTGGTTCATTTATGGCACTATAAAGATTTAGTAGAACTTGTGTTAAATGTAGTCATTGTACTTACAATAAATGTATATAAAAAAAATAACTTCACCAACTTTCACTTAGACCTCGAATGCTTGTCTCAGATCTTAGAACACGGTCCTAAGCACATCTCATATCTATTCTTTTCGCAAATAACCAATGACAACATCGCATACATCAACATTAAAAAAAACGTATAATTCCTTATTGCCACTAGAGGGCAGCATTTCAATCCACTTCATTGAAGAGAAAAACCTAGTGGAAAAACACGAACATTCCCATAGCAGTAACAAAAAACTATAAAATTGTAAGAAGTTTGATGTCAGGAAAAATGTTTATAATATATAATTTTTAACTATCTTGCATGTTTACTGCATTTTAATAAATATGGAACGTAAATGTGGAGAGACAGGAAGTGAAACCAGAGCTAAGTCTAGTTCATTTACAGCTCATTACAAAATAGAAGTCTTTTGGTGTTTAGGCCAGGTAGGCCCAGGGTTTGCTCTCTTGTCAGTTCTTAAGAAAGAGCTGCATCACGGGTGTTTCTATTATAGATGCCCGGGTGCTGGATGAGTCCCATGGACAAACAGCCTCGCGTCTGGAGCCGTGACAAGATCCACGGGCGAGTGAAGATGATGGTGGACGTCACAGGCAAGGCGGCGGAATAGCTCACACCCCGGTTTCTACCTACGAGGAGGCTGCTGACACCTGAAGAAAGCCAAATGTCACACACTTGTTTTTGGGAAAAACTAGAGGTACGTAGTTAAAAACTTTGCTTCGTTTTTTTTTTTTTTTAATTTGCTTAATCGTTCATTTTAATTGGTTAAAGTACGCTGTCTCACTCTCACTGAACTTGCCTGTCACAGTCTTTACCCTTCTGCTTCTCTTTCCTTTTTCTTCCTCTTCCTCTTGGTTTCCACCTACGAAAATGTGAAAAAAAATCACTTAATCTGAAAAAGCGTAATTGTGTGAGAGTAGAGCAAATCAATACCTTTCCTGGTGCGTTGTAGCTTTTCTTAGTCTTGCCAAAAAAAAAGAGAGAGAGAGAAAATACATTAAACAAAGAAATAAAAACTTTTCTGCTTTTTGTTAAGATTCATTATACTATGTAATACTTTAATCACACACTTCATTCACAACATAAGATGGTCAGATCTTTCCTTACCTACATTCACAGGCTTTGTGCTCCACAAACGTCATCTTCACATACTCCTGGTCTTGTTCAGCTGGTTTAAGCTTTAATAACTGAAAGTGAACCACAATATGTCAACATCACGTTTTTATCAAAACCCTCTTTATGTTTGTAGATTTTTTTTACAAGTTGTTAGAATGTGTGGCCACCAATCCAGAATTGCTGATGTTGGCTTGGATGGATGAATAAATTGATTTTTGGAAAGATTTTGAAATCAACAGCAGGAAAGTGGGTAGCTCTAACAGTAGAAACAGTAATTTAACAGCAAAAAAAGATCCAACAGAGGGAGTAAAAGGAATCAGTGGACATGGAAGGGAGGGAAAACTCAACATAAAAATGGGAGTTAAGCATGAAAGAATAAAACTAGAGAGCAACTGGGAGTGAGTCAAGTGCGTAGAGGGGATACAAGGCAATGGAGACGCGGAAGAGGCTTTTTATAGATATTTGGGAATAAAATGCAAACAGATGCAGAAACTCAGAGTGATGGGAATGGAAGGAGGAAGGAGATTTGGAAGTAGTAATCATTGGAACCCTGACTAGGAGTGAACATGTATATCACGATATTATCTAGTGTTGAGACGGTATCGTCATTATATCACGGTATTGTGGAGGGGTGGACATCAGAAAATCTGTATTGTAACTTTATTTAAAGAAATTAGATGCAGGGCGTAACTTGGATAAGCATCTGTCATTTTTAATAACAGTATGTTTTTTAAAAGTAGTAGCCCTGGCATTTATTCAAGAAATGAGAGACAGACAGAGAGAGAGATTGAGAGAGACATAGAGAGAGAGAGATAGAGAGACAGACAGACAGACGAAGAGAGAGAGAGAGATAGAGAAAGACAGAGGACAGAAAGACTGAGAGAGAGAGACAGAGAGAGAGAGAGAGAGACAGAGAGAGATAGAGAGACAGAGAAAGAGAGAGAGAGAGAGATAGACAGACAGACGAAGAGAAAGATAGAGAAAGACAGAGGAGAGAAAGAGAAAGACAGAGAGAGAGACAGAGAGAGAGAGTTTATGTTGTCACGCTTTCTTTCTCTCCCTCTTGCGCACGCGACGGAGCGTGAGTCTGAATCCGAACGTTGCGTGAAACAAACGTTTACAAACGACTGATAAAAAAAGGTAGAACGCTTCTCTTTCTAGGTAGAGCCGCTCTTAAAGACACTACACAGACATCGGAGCTGCTCGGAGCTGATGAACTTTAGTGTTGTGTGCTTTACTGATCTAGAAGGCTAATTGACAAGACAACAATTCTTAGACGAAGGAAATGAAATAAAGTGTAATTTTTGTGAAACGTACCTGCATGGTGATGTTGGATGTGAGTGTGGGGTGACACTCCAGGTTCTCATCTCCACAGCAGCCGGCACAGCGGACCAGTGGCACACACGCAGGACTGTAGATGTGCTCCACTTCTCCAGGATATTCCTGAACAACCTCTACTAGCCGCTCAATAGTACGGCAGAAGCTCTTGCCCCACACTTCTTGAAACAGCATTACTGAAACAGCCAATGAAAATGGAAACTGCTGAAATTGCGGGAACGTTTGGGCAACTTTGGCAAGTTGAAATGTCAATGCACATAATGAGTCAGACGGACGGACAGCTTACCTCTCGCTGTGACATTTACTTTCACAGCAGGTGAGCTCTAAAAGGAAACAGAAAGTAGGGTGAAAATAAATACCGTAAATAAAAAAATGTTTTAAAATTGTCCTTATGTTTAGATTTTGATCAGTAGTAGGCAGACAGTGTTTCGATTGGATACTGTCTAGTTGGCTGAGGCAGTTGTGGTCCATGGTGGGAATTTGGCGTTGCAGGTTCAAATCCCGCTCCGGTGGATTATAAGTGTCCTTGAGCAAGACACTAATGTCACTCAGAAACCGACCCATTATGTCTATGCGCAAATTTTAAAAGATAACACTTTAAACATTCTAATCTGAGAATAACTCAATACAGTTGTGTCAAAAAATCTTCTCGCTCAGGTGTAGACGGTGTCCAGCACGGATGTCAACCAGTGCGTCAACTAATGATGGACCGAGTTCACAATCTAGTCTGGGCCACATTCTCCCTGTGGTCACATGATGTTTATTGAAGATGTTGATTATTCATGAAGAAGATGAAGCTGCACGTTTTGAGGCATAAAATAACAAAGCTACCATGCTAACTAAACATTTCACTATACAGTTTGCCTCTTTCACAGTTGTTGTATTTTTATCATCATCAATATTATTATAGAACTAAGGAATATAGACTCTGACCTAATCTGACAGGCTTTAATTGACAGTTTTGCTGATGCGTCGAAGACTCATCAAAGTTTAGAACAATCAAGGTTGTTCATATGTTTCAGGAACAACATATTTGTCACACCAGTATCATCTATTTCTTACAGAATAATCCCCATGATGACCTAAAGTCAAACAGAAAGAATATCCCAGCATCCTTGGTCAGAGATTGTCTTTTTTATTTGATGAGACAGTGTGGGAGAGGGCTTGCTTTCCTCAACAGGAAGAGTCTGGGTAAACTAAAAAAGAGACCTGAAGTCTATGGGAACGTTCTCTGAAAATTGCAGCTTAATATAGATACTACATATGTCATTCTGGAGCTGGAATACACTCGTTCATTGGCATGACATTTGCATGAAGAATATTAAGAAAACAAGAAATATTTGAATAATTAATATTGCGCACACAGACACACACACACACACACACACACACACACACACACATACATTTGAATGTATATATTATCTATTACTTATCTGTAAGTTAGATCCATCCATTAACCAACATACAAAACAATATGTCCCTATATGTCTAATAAGATAAATACTGGCAAACTTTTTTTTAACATTACTTATAAAAAAAGGCTAAATCATTTAGTTCTGAAGTTATCCCTTGAAAATTAGTATGATAATTAAACAACTTGTTTTTCTTATAGCTGCATGCAATATTGACTGGGCTGGAAACCGAATGTCAAAAATCAACAACGACTGAAAAGTCCGTGGGGTTTTTTTCATGTCTGGATTTGTTCAAAATCTCAATACAACTATCCAGTAAGGATTCATATAGCATATACTTCCTAAAATGATCCTTTGGCAACCATTTGAACATGTTTTTAAAGCTCTGCTGACAGAATCTTGCAAGACAACACAAACAATATTTGGTCAAAAACATCCCTGCACAAACTCCCTTGGAATTGTCCAAGCATGTATAATTGTGCCTCTTATTACAGTAAACCCAGTTGTGGCAATGTAAATGGGGCTAAATTGCCTCCAGATGAGAGATTAAAGCTCAATGAGTGGATGACAGTCCCACGAGTGCCACTGAAGGAAGGACAGATCCATTTTTCCTGATTGTGATTGCTTGGCATCCCTGGAGGCTCAGCCAGAGCTGAACAGGAAAGAGCCCAGGCTCTGCCTCAGTATCGCCTGAGTTACATTAGCACACGTCACACTCATTATTGTACAAGTAAGGGCTGCACTGGATGTGCTGAGGTTTATATATCCATGTTATTTTTGTTCAGTTCTTGCTAACAAACATAATGGCTGTGTTGGGTAACTTCTGAGAACATGATTTGAGAAAGATGTGTTTTTGAAAAATCTACTTGATTGAATTAAATGTTTTTATAGACAATTTATGATTATTAGATAATATACACTGTAGACTTATTCACATGCTATCGTAATTTGCAATAAAATATGATGGCAAAACAATTAACAAGGGAAAAAAACTTCATTTCGCCTAGAGGTTAAAGTAAATCAGGTTAACTCATTCAGAACTTTGTTTTCACAGCAACTTCTAAATGTAACAGAAACAGTTTTTACATCTTCATTTCAGTATTTTTTTTTAAAAAGAAGGGATCATTCAGAGATTTTTTTACATTTTGTGTAGTCAATTGTTCCAGTTTTTCCTCACTGCAGAAACTATAAGAAGCTAAAATCGCACTACTTTATTCGCATTCTAACAAATCGTAGGAGTAATAGCAAAATGTTTTTGGAATGGAGAAAGAATGCTTTTTGCATTTTATGCTGGATTAGTTGAAGGGGTAGAAAGTATATACATATAAGGTCAGTAGAGTTTCTATAAATGGCTGCAGCTTAGTAAAGTGGAAGCAAAGGAAGCCACGCTATTGACGATCAGCTGCGAGATGTATTTTGTTGTGAGGAAGAGGAAGCACCTGTGTTGAATCGCACTCTGAGTCTCTGGCGCTGCCACTGCGTCACTTGGTAAATCTCAGCAGTCGTCCGCTTCTCTGCTCTGCAGTCTGCTGTATCCTATTTCTGCTTTACAATAAATGCATTTATTTTGCTTTGTAAAAAATATAATACAATTTTTTGTCATTCTTCTTCAGATTTGAGAGTTATGCCTGAGATTAGTGTTTCATTAATCACATCAAAACAGTCAAGATCCATCCATTCTCTAGTTTGGCCAATCCTTCGAGAACAAAACGATGTTCATAGACGCACTTTATTAGACCCCAAACTATGGAATTAATCCACATGAAGTAGGATCTCCTCTAATGTGGAATTAAATACAGTTGAGGATGATCTGTTGAGATAGAGATGTGGATTTTCATCCCTGCCACTACTGACTCAACTGTACTCTGACTTAGTGCAAGTCGAAGGTCCTGGTATGAGGTCTGCAATAGCTGAAATGATGCTGTGGTCCCTGAATCAGACCCTCGTCTGGCCTAGTTGTGCCTTCCTTAAGAATAATGACCAAGACAGACGACAAAGAACAGCCCTGTCAGAGTTTACCAAGAACTGGGATTCATCAGGACACCATGCCATTTAAGCCATAAGAGCCAAACTGTTCTGGTTAGACAGGGAACCGATGGTCCTTTCCAGTGGTTAGCGAAGACAAAGAAACGGGGGACTTGTGGAGTGTTGCCGATCTTTCAAGAATCATGTAGAGCTAGTAGTGGTATTGCATCCAGTCACCAGACGGAGATACTCAACACCTTCCCACTGAAGTTGGACCGTTTCAGTGTATGAAATGTTTCACTCATTATAATGTTGTCTGTTGCAGTGTCGTTCATAAACAAATGAGCTACTGAGAATGATGTGTTCATGTTCAATGATAAAGGCTCATAGTTCAAGCAAATTCGCCTCTGCACAAGCCGGAAACTGACATTCTGATGAACTTGTGTTCACAGACTTTACAGATGTACAACACGTCTTTTTGCTTTATGGTTCTTTGGCCGCAGGGTTAAAATAAAGAACAAATGACACAATAAACAGTACTGACCGGTGAAAGCAAGAACACTACATCAGGAGGCCATGCTGAAGAGTCCGGGCAACACCGAACCATAAGCTGACCTCGGAGCTTAAACACCATGACTAAGGGAAAAGCCACAGGTTCACGCTGAACAAATCCAGACAAGACATGTCAGTTGTTGAATAGGAAGGTGACGTACGCAGTAGTATGCGTTCATATGACAATAATTCAAATGAGGAAATAACCAGTGGCGAAAAGGGGAAAAGTCTTAACCACTATTAGGTTAAATAATGCACAATAAACTGGAAAACTAGGAGAACTGGAGCACCCCAGGGTTCAGTGCTAAGTCTTTTACTCTAGTGGATAATTTAGGACTCCAGTGAGATTGTCTCTAGGTCGGACCACCGCTGTTTTATGTTATTTACAGTGAGATTCTTGCTAACGCTCATTACAAGACAAAGAAAGTGGCACCAGCACCAAAGGCTCACTTCCTGCCAAGACAGAATGAAAGATTTTACTGATGGAAAGACTATTTAAGACTCATCTTCATTTGAAAAAATGTCCAAAAATCCAACCATTATTTGGGCAGCGGAGTTAGAAAACCAGTCCTTAGATGACAATAAATCAACATGTAATGATGAAAAATGAACGAACAGCTTACATAAAGGCACGACAGGACACGGTGGGCAACAGAAGACAGAAAACTGAATGAAAACTAATGACTATTTAGATAGAATAACAAATAGAAACGGTCACAAGTGAAACGTGAAAAAAAACATGTGACTACAACAACTCCAGAAGACAGGAAACCAAGGATCGTGGTTGTTGTAGTCCATGATGATGTGACAACTACAATCTCAAGACAATCTACATAATCAAGAAAAGCAAAAAAGGATTGACAAAAAGATGAAGAGCAGGTTCTATGTCAAGTCCACCTCTCTCTCTCTCTCTCTCTCTCTCTCGCTCTCTCTTCTCTCTCTTTCTCTCTCTCTCTCTCTCTTTCTCTCTCTCTCTCTCTCTCATGATTTTTAGAAGTAACTTGAAGCAGGAAATGAAAAGAGTTTAGAAAGATAGTTTTAACAAATAAATCTGAAAATGTACTGAAGTTAAAGATAGTAATATTGTAGACCAAACTAGCAGAGAATGATACAAGATGAAATATTTGGCTCCTGGCCTTTTGGCAGAGACAACTGACAAGTGAATATTTTAAACTTGATTTATCAAAATTCTTCACCAAAAAGATACAAGAAAACGGTTTTTAAATGAATACAAAAAAAAAATAAAAAATACACTTGCTGCCCAACTTGAGAAATAAATAAAATATTAGTTTGTATTTATTTAAAGATCATTGTATTATTTGTATATTTAATAATACATCATTTATTTAACATTTTTCTTTTCTATCCATCTAGTAGCTAATCGCAACTATCCATCAATTTATCCAAAGACGAAAGCACATAAATATCATACACACACATTTACTTTCCCATTTTCTCTCTAAAGTCTTTCCCAAAGTCTCTCGTTCTCTCTCTCTTTCTCTCTCTCTCTGTCTGTATTTCTCTGTTTCTGTTTTTTTTTTGTCTAAAAACTGTCACTCCTCTTTTTCTAATCCTCACTCACTCCCACTTTTACTCCCTCTCTCTCTCTCTCTCTCTATCTCTCTCTCACACACACACATACACAAACACGCACGCACAGACACTCACAAACACACACACACACACACACACACACACACACAAAACGTCATATACATCGTCATGCAAACATCACAATACAGAAGTGAATAAAATAGAAATTTGAAGAATCCAACTGTGATACAGTTGCAAACTTGGGCAATAATGTAACTCCCTTCTTACACAAGCAAATTCATTTTTACAAAATTGCTTCATTCAGACATACTCCTAAATCATACAACAGCAGAAGAAATGTAATTAAAAGATACCCTCTCCTCATTCAAATTAGCCAAAGTACAACAAACCCAATGCCGTGACAAATGCAAAACCATCTTTAAAAAAAATGAATGAGTCTCTTTGGATCCTTAGAGTAAGGTGAAAGTTGTGGTTAAAAGAGAGGACTTCTATTCGTCATTACAGAGGAAGTGCCTAATTGATCCATTTATTTTATTAAAATCCCCAAAGAGAAAAACCCAAGTCATTTGCCAGCGTGTATTTAGGTCGTTAGTTTGAGACAAGAGAAGACGTATTCTGACACACCTACAGTGTTGTGTAGCCAAAGACCGGAGATTCTCAGTGAGTTCTGCAATGTATTCAGATCACACACACACACACACACACACACGCACGCACACACACACACACACACACACACACACACCACACCGCACACACACACACACACATATACGGTATACTGTATATCTATTTTGTCAGAGACTGAAAGGTTTTCTGCATTTCGTAGCCAGAATGCTTCAACAATCTTACAACAGCCCAAGATAAATCTGGTGTTTAGGAATCTATTATATTAACTTTCCTAATTATATTAAGAACGTAATTCTATATTCATACCCCTTTCCATAATATCTAAATTAAAACTATAATGTATATGCTGTTGTATGACTTCTTAATTTTAAAAAGAGATTTACTACTTTTTATGGAACAGTTAACACTGGTGTGAATCTGTATCGATCAACACCCAAACTCAACTTTGCCATCTCACTTGTAAGTAAGGTAGGTTACCTCACTTATCCTTACTTACCTACCTGTGATGCTCACACTATGCTGAGGATCAATCTTTTCATCCACCACTCTTAAACTGAAGACTAAAAACCGAATAGTTCCTAATGTAAATTATTTTTTAGTTGTGCCATATTGTTTCCAAAAACAAAAATCTTTCCCAAAGCCCCCCCCTTCTTTCTTTTTTTCTGTTTCTTCCTCTAGAAACTTACTGTCACTCCCTCTTTCTCTAATTGTCTTTCTCTAGTACATAATACTTTTATGTTACAACTCTTTACTACAGTAGTTCACTTTTATATAAGCAAATATAGATGAAATCGCATTATAGCAGTTTATACAACACAATAATCTTTACATGCACATGCCAACCTAAGCTCTCCTAGTCATTGTGAACTCATGTTTGAAGACCGAACGTTCAAAGTCATGCAAACAACTCAATACAGAAGTGAATAAAACTGAAATTCTGAAAAGAAAAAAGAAGCTGAAAAGAATCTAACTGTGATCCAGTTGCAAACTTGGGCAATAATGCAACTCCCTTCTTACACAAGCAAAGTCATTTTAATTCAATGTAAATTATAATTCTATATTGTTTCCACTCTTTTAACCAAATTTACACTATTGGCACTGAATCCTAGACACGTTCCCATGAGTTTGAGGGGTGACGCAGTTCGTCGCGTTTGGTTTCATGACTCAACGCTTTTTAGTCTCAGCACTTCAGAGTGGGATCAGGATGGACTCGGTGTTATAAAAACAGCTGAACGCGAGGCTTTAACACGAGCTGAGGCAAAAGCAAACTGACTTCATTCAACCAGCTAGTTCTTTCATGAATTTAACTGCACGTAATCCTGAGCATCCTCTTCATTCATTCTTTTCAGCGACCATGCCGACGTGCACGTGCGTCATGCGTCACATAACGGACCCTGCCTTTACGATTACAACATCTTAACCGAACGTAATCTAATAAAGTAGTTCAAAACCATAAAGGTGTGTGAGTGTGTGTGTTGCAGAATAAAAACAAAAGCTCACCTGAGTAGGTAATAGACTCAGCTGGATTGCTGCGTATACCTGTAGCAGTGACGTCAAACAAATCATCTCGAAAACGACGAATCGTGGAAAATAATCAAACAGTTGTCCATCAAAGCAGCAATGTCAATAAATCAGATCCAATGACGTATTCCACAAAAAAAGGAACTGAATCGAAGGATGGATCTCCGGCGAAGTTTGATGAAAAGATGTGCAGGATTCATAAACTTTAATGTGTTTTTGTTTCTGACTTCGTTATTGTGAATTATTTATTTATATATTTATTTGAATAAAGTTAACACGAGAAATAAATATTGTAAAGTATATGTCCACTTGAGTGAGCGATCCTCTTAATCACGGATGCCTGGTTTTTATTCCTCCGCACGCGCCACTAGTCATCCAGCGTGTCCCGGTCCATCTGCGCCTCGTTAGAATGGCGCACAACCTTTCAACATTTCAGCACAGTCTCCTCCCCCCGAATCTCCTCGGCTCCGCCCACTGCCCGACCCTCCAACTCACACTCAATCAACGCATTTGATCTCATCAGGGTCAGCAGATATGTCAGGTGTCCACTAAATGTTGCAGTATAATAAACTAACAATATTTCATTAAGAATGACCACAAGACATTTTATTTTCGTTTGAAATAAAAATTAAAGATAAAATGTGATTCCCATGGTGTTTGAAAGTGCTGATAGCTGTGAGAATGGGAGTGTCAGTGTGTTTCCTGCTTTGTGATTGGCTGGCCACATTCCCAGGGTCTGTCCCACTTTCAGGACCAGAGTGGCAGATTCATCCTGCTTTATTCATAAGGATGAATGAATGTACAAATGTTGCTTCAATATAAAACACTTGCAAAAAGAAACCCCAAATAAGAGCCAAATGCTTCAAATGTTGTCTTATTGTGGCATCAAAATACAGAAAAAGCAGCCTAATCAGTATGTGCAGTCCAAACTTGTATTCTTAAAAAAAGAAGCATATGGTACGTGGCCTAGAAAAAGATCCAGCTCAGAGTAGACGCCCTGAGAAATAAAGCAAATTCGTATTTTGCTCCATTATACTGCCATCTACAAACAGTTTCATAAAACATTAATACTGAGCTTTATTTTTGCCATAAACCAGTCACCGCGCACTGACCTATCACTGACCACTGTTCCTATCTTCTCTGGATCTGTAATGGCTGATGGCCCTGGGCTGATCTGGGCGGTTTTCTCTTTTAGTCACACAACATTTATTTGTGTCCAAGGACTCTGTGTTTGCAGTAGCAATGGAATGCACAGGCTGGAGATTCTTCAGTTTCACTGCATTCTTTACGCAGTGTTGACTGACACAGCTCTGTGTGCCAGTGTAAAGAGGGCACTTTAGTGGATGGTGTCAGCAAACACTGCCCCGCTGATTCACAATTGCACTCGCCGCATCAACATGCTAAGAGCTTGTAGCCTGATCTTGTATTGCTTTCTTCACAAAAAAAATTAATCAAAGAAGAATAAATTTAAAAAAGCTATTCTCAGGTTATTACAACTACACTATACTATGCAATAATATATAGATATATATATATATATATATATATATATATATATATATTTTTTTTTTTTT
>CM051497.1:13163269-13240769 GCA_028031935.1 Paedocypris micromegethes
AAAAAAAAAAGAAAGAAAGAAATGCCTTCATGGCTGGAATTAAAAACAATTACCAGAGAAAGTCCAGTTCTCTTGTGACAGTCCCTACTGACAATGGGAATGAGAATTAAGAACGGAAATGGATGGATAAAAATACTTGAAACGTACAAAAAAGCTTGACTTGAATGAATGAATGAATGAATGAAAATGGAAAATCCTAAAAAAAAAAAACAACCTACAATTGGAATTATGACATTGCATCCAAAAATGCAAACCTGTGCCAAACGAAAAAAAAAAAAACACAAGCCTTAAATAATCAACTAAATAAGGTGATTAACAAGACACAGGTGAAATATGTAAACTGAGTTTTAGTCAAAAGACTATGACTAATACTAAATTAAAAATCTTTGTCAAAATGAACACTGTTCGCCACCTCCGTCTTCACTCTGTACTTCCTTATTCCACCACCAAGTGTCCTTATCTTCTATCCTCCTACCAGATGAAACACCCAGCACCTTCCTATCTGTTTCCCTGATAACCTCCGCTGTAGTTTCCCAGTCATCAGGCAGCTCTTCCTGATTTAACCTCTCAAATGGCCTCGTCTGCATAGGATGTAGTCAGGGCCGCCCCAAGCCTTCAGGGGGCCCTAGGCAGAATTTGCTTCGGGGTCCCTTGCTAACTGGACAAAGCACATGATAATAATAATAATAATAACAACAACAACAACAACAACAACAATAATCAAGTACATTTTTAAGGCACCTTTTGAGACCCTCTGAAGCAGCAGCAACCACGCAGGTCACATCAGGCATCTGATGTGTCTGAAGGTTTTTTTTTATGACAAAATCAACTTTTAACAGCCGAGCCTGCCGTTTTTGACCCACAAGATTATCACCTACAGTCCAGAAAAGATGTGTTCAATTCTTCCAGTTAATTCTTCCGCTTGTTGTTTTCTTATGGAATAATGGATTTCAATACCAATATGATATTTATTGAAATATTATACATACACAGTTGAGGACAAAATTATTACCCCCCTCTACAAAATGGTTATTGTTTTAAAGGATTTGCAAAACTGCTTTTAATCAGAGCAAAACAATAAAATGTAAACAGCTTTGAGATCGTTCTGTTGGGATAATAACACTGACAGTCATCAGAAGTGAATCATCAATCATCAGAAGTGCTGCAGAATCCTTTGCAAACAAGCACGTGTTCCATGAATTGGGTTGAAGTAGATGGGACGGAGTGTAGAAATGGCCTAATAATTTGTAAATGAAAAAGACATTTCTATTTAGTTGCGTCTTTTTCTGGAAAACAAATCAATAAATGTACAATTAAATTACAATTTGGATTTAGACCTCTAGCTTAACGATTGCTTCTACCTTCAGTGTGTTTCCCACAGTTCTGTTCTTTTCTATAATAAACCACATTACTAGAATTTGGGTTTTAATATGGTTTATTGCAGTGTTGTTCATTATTGTGGAATATTATATATTATTGTGCGTTAAACATTTCACGAGTGACAACAAATCGTCGCCAGGGAATCTCCGTGACAACCTGACGAGAACAAACTGAAGGTTTGTTGAACCTTTGGTTAGTTACCAGCTCTCCGTCCGTCAGATGAGGCGCGCGTCTCCGCTAGTAAAAGCTCTTGTTCTCTGCTTAATCCTCTTCCAGTGTGTATCTGAGTCAAACGCGTCTGCACCGCGGCCGCAAACACAAGATCCCGAAACTCTCCGTCTCAGCAGTGAGAGTTCAGCTTTGTGTTTGTCTAGGTGACGTCACAGAAGAAGATGGAG
The DNA here is from genome assembly GCA_028031935.1 of Paedocypris micromegethes. Classification (NCBI taxonomy): domain Eukaryota; kingdom Metazoa; phylum Chordata; class Actinopteri; order Cypriniformes; genus Paedocypris; species Paedocypris micromegethes. The sequence continues at coordinate 13,165,048 of CM051497.1, forward strand.
GATTGTAAACAAGGACAGTCGAACGAAATTCTTCAGAAGCGTCTTCTTGTCAGTAAAGAATCTGCTTCAGTCGAGTAAGTCTCTCACACATTCACCCTAAACTGTCAGAATCGAGCGTGTGTTTGTGATGTGTGTGTAGTAGATCAGGGGTCAGTAAAATATGTCGCTCGTAAAAACCGTGTGTGTCACTCCTACAACTGATCTCAAATTAGCTCAAATAACGCACGTTTACAGCGAGCTGCATCTGATTTTTGTAAATTTTTTGCTATTCTCGTTTAAGTCACACTTATACGAGAACCGGAAATGATATATTATTACTGTATATTATTATTTGAAATTTGTATTTAAAAAATATCAGTGTCAAAGTTACTTCTTAGCGAAGACTCGCGGCAGTACGAGCGTTGTAAATCACATTTTCTTCGCCCCCTTGCGGCGGTATTACATTCTAACGAATACCGTAATAATTCATGCTGGAGTTTGGCTCGTGCAAAGTGTTTCTTAAAAATGTTTTAAAACTCTGCTGCGGTACTAGGACTGTTGTAAAAGTGATCATTTAAAAAACACTGGAACTTGAAAATCTAGAAATAAAATGTTTCATGTTGATATTAATTTACATTGTTGATATTTTTATGGGAAATCATTCACGCGATCAGTGTCTACCCGAAGCTAAATACCAGTATTTATTAAAAATTAACGTAGAATTTAAGCTAAATTGAGCAAATTGGCTATTCCAGAAGTGTGTATCAAACTGGTAGCCCTTTGTCCTGAGCAGGAAGTCAAGCGCTGCAAACATAAACAAGACCGGTGAATTACAAAAGAGTCAGTGTCAAAATAAAAGTCACTTCACGGCTGAGACCCTCGGTTTCCAAAAGGTTGGTGACCCCTGGTTTAGATTAACTGAAGGTTGTTTTTGTTATTTTTCTAGTTTGTTCATTTATCTATAGAATTATTAATCATATTAATAATAATAATAGTGCAGTCTGCTGAACAAACTATTCGCCCCGAAGCTGAATATAGTTTGAGTCTTGAAGTGTCAGTAATTTGTTCTTGATTATTTTGATGTTTCTGAACTGAGAGACTGAAGAGTGTCCGTTGTTCTTCACAGTTTGAGTCGTTGTGGAGTGACAGAAGACGATTGTTCTGCTCTGACTTCAGCTCTGAGATCAAACTCACGTCTGACTGAACTAGATCTGACTGATAATGATCTGAGTGACTCTGGAGTGGAGATTCTCTCTGATTCACTGATGGATTCTGACTGTAATCTACAGAAACTCAGGTAATTCTGCTCTCTGAAATTACACAAATAAGAAAGAAATTCAATTCAATTATACATTTTAATTGTTTTAAATATTCCAGAAAATCAAAGAAATTTTTTTGTGAAGTTGCACTATAACATTAATGTATTGGCTAAAATGAAAATGCTTTAAATGTGGAAAAAGTGACAAGTATTTAAATAATTAATAGTGTTTCATTTTAGAATATTAGTTCCAGTTGAAGCTGAAAATAGTTTCAGTCTTGAAGTGTCAGTGACTTGTTCTTGATTATTTTGATGTTTCTGAACTGAGAGACTGAAGAGTGTCATTGTTCTTCACAGTTTGAGTCGTTGTGGAGTGACAGAAGAAGGTTGTTCTGCTCTGACTTCAGCTCTGAGATCAAACTCACGTCTGACTGAACTAGATCTGACTGATAATAAGGATCTGAGTGACTCTGCAGTGAAGAATCTCTCTGAATTACTGAAGGATTCTGACTGTAATCTACAGAAACTCAGGTAATTCTGCTCTCTGAAATTACTCAAATAAGATAAATAAACATTTAATAAATAAAACAAAGTGATTAAGAAGTTTCAATTGTTTTGGATTTCGTTTTATTGAATAAAATGCTTTGAGACAGTTAAAACTGTGAAAAGCACTTTACAAATGCTCAGAATTTGAACTATGAAATGTAATTATTTTATTTGAAAATGTAAAACTAAAACATTTTTAAGGGCAATATTTTAGTGCAATCTCACAATACTTCAAAATATTTCATGATTTTTTTGTGGCTACATACATTTTTTACATTTAATGGATTTACAGTTTTGGTTGCAGATAAAACTGAAAATAGTTGAATGTCTTGAAGTGTCAGTGATTTGTTCTTGATTATCTAGATGTTTCTGAACTGAGAGACTGAAGAGTGTCGTTGTTCTTCACAGTTTGAGAGGTTTTGGAGTGACAGAAGAAGGTTGTTCTGCTCTGACTTCAGCTCTGAGATCAAACTCACGTCTGACTGAACTAGATCTGTCTGGAAATTATCTGAATGACTCTGGAGTGAAGATTCTCTCTGAATTACTGAAGGATTCTGACTGTAATCTACAGAAACTCAGGTAATTCTGCTCTCTGAAAATATGTAAATATGAGATTAACCATTTAATAAACAATGCAAATACAATAAAAGTTTTGTTTTAGATTTTGTTTTAGATAAAAATGTACAATTTATCTAAAATGGAATAAAGCCACGAAAATTAAGAGAATTTAAATACTTTATCGGTGGAAAAAACTATGATAAATAATACAATTTTAGAATATGAGGTCCAGTTGAAGCTGAATATAGTTTGAGTCTTGAAGTGTCAGTGATTTGTTCTTGATTATCTTGATGTTTCTGAACTGAGAGACTGAAGAGTGTCGTTGTTCTTCACAGTTTGAGTCATTGTCGAGTGACAGAAGAAGGTTGTTCTGCTCTGACTTCAGCTCTGAGATCAAACTCACGTCTGACTGAACTAGATCTGACATGGAATTATCCGAATGATTCTGCAGTGAAGATTCTCTCTGATTCACTGAAGGATTCTTCTCGCTGTAAACTACAGAAACTCAGGTAATTCTGCTCTCTGAAATGACACAAATAAGATAAAGCATAAAGTAAATGTAGAAAATGAAAGGAAGACAATAGTTAAGCTCCTCGTGTGAGTGTCTAGTTCTAGTGCTGGAGCTGAATCCACTGCTGCTGGTGTGTTTAAGAGCAGCGCGAGCAAAGACTGATGACAGTTAGTAACGTTTCTGACTCGTGTGGATGGGATTCAGTTCTTTTCCTTGTTTGTTTTGCCATGAGTTCGAGTTGAATTGTCAGTCTTTCCAGAGGCCTGTACTATGAAGCTGGATTAGTTGGCTAGCCAGGTAAGTTTAGGGTTAGTTTGTGCCAATCCTAGGTTTTGGGTGCTATGAAGTAGCTCAGCTGGATCGGTGTTCATCGCATAGTAACTGATGCTACACAGCTACCTGCTGGCAGCTATGTTCTGGAGTATTGAGAGTATGCTAGACAGATGACTAACTGACCAATTAGGTGCGAGTAAAGCGACATGTGTGACGCAAGTAAGTTTGAGTGTCTGTTACAATGGCTTGTCCTTTTCTTGCAAATCCTGTGGATATTGGCGCACAAATTGTTAGACGAGCACTTTGCAGAGAAAGAGTGTTTAGGGACCGGCAAAATCCCTTGGCTTTCCCTGAGCATATCTATATGAAAGATATAGATTTTCTGCTGACGGAATCGCATTCTTTGCGAACTTCTCGAGCCACACATAACAAATGTTACACGTAGAAGTCACGCACTTACTGTACCGCAAATAGTATGTATTGCTTTGCGTTTTTTTGCGAGTGGTACATACTTGTATGCGGTTGGTGACGCAGAGAACATAGGAAAGAACACAGTTTGTAGAATGTCCGTAAGGTGGTTGGCGCACTGAAGATTTACACCAACAGCTTTATTGTGTTCCCTGGACATTTGGCAACCATGACCATTAAAGAGGGCTTCTACAAAATTGCTGGTGAGAATTGAATAGGGTGAACATGACCTAATTAAACCTTTTTGCATGTTCCTTTTAAATAAGCAGAAAATTTATTTAACCATGCATTACATGCTCAACGTGTTTATGTAATAATTCTCCTAAGGATTTCCTAGAGTCTTAGGAGCAATAGATTGCACACACGTTGCAATCTCCACATCACTTGGACAACATGAGGCAGATTATGTGAATAGGAAGTCCTTTCACAGCCTCAATGTTCAGGTAGGCATGTGAGCAGACACCTTTAAACTGCAGACTTATAACGGTGGAAAGAAATTTCCGCGCGAAAATCAGCGTAAACAGAAACAATGTGTTAATATATCTCTTGTTGTTTGGACTGTTCTTTAGCTTTGTGTATTTCACACGCTTAGGGATAAAAAGTATCAGCAATTTGGAAAACTATTTTAGCAAAGCGGCTGCGCGCCGCGGGCCGATCAGGACCGATTCCGTGCGATCCCGTGGATGAAAATTGTCGCGAAAACGAACTTCGATCCGAATGGGTTTTTACTCACGCTTGTCAAATTTCTAGCTCGCACGGGCATGAAAATTAATTTTAATAAGCCGCGGCGCCGGTCAATCCACCGTTATAAGTGCTTCTTTGCGGGACAAAGGCGCTCGAATCGGGGCAAAGTTATGCTTCTTCGCTGGAGTAAATGCAAAGGAGCCGCCTCCCAAATGTCTAGCTCACACGGCCGAAGATATGATTCTTAATAAGCCGCGTGATGAAACTCGGGTCTAATTGTCACGGGTCTAACCATCCGAGTGTCCAATAGTCCTAAGGATCAATCGTCCGGGTCCAAAGCCCCGAGGGCCGAACGACCTGGGTCGAAAAGTCTGGTCACCAAATATACATATACATAATGCATTCAGTAAAATCCGAGGACATGTATATGTATCTAGATCTATATTACGCACGCATTGACGCAATCTGAAATTTTTCTCCAGCAAACTTCTCTTGCTTTGGCCGCAGAGACCGTGTTACTGCGTGCTTGCAATATACTTTTGTACTCGTCGTACTTTTGAATGATTATTTCCTGCTCCTCAGCAGAGAAATATACGGACCACCTTCTCTCCATTTCAAACGCGATTGGTTGTTCAGTGCAGACGTCACTCTTTTATGTGCACGCGCGCGTGACCTAATCTTAGCCTAATGATCAAAGCCTGAGTCGACAGAGACAGTTGTTACGCCGCTTCATGGGACCAATAAAGCCTGATTGCGTAGGTGTGGTTTTGTCAACTCGAAACTAATCTTCCAACCCCGACTTTGTTCAACCTGCTTTCATAGTACAGGCCTCCGGTGTCATGTTTTAATTTGAGTTCATGGTTTAATTATCTAGTTCACCTGTGTCTTATCGGGTCTGATTTGTCTAGTATTTAAGTCTGTGTTTTCCTCTGTTTGGTGTGGGATCAATTGTTGGTGTTGTTTAAATACAAGTCATGTCTCAGCAATTGGGTCTGAGTCTCTGTGCCCTGCATCCCAGGTAGTGACAGCCATCTTCTTCGGCACGGGACAAAAATGCGTCTCAATTGTGTTAAATGTAAATGTTTTGTTGTATGAAATCAAAATATTTAATTGGTGAAGTTGTCCTAAAAACGAAAATATTAATTAATTAATTTTAATGCAAAGCTTTTTGTGCCAAATGTTTCAGTTTGGGGCTACATAAAATTTACTTTTCAATACGAAAAATATATTAAAACTGAATATACAATTAAAACAAAGAATTTCAAAATGAGTACATTATGCATATTTTAAAGGTGAAAAAAAAACAATAAACTATATATTTTGGTTCCAGTTGAAGCTGAATATAGTTTGAGTCTTGAAGTGTCAGTGATTTGTTCTTGATTATCTTGATGTTTCTGAACTGAGAGACTGAAGAGTGTCGTTGTTCTTCACAGTTTGAGTCGTTGTCGAGTGACAGAAGAAGGTTGTTCTGCTCTGACTTCAGCTCTGAGATCAAACTCACGTCTGACTGAACTAGATCTGACTGATAATGATCTGAATGACTCTGGAGTGAAGATTCTCTCTGATTCACTGAAGGATTCTGACTGTAATCTACTCAAACTCAGGTAATTCTGCTCTCTGAAAATATGCAAATATAAGATTAATCACTTAATAAACAATGCAAATACAAAAAGAGTTTTAATTGTTTTAAATTTTGTATTGTTGTAATGATTATATTTTGTTTGGCGTTCAAGGTTTTTTTTTTCTTTTCATTTGAGTGCTAAGCTTTAAGTGTGATCCCACAATAGTTTGGGGGAAAAAGTGTAACTTTTAATCATCTACACCAGCGGTCACCAACCTTTCTGAAACCGAGTGCTACTTCCTGGGCGCTGATAAAGACAAAGGGCTACCAGTTTGATACAGACTTCTGAAGTAGCCAATTTGCTCAAATTAGCTTAAATTACACTTTATTTTTAATAATTACTGGTATTTCGTTTTGGGAAGACACTGATCATGTGAATGACAATTGTGACGGGGCGTGACGTCAGGTTTCAGACACGCCTCCTCCTCCTCCTCCTCACACGAGCAGCACAGTTTTGTGCAGTTAAAGCGGTGGAAACATGAACCCAGCGACTGTGTCGAGTCTGTGTAGCTCCGCAGAGCAAACGATTCCCACCGACCAGCCGCAAACTCACCAGAGCCACTGCTTCAGTGAAAGCGCCGCTCTTCCTCATCCTGAAAAACCACTGCACCATGAGAACGAATGTCCGCATCAATATGATCCATTACATATAAATTCCGACTCGTTGGGATTCCAAGAAAACGCACGCATCTTTTTTTATTACAACTGTATTTTTACTAACTTGTTCAACAGTATTTCATTGACAAAACCATACTAGCGAAAACTACTGTACCAGTATTAAATAATAATACTCAGGAAGCTCATTTTTAGAACTGATCTATATTTAAAATTGAATAAAGCAACTAAACTTAAATAAATACCATTCTAATACGTATGTAACTTCATTGAATACAATTGAAGTTATTTATTGGTGGAAAAACAATACCAACATTTTTATTTAGATTATTAGTTCCAGCTGATGTTAAAAGTACAGTGGTACCTGACTTGTGAAATTCATCTGTGCAGACGGCCGTTTGGTTAGGAGGGGATTTCGTTAGCGGAGCCGCATTTTACATGCAATTTGTCTAATCCGTGCCACGAGTTTGTGAATTCAGACAAACACTTTTTTTTTACAAGTGATAAAGTATTCTTAATAAATGTAATTAAAACATGTTACAAAGTGGTTGTTTAAATTGCCCATTGACAATAGTTTCTAAAGGTACAGTATATAATAATACAGCGGAGAGTCTCACATGAACAGTGATTGCCATCTTGAAATGACGTCACACTGACACGGAACTAACGTCGCCAAAATAATGTTCCGCCCGAACCATATAGAGTGTAACACACAGCCAGATTAGCGCACTCGCGTCGAATTTCTATCAGCTTATTTGCAAGTTATATGTGAAGAAAATTTGTTTTGTGTTCGTGGGTTTGAAACTGCTTCACACTCCCGCTGAGTAAGTGTGTGTGTGTGTGTGTGTGTGTGTGTGCGCGCGCGCGCGCTCGCTCGCTCATCAGAGCCGCGCGGGTCTATTTATACCAACGGCAGACGCGCAGGAGCCATTCTAGGAGAATACGAGCCTCATTTTGTATTTTGGAAGTAATACATTTGAAACTAACCAGTGGTTTTGTTGTTTTTTTTTGTTTATTTGATGTGCGTGAGGATTAAACAACAGTTTTTTACACTTCTGGACTCTAGTTCATGTCTGCTCGCGGAAAGACCAGAATGCGCTCGTTTCGTATAGCAATTTTTTTTTTCGACATTTGTAAATCATGGTACCACAGTTTGAGTCTTGAAGTGTCAGTGATTTGTTCTTGATTATCTTGATGTTTCTGAACTGAGAGACTGAAGAGTGTCGTTGTTCTTCACAGTTTGAGTCGTTGTGACGTGACAGAAGAAGGTTGTTCTGCTCTGACTTCAGCTCTGAGATCAAACTCACGTCTGACTGAACTAGATCTGTCTTATAATGATCTGAGAGACTCTGGAGTGAAGATTCTCTCTCGTTTACTGATGGATTCTTCTCGCTGTAAACTACAGAAACTCAGGTAATTCTGCTCTCTGAAAATATACAAATAAGATAAAGCATAAAACCATTTAAAAACTTCCACTATTGTTTGTGACTGTTGCATGTGTACAAGTATGTCCATGTTCTTTGTGTTCTTTTGATTTGTATTTTTTAATCTTTTCCTTTATTTGCACCTTAATTTCGTTGCACCATTGTGCACCTACCTACCTACCTACCTACCTACCTGAATAAGACGTTTCAATTGTTTTAGATTTAGTTTTATTGTATGAAATATAATTTTTTTTTTTTTTTGAAAAGGTAAAACCAAATCATTTTATTTATGGGCAATATTTTAGTGCAATCTCCCGATAGTTTAAAATAATTTCATGGAGCCCTCCTAAATAATCATGAAATATTTAATTATTCTTTAGAATTATTGGATTTACAGTGAAGCTGAATATAGTTTGAGTTTTGAAGTGTCAGTGATTTGTTCTTGAATGACTTGTTCTTGAAGAGTGTCGTTGTTCTTCACAGTTTGAGCTGGTGTAGAGTGACAGAAGAAGGTTGTTCTGCTCTGACTTCAGCTCTGAGATCAAACTCACGTCTGACAGAACTAGATCTGTCTTATAATGATCTGAGTGATTCTGCAGCGAAGATTCTCTCTGATTTACTGATGGATTCTGACTGTAATCTACAGAAACTCAGGTAATTCTGCTCTTTGAAAATATGCAAATATACATTTAATAAACAAAGCAAATACAGTAAAAGTGTTAATTGTTTTAAATTCTGTATTGTAAGAATTAAACATTTTGTTTGTGCACTAAAACATTCAAGTTTGTTTCAATCTAGTGCAAAGCTTTTAGTGCCATCTCACATTAGATGGGGAAAAAAAATACATTTTATCATCTAAAGTAAAAATATTTTAAAATTGAATAAACCAAGTAACTTAAAGATAGTACCATTGTAATATGTAGATTTTTTGAATAAAATTGAAATACTTTATAGGTGGAAAAAATTAAGAAAATACTTTAGAATATTAATTTCAGTTAAAGCTGAAAATACCGTAATTATACGAAAATAAGCACCTCCCTTTTTCTAATTTTAGAAGCTCAGAAACTTAAAGCGTGCGTACATTGTCCGATTTCAAAAATGCACGCAAGTTTTCTGTATTTTAAGTCAAGAGCAATCACAAATAAACGTAAACACGTCGTCTTTTTGCAGTAGCGCGCGTGTATATTGTCCTCTTTATTCTTTAAATAATGGCTCCGGAGAAAAACATTTCTATACGCTTTTATCAACACAATAACAGAAATAAAGAAACATTAGTCACGCTGCGACACTTAACAGAGACAAAATGACACTGGAAGAAGTAAGATTACACTAAACACACTCATTTATATTACAACAATCAAAGACTACAAATAAACACATGGGTAGCTTAGCATCATCGCAGAAAGAGAACAGTCAAAGATAAAGAACACGGGCAAAGAGTAAAATAACCAAGGAACAGACACAATCAAAACGCTCAATCTGCTGCACAGAAAACACAATATTTTGCCACAATCATCGTCACAGTTCACACGCTAAAAGCGGCGGCTTGAGCTGCTCTACTGCACGTGCCCTGACTGCTGTGGCATTCTGGGAGCTGTAGTTCCAGTCGCTAGAATAGATTATTTTGTTTTAGATGTTTTATTCTATTACTACCTATAAGTAAAACAGCATCAAAGTGAGTCACAAGTTAGGTTTGTAAATAAAATAAATGTAGTACATTTAAGATAAATGTAACTTAATTTAGCTAGAAATGTAAAAATAATTATATTTTTACAGAATTTTTCATCAATAAAATCAGTGGGGTGCTTATATTCGCAAAAATACTGTAGTTTGAGTCTTGAAGTGTCAGTGATTTGTTCTTGATTATCTAGATGTTTCTGAACTGAGAGACTGAAGAGTGTCGTTGTTCTTCACAGTTTGAGTCGTTGTGAGATGACAGAAGAAGGTTGTTCTGCTCTGACTTCAGCTCTGAGATCAAACTCACGTCTGACTGAACTAGATCTGTCTTTTAATGATCTTAGAGACTCTGGAGTGAAGATTCTCTCTGATTCACTGAAGGATTCTCGCTGTAATCTACAGAAACTCAGGTAATTCTGCTCTCTGAAATGACACAAATAAGATAAAGCATAAAGTAAATGTAGAAAATGAAAGGAAGACAATAGTTAAGCTCCTCGTGTGAGTGTCTAGTTCTAGTGCTGGAGCTGAATCCACTGCTGCTGGTGTGTTTAAGAGCAGCGCGAGCAAAGACTGATGGCAGTTAGTAACGTTTCTGATGTTGTTCGATGTTCTGTTCTGTTTAGTTTCGTTCCCTAATTTGATGTTGATGTGGCGTTTTCACACATTTAATTCAATTACGATTAATTCAACTCAACGTAGATATTCCTCCTATGGAGTTCCTGCAAGGATTCCTGATATAATCTCCATGAAACATCTGGTTTCTCACACCGTCGTCTTCTGTCTCTTCCCGGTGCGAGACAAAAACACGTCTCAGTTGTTTTAAATTTAGTTTTGTTGTAAGAAATCAAAATATTTTATCTGTGAAGTGGTGCTTAAAATGTAAATGTATTTATTCTTAATGCAAATCTTTTTGTGCCAAATGTTCCCATACATAAAATTTACTTTTCATTGTCAAAAGAAAAAAGTTGTTAAAACTGATAATACAATTAAAATAAAGAAAATGTAAAAATGAATACATTATGCATATCTTGAAGTGTCAGTGATTTGTTCTTGATTATCTTGATGTTTCTGAACTGAGAGACTGAAGAGTGTCGTTGTTCTTCACAGTTTGAGATGTTGTCGAGTGACAGAAGAAGGTTGTTCTGCTCTGACTTCAGCTCTGAGATCAAACTCACGTCTGACTGAACTAGATCTGACTGGAAATGATCTGAATGACTCTGGAGTGAAGATTCTCTCTGAATCACTGAAGGATTCTGACTGTAATCTACAGAAACTCAGGTAATTCTGCTCTCTGAAATGACACAAATATAAGGCACAAATGTTATTTTTATCTTTTTCATTTTAGTGCAAAGCTTTTAGTGCAATCTCACAAAAGTTCAAAAAGAAGAATCTCCCATGATTCTTTGGGGCTCTAAAAAAATTACAATCCCCTTATGATGGTCAGTTTCACGAGACGTCTGTCAGAGAAAGCGACTGTAGGACGTTTGAACAGTCTGATTCGTAGCTTCAAGTCTTCAAAAGGCCAATGAAGGAACGTTTAGTAGCTTGTGTGATCTTGCATACGTCAACTCTGAGCCAGAAACGGTAGAATAGAAGGAAAACACGTGTTTCTTTCTGACTGGAGCTGTCGTGTGTCTTCACCCTTCCAAACCTCCAGAAACAGGCTGAAGCGTGTGATTCAGCAGCACTTTCCAGCCGTTTGTGCTCCTCTAGAAACCTGTAAGAGAGACAGGGCTGATCTTCTCAGCTTCTGCAGGGTCTGAGGCGTCACAGTGATGCAGCTGCTCTAGATGCTCTCTAGAGTTCCTCTGTAGAAGGTGGTGAGAATGGCTGAAGGGAGGCGTGATCTCCTCAGCTTCCTCAGGGAGTAAAGGCGTTCTCGCTGATGGAGCTGGTGTTGAGTTGGTGTGAGTCAGCGGCAGCATCAGCTCCTGCAGCTGGAGCAGACGTCTGTTCTATCTGCTCAGGAGAGAACACTGAACACGATCAGCACACGACGCGTCTCAGGCCGAGATCCCAGCAAACATGAGTATCAGGGTCAGCACAGTGTCTTCTCTGATTCAGGCCACGCCCTGCGTTGGCTTCACTGACCTTGAGGGAACCGGTGTTTTTACCGTTTAAATAAAAAGATTTAAAAATAGGAAACGAAACTAAATTAAAGAAAATGTCTTGCATTCTTAGATGTACTTGTATTGAGTAAAATGTAATTAATTTATACTGTAGGTGAAAACAAAAAAATATTTTAGAACATTAGTTTCAGCTGATTGGTTGGAAGTAGTTTGAGTCTTGAAGTGTCAGTGATTTGTTCTTGATTATCTTGATGTTTCTGAACTGAGAGACTGAAGAGTGTCGTTGTTCTTCACAGTTTGACTGGTTGTGACGTGACAGAAGAAGGTTGTTCTGCTCTGACTTCAGCTCTGAGATCAAACTCACGTCTGACTGAACTAGATCTGTCTGGAAATAATCTGAGCGACTGTGGAGTGAAGAATCTCTCTGAATTACTGAAGGATTCTGACTGTCATCTACAGAAACTCAGGTAATTCTGCTCTCTGAAAATATGCAATTATACAATCACGCTTAAAAAAAAAACAAATACAATTCAAAATTTCAATTGTTTAAATTATTCTAGTAAATCTAAATATATTTTTTCTGTGAAGCTGTACTAAAACATTTCATTGTTTTCAGTTGATTGGCTAAAATGAAAATATTTTAAACATGAAAAAATTGATACATATTTAATTTTAGAATTTTAGTTTCAGTTGCAGAAATTGATTGAAAGTCTTGAAGTGTCAGTGATTTGTTCTTGATTATCTTGATGTTTCTGAACTGAGAGACTGAAGAGTGTCGTTGTTCTTCACAGTTTGACTGGTTGTGAGATGACAGAAGAAGGTTGTTCTGCTCTGGCTTCAGCTCTGAGATCAAACTCACGTCTGACTGAACTAGATCTGTCTTATAATTATCTGAGTGACTTTGCAGTGAAGATTCTCTCTGAATCACTGAAGGATTCTGACTGTAATCTACACAAACTCAGGTAATTCTGCTCTCAGAAATTACACGAATAAGAAAATAATATTCAAAATTTCTACTTTTTTTTTAAATATTCCAGAAAATCTAGATTTTTTTTTTCCCGTGAAGCTGCACTCAAACATTTCATTGTTTTTATTATTTTGGCTAAAGTTAAAATGTTCCAAATGTGGAACAACTGACAAGTATTTAATACATTAATAGTGTAGAATTTTAGTTTCAATTGTTGCTGAAATTTATTGAAAGTCTTGAAGTGTCAGTGATTTGTTCTTGATTATCTTGATGTTTCTGAACTGAGAGACTGAAGAGTGTCGTTGTTCTTCACAGTTTGACTGGTTGTGACGTGACAGAAGAAGGTTGTTCTGCTCTGACTTCAGCTCTGAGATCAAACTCACGTCTGACTGAACCATCAGAGAAACTGCTGTGAATAGTTTTAGCAATATGACATATCATTAATTTGAAACTTTGAGTTGTGGATATAGTAACATTTTTTTGTAGTTTCATCACTTAATTTTTATTTGTTTTTATTGTGATTACAAGGGTTTTTTCAGTCTTTATTACTCTTTTTTTTTTGTGTGTGGAATTAACAGTAAAATCACCTATTTCACTAATTTTAATAGTAATTGTTCAGTTGTAATCAAGATCTCAGTCTGAAAGCGCTTTCATGCCTTTAAATGTGTCAAATAAAAGTCTTGTGTGTTGAGAGCGGTGTGGTGATTATTACCCTGTTATTACCCAATAATAAGACATGCACTGCAGTGGAGCCCAGACCACTGTCATCTCAGGCCAGTGACGCTAAATTAAAACTAAAAATGTGTTTTCAGGAAAGTAAAAACGCCTGGAGTAACCAGTTAATGTTCAACATGTTCACTCTTTTATCAATTTGTTACACTCAACGTTTAATTTGTCAGTTTACTACAGGCTTTCAAATTGCATGACAAAATACATCTATTTGGTTTAAGTCATTTTCAAGATGTCTTTTATCTTGTTCTCCCTCCAGCTCAAAAACTGGCCTATAAATGCCTGTCCATTTTGAGTGTTGGAGCCGGGTGGGTTGGAAGGAAGCAAACTGCTCTCATTGACAATTTTGTTAACTGCTACTTCTGTCTTGAGGAGATTTGTTCTTTTACTTAGTTTTTTTTTTTCTTAAGGCATTTTTTGCTTCAAGTTGGCATCTGTGTGGCTCCTCCCACTTCCCCATGGCCCAGCTCTGGGCACGTTCATCACATCCACATTAAAAAACTTTTAGAAATGCAGTCAATTTTTTCTCTAACATTTTTTTTCAACAGACTTAAGCACAAACCAAAATCTTTGCAGCACAAAAGTGTAAAAACGAATGAGGCCATTTTCGTTCATTTGGGAGTATTAGTATATATTAGTGTGTGTGTGGGGCAAGTTCACGGACGTCTGCTCGTGCTGCTCAGTGCGCTCTTGTCATGACCGATACACAGCCGCGCCCTATCTGTTTCTGTCTATATCCGTCGCTGTATTATGGAATCAGATTAGTGCCAAAAATATCAATCGTAAATTTCTTAACATTTTTTACTATCAATCGTAAAAAAATAAAGGAACAAAAATGCCTCACTTTTACGTTTGTTTTTTTTTTTTTTTCGCTTTGGATTTTTCGTTCTGGCCCAAGTTTCATGTGGCGGCGGAGCTTCCTCTGATTGGCTGTTGAGAATGTGACTGACAGCTGCATTCATGGTGAGAATGTGATTGACTGGGAGAGGGGGAGGAGTTTAGCAAGAACTGAGACATGTTCATAATCAGAATATCTTCATCTGCGGAGTATTTATCTGTTTGTAGTGATTCGTTTGTGGAACGACACGACACCATCATCATCATCATCATCATCATCATCATCACTGCACCAGAAAGACAACCACTGCGCTTTTACCGCCTACACTTTTATTTAGTGTGTTATTTAGTGTGCACGTATACAGGGTCGTGCGTTAAATTCTAGTTAGCACGGACTTATAAGAGTAAAAAATAACACTTAAATAATAGCTTGTGTACTAATATTAAAAAAGCAGTGAATGTCAAGGTTTACATTCGCACAACACTTTCTGGTCAAGCAGCTGTCAATCACATTCTCACCAGCCAATCAGAGTAAAGGCCGCCCCCACGTGAAACTTGGACCAGAACTCCAAACGAAAAAAAAAAAACGAACAAAAAATCCGAAGCGAAAACATTTGTGTGTGTGCGTGCGTGTGTGTGTGTGCGTGTGTGTGTGTGTGTGTGTGCACGTGTGTCTGACATTTGTTCCTGATGGGGCCTGGCGGTAGTACGGTCACTTATGGGATCCTCCATTTCCCATAGTTCTACACTACTGTAAAAAATAAAAAAAATCTAGATTTTAAATATTACTTCAGCATAACACCATTCAAATTTTTTTTTTTTCTATGCTGGTAATTTGGGCACGTTGGGGGTCCATTTGTAACATTTCATGATTTATGGGATCCACCTTCACACACACAACCATATTTCACGTTTTTGTCATGTAGTAGGGACATACATAATTTATATGTTTGACTAAATCTTTTTTAACCCACATGCCCTCTACAACAACGACAGCAAAGAAAAACAAGATTAGGCAGTAATGTTTGGCTTAAAAAAATGTACAGTATTATGAGAAAACAGTACAGTATTTATAAGAAAAAAAGGGGAATAATGTACACATTAAAATATACGTATATAAAATAAACACAGTTTACATTTTAAGGAAGGCCACATCCTAAATAAAATGTATTTTTACTGGTTAAAACAGATATACAATTTAAAAAACAAGGTTTGTAAACATTTGAATATTTTAAATGTTAAAAAAAATTCCTTGAAAATGTATTCTATAACTTATAAAAACGTATATAAAGCATACATTATACAAACCCACATGTGTGAGGAAAAAAAGAACCTGTTAAGAAATCAAAATAAAGTATAGCTAGATAACATTTACATTTTCCATTGCTGCAAACATAATCAGACTGTGAAAAATTATAAATTAACATTTGACCCGCTTTACTTTTTTTAAAGAATATTTTTGCCTTTTCAACAACATTAAAGTTACGGTTTTCTTCAAATGGCTGCGATTCGATATTTTACTAAGTACTTCACTCCCTTCCAATCTCGATTTATGAGCGTTTACTGCACAGAGACATGAGAAGGTTACAGAAATCTACAACAATAATAATAATAATAATAATAATAATAATAATGAGTGTTTGTATTGATTGACGGCAACAGCGTCGTCAGCTCCACAGAGGTCCAGGAAGCACCACCGATGATCCTGAAACTCCTAGGAGATTCCGCTCGTACGACACTTGGCGCTCAGGAGAGGAGGGGATAAAAAAAAAAAGAAAAGAAGAAACAAAGCAATTAGAAAAACTTCAAGTACTATGGATTTTGACAATTTTCTGAAGGTGTAGGTGTAGTTCGGTTCCGAGCACTAACTAGGCAGCCTTTCTATACGATATATTAATATTGTCTGTAAGTTATTATAACAGGTCAATATATGCTTGGTTGAAGAGACGCGTCTTCAGTCTAGACTTAACACGACTCACTGATTCTGAGTCTGGAATTGGACTAGGCGGAGCATTCCATAGCTTGGGTGCTGAGTGTGTAAAGGATCTTCCTCCCTGGTGGATTTTAGAGATTGGCGGTATTATATTATAAGCTGGCCGGAGTTTTGAGAGCGCAGCAGTCGTGTCGGCTCGTAGTAAGTGATGAGCTCAGGTCAAGTTTGCCTTTTCTTTGTGTGAATGACCTTTTTCAAACATCTCTTCAGTTCTGGAGTCTTTGCTTGGATTGTGGATTTGTCAACAGGAAGAATTAAGAAAAGAAAGATTAAGAAAGTCGCTGGACGACTCAATCAGGTTGAGAAGATCGGTCATTTACAATAAAGAAGCACTTATATTCCAAGACTATGGTGTCCATTCCCACCTGAAGTGCAGGACGACCACGTACTGAAGTCTGTTCGTTCTATTAGAGTTTGTCTTGTGCCAGTGTTTGCAACAGCAAACTTTGGGTTTGAGTTTTGGAAGCACACCAATTCAACATACGTATACCAAGTTCAAGTTATTTTATATTATATATGTTATTTTATTTTATACACAATTCTTTGCAACAACGTGAAGTGAAGTGTGTTTTACAATCGTCTGGCATATGAACATAGTGGTGGGTAACAGTACTATAAAAGCAGTAGAATACAATTAAAAATAGATACGATAAAATATGAACACAACATAAAGATAAAAATACGATAAAGGGAGTAAAATACAAGATGAATATGAAAGATAAAAATATGAATAAACTATAAAAGATAAAAATACAATAAGAGAGCGAAACACAAAAACAGAAAAAGAGCGAGTTACTTTGTATCATTTGTCGGCATCATGAAACTGAGATGCTCACAATCATTGGAAACCCAGTGTTAGTTAACTGGTGTGAAGAGAAACTTTGCTGAAAGACTTTCCCAACCCCACAACTGGGTTTTATGGTGCCCGAGGGTTTGAGCGAAGCAGGAAAGCAGGTGGGGACGGCCATGAAGAAGAGTAATGATGTTACGCAACTCTCATGTCCTGTCTGAGGGGAAAGACATCTGTGCAAGAGCAGAGATGATGGGTGATAAGGAACATGTCTGCTTTATCCACATGCGTGTACAGTAAATACTCGCTGTTTCTAGGAAAGAATAACTACAACGTGGCTTTTAAATAAAGTTGCTTTACAATGAAAAACTTGAGCAAACAGAAGCTTTTATATACGTACAAGTTCATGCTTGAATGAGTTTTGAACTAATGTCAAAGCTAATTGTATTGTTGGTTACAATTACAGTCAGTCTTACACATTACAAAACTAAATATTTGCATGTGTATTACATTGGTATGTCAATGTGTTTTTAAGGTAACATTTTCATTACAACTGCTGGGTTAAGCACAATTTCTTGATAAATAATAACTACATAAACTAATATTAATAATTACAATAATAACAAACGTTTTCATTGGTTTTTACCCCTATTCTTATTCTTGTTATCATTATTTGTAATAATATTATTATTGGTAGTATTATTGAATGAATTAATGTATGAATGAATGACTGAATGAATGAGTGTATGAAGGATTGTTTCATTTGTAATTTGCTGTTCTTTTTATTTCCACACGGGGGCAGCAAAGTCCCGTTTGGAACTAAGTGGACGATCAATTTGATTAGGCATTAATGAAGATGACAAATAAATAATAGCTAATTAAACACATCTTAGATGCCAGTAAATTTATCGGTGTCACCACTACATGCATTAAAAATGAAAATTGTAATTTTACCAAGTTATTAAACTCATTTAATACTATTTAGTACAGCAGTTACAATATTGGGTTGTTTTAACTCGTGAAATAATTACCGGTATTTTTTAATGTTTGACCAAAGAGCACATTTACCACAGATTCTGAACACAATTAACACGACCAAAGAAAACAAATGACAACATCCTCTAACACATTTATACAGTGTGTGTGTGTGTGTGTGTGTGTGTGTGTGTGTGTGTGTGTGTGCTTCACACATTTGAAGCAAAATTGTTAAATATATTTGAAAACATCAAAAGAAAATATAGAATTTTTTGGAAATTGTCTACCTTAGCTTGGTTTACTCCCATCATGCCGAGCCAAGAAAAAAAAAAGGGGGGGGGCGACCAATAGCAAACAGTGTGAATTAAAGGGCCAGCGTGCGTTACGCTTGTAGAAGACGGCGATCAATAAGAAAGACAGCAACATGAGGTCATGAGGAGTGTACGGGGGTCTGCAGGGTCTTTACTCCAGTCACACTGTGAAAAACAGCGCCGCTCCAAACTAAATCATCTCTTTCAATCTTGCTGCTATAGGTTAGACACGGGGTAAAGGCTTGACATAGATGAGGTAAGTGAAGGAGATAGAAAACTATCGACAAAGCCACGAGAACTCAGAGGTTTAATAATAAAGCAAGCAGTCCGTCTTCAAGACTGCACACTGATTGTCCGGGAGGTTTATAAACCCTGAACACATTAACAGAAAGACTCAATTGAATTTTAGAGACTGAAAAAGAAAAAAAAATTTGAACTCATTTGAGTGAGACACCACAGAACAATGATCTTTATAGACGCACTGTTGGCTTTCAAACATTCTGGAGATATCAGTGACTTTGATTTGCAAATGCAGAAAGGTGGTTTTGAAAACTGAATGATACCAAAGGCAACATAGCTGGTTTATCTTTGACTGCATTTGGAACGTGTGCTACACTTCACCGGGTTAAAGAAAAAAATGGGAAAAAACTATCCATTGTCTTTTCTTCAGTCATATATAGTAAGACAAAAGTAAGACAAAAGACTCTTTTTGGAAGGATTTTGGATGGATGGGTGGATATATAGAGATGGATGGATGGATGGATGGATGGATGGATGGATGGATAAATAGATAGATAGATAGATAGATAGATAGATAGATAGATAGATAGATAGATAGATAGATAGATAGATAGATAGATAGATAGAAAGTGGTGTCACTCAGTGTAGACGTGGAAAAGAGGAATAATGGATTGGATGCAAATGATTTTGCATTGAGTTTAGTTCGTTTCTGAGTGTTACAACCCAATAACAACCCAATAGGAAATACTGAATTTGACAGCTCTTTGGAACTTTGCTTGGAAAACCGTTCCATAGCAATCTGCCTATTTTTTTTTTTAGGGTTTTTCCAGTCGACTTTTTTTGCAGACCGAAAAAATATCTTAGAAACCATAATAATTTTAAACTTGATGTGCTACACATGATATTTGCTTATAAATTATTTAATGAATATATACATTTCCTGCCAGAAGATTCAGAACCTAAAAAAGAATGACATGATGCAGTTGTTGGCTTTCACTTCTAGAAAAGAATGAGGAGTTATAACCCTGAGTAAACTGTTTAGAAGCTGCAGAGATCGTCCTAAACACCTCCTGAATCTCCCACTGCTAAAATGATGGATGAGTGGCAATAAACCTCTGTAACAAATATAACAAAATAAAATAAAAAAAACAATCCAAGGCTCCAGAGTAAAACCGTGGTTATTTGGAAAATTTCACAAGGTAAATATTCACGTTTCCCAGCTTTTAATATAAATTGGTGCAAATCAGCACTTATAATTTAAATTAACTAGTCTATTTACTATAAGAAATATACAGTAAAAACCTATAAAGAATTCATCCTTCAGATTGTGTTTCCTGTTTCAGTAGTTTTCAGCATAAATGAACACATGAAACATCTGAATCAATACTGAGACATGAACACACAAATGCAGTCTCCCAGACTCTGACGTCTTGGCTTTTCTTATTCTTAGGGACAAAGGTTTCTGGGCTATAAAAATACCACGGCTGTCAGGACTCACAACAGAATAATAATAGCCCCTAAGCAGTTACCCTGAAATACTGTATGAGCGCTTTTCATTTTCACTATTTTTTAATATCACTAAATCTGTCAGAGTCTGAAAAAAAAGTCTAATTTCTTTGTGTATTTCTCTGCTGTATGTGGATTGAAATGACAGTAAAGCTTCTTTAACGTTGACAAAATGAATTTGATCACTTCTAAGTGGGCTATAATTCCTGGACATTGGTATAATAGTTTATTGGAATTCAATGTCGAAAACATTTAGCTAAAAATAACTAATAAAATTTGCATTATTCACAACGCGTTGTTTTTTTTAATGTTTATTCAAATGCGATTCCAATAAAATCAGACTCAACTACAGAAGGTCTGACTTTTCTCAATTTATTATTGCTCTTATAAACATATGCACAACAGTTCCTCTGATGAATTTTAGTTTAAGTATACGTTTCATATAATATGTAATATTATAAACCCGCCTTCAGTCCCAGAATTGCTGGGATTAGCTCCAGGTTCCCATGGCCCAGCATTGGAATATCAGGAAATTGAACACAACATTAAATATAATAATCTTTTATCTACAGCCGTATTACGGAAAATTAATATTCAATATTCAGATTTTTTTCCTGGGGTGAAGTTATACCAATGTGCTGATTTCTAGCATATGAATCATTCTACTTAATTATTATTATTATTAATATTATTAATTGTAATTAATAAACACTATTGTTTTATTAATTTGGACAAAATAATACTTGTCTTAATAAAATAAATATTTGTTAAACTGGAAATGCTACTTTACCTGGTAAAGGACTCTACATTTTTAAAATGTAAAGGGAGGATAATAGTTACCATGCCTAACAAACAAGCATCGCTTTACATAAGTCGCTGCTAATTTGCGCAGAACAGAAAAACTGTCAATTAATGCATTGCATACAGATCAAACGCAATTCTAAGATAGGATTGTACTATTGTGTGGTTTCCGTCAACCTCACAGGAATTATCCCTAATGGGTTTAATCCGACTGAAACCGCATATTTGCTAAAATCTATATTTTCTCGTAAAATACACGGCCTTACATGTTCAACCGCCACCATAACTAAGTGGACATGTGCATTTCTGTTGTTGGTATAATCTTTCAGGTCCTTCACAGCTTGAAGCGACATTCGTCAAGCTCTTATTATTTCAGCCACAAAAAGCCAGACAGAGCCCAGGTGCAGAAAGCTGTGCAAATCATTCCGTTCTCCGACCAATCAGACTTCCTGACAGCTCTCCTTGGAGATTTGCCACCTTATCAGTCTGTTGTTACTGTGGAACTTGATGGCGAGTCACACATCTGAAAAAAGAGCCGCCTCTCTTAACATTGTCCTCTTCCAGAGCCTACGGAATTAGACACAAGCAATAATACGTCTGTTATGGTCCATAATCCAAGCAATACAGCTGCAGGCAGAGACCGTGGGGTTCAAGTTATCGATCAATGCGCAATACTGCCAGTGAGTGAAAAGCAAATGTAAAAAGAAGTCAAATATGAGTTTACGCAGGAGTTTGCATCGATTTGTAAGAGGTAAACCACCACCTGTTGTCTAATGTATGGTAGTTCAAACTTTAGTCAATCTGTCAAGTCGATCATTTGTAATTAGCTCATTAGTCTACGTCAACCATTATTTTTGAATACTTATTCATAAAGAGAATGCATAGATCAATGCTTTGTTTTGATCTAAAAATGCCTACCATGATTCCTTTGGGCTTGAATGTTTCAGAATGAAGGAAACTGGTTTGCTCCACTTGATTTGGACCTTGAGTGTTTTCCCACCCAGTTAAAACCCGTTTATTTTCCCCAACTATTGGTTTAGTTTTTCCTCCTTCACATTGTCTTTTATGTAAAGCTCAGGATTCTTCAGTTAGGCTCAATCTTTGGCTTTTGTCTACAATTGTCTGTTAGAGCTTTGCTATGCTAAAACTAAAGGATGGTAATCCACCATGTTCTCGTCCTTATGCGCAGCCATGCATTTTCAAGCTTTCTCTGATTGGTTTTATGCTTGAGTTGGTTGTTTTGAGCCTGAGTAGTGGTGTCGCTTGATTTAAAAGCGTTTGTTTTGTAGTTCTTCCCCCTTTGTCTGTTTCTGTTCTCACTCCTGAACGTGTTTACACTCAATTGATTTTGTAACCCTATTTAACGTTTTATTGCCTTTTTGAATGCATTTTGCAATGCCGAGCTGTTTTAGGAATAAAAAGAAAAACGTGAACATTTTTTTGTTTTTTCCTTTCCATTGAATTACCTGAGCAATATTCTTCCTTTTTGAGGGCTAAACGTTGTTCCGGGGTTTTTAGATTGCTATTTGTATGTAATGCAATTGCACAGTAAAAGGACATCATCACTCATCACGATACTTTAATGTGCTAAGAAAACCACAAAATATTCAAGTATGATTGTGTTGGTATAATACTGTACTGTATAATAATTTTATTAATGGTATTGTGTGGCATATACATTTTTGAAATTATGAATAAACGATGATAAATATAATAGTCAAGATTTCACTGTGTGTTGTTGTTGTTTGTTTTTTGAAACTCAATTTCCTAATACTTCTGTTTGTTTTTTTTTCTAAAGTTCTGTGTGTTTTGATCACCGGATTCGATGGACACAGCTGTGTTGTGTTAATTATGTTCAGTTTGAATATCCTCAGTCTGTGGCTTCACTGAATGTGAACACTTCCTGCCAGTGTTAGTTCTGATGTTCTGTGCTTGAGAATAATGTATGCAATAGGCATTCCATTTTAAAGTGGAGGGCAGAGGCAGCAGAAACAAACTAAAGAGACATACCCGGGAGAAGGTACAGCACTTGTCTCCTTATGCATAATTTAAAGAATTTCT
This sequence comes from Paedocypris micromegethes, assembly GCA_028031935.1. Taxonomy (NCBI): domain Eukaryota; kingdom Metazoa; phylum Chordata; class Actinopteri; order Cypriniformes; genus Paedocypris; species Paedocypris micromegethes. The sequence goes on from CM051497.1 coordinate 13,187,941, forward strand.
CCCACTACTTAAAATCATGTTCAAATTCATGACGGCATAATGAAATTTGACTTTTTTTTCTAGAAAATAAATAAATATACAAATGAATCCCTTATTGTAGTAAAAAGACAATTTTAGTTCAGGGATGCTTAGCATTTAACAACAAGAAAGCAAGACTGAAAAAACTCGACATTGCACAACATGCAAATGACTTTGGCCTTGTCGAGGTTTCCATTGGAAGGCTTCTTAAAAATTCATTTTTACCATTTTTTTTAACATTTATTTCAAATGTGTGGTTACTGTCACACTCTCGTCCGTGATAGAGGAGAGATGGACAAGAACGGAAGGTAAAGAAGAAACATTGTTGGGATGGTTCCGATTGACAATGAGATTTAATGACACCTTACTTTCCTACTGTTAAATTATTAGCTTTTTCAAAAGATTTTAAAATTAATGGTACATGTAAAATAAAATAATTTTATAATAATATAAAAATGTAACCATGTGAATAATAATGTTAACATAAAGAATTCCAAATGTTACATTTTCCTTTAGCGTAATCCGGACTAAGCCACGCCTGTTTTTCTAAAATCCTTCTGTATGTATTTTCTCTTCTCTTTTTGCTGATGCCTATACAACGAAAGGTCAAACAAGCGCCAGGTTAGTAACCTAAAATTCAATAACCTGCCAAGTAAAATATAGATTTTTAAAGCTCTAAATTAGATGCGTGTCTGATTAATGGAAATATACTAGACGGAAACCGGCATCAGAGCTGGTTTTTCCAAGCTTTTTAATGTACTTGTTCTTTCTCACAGAGATTTTTGTTTTCCCAATGACTGTTGTCTTTCTATTTGCTCTCTGGTCACAGAGATTGTGAATGTCATAACCATTGTTAGATTATAATTTGTATTCCGGGTATTTGTACTTTGAGACTGCATTTGCAGTGGCAAAAGATGCTTTATAAATAATAAATTGAACTTAATTCATGATCATGTGGTTGCTATGGCTTTCTGGGTATTTGCTATCACATATTTCCATATCAAGTAGCTTCGCACAAGTTGTTTCTGCTGCCCTCTGGTGGAACAAGGTGCAGTACCAAACTCAAACCAATCAGCAAACACCTTCACCCATTACAGAAGTTGCTATGTGTACGTAAATATAAAACCTCTCTGCACTCTTCTGTCCACATTGAAATGGGAATGTAAAATATTGTTTGCAATAAAAGCTGGTTAGATTTAACATATTAATATTTTACAAACCTTAGCAAATGAAAAATTGTAATGTCTGTCCTGGAGCAAAAAAATTCCATTTAATTATAATAGCATCCCATTTTCTTCAGCTCACAGGGAAGATTTATTGTAGCTGGAAGACACTGAACATGAAGGTGACCAATCATGTCTGAAAAACAGGGCAGAGACTTCAGATTACCATTTTCCTTCGAGAGATCCCTAGGTATGAAATCATCTGTGGCCAGACTGCGTATCACAGCCTCCTTCTATAACCACACTCTCCAAAAATGGCAACTAACCCAAAAAATTATGGGTTTTTTTTAACTGAAACAGCACAAACCCATGAACATAATTGTGTCAAGTCATAGATTAAAGGTCACTGCAGTTTGACAATCACCAAGTAGGATGGATGGTTTGATGAGTGGGTGGATGGAAGAATGGGTGGATGAATGGTTGGTTGGTTGGTTGGATGGATGGATGAAAGAACAAGTGGACAGATGGAACATGACCTCCGTATGTTAACAAGGATCTGCTGCTAAGTGAATTATTGACCAAACCATGTGTCCCTCCCAGGCAAAGTGAAGGGACCATTCGGACCAGTTTATTATGCTGCAGACCTCACACAACTAATCTATGTGATGGTGGTTTCACAACACTGAGCAATTAGAAAGCCACTATCTTTGCTGCTGACATGGTGCTTCTCCGTACACTGATGCTCGGTGATACTTCTTAGAGACAAAGTGTGAATAACAAAGCAACTGTTCTTCTCTGCTACGTACTGTAGTAATAGTTCTGGTGTCAGCTACTCAAGCTGTTGTAAGTATGTTCTTTATTCATCACTGCGTATGTACAAAAAAAAAAAAACAGTACTTTTCTTATCTTATTGTCTCAGACTTGTCTGCCTAATGAAATGAAAATACCTGTATTTATCCCACAGCGGAAAAATTGCATTTAACAACAGCAAAGCGGGGAAGAATATAGAATATGAATAGGCACACATATATAAATAAATACAAACATAAACAATTATAATCTAACAGCCCATATATAAACATTTGCTAAAAAATAAACACGGTAAACGAGTGGTGAACCAGTTTATATTTTGACCAGTTTTATGACCGACCAGCCGGTTATTAGAATCCTAATGACACTGTTCCAATATGTCGAGATTAACCAGGAATGCCTATGTTAATCGTGTTCTAGCTCTGTATTTGTAGGTTATCCTCATGGAGTGTTTCCAGCATCTTCCTGCCAAGGTCATCTACCGCGTCACAGTAATTGCATCAGATCTATTACATCTCTATTGCTCGACTTGTTATTAATACACCGGTCTGCTTTACTCAATACTCACATATTTCAGTCTGGTTCAAATTTACTGCTTGTGTTTAAATCAACCCATGTTCTTGAGCTCTGACCTTCAGAAAAATCACCAACACTGTGCCTGCCTACTTCTCTTAAACTTAAGTCATCAGAGATCTACAGTAAGAATCAGGGACGTCGAGTAGTTCTCAAGATCTATCAAGGAAAAAACTTCTGGCTTATTCTTAGCTGCGTTCTGGTGTTCCGGCCCATCATGTTCATTTAGTGCATAAACAAAACCCTGTTGACACAAACCATGTTCACGTTCTTCGCGCAAGTTCTAAGTGTTTCATCTAAATGCAAATACTAATCGAAAGTCATTAGACTAGGCAACGTTGATCCTGTCTTCTGTTGTCCAGTTTGATGAGTCAATACAAAGTAGAGCATCTTATCTGATCGAAGTGGCTCTGTAGTCCTTCAGCTTCAGGGTTAGTGTTTTCACAGATGACGTTCCTTGTTTGTAATGTGTGGTTCCCTTCCATTTTGTTCGTTTTTGACAGTCACATTGTCCCTTGCGGTATGTTTTTGTTCCGTCTTCCTCGTACAGTGACAGTTACGTCAATATACTGTACACGTAAACAACCTTCACCAGTATGCCTGTGAAAAAAACATCCCCATCCTCTTTGATCTGTTAAGAACAATTTTGACAGTGTCAAAAATGCATTATTTGCCCTGACAAACATCAGAAGGATTAAAGATTGAAGAAGACATTAGCACAGGCAGGGTAGAGAACAAAAATAAATCAAACAGATTGGGTTTGGGAGGGACGGTCTGGAAGCTTATGGGGTCTGGCACTGTAATTGGGCCGCGTATCAAACGCAGCATGTGTCCTTTGCTCTGAAAAAAAAATCCATGAAAAATTTCTCAGACCCAAGCCAGAGATCAGTTTCACACAAAGTGCTAAGGATTTGCCGCAGAGTCTAAAGAGGGCAGAGAAATAGACTTGGCCTGTGTTGTTGGAACGGGATCGGCCTGAACCTCAGCACTTTTGTTGGCTGTTCAATGTAAGATGCAGAGGTTTTACCAAAGGTGTGATACCGGCTGAGATCAGCAAATCGAAATTATCGTTCAGAAGTACAATGCTGAACTTTGAATGGAATTATAGCATGTTTCTATAGCACGGAAAAATAATTAGATAATAGAGGGAAAGGAAATTGTACTCTGTGTTTAACCAACTGGAACAGTGAGGTTTACACACACACATACACACGCACACATAGTTGAAGTTACACACACATAGTGAAGTGAGCACACACAAACCTGGAGCAGTGGGCAGCAGTTAAGGGAAGCATGCGGGTGGTCAGTGACGTGAAAGCCACAAAACCGGGATTTGAACCTTGGATGGCAGCTTGGGACCACAGCTTTTAAAGAAAAGACTAGAAAAACGGTGTATATACCATAAAACCTACTCTACTACGTAGGTAAACAAAACCGAAGGCCACCGCGTTAGGTCCAATACGTCGTGCAAAAAAACATTCATTCAACAAGATCGTTTCACTGATGTTTCCTTACTCGAATAGAAGCAATACATAAAGAGGCAAACATAAGAGTCACACAATTCATTCATACTTGAACGTTATTCTATTCGCCGCTGTTTAAAAATAAGCGAATCCTGACATATTGAGTTCAGTGCGAGGATTCGTTCAAAAGAACCGACTCTCTACAAAGATCCGGACGTCTCAGAGCCACCTGCCATCTGTTCAGACTCCGAGCAGCTCGATGCCCCCTGCTGTCCGATGCAGGGAAAAGGCTCGTTAAGTTTCACACAACCCATCGTTGCTCCTCAAAGCGGCGAGTGCTGGAATCCGTCTCGGGTGATGCTTTCATCAGTGGGATTCGTATGGTTAGTGCGTGTGACCTCATAAAAACTGCGGATGTAAAATGAGCAGCGCGGAGATCCGGGTTTCGGAGGAGCAGCCCTGCTTTCGCCTGGAGCACCTAACGGGCAAAGCGCCTGGGCAGGTGAGCAGCCGCTGGGACGCGCCGCAAGTCTCTGCCAACGGAGTCCACGACATCGAGGACCGGATCCTGCGAATCACCGGCTACTACGGCTACAACCCCGGCTACTCCAGCCACAGACGTAAGAATATTCGCATTAAAAGCTGTAAAGGTCACTGCTGGTCTTCACTGAGATGCTGTTGGTTGGCGAGATGTCTCGTGTAAACATGTTCAACACATGGTCTCAGTGTCTGGGGGAACTTTCAAGTTCTCATTCATAATGACTGAATAGCACACAGAGACTTGAGCCCAGTTATACATTTCATTTTTATTTCTTGTAATCATATATGGATGACCGAGAACATATTGTGAATCTGTTCAATTCGTGACGTTTTATCCCAATATGCTCAATGCAAATTTAATGTTATAATATATACACAGTTCTGGGAAATGACGAGCAACAAATGGCTCGTCACATCAAACTTTGCTGGAAAATACGAATCAAAAAAGATTATAGTGAGTGTCGACTGGTGTGTGTGTGTGTGTGTGTGTGTGTGTGTGTTTTAACTCCCCAGGGTGTGTTTTAATCCATCTGCAGGAATCTTGGCACAGGACAGAACCGAGGCTCGGCTTTGATGGTTGTGCAGAATGTTAATGTGCTTTTAAACATGGAGAAATGCTGTTAGTGTGAGGAATCTGACCGTGTGCACACATCAATGCAGTCCCAATGAACATCCGTGTGCACGCGCTAGTGTGTGTGTGTGTGTGTGTGTGTGTGTGTGTGTGTGTACTGTAATTTCTCTCACACCAAAAAACTACACGGGCAAAATAATGTTTTTTGTCCAGTGTATGTAGAACATGAAAAGGCTATTAAACCAGGCTTTCAAAATGTCAGTTATTTCCAATATTAAAAGTATTTTGGTGGACGTTTTCTACACACCAGAGCTCCAGAACAGTTTCATCAACCTTTCGGGTTTCAAGCTTCAAGCCCATTTGGGGCGTTTCTGCTTTCGTGGGTTTTCTCTGGGTCTCAGAATTCTTTCAGCTGCCCAATCGACATTTTTGCCCATAGACATGAGTGAGAGTGTGAATGTGTGTGTCTCTATGATTTGTTGACTATCAGACTGCGCTGTGTCCCATCTTCAGGTTTTAAAATGCTGGGATTGGCTCTAGGTCTCCTTGACTTAAAAACGGAAAAGCAGTTCAGAAAAAAAATGGATGGATTGAAGTCTACCTACGCATTCCACCAAATACAACTGCTACTGTTAATGCTAACATTACTGTTGTTGGAAATATGATGTCATCAAACTATTCTGGCCACACCCCCATTACACCTATGGAAACATTTGGTGTTCCCTTCCACCACATAGAATAATAATCTCAGATTACCAAAACAATTACACTACTACACATATGAATAAAAATGGTTTTATTTGAACAATTTGCAGTGGATGAAACATTTGCATGACTTCATCTCACAAAATAAAAGAGAGTAGAATATATAACTTTTGAGTGGTCTTCAAGAATAGCACCACCACTTCTTTAGAACCAAAATTTAGGTGCAATTTCCATTGTTGCATCTTGATGCTTGTTTGGAAATCTAATTCACAACTAAGGGGATGCAAACAACTGAATAAGATACAGGAAAACCATTCAAATGCGTCTTTTTCACACACGATGAACGATCCGTATTTTTTTACATTTGAACCACAGGCATTTTTAGAAAAATAATAACTGATTGGTTACATAATCCAGACCCTCGAGCCCTCAGATCGGTGTGGAACCATCCTCAGATCATTTCTCAGGACTTGCCTCATGACCTTTGGTTTATGAGGTGACAACTCCGAATGACCTGATCATCTAAAAGCATCCGCAGCGATCGCCCTGACTGCAGCATGTGCAGCCCCGCCCCCAAGGAAGGACCCTCCCATTCCTCCGCAGACCCCCGTGTCTAGGGAGCTATTTATAGTTACAAGTCTAATGGGACTCATCTCATCTACTTAACCAGAGAGACATTGTTACCGCCGCCTCACTCGGGAACGGAACAGCCGGCGTCATTGCATCTTATTGCCGTCCTCTTTCTTTATTGAAACAATGGAACATGCAGCTTGTGATGCAGCCTTTACTCAGTTATAGTAGGAGTATTATATATTTAAAAATACAATTAAATCAAAAATGTGTGTGTATGCATACACACATACCTATAGTAGTTGTTTTTAGATGTATTTATGCACATTGGTGTAATTGGTGGCACTTTTTGAGATTCAAGTTTGAGGCCCGGTCCTCGTATTTGTGGGTTTCCCCCGATCTAAAACCCCCCAACTATTTAAAACCATGAGGATTGGAGCCCATAAAACATTCAATAGTCTGTATGTTTGTCCCGATCCAGTTTGTGTCTTAAGTTGTCCGGGCTCAGAAATGTAAGAAGCTATTTTTAGCATTAATGAATAGATGACTTTTTCAGACTTGTTGTGATTTAATCGATGATGTGAGAGGAACTTCTTTACCTGACCTTGAAAGGAACTAACGTCAACTAAAACAAATACATTGCACTGCTTTACCTTTCTCCGATGACTTCTGCAGCTACAACTTTGGTCAGCATTTTCAGTTGCTTATAATTGCAGTATCAAGAAATAATGTTTGGATAAACTGGTCTCTGAATGTGTCTGATCCATGATGATGTTTATAAAGAGACAGGTTCTCTTGTGCTGCCCCCTGCTGGGCGCTCAATACTGTCTTCTGTTGTTCATTAAACAATATGAATAATTCTAATATGTACTGATTAACTAAATTTAAATGGCGCCTTTCGAGACCCTCATGGTTTTCTTATATTAGATGACGACACACACACCAGACAATGAATGATGTATATGAATGCAAGTATCAAAGTGACACAATAACATTTCTTGGAGCATTCAAACTTCAATACTATTTATTAAAACAATACTATTTTGTAAAAATATATATTTATATATAATATAAAATACATATTGTAAAAAAATATATATTGTGAATGTTATACAGGTACTTTACATGTAATTTCCATGATAGTAATTTATTACTCTGTGTGCTATGTAGTAAATGTATAGTTATCCAACTATATAAACAGTATAAAAATTTAATATTTTATTTTATGCTCAGTATTATTGTTCATACATAATTTAGTATGATTTTTTTTTATGTTTTTTATATAACTAATTGTTTATTGGATTGTACTGAATTCATTTTGGCAATTTTCCTGACCCTCTTATACTGGGCTGGAGTTTGTTGTGATCATGAAGCGTTGGACGTTTTTTTTTTTTCAACCACCAGATGTCGCCAATACTTCAAAAGCTTTCAGAACTTTTATAAAAGTATTCTTGGCCTATCAAGCCACACATCTAAACTTGACATCCATACTCCAAATACGAAACCGGAAAAAAAAAAAAAAAGAATCTCAAATCATTAATTCATCCATCCTTAAAAACAAAAGACATAGACATATGCAATCAAAATGCTTTTTATACACTGCTTAAAATATTAAATATTGATTTCAATTATTTTAATGATTTTAAAATAGCGATTTAATTGTGTACATATTTATGTATTATATTTTTATATACAATTGTGTATACATTGTGTATACATTTAACACAAATTAATTCAAATATAATATGATTTCATGCTCATGTGAAAACAACACTGGATTTTTTTCAATGTTAGATTCTATGGTATACTGTATGTACATTTTTAATTAATTAATTTAATACAATTAATTTAATAAATAAACAAAAAATAACCAGTAATGTTGTTTAGTTCTTATCCAAAATCTTATCCAAAACTCGCGTCGTTAATAATGTGTAGTTCAGTATTTGTGTTGTATATTTTAGTAGTATACAAAACTTTTGTTGTACTTGTTGTCTTTTTGTATCAAAAAGTATACGCAGTATAATTTACTAGACAATCTTTATTAGTTTAAACTAGGATTAGAATTTGTTTGTGTAGTGTGTGAGCCTCATCTGCCTGCAAGGAACGCCTTTATTAGCTGGGGATAAAACACGCAGCAGGTCTGGGGACAATGGTGCAGGAGCGTGGCACTGATCTGAATGACAAAGGTGGCGAATGGAGCTGCGGTGGGTAAGGAGGACGGCGTTGCCATGGCAGGACTGAGAGGAAGGGCACTGAGACAAAACAGCAGCATCTTCAGTGACAGGTGTCTGCTTGAAAAGCACAACATTTAACCACAACAACAATATACATGTGATATAAAGTAGCTAAAAAAATAAAATATTGGCCGCAAGCAGAAACACTGGAGTTCAAGCCATAAAAAGATATGATCTTTGTCTAGTAAAGATGTAATCGTTTTATTAACAGTATGATATATAATAATTTATATAAAAAATATATATAAAAATGTACAGTATAGATATTTATTTATTGGCCATGACTACATGGCATCTTGTGACTTACCCACTAAAAGAGTAGTGAAAAAAGCCCTAATCATAAGATTTTTCTGTACACTTGATTTAGCTTAAACTTACATTGTACGAATTGCGTGCGCAAAAATATTGGCTGCAGCTTAATTATTCTCACAGTAGCAGCAAATATTTCTGGTCTTAGCACCAAATCCATTTTCAAATAAGCATAAATAAACAACGTCAGCTTATACTTCAACAGAGAAACTATTAAAGTCTTAAAATGGCTCTGGTTGTCTGGAGTTGGGATTTATATTTTATGGTCTTCACTCTGTAAAGTGCTGTAAACGCAGTAAAGATATTTATGTGATTCGATGCAAACTCTATTGGGAGAAAAGATGTGCAGGCAGCGTTGGGTCCCAAGCAGAAAAACGTACATATGATTATGTCTATTAGGCGAAAAGGTGCTTTTGTGTGGTTTATTTCATATCAGCATGTTTGACAATCACGTAATGTGGTTTTTATAATACAAATAATGCCACATTTTCCGCATTAGCTAAGGGATGGTTTGAGTTTCAGTGCAACTTGTCAAAGTTTCCACTGAAAGGCTTCTTAAAAATACATTTTCTCAGAATCAACCCCGGCGGCTTTATATCTGCATCCATGTTAGCACGTCACGTTTGATATAGTAATTTCACTGTAGGCAAACAGGTATGGAGCATTTTTCCGGACAACTATTTTAAAATATGTCTTGAACAATGCTCTTATCATGAATTATATTTTAATAAGTTTTTTAAAATATTAAAATATCTTATATTAATATGTTATTTAATATAAGTTAAGTTTTGTACATTAGTGATGCTTGGATCCCGAGTCTAGAGTTTTCTAGAGTTTTCCTGTGCTATGAGTTAGTCTCGCCGAGGTTTATTACTTTTGGGTTGTTATTGTTTTATTTCCTTTCATCACAGCAACATCTAGCACAATTCTAATCAAGAAACGCCACACGTGACAGGTGCAACATCAGAATACCAGTATCATCCAAACATACCAAAATTCTCCAAAGCCATTGAGAACACACAGTGAGTCGTCCACCAGTCTAACTAGCTTGGAAAACATTCACACACTCACTCACTCACTTCATGTTATTGGACTACGAGACAAAGTCTGTATCCCACACCTAGAGAAATTGTACTCGACACAAAGATTCTCCAATCGGGCCTTGAACTCAGTCCCATCATTGCTGTGAGGTAAATACTCTATCAACTAGTGTGTGTAATAAAGACAACACTGAAAAGCGTGATTGGTGAGTAAATGCGTGAAACTCATTTGTGATCTCAGACGAGATTGTGTGTGGGTGTCTTGCTAATCGAGTCCCTGGACGAGAATTGAAATTGTTTTCACATGCAGACAACATGTATGTCAGTTTTACAGTTCCCGTAAAGAAAATCGGCTTTGACATTCACTTGTCTGTGAATTAGATTGTTGGTGAATAGAACAATTCGTCGAAATCAAAAAACCTACCTTGTCCTTCTTGGCTGCATCTTTGCACAATATTGAAGACTTACTAAGCCGTTAGCGTGGTGAGATTGATTTATTTCATCCAGAAGTGCAACTTGTTTGGGGTTCCCCTCTGGGTTCTGTACTCGGGCCTATTAGATTCATTTTACAAGTATAGATTTTTTTTTTATTCATTTAGATAACTGTAAAATGTGGACAAAAAGAGGAATTGAAATGTAGAACGCAAAACGCTGAGAATCAATGCAGCATGTCAAGTCAGAGATGCTTTGGTTTCCCTCCAAACACAGTAGAGGATACTCAGGGCATAAGAGGCGGAGACAGGGAGAGAGAGAGAGAGAGAGAGAGAGAGAGAGAGAGAGATTAAGGGGATGATTGCGTTCCACACACACTTGAAGCTCAGTCTCCCTAGGAGACGTGGGATCGCAGTATGACAGCGCAACATCTACACTAGTGCCACCACTGCACGACTGTGTGGCATGCTGAGAGTGTGAGTGAGAGAGCGAAAGACTGTGTCCTTTACTAAAAGACGAGAAGTAGCGACAGGACAGCCTCAAGAGGAACTAAAGCAGGGTTTGGGGAGAGACTTGAGGGATGTGTTTGGGGATGAAGTGGGTTTGTCGGAGGAGTTGAGCACACACACACACACACACCACACACACTTCCAAAACCTCAGGACTCCCAAGACAGCTGGAGAGAATGAAGAAACACTCGGCCCGAGTAGCCCCTCTCAGCTCCTATAGTGCCCAGGCGCTCACCTGCCCCGTCTCTGAAGGTAAAGCTGCTGGATTTCACAGCATTTTTCGTAGCTGTTTGACTTCCCTGAAAGTCTTTCTTTGAAGGCTTTGATCATGAATATGGCGTCGATTCTGTACTTGTACTGTAAATGCACAAGTGTGTGTGTGTGTGCGTGCGCGCGCGCGTGTGTGTGTTTTTGCGCATGTTTGTTTTCAAAAGCTCTTTGCAATGAAGCAGAAATGGAGCTGTGGTTTCATCTCAGCAGTTTGAATTACCCTTTTTTAGCTTCAAATGACATTTTATTTGGACTATTCTGTGGTATTTACTCAAGAGTTCTGATTCACAGAAGTTCTGAGACACACTGTCCAGTTTTTGTTTCTTATCATTCTTAAAAAGTTAGATATTTTGTAGATTATTAGACAGTAGTATAATTTGTAGTGTTCATTAATTTAGTTAATAGTACAAATTAATAGTACACAGTTGCATTATGGGATGGACAGTAACACAAGGTGAATTCTGACATGCTGTTATTGTCCATCCATTCATCCATCACTCACCAAACCACCCCTCCCTTCGTCCCTCTCTCTCTCTCTCTCTCTCTCTCTCTTTCTCTCTCTCTCCCTTCATCCCTCTCTCTCTCCCTTCCTCTCTCTCTCTCTCTCTCTATCTCTATCTATCTCTCAATCCATAAGTTGGACTACTCCATGTCGCGGACAGGCACAAACTAGCAATAACTAAATGCAAGAGGCCATCTAAATTTAATTAAAATTACATTAAAGCTGGAAGCCATCTAAATTTAATCTAAAACTGAAACATTTATTTGAGTTCCGTTGCACTTCAACATTCTGAGGAAAAACTAGCTATTTAAAGTGAAATGTCGTGTTTGAGAGTTACAACTATTGCTTCGATTGATACTACAGATCAATAACATTTTGCAAAGTCAGGAAGGTCAGTTTTATCGCTTCTTTAACCAGCTAAACAGTTTCCAGCAGTGCTAACATGATAATCAAGGGTTTTACAATCATCCATTATCCTTCTGACACAATTAGCAAACACATTGCACCATTAAAACACTGGAGTGACAGTTGCTGGAAATGGGCTCTATACACTTATGAAGATATAGCACCAAAAACCAGACATTTACAGCTAGAATAATTATGTACCACATTAGCAATGTATAGAGTGTATTTGTTATTAGTTCAAAGCTTTTTTTCATTGACCAAAACAGTTATTTTCTTTAAGAAAATAAGGACATTACAAAGTGACTCCAAACTTTTGAACGGTAATGTAAGTCTGACGCAGTTTAAGAATACATATTTTTTTTACTTTTATTTTTTAACTATTATTCAAGTAAAAACAACATTGAAGGGATATAAGTCACAAGTTAGATTTGTAAAATATAGGAAAAATCTGTATTTTAGGAGAAAGTTAACGTAATATAACCAGAAATTTAAACACATTTGTTTTTTATTTCGCACCTGAAAAATCAGGGGAGTGCTTATATTCGCTAGGTGCTTACATTCGCAGTAGATTCAAACCAAATAAATCAAAGAATGTTTGATTCAATCGTCAAATAAATCATTTAAAATCAAGTAGATTTGTGTGTAAGATTGTATTATGGTTTTGTAGCAGGTGTCAAGTGACAGTGTGGTTTGGTGGTAGTTTCATAAGTTTATATGATTAGATACTTTTCTACAGGCTTGTGGTTGAGGAAATTGCCGTAACCAAGGAGAAAGTGGTTGTGTTTCACTTAAGACCTTTGATATTTCTTGTCTTAAAGGTTGAAGTATCTGAAGTAACAATCGATAATTCAAAAAGAGGTCAGCGGCTCAAAGGCCGTTCAGTGTGTGTGTGTGTGTGTGTGTGTGTAAACAAGTTCTATAGCTGATCTTGCAAACCCGAACGCGTCAAAGCAAAATTATGGATTCAGCATTAATCGCATGATAGCAAGAGCCCAAAAATAAAGTGTGTGTGTGTGTGTGTGTGTGTGTGTGAATGCGCTTGCTGAGCCAGCACACTGCAAGTTAGTGACCATGGCCCAGCGCATGTCATCTTTTATTCCTGCCCTGGTGTAAATTGATCACTCTGAGTCTACAGCAAAACGGATCTTGGCTTTGTGATACTTGCGCTTTTCCTTCCAGTTCAATCTTCCATCAAACCCAAATCTATTCCCATCTATCTACACTGTGGAAAAAAAAAAGAATCAGTTCATGTAAAACATTCAAGGGAAGCAGCTAGAAAGATTGTGTTCGGTTTACTCAATTGTTAATATATATATATATATCCCCAAGACCCTGTAAAGGTTTAAGCAGCAGAAGATGAATGAATGAGTATATGTGTGGTTTGAAAATTGTGCTAGAGAAACAAATCGTAGAAAAACACTGCTCAATGTTGCATCCTAAATAAACTTGAGTTGTCGTGTGTTCAATAATATACGTAAAAAGTCAAGTCGATCTGCCAAAACAAGTTAAGTAAAGCTCCAAGTGAATCATCTCCCCCCCCCTCTCTATCCAGCTGGTCATGTGAAGTGAAAGCATTGATTTAAACTAAAGGTCGGTAGGCAGGAGCTTGGGTTCGGCGTGTGCTCTTGGGTTGTGACATCTCCAAACATCCCGGAGCTTCTCCATGACCCTGCTGGGCTATTTTTGATTGAAGTGCTTTCTGGCATTAATGCTTCAGCTGCAGGTAACTGACACTTACAGCCACTGATCAATACATCCGTACATACCACAGAGAAACGCCAGTCAGGGCCAGTGACAGCAGCAGGAACTGGTGAACTCAACATGTCAACAAAGTGCTTTAGCGTTCTCTAGCCATCTGTCTGTCTATCTGTCTGTCTGTCTGTCTGTCTGTCTCTCTGTCTGTCTGTCTGTCTGTCTGTCTATCTATCTGTCTGTCTGTCTATCTATCTATCTGTCTGTCTGTCTCTCTGTCTGTCTGTCTGTCTGTCTCTGTCTGTCTGTCTCTCTGTCTGTCTGTCTGTCTGTCTATCTGTCTGTCTCTCTGTCTGTCTGTCTATCTGTCTGTCTGTCCGTCCATCCATCCATCCTTGTCTGCTATGACAACTTCAATTTTAGATATTGTCTCCATTTCAGCATAATATTTTTTGTCTGCGTTCCTGTTTTCTTTGTCCCTTCATCCATACTGTACAAACACATAACCATACAAACAAACATACAAACAGTATATAAAACATAGATACATACATACACACATACATACAATACATTGAATGTCCTCAAGATTTAGTTTTGTCTGTTTTGTTTGTTCAATAAATTGTAATTGTTTGCTAGCAATGTCTGTATTGAACTGAATTGTAATGTTGTTGAACTGACAGTTACAGCTTGACTTTGATAAAGAATTAAAGACAATCTCTTAAAGGCTTTGATATGTCAAAATCATTTAAATCACTATTTAAATTTGATTGTACTATTTTCGTTTTACACTGCTTTAAAATACATTTTTATTCTATGTAAATTTTCATTTTACCTGAAATAGTTTTTGTTTTATTTAATTATTTTCTTTGCTTTAGTAAAGATACCAATTTGAACTTGTTGTGTTCGGAAATCAACTAAACAGTGCACAGCTATTGTAAGATTCCATTTCTTATTAATATAATTTTTATTGTATCAAATTCCAGGTACGTGCAGTATTGTTTTATGAACATATGGTTCTGCCGATTTTACTTTAGTTGTGGCTTTACGTATGTTTTGGACGTATGGATTGGAACGCATGGCACAATCAAGCTTCATATTCCAGGTTCTCCATTTGCCTCTCATTGCATTTCCTCAACTGGAGATTCTTTTACACAAATGTGTACATGTTTGCGCATCACTGGAGCTTTCCCTGGGAATCAAACCTGAAGACTCTGGCATTGCACACACACGTGTTCTTCTGACTTAGTCGCAGATCTTAGAGAACATGTCTGTTTGAGTGTGCATCTATTCAACACGGTGGTCTTAAAGCAGTGTGTCATTGTTGCAGGAGAGGAAGGCTCAGAATCCCACGCTGAGACTCCAGTCAGTGAAACCAGTGGAGATGGCTCCGTGTACCAGACCTGCGGCCACACTTTGCTCAAGGTGCTGGGAGGCTTGATGGTGGTCCTGTGCGTCTCCTCGTCCTGGGTGGGCACCACTCAAGTGGTCCAGCTCACGTTCAAATCCTTTTCCTGCCCGTTTTTCATCACATGGTTCAGCACCAACTGGAACATTCTCTCCTTCCCCCTCTACTACTCGGGCCACATGGCTACAACAAGAGAGAAACTGACGCCCATTCAGAAATTCAGGTGAGAAAATGATGTCTGTGCGTGATAGCCAGCAAGACCTTACCAACTGGTCAAGTACAACAAAATGTGTAGCATTTAAAAAATCAATGTTTGTTTAGCCCTACAGTGCCATAGGTGCAGCACTATACTGTACGTTCAACATTTGACATTTCTTATTTTCAAGCTTCAGTAAATTGGTATCAGACGTAAAAAATAAATCCCAAATTAACAATTGATCTGGCACAGATGCAGGAGGTGCCAGATCAATTGTAAAAATTGCACACAGGTCTTTGTTGAGCCGTGGAAAAACTTCAAACTAAATGAACCGTTTAAAAAAAGTTTAATGTTCAACGTTTTAATGTGAATGTAAATGGCTGCTTTTCCTGTGGATTGAAATAGGGAATGCAGCCGACTGTTTGGAGAGGAAGGAATGTCTCTGATGGTGTTTCTGAAGAGAACAGCACCTTTTTCCATCTTGTGGACGCTGACAAACTACCTGTATCTGTTAGCGCTGAGAAAACTGACCGCCACAGACGTCTCAGCGCTCTACTGCTGCCACAAAGCCTTCGTCTTCCTTCTGTCCTGGATCGTCCTCAAAGATCGCTTCATGGGTGTGCGGGTAGGTGGAGCTATAGACACCTGATGGCCAATGGCAGAGCTTAATCTATAGTAGACTGCTTTACAATTTTTCTTTGAAATATGTGGCCTTTATAAAAAAAAGCTTTCCTGTGTCTCTATGACGACTAAACTAAAACCTGTATTAGAAGGACATGGACTTCTATTTTGAAACCCTTTCCGCTATGGGAGCCTTCTATTAGAGGTTTTAGGGTATATTTAATATTTGGTAATCAAAAGTGTCTCTATTAAGGGTCAAAATCGTGTAGCTACATTTAGTTATTTTAACTAGTTTTTGCATTCAAAAATCCTATTATACATCACACATATAATGATATTATATATAATGTACTTACTATGAAGGAAAGTATCATTACAACAACAAAAACCCTTCCATCAGCCATTGAGAGTTTTTGTCAAGTTTGCTTTTTAAAATGTTGCTTTTTCTTTTTTATTGAGATTGTGGCTGCCATCATGGCCATCACTGGAATCGTTATGATGGCGTATGCCGATGGCTTTCACGGGGACTCCTTCATGGGTGTCGCTTTAGCTGTTGGATCCGCTTCTACTTCGGCTCTTTACAAGGTCAGTGACGTCTTCCCAAACATTTCAATGTAAAAAACAATTTTAGCACACTGTACTGTATGCAGTCAATGCTGTCTTGCTCAAGGACACCTTAGTTATGGTAACCACTGTTCCAGGACGTGAACGTGTGACCTTCTGATGACAAGTCTAATGCTGACCATTAGGCCTCAATTCCCTTAAAATACTTTTCTCACATGGAACTGAATGATGAATGAGGTTTCCCATCATGGGAATGTACGTTGAAAGTGACCTTGACATTAGACCCAACAGCAGAGAAGTCACATTCCATGTAAATTACTTCAGACCTCAAGAATGTGATCAGAAAATCACTGGCATCTCCCTGTGACCCTGAAATGGAGTTAGCAGTAGAAAGTGGATGGATGGATGGATGGGTTTATAATTCTAAGAAAGCAGACAGGATTCTGGAATAAATCACATTCTGGAGCAAATCATCTTAAGCCAAACACTTACGCGTTTTTACACCAAATGTGAAAAATGTTTTGTCTAAAACCAAAAAATCTTCAAGGAGCATTTAATGATGACAGTTTAAGGTAATTCAAGGTCAAACTCTCCAGGATAACATGCAGTGCCTTTATAAACGTGCTTTTGTCAATGAAAGTTCATGTCCACCAGTTGTTGTGCTGTAAACCTTTTTAAACCACGCAGGTTCTGATTAAGATGTTCTTGGGAAGTGCCAACCTGGGTGAGGCCGCTCATTTCTTCTCCACGATGGGCTTCTTCAATCTCATCTTCATCTCCTGCGTCCCCCTCATCCTCTACTTCACCCGTGTGGAGCACTGGGGCTCGCTCTCCTCTTTACCCTGGGCTTACCTCTGCGGAGTGGCCGGCTTGTGGCTAGGTATCACATTATGTTCATTAAGTTTTCCATATTATTGCCAATGATGCTGATTCTGTTACTGTTTTATATTGTGTCAATATTTCGATTTTTTTTCCATGGTTGATTAAAGGATGTAAATAAAAACACTGAACGTAAGTAACCTCAGGTTCAGGGCATCACTTTATACCCCAAGCAGCATTTCTCAGATATCCAATATGGACTGAATCTGACGATATAGACAGTGATAGTAACAGATCCACTGATATTTACTGTACTTTTAAGCCAAAGTGGAGCAGTGTGTCGCCAGAGTCTTTAATGACAGGGCAAAATCTGCTCAATTCTGTCACCTTCATAATTTATGTGATGAACTCTGTGTTTTTGAACGCCCCTCTCTCTCTCTCTCTCTCTCTCTCTCTCTCTCTCTCTCTCTCTCTCTCTCTCTCTCCTTCAGTATTTAACATCCTGGTAAACGTTGGAGTGGTTCTCACTTATCCTATTCTCATATCCATTGGGACTTTACTCAGTGTTCCCGGCAATGCAGGTGAGTGAGTCTGAACTTTATCCGAATACTGTACAATGATGTATTATATTAAATGCACAGCAGTGGCCAACACTACATGCACTTTCACTCACTGCTTCATCCTTGTACATTTCAGAATTGATAGTATCTAATTATATAAGTTATTCAGTAGCTGTATAAATGTTTGTAGGAATATAGCAGTAATAGGAAAAAAATAGCAGTAGGAATATGTTTAATGGACAAGCAGCTTCTCTGAGCAGGTTTCACAGAATATGGCCTTTCTGGAAATTGGTCAAATGGATTTGAATATGATACGAACCACAACTGAAGAATCACTGAGCGAGACCCTGAACCGGATCTTCTCATTGACTCGAACCAGATCTTTTGCATTTCTGTGTAGTAACATATACAGTGGATTCTGGTTAATCGGGACACCAGTTAATAGATTGTAAACCTGAAATAAATAATATTTGTAGCATCAAAAAGCCATGCCTGTGTTAGAACAGCTTGTTCAGAAGAAGATTCAACAGAATTTGGATTTTGAAATTTCATTAGGGATTTTTTTTTATTCGAAAGGAAAGTGTTTAAGAAAGTGGCAGTTGACCGAAACATAACAATATATTACGAAATATACCAAAACTCAATATAACAAAATGTAACGGTTAGTATAGGTGTATGTTTGTATGCTTTTAATCGAGCCAGCTCTTTATTTGGGACAAAATGATGACGATGTGACTCAAAAAACCATCAGTCAGTGTCTTCTGGTAACATCAGTTGGTAACACAGTATCTTTCCTTTGTCGTTTTAACCCGAAGTGAGATGTTGGCTACTACAGTTTTTATAGTTTTGCCTTGATTTTATATTTGTTTTTATGTCTTTGGTCTTTTATACTTTTGACTGTTTTATTGTTTGTGTCCAGCACTTTGGCCAACTGTGTTGATTTTAAGATGCTTAGTAAGTAGAGTTGAAGTTCTCACATATTCAGACCCTGATTCGTAAGGTTCTACTTCTACTCTGCTACTGAATATGAACCACGAGCTGTCAAATCTTTCTAATTCTTTGTCCTGCTTGTTTCATAGAGTCTGAGCAGTAAACATCTAGTCTGTACATGTAAGACATAAATGGTCCTTACAGACGTCCTCTCTTCCCTAGCTATAGACGTGCTAAAGCATGAGGTGATCTTCAGCGTGGTGCGTCTGGCCGCCACCTGCATCATCTGCCTGGGTTTCTTGCTGCTGCTTCTTCCTGAAGAGTGGGACACCGTCACTCTGCGCTTTCTTTCCACCCTGGCCGATAAGAAAAGCGAGGATCATGGCGAGGAGCTTACAGAGTCCAGCATCCACACACGCAGTCGCAGTCGAGCTAACGGAGCCGTGTCCATCCCTTTGGCATGAACTTTGTCCTGGGCGAGAGTTGGGAGTGTAGTGTAGTGAACAGCTGTGTCGTGAGGAGCATTTCATCATGGCCATCTCTCTAGAAGGGATGGAACACCACGTGTTGTTTGGAAAATGGTTGGTCTGTAATTTAGCTGGAGTTTTCTGACTGTACCTTTCTCTTCTACTGACAGTTTGATTTGTATTTTTTAATCATTTTACAGAAAGCGGTCTTGTTCTCTCTTCTGTGAGTGAAATGATTAGAAAGACTTTCTCCCTTTGCACGCTGATTCTTTACCCCAGAGACCCCAAGCTAGAGCCCGACATGGAATGTATTCTGTGAATATCGACTCTGCCAGAGCCAGTTTGGCTCACTAAACAAATGAATGCAATCAGAGATCGAATATATAAGAGTATGAAAAAAATGGGCAATTTGCATTACATGTAGTAGAACGAAGATGTATATAAGTAGGGTAAATATGCTTTAATGAATAAGCCTTTCATTCGTTTTATAAAAAAAAAAAAAGGACAATAAAGACCTGCTCTGGAAATCTCGTGTCAGATGATTTTCTGGCAGAAATGGAAACCAGTTAAATTTAATGAAAATTGTTATTGAGGCCCGATGTGAAAAGAAGTGATCGGACATTTACAGTTCCAAAGAAGTCTTTAAATCCACATTACAATTCCACCTGGGTGATGCTGATAACACTAAATGTGCTGGCACCAGTGAACAGAGAACAGGAACTACGGATGCACGATACCAGGAGCATAAGTGTCACTTTTATTGATTTATTAATTTTTATATTACTGAGCAAGGTTCAAATACTGGAGAAAATAATAACTGTAAGAGGATAAACAAGCTGATCAGAATTTCAGGGATTGAGAGACAAAATGGGTTCAAAATGTGTGTGTGTGTGTGTGTGTGTGTGTGTGTGTACACTAATTGGATAAACGAATCAGGGTACTCGGGGTAGAGGAAAACTATTAATAAGACTCGGTCAGTCCCAATGGTTTTTCTGTGCTTCACACCTTTGGTCAAACAAACTGAACAGCAATTTGTAACTGTGAAAAGCGCCTTACAAATGCACTGAACTTCAACTTGAACTTGAACTCTCCTGCACAAAAGTACAAATCTGGTCCAGGTTTTTTTTTTTTTTTTTGCCAATCCATTCCAGTTTTTGGGAAATCCGGTCCAGGTTTTTTTTTTAGCCAATCCACTCCAGTTTTCAAGAAATCTGGTCCAGTAACGCAGTAGTTTTTTATTTCAAATGTAAGGAGTAGAATGTACAGATATTTTTATAAAATGAAGTAGAAGTAAAGAGTAGGTGGAAAAATTATTACTTAGGTAAAGATAAGCCGAAAATAAATAAGGCAAATAAGGAAAATAAGCCTACAAACCTTCAAGCCTAAACATTCTACTTAAGTAAAGTAACGAAGTATCATAACTTAATTCCTAGCCACCTCTGTTCACCTGTGTTCTCATTTGTTATTGTATTTAAGTCGCTTTCCAGTTTCCAGTCTTTCCTCTTTCAACCACTATACAACCCACCGTTATATTTTAAATTATATTATATATTATATTATATCGGTTTTCTTGTTTTTTTTTTTTTTACAGTTTTCCCGCTTTGCTGTCCGAACGTAGCACTGACTTTTAACTTTTCACTGACGCTGCTTTGGATTAATCCACTGCTAGATGCTTGTTTTTCTAATGTTAACTTTTACCTCCAGTAATCAGGCAGAAGAAGAAGTCCTTGTGTCTGTCTCGTCAGCATCCAAGCATTAACACCCAGTTATAAAGTAACCTGTGGGGAGAGTCGCCATGGAAACTCATCGTGCACATACAAAGAATTAAAAAATGCACGAGACAGATGCAACTGTCATCTCTAAAAACTTTGCTGTCATTTAATTTGAAACCACGGTTAACTGCTGAAAGAAAATAGCACTATGGTTGTGTTTATCTCATTGATCTTATGCTGAAACGAGATAACACATGAGGTCCACATGATCATCATCGTGTGGTGTAGTGTAGCCCAATACACCATTAAACAATTCAAAGTTCATGCGTTGTTAATTATTACTTGACTGTTAAACACAAGAGAGCACATCCCAAGATCACTACTAACTTCTCTTGCATAATTACATTTACCCAAATACTTACTCTGGATCACACCAATGGGCCATTCTTCCAGTTTTTCTCTTGAACACGTGTGGATTGTGGGAAGAAATCGGAAATCCAGAGGAAACACAAGCAAACAAAGAGAACATCGCCCCGACCAATTCGGAAACTGTTCCTCTTAGCTGTTTACATTTATATAACAACTGTTACATGAAGGAAGGATCTGTTGCTTTAAAAACTGAACATATTGTGACAGTTGAAATGCAAAACTCCTAATTAACTGACTGGAAAAAATGACACCAAATATAAATAACAAGAATGAGATCACCTACAGTCTCCTTCTTGGAATCATTCCTCCATCATCCCATCTTCTAATTGCCTTTATAAAATCAGGATGTCTTTTTAAGGTCACCAATGTCCAGTCTAGTCCTGAGGAACCTAGATCAAGATCCGGAGATGAATCTGACTTGGATCTTTCAAGCATTGTTGACCCTCTCAGGGACACTTTGAAGAACCTTTCCAAGCGCAGACGATGCTCGGTCACCAAGGAAACTTGAAGTGTGATGCTCAGCAGAGGCGGTTTAAAGAATGGCATCGGTTTCACTCGTGCTTTATCTCCTCTACTTCAACCTCTTCACCAGGAGAAGAGCTCAGACTCAGCTTTCTTCTGCAGATTGACTGCTTCACTCACTTTCACTTTGATATTCAAATGTCTCTGCACCAGGTAGGAATTCATTACTTTTATTAAGGGCAGTTCCAACTGGATGCTGGACGAAAATTGAATTCAAGTCTCCAATCAAGGCCAAAGATTGTATTTTACAAATACTGTACTTTACACATTTTTTCACATAAACATAAAACAAAATAAATAAGGAACGTGTGTGTGTGTGTTTGACTCGATGGCTGTAACCCAACAAAGGCGAATGTGAGAACCACCTGATATTTAACGTTAAAGATGTCATCATCACCATATGCTAATAGTGTTTCTGAAGAGCTTGTTTCATGTGGCGAGATTCTGCAAGCAGTTGGATCCTCTTCAGCAGAAAAGCGATTGATTTGAGAGTAATGATGCAGACAAATTAACAGCCATGAATAATCCAGCTCCTGTGGAACTCTGAACGCGGCTGATATTGAACTCACTGCCACTTCTGCTGCGATGACCTTTCTTTTTACTAGAATAAGCAAAGTTTATAGGTTAGGTAATTCATGCGCTCAACTGTAAAAGTAATGACTTTGCAAACAAGTTTGAAACTATTTTGCGCAACTTTTCCAGTGCGGTTAAAAAGGTTCCACGGCACTGCAAAATGGACAGAGGACAGATGAAAATAAACGTGGATGATTGGGTGGATGGATGTATGGGCACACAAGATGGATGGATACATATCTATAGGTTAGGAAGTTGCTTTGGTTGTCTGTTAGGTAGGTGAATAGGTGGATGAAGATCATTTAAATAATGTATCTATTGATAATGTATACATGAATACATCATTTTTAAAGATGAATAGAACGCAAACTTAATTTACAAATGTTGCTTCGTTTTCCCTCCCGACATAAAAAAACCCCAAAAGAGTTTGTTTAAAAATCAAATAATTTATTTATAATTTTTAAACCAGGTCTTTTGTCCATTCAAAAAACACAGTATCTTTCGCAAGACATGTTCTCTGGTGAAACGGGGTGAGAGGAGGAAAACAAAAAAAAAAAAAAAGAAAAGAACAAAGGAATCAACATGCAAACAGCCTCTTTTCCCCCAAATAAAACCAATCAGTGTTGGAGTTGCAGGTCTCGCTTGTCCAAATCGTCCAGAGAATCACATCAAACTCCAGGGATTGTCCAGGAGTGGATGAAACATTCCCAGGTCAGATGAGGTTCCACATCCTCGTCACCAGCTAGAACCTGCCAGCTGCTCTCCAGCCGAGACGGGAAGAGAAGATACTGGCAGTGCAGACACAACCACGGGCAGCAGAGGGCGCCAGAGCGTTTGGCATCTTCTCGGGTGAGAACGGCACATCTGAACTGATTTAAAGATTGAGCAAGGTTTCCATCTGCAATCAAGCAACTGACTCCAGGTTTGGAGAAAAAGCTAATGAAACGCTCTCAGGTCTTCACCGCAGCCTCTAATGAAGAGCACTGAAGTTCTTACAAAAACTCCAATCCATATCCTTGTTGTTTTCCCGGGCAAGAGGAAGAGAAAGCTCGCCAGCATCTGGGTTGGATTGATGGAATAGTCAACCAAAAGAACTGAAAAAGAACCGATTCCTTTTCAAATCCACCCAACTGGTGTTTTCAAGCTCAACATTTGGAAACTCTTTTGAGAATCTGAAAACAAAAAAATTCCAACAAAAAAAAAAAACCAAACTTTGAGTATGTACATTTAGCAAACAAAAAGAAAACGATTCCCCACTCCAAAGCCTAAAGAAAAATGTCATTTTCCCCAATAACTCAGAAACCAGCAGCAAAGCATCGCGAGGGTCTATTGGCAATGACAGAGACATTTACAACATTGGCGATGGTGCAAACTTCCACAACACACTGATAAACACAATCTGATAAAAGCGCTCACCATCCAAACCATGCTGAGGCCTGTATTCCGCCCCCTGCTGTTCAACTCAGGGAGTGACTCAACGAAACATTGTATGATCAGTGCTTTAAAAAAAAAAAAAATAAAGGCAAGTGCGTTTGTTTGAGGATCGATGGATTCTGACTGCTGTAGTCACTTTTCATATGCAGTCAACTGGGGGGGGGGCACTTGCCTTGTGTTGCTTGAGGAAAGTGCGTTTAATTCATTCTAGTCGCACAGTTCTCTACAAGCACCGACAGGGAACTTAGTTTTTGCCAGAATCACATTCCACGAAAACCAAAACATCGTTGGCGCCGCTCTGGTTAAAGAACTGTGTTGTCTTCGCACGTCAGTTACTGTTTCATTGATCAAACTTTCAACACGGACAAGCGTTTATCCAAAACATAAAACAAGTGAAATAAAAGACCCTCTGCACAAAATCACTGCCAAAATAATAATAAAACACACACACACACACACACACACACACACACCTCCTGCGCACCCTTACAAGAACACCAAATAAAAAGTCAAACAAAAATAACAAGTAGTTTTCGATGCACTTGAACACACTTATTTCCATCCCTCGGATTGTGATTGTTTGTAAAAAAAAAAAAAAAAAAAAAAAAACATCAACAATAACAACATAAAAAACAACAAACAATGGAGGCGTGGCATATGGTTTGCTTTCGGCTTGATTGGTCTTCCCGCTACAGCCGGTCCGGTCAAGCTCTCGGTCAGGACCTTCCTCCAGAACTCACACTCACCCGCACTAAAGATTGAGTGGGTTCCTCAGCTCCCCTCAGGCAGGGGTTAAAGGTCTTTCTAGTCAGAGGAGGTCAGATGATCCGAGCCGCAGGACCGGGGCAGAAGAAGGGGACGCCACAGGGATGGAGAGAGTCAACAAACCCATCGGGTGGAGCTAGCGAAGCCAGAGTTTGAGTCGGAGCGCATCCACTCCGTTTAAATAATATCTAAACAGCCGCTTGTCCCTGACGAAGCCCAGGTTCTCATAGAGTTTCAGGGCCGATTTGTTGGTGATTTCGGTCTCCAGCACTACCTGAGGACGACAAAAACAACAAAAAAAAAACATGAATATTTAGGAAAGCGAAACATTTCAATCATGGGAAAAGAAAAAAAGGACATTTCTAGAAAGTCAATTTACTATAGGTAATTTAGTGTTTTTTTTTGCAATGTCAAAATATATGGAAAAAACGTACATGCAACTTTAGTAAAAGTCTGCTTTTAAAATTGACAAATTTAAATAGTTCCAATTTATTGTGATATTTATCAATAGTGACATCAAATTGTCATTAAAACAAGAAAAAAAAAAAACAAATATCAATAAGTGATTCATTATTTTGCTATATCGCATAGCTCCAAGTGTTCATTTTCCATAATTTGATTCTCAACAATAAATATGTTACGATTATTCAACAGTCCAAATCTACACGGTACAAGTTAGAATAGTGAATCCTTAAGTATGAATGAACAAAACATTGTACAATCTTGCAAATATCATCATCTACTTTAATGTCATATTTACATTTAATGTAAAAAATTGCTTTAAATGCTTATGCTATGTTAGTGGTGACTCGTTAACTAGCAGAACTAGGCACATTTCTAACAGACTCTTCTCTTTTTAAATCAGCACGAGACCAAATTCCACTGAAGACATCAGCAGAAACCGAATTACGAGGCTTCGAGTGATTCCCACTCCTGCAGAATGGAAGAGGTTTATTATACGGACCAGTTTGTCACATGATTAGGCGATGTCATCATAAAACAGCTACTCCAGATATTACAAACGTATGGGTAAGATGGTATCATCTTGAAATATCTAGCAGACGATGGTATAAAACGCACATATACAACTACGCTTGATTGAGAAGCTTCGTGACATCAAGCGGATCAAAACTACGGTCTTAAGAGTGTGAGCAGCCTATTTATAACAGATCTGAATTCCTAATACAGATCACATTCTTAACACACAGTAGACTAGATAATCATTTCAGGTTAAATTCACATTAAACTCGTAATTCAGGATAAATCTCATTCCCAGTGAGCGTAGTTCTCTGTGATGTTTATAATCTGTGTATCAAGTGAAATGATATCGGCATAATGGAAAAGTTCACACAGCCTTTGAATCTCTTACCTCATCGCAGTCCCCTTCCACCATGGCATATATGGCCTTTTTAACAAGGTTGGTTCCTTTTCAAAGAAAAAGGCAAGTTTAGAATTAAAACAAGTTAATTTTAATTAAATTCTTGTAAAAAGTGTAGCAACACGGCGGGTCGGATCAGAAGTGCGTGTTTTACAGGGAAAGGACGTTTTCTTACCGATGCCTTTCCGGCGGAATTTGGAGTCGACGGCGAGCATGGCGATGTATCCGCGGCGGAACATCTTCTTATGCATGTCTAGCTTACACACAATGGCTCCGACACAGTCCTGCTCCACCATTGCCTGTGACACACACAATCAGCCATCAACTACAAATACAGTTGACATAGTTAAGAGTTCTGTCAAATAGAAAAACAGCAACTCGGTCAACACAACAAGCCATTATTCTCACTTGAATGCACTTTTCTCCGTCAGTGTAGCTCTGCGCTATAAACACCAAGGTCATAGGTTCCATTTCCAGGCCTAAGCCCGGGGCCCATGAGGGGGGGCTAAGGACCAGTCTAAGGGCCCATGAGGGGGGGCTAAGGACCAGTCTAAGGGCCCATGAACTTCTGATGCCCCCAGGGACCAACTTAAACAATAATAATAATAATAATAATAATAATATTAGCGGGGCCAAAACTCTTGGCCACCTGCCAGCAAAAACCAAACCTACAAAAATACTTATAAGCAGTTACATACGTTTACATATAAGCCAATTCAGAAAGGCAAATGTCACTTCTAAATCAATCCTGAAGAACTGGCTCAAACACTCATTTGAATGGAACCAAGACGTTTGACATTTATTCCGGCCTACTCTACTCACAAATCCACATTTTAGCTTCCTCACTGACTGCTTTTCAATCTCAAAGACTCAAAATCAATCTTTTCTCTTTGTACTGTCTAGAATATTATTTATTTATTCGAAACATTTTTTGCTATTGGTATAACATTTATTGTGATCGTCCTTTCGTTTGAAAGTGTTAAGCACTGTGGTCAGTCGGCCGTGCTTTACAAAGAAAGATGCCAGTGACGTTTAATGTGACAAACTGGATGTGGTTTTCTACGTCATAAAAACACAGATCTTGCACGTGCTCGACACAAAGATGAAACGATACGTACCAGAAAACAGAGCTGAGGCCAGTTGTGGATGAAGTACCTATAGGTGTATATGGAATAGGGCTCGGACAGGTCTTTCGTGATGAGGCGGATGATGTCCGGCATCTGGAGCTCGGACTCGTAGCGCACGTATCGGATGGAGTGCTCGGGCTCGGGCTCGGGCTCGTGCGGCTCCAGCGACAGTCTCGTCAGCTCCAGCGCCGCGGCGGCGGGTTCTACTGCAGCGCCCTGCGGCCCGGGGCCTGACTCGCCCGGGTCCATCCGCGCCGCCGCCGCCGCCGCCGCCGAGCCGGCTCTTCTACTCACGGCGTTCTCCAGGCGACAGGCGCTGCTTTCCGTCCGCGTCATGCTCTCCTCGCGGTGTATTCCGTTGTTAGGCGGCGCTCGCTTGTTTCTCCTCAGGCCCGGCGCCTCGTCGACCCCGTCCGAGATCAGAACGGGAGCGGGGCTTTGCTGCTCGGACGGCCGGTGCTGGAGGTGGTTGTGGCGGTGCGAGTGGTGGCACTGGAGCCCGTTGAGCTGGGCTGTGTGGAGCTGGGCGACTGACGCATTCGGGTGCACGTTGTTCTGGTTGGATTTGACTATTGCTTTGTGCTCGCTGACGAGCTGGTGTCCCGGCTCGCGTCTCTCATCGTCCCCCAGTAAAGTGCACCCGTCCACGGGAAGTGATGTGATTTCGCTCGGGGATGAAGGCAGTGCGTTAGGCCCGGTCGGCACTTCAGCCATTCCACTGCATACACTTACTATGAGAACAGAAAACGGGGTGTGAGAAAGCCTCTGGAGGTTGACGATGACAAACGCCGACGTCCGTCTGGCTGCTGGTACCTGATAATTGTGAGAATAGTGAAAACTTGGTCGACTAACTCGTGCCTGTGCCTGCCATTACTCAATTCACTCCTCACTGGCCTATGACGTGCCGTAAAGTGTGCCGTGGGGTTTGCGACAATGTTGGCGGTTGACAGTGAAGGCTGCTGGGAAGTTGAGTTTTTTGTGGTTTTGTTTTGACGCGCCTGCGTCAAAAGCGTATACAGTACTTCAGTAAAGCATCGAGGATAATGTGAATTAAATTGTGAGGAATAGCTAAAAAAGCACAAACGTAATACATCACATGAGGCAGTCTTTTCTGTTTAGTGAGTTACGGGTTATTAGCGAAACATTTTGTTTCGCTAAAATGTTTAAACCTGAAATGTTTTGCTGTTGTTGTTGTTGTTGTCGTCGTCGTCTTGTTAAAAGATAAAATTGTGCTTGTGTGCTTGTGTGTGTGTGTGTGTGTGTGTGTGTGTGTTGTGCGTGTTGTGCGTGCTGAAAGTGATTTCTCAATGTTAACCACTAGATGGTACTAAAATCCAATTATTTGCAATTGTGTCTACACATACCGTACTAAGATAAAGAAAAAACAAAATCACGTCAGAAAAAAAAACTTAATATTTTGGTTAGTTTGTGTAAGAGTTCAGTTGAAATCAACAATTACATGGGAATGAAACTACAGATGTTTGTTTGTATCAAATCAGATTATCTGAATCTGTGCGTAGATGCAGGTTTTATCTGACTTGTAGATGCAGAAGAATTAAAACTAAAACATTTGTTTTAACAACATCTGTTATAATCATACAACAAGTTGTTATTGGGTGTTTTTATTTGTAAAATACTTAAGTACTTATATATATATAAATACTAGAGATAGAAAGGACACAAAAGAAATTGTATTTAGTAAAAAAAAAACAATCTGATTAACAAACTACAGCTCATTATTGCTATACTAAATTGCTAACATTGAAAACGCACAGCTTGATATTAGCTTAGCAGCCATGACATCAGAAGCTC
Organism: Paedocypris micromegethes; assembly: GCA_028031935.1. NCBI lineage: Eukaryota > Metazoa > Chordata > Actinopteri > Cypriniformes > Paedocypris > Paedocypris micromegethes. The sequence goes on from CM051497.1 coordinate 13,217,064, forward strand.
TTTTGAGTCCAAACAGAATTGTCTTTCTTCTGCCCAGGAGATGAAGAGGACCTTCTTGAATTCTTCATCAAGCAGTCAATTGATCAGGATCAGCTTTCTATTGAGCAAATCCTTGTGAGAATGTGGTGTGGCCGTGTTGTAGAGACACAGTGGATGCGGCAGACAAATAATCTCTCAAAACAAAAGGTCTGAAGAGCTCTTGCGTGGCTCCAGATTGTCTTATCATCTCGGTGTCTTCACTACGGGCATTTACAACTAGAATTGCCAACCAAAAGTTCTCAGAACGTTGAGTACGAGTTAATTCACATTTGCTTTACATTTTTTGACATTGATGGAAACTTTGAAAACTTTTCAATGAATTTATTTATTTTTTTATTTTAGGCAGTTTCATCAATTTCAACAATGTTGCATTAATAACTTCAGTCTTGCAGAAAACAAAAAAAAAAAGCTTAAGTTGGAGTCTCTTTGGAAAATAATTAAAATATCTCGTTGGAAGCCACTCTGGCATTTTTCCTTCACAACTAAACTCTCTATTTCTCTGCAGGCAATAAACATTCTCACTTTTTCCAGCCTCTCCAGACAAACATGGGGCTGACGTCCTCCTGTGAGCAAACTCAAGGAGCTTCAAATGAGGGAAGGCTCATTCTCACAATATACGCTCATACACAAATTAAAATAGTGCATGCATGGAAAAAAGATCTTTTAACAGATGAGGATAATGGATCGGATTGTTGTGGTGGAAATACATTTTACATACGTTAGTGAAACAGTTGCCTCACAGCAAGAACACATTCCAGACTCAAGTTCAAGGCCCTTTCTGGTGTCTTTCTGGGAGTTTGTTTGTTAATAAGTAAAGTGAGTGAGTTTGTCAATCTGACCAAGAGGGATCATATCAAAATGTGCCTTTATTCCATCCAGTGAAGTCACACGCACGCACACAGAAGAGGAGTGCTGGATATTCACTCATTTTAGAAATATTTGTAAATAAAGATAGATGTACATATATAAAAATATAATAAAGCTATTCACTATGATACATTTTGGCAGATCCTTTACAGGATCTTAATATTAGTGTCACCGATAAGAATTGCACAGACGTGTGACAAGCATAAACATGTTTTATTACAAATTAGAAATAATATACAATGTAATGGCACAAACGGAGTGTCAGTAAACATGAAGGTACCGTTTTGAATTGACCAATGTTTTTTGAATGCAGGAGCTCTGAGATCGAGACTGTGTCTTCACAGCATTGTGACACCAGAAGAGGGCGGAGCATCACCGGCAGAGTTCCAGATGTAATACTCTGATGACAAAAGCTCTCGTGCTGGAGAACAAACATAAACGTTTTCTAAAATCATTTATTCATTTACATTGCTACTGCATTTAATCATAAATCACTAGATGTGTATAAACATTTTACAGTTGGGTGCCTTTGAAAACAAGATAAAGACAAAAGAGGCAGAGAGAGATACAGAACAGAAGAAGCAGAGAACGACAAAAAGAGACGCAGAAAGACAAACACAGAGAGCATGAGACAGACAAAACAGAAAAAGAGAAAGAACAAGTGAAAGAGAGAGATATAGACAGAGAGAGAGAGAAAAAGACACAGCGAGAGAGACAGAGAGAGCTTTTAAAGTTTTTTACTACAGTACCAGAAACATCTACATCCTCATCCCAATAATTTTTAATAGCTTTTTCAAGTTTGTATTATTGAATACTGTTACTAAAAAATAAAAATGTATATTGTTCATAGTGTCACTAGATCGAAATATATAATTCACCATGATCCAAGTCCATATGGTTGTATCTGTAGGAATCGTTCAGTGAAACACTCACTTGTAATGATTCGTGGTTTGGCGGAAGAATACACCTGAACCGAATGCTGGTCCACACAGCACCCAGACAACGTCAAATCTGGAACTCGAAAGTGAAGCTGCAGAGGATAATGCCATTTCAAATGGTTTACCGTATGCTATTTACATGCTTTTAAGAAGTAAAAGAGTTAAGTAAAGAAATACACACTTTTAAATAAGCAGTGAGTCCTGTGCACAGTGGGTCCTTGGGTCCCAAAGCCGTTCCAGAAAAATGAACAGCCCCCTCTAGTGTGACTTCTCGGGATCTTGGGAATTTCTGGCCTAAGAAAGTTCAGAATAAACAGTTAAACAATCAAAAGTTGTTGAATACACATAAACAAATGATAAAACAAAACAACGCGACACGTGCCAAGAACCCAAACCAGCATGTTCTTCTCTTTAGACACCTCGAGTTGTCCCGAGCTTACTTTGACATCCACACTGCCCATCTGAGTCCTGTGTCATAACAAATCACAGTGATGTCATGTCTAAAAAGCTTTACCTTTGAAAATGAGCGTGTATAAAAAAAGAAATGATATTAAATGCAAGAGGTTCGTAACACAAGCGTAATGCAAGCTAATTGTTTTAGCAAAAGAGTAATCTTGACAATCCAAAATTATTATTTTTTTATACAAAAAAATATAATGTGTAAAAACTCACTGATTAAAAAAAGGGAGGCGAGCTTCACAATACTCAAAGTAGTTTTTGACGCTCTCGTGGAGCTTCAGGACAGCGTTAACCCTCAGAAGATTCTCTTCCTTCTGTAGCTGGTAGAAGCCCAGAATTGGTGGTACAGGAACCTGAGAAATAAGGCCTGCTACGTTAATAAAAGAAAATATCACAACTACAATGTTGGTTTTGGTTCAAAAAAACTTGAAAGGTTGTATGACAGTGACTTGAAGACATTACTAATATAACCGGGCAGTTTACAATCAGATTCTGAAAACATTTGACAAAGAACATTACAAATACAAGTTATTTCAAACATTCAAACTTTGGCGTGAACATTATTATACTCAAACAATATGTCAACTCTTGTGAAGATCTGAAGCATCTCTAATGTCTTTGTGACGTGAAATTATTTCTGCTGTATTCAGATACTGTTTTTCAGCCCACAATTTACATTAAACTAAAGCAGTGGTTCTCAAACTTTGTTGGTCGTGCCCCCTTTAATTCTATAAAAAAATAAAAGCATATGCCAATATGCCGCTCCTTGTAGCCGGCAGCCCACTATCTCCGAGTTTGCTTGGATGGGTTAAATGCAGAGAAAAGAATTTCCCCAAGGGGATGAATAAAGTTTCAACTATTATTATTATTATTATTATTATTATTATTACAACAGAACTTTGGCTCAGACGAGTGAGCAAGCCATTAGGAGACAATGGCTAGGAAAGTATTAACACACGTGAAACCAAATACTAGACAAAGAGACATTCATCACTTCCATCCCTCACCTGAGAAGTGTAACTGCACAGTCTGAACTGCTCAATGGGTGGAGAGAAAGGAAACTTGTAGGGTCCGGAGAAAGCAGAGGCGTCACTCTCATCCACACTGCAGGCTGAGAGGACACTTGCGTCCAGTGATGTCACACAAGGGTGGACCAGAATGTCCTGCAGTGGTGATCCATTGGGTGGGAGAGTGAGCGTCACAGTGACATTGGGAAGAACGCCTTCAACGTCACACTGAAACAAGCAGAAGCAATTACACACGTGTACAGCTGAGGTTTGGATTGTCACCGACCTTGCACATGACCATGCCATACACGTCCCAGAGATCCTGTCGACTAGTCTTGCCGTACTGCATGGACCTCACTTTCTCTGTGAGGGCCACACTCACCACCGCCCTCCCACGATGGAGCCCTGTTTTCCAGGCTGGCTGCTTTTGCGACCCTCCTGGGCTTGGAACAGTGGAGACTGGCACTGAGCCCGCAGGAGGAAGGGTGTCTAGTGGCTTTCCCAGTGGACAAACCTGCAGGAGCGCTGAAGGAAGAGTGGCCAAGCGGGGGGCCAACACTTCAGGGTCTGGGTGACTGCCTCCAGCGCCACACAGAAAATCCTGCAGGCCGGATAAAAAAGCCAAGCCTTGGGAAACGGAGGCCAGGCTGGGAAGAGCTGGCCGAGGATCAGGAGCTGCTTCTACTAAAGGAAGGCAGGCTAGAATCAGAGCGCCATGCGAGACGGTGAGCACGGGCCACAGGGTTCTCCCACCAGAACCTTCCACATGCAGCTCGACCGCCGGTGAACGATGCTGACGGGCGCAGTCGTCCCGTACCTCCATGTAGGGCTTTTCAGGAGACACCAGGCCCAACTCTGTCAGCAGAAGGTGAGGTATAACACGGTCCTCCGGAATGGGCACATACTGGGATCCAGCAAAAGACTTGGCACGGAACTCCACTGTTGGGAATCGCCTAAATGAATACAAAATATAGATAAATATAGCTGCAAGAAGCACAGCGGTGCTTTGGACTTTATTTGGTGGTTTAGACAAATGACAAATTTAAAAAGATATCGTGGATTATAGCTGACATTTATGTTCTGCCTTTTGCAACACAATTGGAGTTATATAATCATCTTTAGAAAAAAAAAACTTTGATCTATAAATCAAAGTAAAAAAGACATAGGAAATTCTATCAAACGAGTATAATTGGCCATTGCACTAAAGGTTTTACATAACCACAACTGAATCCATATAGAAAGCTGAGCACATAATATTAAATGTGCACAGCACAAAATGTCATTGCTTTGCCAAGAAAATGAAATGATGACTGTACTTCTTTTACTCATAAGTATGAAAATACTGTACAAGTATCAAAAATGTATTTACCTGGAAAAACGCACTTTTCCTGATTCCCCCTTGTCGTGTGTAACTACCCACAGTGCTCGAAAACTCATTGTCGACTAATTTAAAAGCTTAAACCTCAAATGAAGCTTAAACCTGGTACTTTAATTGTACAATTAACGTGAACATTTGAATAGTTTAGCTGAAACAAATTGTACCTAATTTTCTCATTCTTTGTCGACGAGGGTCACAAAATCAGTCAAGAAATAAAATAAAAAGACAACAAAACGGAAAAGAAAACATCGCCTTTGTCACGTTATCCCCATTTGACAGCATCTTCTTCCTGTTTGGAATGTCATATGACCACTGTGGGGCGTGGTTAAAATAGACGGGAACCTGTCGTGGGATCAGTCAACCCGAAGCTTTGTGCCTCAGAGCCATTGAAGTCGCAATTCGAAAACTGATCTGAGACCTGCCACACAAAGCACCATCCTTACGTTCACGCTTCGTACGCTTGCTCTCCATTTCCGGTCTGGCCATGGCAGCTGGATGCAGGAAACGGTTGTTTTCGTTATTGAAATAAAACCTCAAGCGAACTATTCTTTAATTTACGCAGTTTTACGAAGAGCTTCTGAAACTGACTGGATTTCCGGCTGTCAAATATGGCCACAACAGCTCAGTTGTTCGAGGTATGTTCGAGTTTCTAAAACGGCACTGCCTTTATTGTTGTTTTTGCATTGGCGTAGTTTTGCGTGTGTTTTGTTTTGTTCATTCAAATTCCAATAATCGCGTAAAGCTTAATGATGCTAGACCATAGTTACAGTAAGGTCACACGAGAGCTCCAAACAGCTGTTCTGTTGTTGTACATTCTCCACACATGTTTTGCCACACGGCGCCATTTAAATGTCTAGTTTGCATCAGTGTGTCGTGTCAATGAAGCTCTGTTTTTGTAGGAACCCTTCGATGCGGATGAGTATATCGAGAGACTTGCGTGGAGAACTCCTGGAGGGGGATCCAAAGGAGGGGCAGAGGCTTTCGACCCTAAAAAGTCAGTACAACGTCGTCTAACTTCATGGTTTTGCTGATTGTTTCAGCCATAAACTCGGAAAACGGTAACTGATTATACAGCTGTTGTAGACTGTAAAACACTATAGATCTTTAGACCATTACAATTTAAATGAGAGAGTATTTCATATGAATGCTCTATAAATCAATATAATGACTAATGAAACTCAGATTTTGCAATGACATTGGCAAGAAATGTTCAGTTCACTAACTATTTTGCTGTTTATACGGAAACGTTCATCCATTTTCTACCGCTTACTCCATTTCTGAGTCACAAGGAGCTGGAGCCTATCTCAGCCACTCTTGGCCTGAAGCAGGATACACACTCTGGATTGACCAACTATTGCAGAGCGGGACACACATTCACGCACTCACTCACACCAATGGTCAATCCTGTTAATAAATAGTAATTCAGTTTATCCATTTTTGGAACTGCAGACAGTCTATTTCAAGCGAGGCTGTAAACTTCGACTACGCATACAATAATTTATAAATCAACAATGATTGTAATTCACATTCATGTTAATGTGTCGAAAAGTATTAAACACTTAAACTTGCAGTGGAGAAATGAGAGTGCTCTGCATTTGACCAGTCCACACATTTAACTGTACACACAGCAAAAGACAATCAGTTGTGGAACCTACTAGACTGGGATTTAAACCCGCAATTCAAACTGCCATAAATATTTAATCTGAGTCCGGAAACGCTCGGAATAAATGCTCATCCAGAATAGTGCAGAAAAACACACACATTTACTTTACTCCCCAGCCTCATGTGTGAACAAAAGGAAAATTTAACTAAACCACCTGCACAATGAACTTGAAACACTTTAGGAAAGTGAGGTGATTGCAAAGTGAGTAAAGTTACTATAATGGTTTTATATAAAGTTACTCATGGTTTTATATATCAACATTTGTTGTATGATTATATATTTTTTCTGGGCTACTAAATTAATTAAAAATGGTCATACTAAAAGGCTAAACTCACTTATGTACTTTTTACTACTTACATTTATTTTTGTTTTATTGAATAACAGCACACGTCATCCTTAAGTTATCTGCTTCCCAACTAAACATGGCTTTATCCTGGCTTAAGTAGTTGTATTTAGAAGTTTTTTTTTATTTTTGAGTATGGAACTTAAAAAAAAGCCTCTTAATTACAGTAGCCTTACTCTTCAATATGCATTCTCATCTTTAAAATCCTGGATTCCAATTAGTTAGTTAGGTTTCTTGCAATTAGCTTTGAAGGAGACAACCTGCAGGATGTTTTTCAGAATTGTTTTCAAAGTATGATTGTTTCTGAGCTCTCTCTGTTGCCTACTGTAATTGTTCTTAACAGTAGCAGTAGTTGCATGCTAGTGTTTGGTTCAGTATGTGGATTCACTGCTGCTGTTGCTCACTCAAAGAGTCAAAAAAGCTAAAAATGGTGTTTGATTTAAATATGATGCAAAATGTACAATGTTTTATATTATTTTAATTTTTTACACATTGAACATCACCATAATAATTTTATAATTTGTAAATATTGTGTAAACAAAATATAAATATCTTGTTTGTATATGTATTTGAATGTATCACTACTTGACTGATTTTCTTTTTATGTGATTGAATATTTATAACATTTTGCTTAAAAGACATGGTTTCAGTAATAATAATTCTGTAATCAAGCAGCTCACTTTTTAAAATAATTGTAATGAATGTAATTTCAAATCCCACTATTTATTGTTGTAAACCCAATCAATCATGAAGTATTTTAACAATGGTTTGTTTGTTTTTCTCAAGCCATGATAGTTTGTAGGAGTAAGGATCGATTTCTACAGCATTTAAATCATTTAATGAATAAAGGTCATATCATACATTTCATTGATACGAATTTCATAAACAACAACAATACTTGTATTTTTTATTTAAATAAGACAGTTAATTCGTATGCGTTGTGTAACCCCGTGTCTGGTTTTGTTGACCTGACATGCTGGATATTTCACTGTCAGAGACAAAAGCATCAAAACATTTCAGTGGAGCAGAGTTCGCTTTAATGTACACAGCCACATCAAACGTGCTTCCGATTGCCGGAGCTGAAACATCACCCCAAATTTTACACCAAGCTCTCAAATAACCCACCATGAAGAGGCTGTTGTGAGCTGGGCAAACCATTGACTCACAAATGATGGAAGAGAACAAATTTGAGGGAAAGAGATGGAGACGAAAAAGAACTTAAGCTGCCAGTCGCGTTTAGGGAATTACGGTGATATGAGATTATATACTCATCACTTCAGAATGTTTTGCTACAACCCAGAGAAACTTGCTGACTTGGAGCTTTTCAGTTTGCTGTCCTGGAACTTCTTTGAAATGCAGCTGACGAAGCGGTTGGTTGTCGGAGGTTTCTGAAAATTACAGTCACTCGCGCCCGGCGCAGGGAGGATGTTTTATGAGCGGCCACAATTTATAATAAAAGACCCTTAGCTGATTTGCCGGCGAGGTATAAGTACTGTGATTTTGACAAATAAAATCTTTCCGGTGGATGATCTTTCATTTTGCAGTTCGGTCTTTGAGATTTTCTTTTTTTTTGGGAAGGTTTCATTTTGAGATCAGGCAGAGATGGGTTTTTTTTTTTTTTTTTCAGACAAGTATTCCCAAAGATAAATGATACTCGGTCCAGCACAACCTGATCCGCCATTGAGCGGGTTTCAGCATCTTCAGTGCTTCAGGGTTTTTCATATGATTGGTCAGGTTTTATATAACGTTTCCTCACAGATTACATGCTAGCCAAGCTAACTTAATTTGAGACGTAAGCCTACACTTTGCAAATCAGACTGTGAAATGAAGCTTTTCGCAGTGTTCTGCAAACACAAAGAGTGTTTTTTCGGAATGCTCGCCAAAGCCTGCGCTCCACTTTTCATGTAGGAAAATGACTAGAGTTCTGGGAAAATGTACTGTCCCCACAGCAGCAAATGTACAGGGTTATATGAACAGGTTTTTTATATAAAGACATGGTGACTGCATAGAAAATCTATAGAAATAACAAATGTACCCAAAACACAGGAACAAAGAAACAATATCCAAGCTATATATATCCAATAGCCAATATTTAACGTTTTTTTTTTTTTAATATCCATTATTTGTCACAAGGTTTTAGCCTTGCTCCTATTTATTTTTCTATGTTGTTTCTCGTGTTTGTGCATATTTATTTTTGAGCAAACATTAAAACATGTTTGAGTTACAGTTACAGTTCATTTTAAATCAGTATCACAAGAGTTTCATATTTTACACAACTTACCAGAAAAAACATCCAGGACACTGGATGCTTCCTTTTTAAGTCTAAGTTCAGCTCACTATGCTATAATGTTTTCATAAGAAGTCAACATTTTAGTCTTTATGTGTTGTAAAATTGATTAAGTGACAGTTGGACTAGGTGACAAGAATTACATTTACTTGATTGTAAATCAACTTTGTTTTCCACGTGGTTCTTTATTATATTGTCTTTGGTTTAAGGCTGTTGGAGGAGTTCGTGAACCACATTGAGGAGCTAAAATTGCTGGATGAGAGGATCCAAAGGAAGGTGGAGAAACTCGAGCATCAGTGCCACCGTGAAGGAAAGGAGTTTGCCCACAAAGTCCAGGATCTGCAGAGAAGCAACCAAGTTAGTTCACCACCATCTATAAATGCATCGTCACACTCTTTAACCTCTACGTTTAGCCATTGCTTGATTTACTTAGGGAACTAAGCCATTGACACTAGCCAGGCAGATCATTTGTTTCTACTCGGATGCGCACTACACTTTTTTTTTTTACTTTTTCTTTTTTTTTTACGTATTTACTTAACGTTTTTAGGTCTTCATGATCAGTGTTTGTGTACAACAATTGACAACATGTATAACTACCGTTTTTATAAGGTGAATTGAAAAATTCACAGTTGTTTTTAAAATGGACAGTTTTTAATCATGTGCATTTATTTTATACATACGTTTCTTCTACATAAGTTTGTGCTTAATGACCATTGAGCAATGTTATAAGGTACACGGAGCTCAATAATCCATCAAATATTACAGTACGACTTTGGTAAACTACGCAGACGCACGACTAGAAGATGGATTGTCTGTGCTTTACGGCTTTTGCAGCGAGGGGCCGTGTCAATGTTATCATGAAGGTTAACTCAAAGGACAAGATGGTCCGAGAGAAGACGAGTGAGAGGCTGGAAGAAGATTGTCAAGAGACCGTCAGATTTTTCCACCAACCTGCGATCTTATTAATCTGCTTCTCCATGCGCGCCTATCTCACCGATGCTGTCGAAACTCATTTGAAGAAGACTAATTCAGAGCTTGCCATCAATTTGGGTGGATTAACCATAGAACTCCAAACGCTATTGGTGTTAGCTAAATAAAGTTAAATTGCGAGCTGCATGGGAACATCGGATGAGTTCGGACGAAGCCCAGAACACCGTTATGATGATATGGAGGCAACGCCGCATTCCCATTGGTCCAGAGTGACGTCGCTCCAGGGGACACCATCCTTCCCACAATAATCCAGAGTGACGTCGTCTCTGCAGAAGTGATGATCAAGGCCAGGCTGTGGTGTCATTGTCCAGCTTTAATGAAGGCCGGAATAATCCACGAACAGCTAGCTGACGGCATTGAGACCATGTATGATAATGACGAAAAAATTCTGGGCATGACTGTCCAAACGACATCCGAACTTAAACTTGGACACTGAAGGTTTTATGTATTGGAGGTTGGAGGGTCAATAATGAATAAAGTTGAGATTTTTATATTATTTTACACTATGAAAGAGTTCTCAAAACAAAGACTTTTCTGACTGTTTTGTTTTGCTTCATTCAAGACATTAGTTATGTTTTAAGATCAACGTCTAATACATCAACTGTGTTTAGGTGGCATTCCAGCACTTCCAGGAGTTGGATGAGCATATCAGTTATGTGGCCACCAAGGTGTGTCATCTGGGGGATCAGCTAGAAGGAGTGAACACCCCGAGACAGAGAGCTGTGGAGGCGCAGAGGCTCATGACATACTTCAACGAGTTCCTGGACGGAGAGCTACGCAGTGACGTCTTCAACAATCCTGAGAAGGTAGTTTTTACATTTGAAGTTGCATTTTCAAAGCATTTATTTTACACAGACTGCCTCATGTCAAACATATAGTATAAACACATGAACTATCAATACACTAACCCATAAACAGTTAAACATGTTTATAATAATCCAACCTACAAACCCACTGCATTCTGTTCACACACTTCAAGTTTCTGGCACAGCAAAGTTTGGTCTTCATCGAGACTTTTGGAACACTCCAACTCGCTCTGGTGTCACTTCAAGACATCTGCTATGAACAAGAAGAAAAATAAACGACAGTACTTGCTAAACAGAGGTCAATCTTGCAGTCGAACCACAAACGACTGTTGCATCAAACCTGGTATTAGTTTCCTCATACAAAAGAGTGACAGGTTTGCCTCAAGCTAATATTTGCGGTGGCCTACTAATGTTGATAAAAGCCAACTTAATTGGAAATGCCACCTTATAAGTTAATCTCCCAAGTCACTTTCTAATGATGTGACTCACCCTCAGCACGTCTTCTGATGCTATTAGCATAAGGCCACCAACATGCTTCCAGAGGGCCATGTGGGAACGTACCCGCCAGACTCTTCAATATTTCTCCAGACGCACACGCCTCCAGAAGAGGAAAGGGGGGGGAAAGGATGGAATGAAGGCTGGGTTAATCCCTGTGAAAGGGAGGGCTGGGCCCAGGCAGCGAGAAGACAAGCGCCGGTAAAACCCCCAACCGCTGGGAGACGGCTACATCACTTACATGGGATTTAGCTAATCTTAGCTGGGGGACAGATACTTAGAAAACCTCGGTGAGGAGAGCGGAAATGGGATGGATCCACCTCACGGGAGCACAATAATGATGTTAGCTGAGGCAGGCAGGAAAAGGAGAGTGGGAACAGAAGTTGTAAGGATGGCAGGGTCTTTCCGATGGCTTTTCTCTTCTTGTCCATCATGCTTGATGGGAGGCTAGCTGGAGGGTTCTAGACGGGCTTCTGTTTCACCCAGGCCTCTGACCTGCCCAGGATGGAGATTATGAGAGGTGAGTTACCTCAGGATTAGTTTGAGTTCAGGCAGCACAAGGTGTTGGGTGGACGATGCCTGACAGACGTGTGTGATGGTGTGATGCTGATGCTGAAAGAGATGTTTACTGGAAGCTGATCACCAGGCGTAGTGCTGCTTGTTTTTTTTGACTCTAGCCTAACCTTCTTTTCTCCATTGTTTGCACTTTTACAGATAAAAGAAGCGGCGGACATTATTCAGAAGCTTCATTTGATTGCTCAGGAGTTGCCATTTGATCGGTAAGTGACTGTCTGAAGCTGCGGAGCCTCGGGGCCTTACAACTTTGGCTCTATCTTTCCTCAACACATTTCTGACAGGTTCTGAGAGACCTAAAGACTTGCTTTTAGTATCGTGGTTGTTTAATAAGAACTCCAGCACTTTGGCTCGCCAGGATCTGGATTTGACTTTTCTGTCCAAAAACTCATTTTGGGATTAAAAAAAAGTTGCAAGGTCAATAAATAAGATCAGACCAATGTTTACTAATGTCCTTTTTTCTCATATGAAGTTCTCACAACTCTTTTCATCTAATCGATGTGTCAAAGGACTCAAAAGTTTTGGTTTGTACTCATTATATATAATTATATTACATTTATTTTAATACCCAGTTTTTTCGTTCCTGTGTGAATATGATTACACCAGTTGTGGGCTGTGCTTTTCACAGCTGCGCCTTTGCTAGTGGTCCGACTGAAATTACCTGACCTCAAAAACACATTTATGGTTATGAAAACTAAACGATGTTAACATGCAGAAATATAAAAACTATATAAAATATAATTATAGGCCTCAAGTAAAGGCTTTGAAGGCTAGTCAGACCAATACGTGTATATATGTACTTAATTAAACTAAAGGGATAATGGATATATTTTTGTTACTTTCATTCTTTTTAACTTTGTCATTAGATTTCTGTCAATTCAACATCTGTATCCTACAATTATATAGTATATGTACAGTATATGTACAGTGAATACTAATACGCTACATACCTGAAGCTGCTTTAAATATGAATGCCTGCCAAATGAATACAAATAATATAGAGTTGTATATTGGTGCATATTTATTAATAATTGCTATTAAAATCTTTATGAATGCATGTATGCATTATGTATGTTGCTTTCCTTTGTATTTGTCACGTAATGGCCACAATTAAATGAATTTGAATGAATGAGGTTTTTGTTTTGTTTTTCTTTTGTAACATTTTGTCTAAACTTTTTGAAACATTGATTTTCTGTTTTTGTCTATTCTTCTTCCCTATGTTTTCTACACTATTTAGATTTTCTGATGTCAAGGCCAAGATTGCAAGTAAGTGACTGCGAACCAAACGAGAGGGTGCGGGCGTGGCGTTTGTTTCCTCATGTTTTCTGTTTATTTGAAAGGTAAATATCATGACCTGGAGCGTCAGCTGATCCAGGAGTTCACAGCGGCTCAGCGCAGAGGCGAGATTGGACGCATGCGTGAAGTCGCGGCCGTTCTGCTGCATTTCAAGGTTTGATGGGCTCTACAAATACAATGTGACCAGAATGTATTAAGGTTTCATCATCATGTTTTTTTCTTTACGCATCTTAGGGTTATGCCCACTGTGTGGATGTCTACATCAAGCAATGCCAAGAGGTGTGTGTGTGTGTGTGTGTGTGTCATTTCTGAATTGGACAATTTAGGCAGATGGACGTTGGTTCGGTTTTGTCAGCGGTCTTTGTTTCCAGGGCGCGTACATGCGGAATGATGTGTTTGAAGACATCGCTCTTCTGTGCCAGCGGGTGAACAAGCAAGTTGGAGACGTGTTCTGTAGTCCAGAGACTGTCATGGCCAAACTCATTCAAAGCATTTTTGAGAACAAGATACAGGTGCGTGAAGCCTGTGCTATATGAGGCTTACAAACCATTATTTACTATTATGTGCATAAAATCTAATGATGTATTAATGTATGTACACTGTAACTTATTAGAATTTTGCAGAACAACTGGAAATGAAAAAAGTTTAAAAATTTGTTTTAGACCTGTTCAGTCTGCCGATTACTATGGAACAATTTTCCTGGCAAAATAAAATGCGTTTATAATGTGGTGTAAGTGTAAATATGCCACTCAAGTTTAATTTCCAAGTTTACAGAATCTGCCAAACTGCATTGTGGGCTGTGACGTCACTCAAAGGCCGTTTTGTTCTTTCTAAGAGGGGTTTGGCTGTTACTCTGTGCTTTTTAGGTCTAATTTGGATGTAGCATCACAATTTGATCGGTTTATCAATATAAAACTTCAAAATTTAAATACAAAATAATTAAAATGTTTTTATACTGTCAAGTATACTTGTAAAATAAAATCACGTTGAAATTACCAGTTGTGGTCGAATGGTAGAGAATTGTAGTTTCGTTTGTAGAACCAATTGTGTGGTTTTACAAACTTACATTTTTGTAGAACCAGTTGGATAGAGATTTGCACCTGCAACCTCTTGAACACAAGTTTAATTCCCTTTTAGTTTTATTTTTTCGCAAATTCAAGGAATATAAAAGAAGTTACGCAAAAGTATAAAAAGGTAGTGTATGCTGTACATACAAAATACATATCTTGAGAATCACAAAAAGATGTGTATTGTGAGTCCTGGAAGAGAAAAAGTTCAGTAGTTCAAAAATAAAAAGACAAGAATATTACGGTAGTCAAATAAATAGCAATGGTGTTTAAATAAACCTATTGGGAAAAAAACCTGTTCTTTTCTCTGGTTGCCAGGTTCTAAGTATGGTTCTGTCCAAACCTGGCTCATTTTGTTTTTCATTTATGAGTCTGTTTTGTGATTTCAGGCTCATGTAAAGGAGCGATTAGATGAGACTCGCAGCTCTGATGTGGAGCAGTACCTCAAGAACCTCTATGACCTCTATACACGGTAGGGATTTCGGATAAGAAAATAAAAATAGCACGTGTTTTTTCTGTTCAACGCATTCCGTTCTCTTGACTTGGTTTGTGTTTGTTCCTTCAAGGACGACTGCGCTGGCTGCCAGGCTCACTGATTTTAACTTGGGCTCAGATAAACATACATTTCTGTCCAAACTGATAAAGAACATTTTCTCATGCTATTTGGAGAGTTACATAGACATGGAGCGGCAGTATCTCCAAAACCGCAGTGGAATGATCCTTCAGCGCTTTTACGACTCGAAAAATCACCAGAAACGGCCGGTTGGGGCTGGAAGGTTGGTGCTCGTTGAATTGTATTGGGTTTCTTTTTACTACAGATAATAAATGCTAATAACTTTCTGTTTTTTTTATATATGACTAATGTTGTTGGTGTCTCATTTCACCTGGACAGTATTCAAGAGCTGAAAGAAAGAATCAGACAGCGCACAAACCTTCCTCTGGGACCCAGTATTGACACTCACGGAGAGACGCTGCTTTCACAGGAAGTTGTAGTCAACTTGCTACAGGAAACCAGACATGCTTTTGAAAGATGCAACAAGGTAGATTTTTTTTCATGTCTGCATCAGATATATAAAAACATCCATCCAATTTCTCAACCGCTTTTTAATTTCGCCAGAACTTTTCCTGGCTGGCATCAATGTATACTGTATTTCTTCATGCAACCTTCTGTAAAGCATTTACTATTTTTTCTTATGACAATACTCCAAATACTAAAATGATAAAAGTAAAGATAAGTAAAACATTACCTGACACACCCATTGATTTGTGGCCAACCAATCACGGAGCAGGACGCACACACATTCTCACTTTTTGCAGTTTTTCAAATGCTTCTGATTGTTTTGTACTGTTGGAGGAAGCCAGAGACCCAGAGTAAACCCACATAAGCTCACAGAGCTGGCAAACTCCACACATAAAGGCCATAAACACGACTCAGACAAGTCTAGATTTTTAATACTTAGTTGATATCCTGTGAGCTCCATGAGAGGATTGTCTACTGGACAACGGTTTGACTTCTTAAGTCGGACCTCTTTTTACAATATTCTGTCTTTATTTTCAGTTATCAGATCCCCCAGATCTACCAAAGAACGCATTCTCCATCTTCCTTCTTCTAGTGGAGTATCTCTGTGTGGATCATATAGACTACGCTCTCGAAATCGGACTGTCTGGTATAAGAATCACTCTTTACTTAATCCTCCTGTTATGTTAGGGTCAAAGTACTTCAAATATTTTTTTCTTCACTTTGACACTTCACTTCTTTTTCACTTCTTTCTTGTCTTCACTGCAAGACATCTGATCTGTTTGTGCTAATGTATTTATTTTTTTTCATTAAGTCTGTTTTTGTTTGTGTAAATGTTGGTTTATTCTAGGCGTGCACAAAAGACAGAAAAAAAAAAACAAAGCTGCTGCGTGCAACCGCTGCTCTCTGTCTGTCTTTCTCTCTTGTATCTGTAAAAAAAAAAATACGGTATTTAAAATGGCAGATGCATCTTCAGCTTACCCCCTGTGTACTTTAAATAAAGTTAGAATACAAAGTTCGCCTAAAATGTAATTAAGGTCTACAAAAATGTAACCGTCCCCCTAATACGGATGATATAATAGCGATATCGTGTAACACTGGAAAATACCGTGATGTGAATTTGAACTCATTCTGCCCACCCTTACCCTCAGACATCATTGACCTTTCTCTGAAATGTAACCATGATGTCCATTAGCGCACTAGAACCGTACAAGATGGCTTCACTGTTCTCTCTCGTCTCCTTTCTTCCACAGCAATCCCATCTGCAGACGCCAAAAACGCCAACTTGTACTTTCTGGATGTTGTCCAGCAAGCCAACACCATCTTCCACCTCTTTGATAAGCAGTTCAACGATCATCTCATGCCTCTAATTAGGTGAGTCAGAAAGACAAGTTCGTTTAGTCTTCGTCCGCACCAGCCAGTGACTTTCCCATGACACTTTTTTTGAACCTTGCCCTCTTAAGCTCCTCTCCTAAGTTGACGGAGTGCCTGCACAAGAAGAAAGAAGTGATTGAGCAGATGGAAGTGAAGCTGGACACTGGGATCGATCGGTGGGCGCGGTTTGAAGAGACGTTTATCCTTGTAGAGTCGACTTTGAGCCATAACACACCCGTGTTTTTAGGACGCTGAACTGCATGATCGGCCAGATGAAACAGATTTTAGCTGCTGAACAAAAGAAAACCGACTTTAAGCCTGAAGACGAGAACAACGTCACGATCCAGTACACAACGGTAGGTTGTTTAATGCTTGCGTCCTCTGTGTGGTTTCATTCTCGTGCGCTTTGAGACAGTTAAAACTGTGAAAAGCGCCCTACAAATACTTATTATTATATTTTTTATTATTATTATTATTTTGAACATCATTGTGAAGTGTTTGTTTTCTCGTTCTTAGGCTTGCTCGAAGGTCTGCGCCTACGTGAGCAAGCAGGTGGAACGTGTGCGCAGGTCCATGGACGGCAAGAATGTGGACACGGTTTTGACGGAGTTGGGCGTGCGCTTCCACAGGCTGATCCACGAGCACCTACAGCAGTTCAGCTACAGCTCCATGGGTGGCATGTTGGCCATCTGTGACGTGGCAGAATACCGCCGCAGCGCCAAAGATTTCAGGGTGAGGAGAGGTTCTTTTGGTTTTAAGTGTCTCTCGTGATTGTGCGTGATCTCCTCAGTCAGGCCTGCACACTCGCTATAGCAGGACTCGTGCTGGTAGTGCGCTTGAAACGGTTAGCGACCTTAGTTAGGATAATGAAACATGCAAATGCTTTGCAATATAATATAAAACTTTTTATTAGCACAAGTTAAATTCCGAATTTGGGCAAAGTAATATTTGTGAATCAAGCAGATTAAATCAAGCAGGAGTTGTGATTCAATTGAATCTGAACTTATTATGGTTGAAGTGATGTTCAAAGTGTTTTATTAATATTATTATTATTATATTTTATCATCTTGTTAATTTTTTATGTTATTTGTAGAAAAAACTTCAGTCTTAGTACTCAGAAATGGAACAATGAATGTAAAATGATTTATATTTTATGAATGAAACATTCTATGATTCAAATAATTATTAGCAAGTAAGATTAATAACAAAAAGATTTTGAGACGATTTTGTTTAAGCATCTAGTACTTTGGATTCTCGTGTTAGCGACAGCAACGTTGTGAGTTTTAGTCTAAGCAAAAGCATGAAGATATTTGTGTATTTCACTTAATTGTGTATTAAAAATGCATGAAATGTATCTTTATTTTTTATTCTTGATTATGTCTTGCTGATGATACCGTTGAAAATGATCTGCGAAAGAAAGCCTTTTACTTTGCTATTCTGTTAAATTGCATGTTGCGTTTTCCTGTTTGATCATTAAATGCTGGTGTTGCCATCATGACTGACACGTGCTTCTGGACCATCTGCAGGTTCCTCTTGTTCTCCAGCTGTTTGACACTCTTCACGCTCTGTGTAATCTCCTGGTCGTGGCTCCGGACAATCTCAAACAGGTTTGTTCTGGAGAACAGTTGACCAACCTGGACAGGAACCTTCTCCATGCTTTCGTCCAGCTGAGAGCCGACTACAGGCCGTCCCGCCTGGGCCGACACTTCAGCTAATGACTGGCCCTGCTACCCAATTAGCCACCGCCGTCCCGCTAGAAACAAGTGGCCAGTCCTGAGTGGCTTTTCAACTGCCTTTGTTGGCGAATTCAGTGTGGAAGTCAAACTCTGTGTCTGAAGAACAAAAGCGCAACTAGTTCAAAGGACAAGCGTATTCCCTCCTCACCATGTTTGAAGTTCACCGTTTTTATCTCTTCGGTTACGTTTAACCGCACACGTGCTGAAGTTTGTTCGAGAATCTTGAGATGAAATGTAAATTTCTGTGGTGGTCAGATTAACCTGCATCTTTGGCTTTAGTGACAATGATGAGGATGAACTGAAGAAGGCCGCTATTAATTACGCCATTTGTCCGGCTAAATCATTTTTTTTTTTATGGTGAGTTCATCCGGCTCATTTTGCTCAGACTCTCGTGTGAAAAGCAAGGCTTCTGATAACGTGGCCTGAGAAAGAGACGCTTTTGTTCCATTGGTTTCAAGCAAGATTTCAACCGATGGTTTTTAAGCACGCCGTTCCGATTTTAATCGATCATTTATCATGTAATACGAAAATTATTAGGAATTTTCACATTGCTGGCATTCCCTCATGCCCCACAACTCTACATTTCATAGCTTAATGATAGAGAGGGGATGGTTTCTAAACCACGTGCTAACAAAGGGATACCGCTCACCTCCTTTGGCCTAGCGTCCTCTTATCTAATTCGGAAGGTCAGCAGACAGATAAGAGTTGTCTTGGTTAAAAAGAACATTGCGAGCTGCGTGAGATCGAGTTTTTATGCGCAATGCTAGGACTATGTAGGCTTGCTTTGTGTTGTACATTTGAATTAAATTTTCAGTGGCTACACACATCTGAAGATTTTGTCTTGTTTTATTTTTTGACCTTATTTCCTGAACTCATCTGGACTCCACTAGAACTGGCTGGCTGTTGGGATGCCGTAATTAATTTATTTGTGAATCTTCTGCTACAATTGTTGACCGGAAATGATATTACTGATGGCATTACAGTCGAGTCATTAAAAGGTGATAACAGAACCGAGAGATCACAACCGTTAAAAATTCTAAATGTTTGGCATGTCTTTTTTTGTTATAAGAATATATGAATTAGCTTATTGACATACAGTATTTACACATGTAAGCACCTTCCCTGGTTTCCCAGGTACAAAATAAGATAAAAACAAAACAAACCTAGAATTTCTGGCTAAATTCTTTTTTTTTTTAACAAACCTAACTTTTGACTTGCATCTCTTCGATGATATTTTATTTGAAAAATAGTTTATTCAAGGTCTGCGCCTGCTACTGGTTCTCAACTCTTGTCTGTTACAATATTAGTTATTGTAGCTAGTTTATTTGTATTTCTAACACTTTATTTCTGTTATTAACCAATCTTTGTTTTACCAAAGTAGTGCAAGAATATGTGTTTGTACAGCGATTTAAGAAGTGGGTCCCAAATGTAAGTTTTATAGTAAAGTGGGGCCCTATGTAGGGTTGCCACCCGTCCCTTGAAATACAGATTGTAACTGCGCTTCCCATTTTAAATTAATACTAGATGGGTTTTTATGAAAGACAACTTTCTGTATTTTTAAAAAAGAAATAGGCCATATAAAACCATTACTTCCTAATGTTAGTAGCTATTTTATGCTGTGTATGTGCATGGATACAAATGTTTTAGCCAACCAATAAAATATGATGATCATTAGTCAGTAGAGCTGTAAAAGTGAAAGACCGACTCTATTTCAATTAAAGACGTTTATTTTAATGTTTTGTTGTTACTTTTCTAATTGATGTCTTTGTCACCCTGCCCACTCCAAATTGCCCCACCCCTTGCAGTATGTGTCCCTTATTTTGGGGTATTAAAAGTGGTAACCCTTGCCCTATTCAAAATTGTTGGGACCTATGTCTGCACTCCACAACGTTGAAGGCCTGTTTAAGGAACAAGATGGGAATTTGTGGCTGAAGTTACAAGTGAGTTTTAGTTAAGGTTAGAGGAGGGTGGGTTAAGGGTTACTTCACTACTTAAGTGATACATTTTGTGTGTGTGTGTGTAACAAATGACTAAATAACGTTCCCTGTGCTAGAGATTTTCTGCTCTGAATACAGGAGTGTGAGTTTGTCCCGGAACAAAAGTCTTCTCAAGGACTCATCCTGTATTCTTCACCGTGAAGGTTCAGGGTAATATCATCCCAAAGGAGCAAAATTATTCCCGCAACTTAAAAGACAAAATGGGAGAAAAGTGTGAAGCAAAGGCTCCCAGCAGTGTTTAAGATGTGTGCGGTCGTCACGGTCTGCGACGGCGATAGAAACGCTTGAGAGCCGAGCCGAGCCGAGCTTCCTTTCTCCTCACAACGGCAAACAGGCAAAGTTAAACAGCGCCGTTAATTGCGCTAATATGAATACGATCACTGCCAGCGAAAATCAATTCTCTCAGCCCTAATCACAACCGGATAGCTTGTAAAAGTGATTTTGTTAGGCGCCGGTGCAAACACCGCGGCCTTTCCAAACATTCCCAACTATTTGCTTTGCGAGGCGATTAGCGCTGGTGGAAGCGGCGAGGCCCGATAACCGCCCGGGGCCGTGAGCGCGCGTCTCCCGCGGGATCGAGCGAGTGCGAGCGGCGAGTGTGTTTGCGCAGGTGGCGCGGATTAGCGCGGATAAAACCTCCGCTCACCCCGTCAGTCTGCTCTCATTAGAGCTCGTCGTTTTACCATCTCACTTCCAGACAGTGTAAAAGTTAACGTGAGCCATCCTCGTGTGGAATGGTGATATTTCACCGGTTTTCCTTCGGCGTAATCCCTCCTCTGAGACGCGGGAAATCTGCATCTCTGAAAGACACGTATGTGCTGTAGTTGTGCTGGTTTAAATGACAAACTGCTAAATGCACTGATGTCTGGTCGGTTTTGGTGGAAATATGGGATTTTTGTCTTGTTTAAGTGAGCACACTGTAGTTTAGCTTGTGACGAATCGTGCAGATTTCGAAGTTTCTTGTACAGTCGACTCCTGTTAGTTTGCACACACTGGGACACACACATTTGCATTTTTAAGTTGTGATTTGGACTTTAAGATTTCCCCCTAAAAAGCGTCCGCCCCCTTTAACTGTAGACCCAATTAAGGAGAGTTGACTGTTTAGTTTTGAGACTACATTTAAACCTTTGAATTCCACTGAACAAAGCAGATGCTTCTTGGTTTATTTAACAGTTCTCTCAGAACTTTCTTTCTCCATGATGAAAATGTGCAGCATTGAGGCTCGTTGCGAGAGCTTGGTTTGACATTTGGGAATATTCGATCTTAAGTATGCACATTCCTCACAATTTAACTTGTGTACTGAACTCATGTGGGAAACGACTTTAAAAAATGACATTAGGAGGTTAGGGTCAATTATGCATTATAATATACCAATAATTGTCCGTCTTCCAGTCTGCCTGCAAGCCTGCAATTCAAAGTCAAATGTTCAATAAATGTCTAAATTAAACCAAACTTTGGACTGTGACCATTGAGCAGGTAGAAAGACTACAACGGTTAGGAAAACAAACCTAGGGAGAAGACGGATCACTCATGCAAGTTCTAAAATTATAAGAATAAAAAAAGACAGCATGACAACTTCCCTTTGCACCGGTTTAGTAGCAGCAGTTGTGTTTAGCGGTAGGGTTAGGCTTAGACTTGTGCCCAAGAGGTTGCAGGTTTGAATCCCTCTTTGACTGGTTCTCCAACTGACACTGACCACAACAACATCCCGGACACCACGGCTTAATGCTGCCCACTGCTCCAGGTTAGTGTGTGTTCACTTCATGCTTATATCACAAGTTTATAATGGTCCCTTGTAGTCATGTTGACATATTTCTTTCTTTCTTTTGTTCAGATAAAGTCTTCTATTATTTGTTGAAAAGCTTGTAATTTTGTAAGGAGCAATTAAAAGTGTATTTTGCCCTCTGTTGGAACGTGTCAACCATATTTTGGCGAGTCTTTTAACTTTGAATAAATTACCCAGAATGTTTCTGCAACATCCGTATATAAAATGGAATTAAACCATTGCCGGGTCCACAAGCTACAACTGTTCAAAAGCACAACTAAGCTTGTCTGAACCTAAGCTGCGCTTTCAGTTTGCTTGTAGGGTTATACAAACATGCATGTGTTTTTACTGTTGCACTTTTAATGATGGGTGTTAATATTAGGTTGGTTTTGTGCGCTATTGGTTTGGGTTTGTTTTCTCTCTTAGGGTGTAATTCCTTCATATCTTATTGTGAGATAAGCTAGTAAAGATGTCGCTAGTAAAGTCCAGTTATTTGGTGAATTATGGAGATTACAAAACCCATGAAATGCTGATAATACATCATATTTATGCTTATCATGTCTTTTACCATTCTAAGACGTGCATGTCAAACTCATTTGCATGGAGCGGGGTAAAAGTTGAAAGTACACTTTAATTTGGGATTTTGATATAAATACGCCAAAACATTTAAATTGTCTAGCGTTGAAGTATTAACACAATTTTTTCTCCTGGAATAGTCTCGGGATCCATCCATTGCTTTTCCATTTCTGGGTTACATGGAGCTGCAGCCAATTCCAGCAAGGTTAGACCTTAAGGTGTGACACACACCCTTTATTAGTAGCCAACCAATCGCAGAGCAGGACACACAGTTATACTCTTCTATGAGCCTGCCGAGGTGACCAGGCTACAGGCTACAGACCAAGTCGACCTAATCTACAAAATTCGCCTTTATGTGCGTTTAGAAATAGCAGATGCAGATAATGTTCTTGTAATAACTTTACAGTAGCTTGCGGGCGCACGGGCCTAAGCAGCTCACAGTCTTAATGAGTTATGAGAAAAGAATCCCGTCATTGTGCGCAGCATCATTAGAGCCTCCGTGTTTGGGTCCACGCTGCCTCCAGTGCCCTCCAGTGCCACGGCGGCCCACAAATCCCAGCTTGAGCGCATCACTCTCTCAAATCGCCCTCTCTCAGCCTCCTGGAGCAGTGACAATACAGCATTACAGCACTCAATCCATGTCAACAGCAGCTTTGCTTAATGCCAGCTCAAAGCTTTTAAGCTAAATCTTCACCTAATGATGCTGAACGATTAGCCTGTTGCTCTTATTCCTGTCGATAGACTCGTATCAATTAAGGATTGACTGTTTGTTTGTTCACTGAGCAGAAGCCGCCTCACAACACAGCGGTTTTGTGCTGGTGCGAGATGAATCTGAATTCAACTGCATATTGGATTAGAGTCTAAAGAAACCTCAGTATACATTGTTGATTTCAAAAAGGTGTTTATTATTAGGCATTTCCTAAGTGTTCTAATTAAATGTAATGTACGTATTTAAAAATTAGGTTTGTTAACTTGAAAGTCTTACAAAACAGTATAATATGCAAACAAAATAAATGGTATAACTACTATATA